>JAWQUS010000024.1:15000000-16250000 GCA_036365455.1 Macrosoma leucophasiata
ATGACAATAAAAATTTTAACTACTATAGGATGTCCACGACTACGTTCGATTATTATATATATATATGTATTTATATATATATATTTATCTATAATCAAATCTCGGGCGACGATCTAGCGGTCACGCCGATCTACTCGCAATTTCGGCAGCCGGGATGACGGCGCTCGGGTGACGGATGTGCGGTGGACACGCGGTCTAAGTATAATGTAGTGTAAATGTATGTACCGCTACTTCGGCGCCGTCATCTCGTTCTCTGTGGCGTGACGGTGACGGCGGCGGTGGACAAACGCCCTAAGGGCATAAATATTACTTTAAATCTTATGATAAAGCATAATTTATTATAAGACTAATTTTATGGTGTATAAATGTGTTTTTTCGCATTAAAAAAATTATGCATGTGAATTTATACATTACTGAATAAATAATTCGACATTTAAATTTTTACTTAATTTCTAATTATAAAAAGACCTTTAGTGAGACCACTATTTTAATGATGATTTTTTTGCAAAATCGCAAAATTTTAAAAGTTATCGAAATATATTTTTCATAATAACACCTACTGTGGGTACACTTTCAAAAAAAATGATTTCGGCTTTGTATCTGCTGAATAAACTAGCCCAACCACTTATACTGATTTATGCCATTCTTATAGCAGTCCCCATATCGATATTTTAAATAAGTTTCATATACGAGAATTTGGTAAATTAATTCATTGTGAATAAACGGTGATTATGCATAAGTTGTAATTAATACAAAATATATCAATATAACTTGACGACCCGGTTAGTCCAGCGGTGTGAGATGACCGTTTGATTCAAAAGGTCGCCGGTGCGATCCCCGCACCGGGACAAATATTTGTATGGCCTACTGATATTTGTTTTGGGTCTGGGTGTTTGTGTATTTATTGTATGTGTACAACGGCACCCACGACACAGGTTTATACCTACTGTGGGGCTGTGAATGTAAGCGTATTTTATTTTATTTTATTTATTTATAACATAATAATAATAACGGCAACCCATTATACGTCCCACTGCTGGGCACGAGTCTCTCCCCCTTTTTGTTTTTTTTGGTGAGGCCTGGAGGTTTCTCCACCACACTGCTCCAATGCGGATTGGTGGAGATACGGGTTAGTGGCCTACCCGCTAACCTCCGACAAGGTTTAACGACTGCTATCTATCGATAGCAACCGGGACCGACGGCTTAACGTGCCCTCCGAAGCACGGAAACGCGCATTTAATTTGCCACTAGCGGTCACCCATCACACTACCCGATCGCGCCCGAGGTGCTTAACCGAGTAGATCGCCGAGTAGAGAGCCGCGGGGCCATGCGCGCTTCACTATAACATGTTCGCAATATATCGAAACACGTAACAATGTATCGGAAACATAGTACACGTTGATGTCACACATCGAAACAAATATTTGCGTATGTATATATATAGCTTACGTTTGAGTGTTTACGAATGCAATGACTGTTTATTAGGAACATAGCGCACATAACTTGTTAAAGGCTTAAAGCTATTTTAATTGTGCAATATTATCCTAAACAAGTCTCTATGTTTTAAGTAGCAAAATAGAGCACGTGTCACGACATTCAAGTTTGCTGTTTTTTTTTTATTGATATATATATTTATTTCTTTTGTCACGGTTTAGAAGACTCTCGACTCTCGACACAAATAATGTCTCCCAGTCGTGAGACATTTTTTGTGTCGAGTTTTTGACACATGGCTTCTCTTGTTGGTTAAATACTCCAAATGAAGAACGTATAAGTAAATGAAATCACCTAATTGCAATCCGTATAATTGGGAGATTTACTACGTTAATACTATACACTTCTTAAAGGTTTTACAATACTTACCTAATGTAAATTAAAGAAAGTTTTGTTATTAGATAACGAGAACTATAGTTTAGTATTTACTAGATAATTTTATTTTGTTGTAAAGCTTGATAAGTTAATTGTTCTTGAATTACTGTACCCTAACAGGGTGTCACGTACAAATATCACCATGTGTCATGCAATAAATTATTTGATATGATTTGAAAAAATCAAATCATTTCCAACAAATGTTGGAAAACTTGAGTAGAGGCGTATTTTATTTTATTTATTTTTTATTAAACTATTTGGAAAAAATATCGTTACCTATCCATGTTTGGGTATCAAACACAGAACAGAAATTTTCTGTTCTGTGGTATCAAATTTAAGCCCAATCGGTCGCATACTTTCGGAGCAAATTGGCTGTGACCGTATTGCCTTCTGAGGTACGGGCCTCTAAAAAGGGTTTTTATCGATACCATCATTACTTCAGTTACCGATTTTTTTTTCATTTACAGCCTTACACCAGGTGTAAACCTGTGTCGTGGGTGCCGCTGCTCACACACAACACATACGCAAACACCTGGATCCGAAATTAAAATCCCTTAACTTATTATCTACAATCCATAGGCATCTGGCCTATGGATTGTAGATAATAATATAGCATACTGTAAACATGACGCTCCTTCTATTAAAGCATTAATTAATGCACGCGTTTCCTTTCGCACACCTATTATACCTCAGAGGAAATGCTTTAATTATGCGAGTAAGCGTGGGTTTAAGCTAAATAGAGAACAGTGTGATCTTACCGGCTAAATAGATACAGGGGCTCTGTAATTTCCGGCACAGAGGCATAACACCTCAAGCCTCAGGAGTGGCAACGCATCTGCATTTTGACCTCTGGTCATTGTGTGGGTGTCTATAGGCTGTGATATATGATCTGTGATTTTATCAATGTGAACTGAATGCTTGTTTGCCACTATTATGAAATAAAAAAAACGGTGAAATTTTAATGGTTGTTTTCGCGAACCAGTACTATTATAGAAACGTAAAATTTAAAATTTAAATATATTTTTTGTATTATCTTTTTTTTATGTAATGAGGGTGGCAAACAAGCATGCAGTTCACATTGATGTTGAGTGACTGCAGCCTATAGATACCCACACAAAGACCAGATATCAAAATGTAGATGCGTTGCCACCCCTGACATCTTAATTATGATGTCTATGTAATAGTTATTACGGAGCCATACATTACATACAACCTGAAAACAATAGTGCTGAACACTACCATTTAGCGGCAGATAAATTAGGTAATGCGGTGGTGCCTACATCCATGAGCTCCTTCATACACTAGAAGATTCCATTGATGTTCATTAAAAACAATCCGAAAACTTTTAAAAACTGTGTCTGCGTCATTTACTGATCGTGAAACACCCATATATACATATATATCTATATAATATACCCAACATTTAGCTGGTGATAGAGCTCCAGTGACTGAGCTCGGGGGCGTAGGCATCACCGCATTACCTAATATACTCTCCGCTAAATGGTAGTGTTCAACACTATCATGTTCCGGTCAGGTGGTAATGTACGGCCCTGTAATTTCCGGCACAGATAACACCTTAGGCCTCAAAAGTGGTAATGCATCTGCATTTTGACCTCTGGTCTTTGTATTAGTGTCTATAGGCTGCAGTCATCACTTAACAGCAATTTGAACTGCAAGCTTGTTTGCCACTTTCATTACATTAAAAAACACACTACGAAAATTGTTAAAAAACAGCATCTGCGACATTTACTGAGCGTCAAACCTTAAACGTTTGGTGTCGATGTACCAATTGTATTGTAAACACGACGCAACTCCATCCATTACAGGACTAATGCATACGTTTCCTTTGGCGCACCTCCTATTATTCTGAAGAGGATGCGCTCTAATTATATGCATCATCACAGTAATAAACAACGAAATCCAATGTCTAGATACACATAGAATATGGATATCACCCTATATATAATATTATAAATGTGAACGTTTCTTTGTTTGGATGTTTGTCCGTCAATCACGCCGAAACTACTGAACGGATTTTGATGAAATTTGTTACACCGATAGGGTAGCTGACTTGGATTATAAAATACTTTTTATCCCGAAAAAGTGTTCCTGTCGGATGCTATGGGATGATTTGATGAGTTTCTACAGTTTACGCGAAAAACTACGCACGGGCTTAGCCGCGACTTGGCGATGTGATAAAAAGACAGTGATGAATGTAGAAGAATCGCGAAAAGTTAATAAGGATAAGGAGAGCACAAAATTTCAACTAGAATATTTGATATTTTGTGCTCTCCTTTTATCACATAAATGGGAATAGGTACTTGAAATAAAGACCTAAACTTATGGTTAAGCTCTAGTAATGGAAGTGTAGAGCGTAGGCACCAACCCATAGCCCCCCTAATATAAAAATGAAGAAGAAGATGAAGAAGAAGAAGAAAGAACATTTATTTGCAACAATGTTATACGAGGGGTGATAGTACTAATAATAGGTCTAGTATTTTACATTGCATAGTTACAAATTGGTCCTAACTCAGCATGTGATGGTTGAAAAACAACCAGCGCTGGTCTTCCGTTAGAACCTTTAAGTTTCGTCATAGACGGGTATACGTATATAAATTAGTGACATGGTAGTATTCAGTACTACTGTGTTCTGCTAAGGCGGTATTATAGAGCCCCGTAATTTCCAGTAAAGAGGCATAACAGCTTCGGCCTCGGGAGTGGTAGGTTACGTTACATTAAAGCCATTGGTTTTGATGGCTATAGTTTTAGCAAAACACGTTCGTTTTCTTTAGACTGTGGTTTTAGTATCAATATAAATTCGTCATTATGATGTTCATCGGTCCGATTCCTCAATTCGTGGGATGCCAATGTCAATTTTGTGACCACCACACATAAAATTTTTACTCCCAGATCGTATCTATAGAATGCGAACCACAAAGACAGTTAATAAATTAAAAGCAAACCTGAATTGTATATAATCTGAGGCATAATCTTATAAAAGTTACGACTGAAACAAAATAAATACAAATTTTGTTTTGCAACTACAAGCACGATTATAAATTTCATATTTCCATTAAGCTGCTGCGGTACGAAATTTCTCATTAATATTAAGAACGATGCTCTATTTTTTAAAATACGATCGTACAAGTTTACATCGTGATCGGTTGCATCGTCAATATTGTGCGTCGTTTTAATAAATATTTATTCTTCATAGCGGACATCCGTGAATTTTATGGAAACGGTTTTTGCAAATATGATGAATGACGGCAATCAGAGCATTGGAGCAGGTGGGTGACGGAAAAATCAGAATTTGGATTTATTTTACCTGAAGTATAGAGATAAAATTGGTGAATATAAGAGGAAATTAAATTTGTTAACATTTGTCAATCGGGTATTAAATGTGTATGACACTATAGAGGGTGATTACTATCTATATAGTGTATTTGTACTATTTATTTTTCGCAATAACACATGCGAGTTAACTTTAGAAATTAAAGGAAAAACGAAATTGAAGAAAGGTCGCAGGTTCGATTCCTGCCCGAAGTCAAATTTTTCTTTCCGTTTTTTTTTTTATTATTTTGATGAACTTAAAGCCAAAGTGTATAGATATAGCTTAGATTGATGGTATGATAGTACTCTAAAAACCACAAATACATCAAATAAACTACAACAAATATGATACATATAATCTGGTAAAAAGTTTTCTGGTAAAATATTTAATTTCTGTTGCAGCTACAAGTACAATTATAAATTTCATATTTCCATTAAGCTCCTGCGGTACAAATTTCTCATTAATATTTAGATAAAGGATTATTTTTTTAAATACATTTGAAAAGCCCTACATTGTGATAGGTTGCTTCACTAATATTGTGCGACGTTTTTAATAAATATTTGTTCTCAATATTGGAGATCCGTGATTTTTTATAGCAACGATTTTTACAAATATGATGAATGGCGGTAATCAATTTATTGTAGTAGTGCTATGGCGACAAATTTAAAGCACATTTTTTATTTTACCAAAAAATAAAGTATTTGACAACTGGAAATCTTTTCTGCTCCAACGGCTGTCGGTTATTTGAGATATGTGCCTTATATTCAAGAATTAACATTAAAGAAGAATAGTCAAGAAATCAAATAATACTAAATAACTAATGAATTTGTCAATAAAAAGGTCACAAACGCTCAAAATAAAATATTATGTTGGGCTAAAAATTGTGTTAATTCGCCTACTATTGAGAGTTTAAATTTAGGTTTGGTCACCTCCCCATTAAATGGCCGTAGATTTAGTGTCATAGCTCAATTAAAAAGATAAAAGATAAATACGCTTACACTCACAGCCCCACAGTAGGTATTAACCTGTATCGTGGGTGCCGTTGTATACAAACAACACATGCACAAACATCCAGACCCGAAACAAATATCTGTAGGCCATACAAATATTTGTCCCGGTGCGGGGATCGAACCCGCGACCCTTCGAATCAAACGGTCATCTCACACCGCTGGACCAACCGGGTCGTCAAAATTGCAGATAAAGCGTGTAGGTAATCTTCGCTTGTCTTTAGAGACTGGCATCTGGGGCAGCTTTAAATCAAACGCTTTGAACTAACTTCTAGATAAAGTTTGAAGTATCTATTTGACTATTTATCGGATTTCTATTCTGCGATCTTTGATATACCTGTAAAGGAGATGTTGCAAAAGTGTATGGACCTCCGGCCATGTATTGTACACAATATCATTAACAGGCAAAATCAATATAAAAACGTTTTCTACTGCATATATTCACTTATTTAGCTTTGTTTGCAGTTACAAAACATTATTTGCAGTTAGAATTGCAACTCAAAACCAAGATGGCGAATATGGCGGGCGATGTCATTTTGACTAATTCCACTAATATTCATATTGAAAATAATAAAATCGTTTGAATAAAATGTGATTGTAACTCTAAAATGTATTCTTGAATAAATTAATTGTTTTTTTTCGGATTATTCTTTAATTTACCCATTTTTGAGGTAGTGTACGAACCAGAGCCGAGCTCGCAACATCTCCTTTCGTTTTGATTGGATTTTTTAAGCGCAATTTTATGATGTTGCACTTCTGTGCCATTGTGTCCTGTGACCCCAAATCACTACTAGTTAGCAGCACGTAGATTCAGTTATAAGGTTAACTATTTAATTTTTCAATATTATTTCAATATAAGAAATCTGTCGCCACTAGTATTTTATCAATCCTATTCATACAGTAAACGCGCTAGTGAATGTCAAAGTTGCTCTTAAAGAGCTTAGAACTGCCAGATTTTTATTATTCCTTATTATATAGTACGTTACGAACGCTCGAAAGAAAATTTTATATCGAGCTGAAAATAGTTTTAAACCTCTAGCTAATGAGAGTTTTAATAGATTTAGCTCAGGTCACTTCCGGATCAAATGGCAGTTGATTAAAATCGACGAGCTGGTTACTGCAAATTGGAGATGAAGGATATAGGTAATCTTCGCTTGTCTTTGGACATCTGTTCGCTTGATTACTGGTGGTAGAGCTCTAGTGACGGAGCTCGCGGGCGTAGGCACCACCGCATTACCTTATATACTTGTCGCTAAATTGTAGTGTTCAGCACTATCGTGTTCCGGTATGGTGCATTTTGACCTTGATCTTTGTGTGGGTATCTATAGGCTGCAGTCATCACTTAACATCAATGTGAACTGCATGTATATTTACCACTTCCATTAAATAAAAAAATAGATCGAAGTTTCAAGTACATATTAAGTAGGGTGTCGAATTTCTATTTATAGGAAACCTCGGTCTGACTTAGAATTGAAGGTTGGTATTTGTGAATCCCGCGGTAAAACTACCGCCACTGCGATTATCAATCCGTCTACCAAGCGTGGCGATTGTGGCATATTCTCACCTGAGGCATAACATTGTAGTGGACGTTTTTGGGAAAGGTTTTGTCCACCAGGAGACGTCTGAAATGATGATGACGTCACGAACGCCTCAAAGGCTATTGTATACAACGAACTAAAATTTCTTAAATGCCCACCTGTACTACGCCTTTGTGGCGTTGGGACGTGACGACTCCATTGCCCACTAGCGGGAGAATGCCCTTCTGGTTGAGAGAAATGCTTCCGCTAGTGCAGTCAGTCCACCGAACAATGGCGGTCAAACCATGGCGGTACAAGTACGTGGGATGGGCAGCAGCGTCCCGCGTAAAATTGCCGCCACTGCGATTGCCAACCCGCATGCCAAGCGGAAAAAAGATTATGGCAATTCTCCCCAATTACACATAACCCGAAAAAACGGCCCCTAGTCCCCGGCGGCTACGCTATTCCCGACCATAGTGGTACCGGTCATGATAACGATGGGGCAGGGGGTGCGAAGAATCACCGGAAGACGCCAGGGTACGAAGTGTAGGCAGGCCTCCCAGAAGATGGAACGACGACTTGGTTGAGGGCGGCCTAGGACCGTTCGTTGAGGCAATCTTTGGGAGAGGCTGATGATGATGATGATGACTATGCCTTACCTTTAAGTCAGGAATACTGACGCTTCTGACACACACATTTGTACATTACCATCTACATTACCGTTTGGCACTGATGAAATTGGAGATAAAGCTTATAGGTAATCTTCTTTTGCAAAGACTAAAATCAGTTTTAAGCCACTGGCTAATAAGCGTTTTAATAGATTTAACTTCGGTCACCTCTTGATCAAACGGTAGATTGAAATCCATGAGCTGGCTGCCGCAAATTGGAGTAATCTTCACTTGTCTTTGAACACCGGCGTCGGGAGCAATCTTAAATCAAACGCATAGAACTAACTTCGAGATAAAGTTTCAGGTATCTGGTTGATGAATGAATTTTTAGCTTATTTTGTTTTTTTTTTTGTTTGTTTATTTTTGTTGTTTATTAGGTAATAATATTGAAGTTATATTACAATTACTGAAAATTAACTGAACTGAACTGCCTTGGTAGCCTAGTGGTAGCAGGCCACTACTACTACGCTGAGGTCCTGGGTTCGATTCCCGCTTTGGGGGTTATCAGAGATAATGGTGTAAGGTCCTTTATCTCTGGTTCTATTGGGATTTTTCAATTTTCTGGAAATTTCTCAGTACCTCGAAGTTTGGTAATGTGCCCGGAGATGTCAACAGGCTCGCCACTTGTTACATGGGCCAAAACGTAACCGGCGAATCGTGGGTGTTTGCATGTATGCTTGAATGCATGCATTTACCTCTTCCTACCCCTTCGGGGATTACAGGCGTGAAGTTACGTTTACTGAAAATTTAATATTACTTTAGTTGCGCACAAGATTAGGGCTGCGTTGGCATGTTTCCTTGTGCACAAATGTTTTGTAGAATTTGGCCTTCTGTAGTCATAACGTTTTCGTATGTTTTCGCAAACTTCATAAGTGCAGAAATTATATTTGCGGATTTTGTTACGGTCAGTAACTAAACATCAGATTTCAAATAAGCATTATATTATAATGAACATCACAATACCATCGTTCTTTATCGCGTTTCCATACCATTCCCTATATTGCAGATATAGATGGATATTAAGCCAGCGCATCTGTTTTGCATAGAAATTAAAATCGGCATTCACCACTGATCGCCACTGATCGCTGTATTTGCTTAATGAAAGGGATTGTGATTCTATATTGGTTGCGTTATGCTTCCATAGTTTCAATATCATGTCTCAGTTAATTGTGACCACAGATTCTTAGTTAGAATGCAAAGTCTTTCAGTCAAAGTGCAAAAGTCTTTTTTTATGTATTGGAATGTATTGGATGAATACGATAAAATTTATAAGGAAATGAAAGCAAACTAACGAATAATATAAAGTCGCATTAATTATATGTTCGAGTACAACTGAAGAACGGCTGAACCTAATTTTATGATTTTTGGATACATTTCAGTCCGGACTAGAATAATAAGAATTAAAAAATGGCGCTAGTAGTTCTAATTCTGTTTACCTAAGGGTCAATCGGAAGATGTTTTTTCGTGTCGAAATAAAAATTTTGCTTAATTGCTGGATCAAGAACTTTGCTGAAGGCCTACTTCGATACACCTTATACCCAAGAGGTACCGTAATTAAGTACGTAAGTAATGTGGCATGAAATTTTCAATCCTGTAACTTTTTTATGGTGAAAAGTTTAGCGTTTTATGATGAAACTTCATGCTTCAGGTTAGCTCCGAGTGTATAAAAGAATACTTTTAAACATTTTAAAATGCAAACTAAACTTTTTATCTGATGTAAAAAGAAAGACATGCTCGCTAGTTGGGCTTAAGCAGGTAACTAGTTTAATATTAAAGTTTGCCTTAGTGAGTAAGGAAGTCACTAACTGTGTGATACATTTACGTGTGATCTTAAAAGTTACGTTATATTATAATGTGGCAAAAATAAATAAATTAAAGCTTTTCACAATTTAAAACCTACTTATAATTTATCCTTATCTAATACGTACCTACTTACATTTTTTTAAATCTGCTTTCGGTGTTGGTTGGTGTTGGAAGAAATAGCTCTACAAGCGTCATATTTGCCACACTTACTTACATACACTTACATACGTGCTACAGAGAACACCTCAGAGGGAAGTTCGTCCCACAGTTTACACTTTCTGGGCAGAAACGAACGCGAAATCCGCACCGAGCACTGCCAGGTGGGTGACAGCTGACTACAGCCACCCGGCACCTAATTAGCACCGCCCCGTTTTACGGCGTCACCTCGTTGTCGACGTGTGGTCCACGGGTGAATGACGCCATATTACTTGTGAACCACTCGCGGTCCACATGCGAACAGCATGTTGGTAATGCAAAGTCAACGAAAGGCAAGCTAGTGGTCACCGCAGACCGCGCGAGGCGGTCGGGCGCTGGTCGGGTGCCGAGTGGTTCTAGTGAGCTATGAGCCTAAATGTAACTTGTTGTGCATTTTGTTTTCATGATATTTCGCGAATGTTTGTAATGGTACGTATGTTTTAATCTAGCTTAAGTAATCTAAAGCTCATTATTTCTCAAAATATTCGATTCTCAAACTTTCGTGCGGCTACCAATAAACAAAGTTTCCCAGTACTCTATCCATAACCACCAATAAGTTGTCTTCTAATACCAGTTACAAATTTTATCAACTGAATTTATACGAGAATAAACGACACCGTATCAAGAATTAGTACCTACATTAACACTAATCCTGCCTTTCACAACAATATAATGCAACTTGCGTCTATAGGATTTGAATCCGCTTACGACGTTGTCAAAGGTGTTACCCGTCTGGTTTCAGATAGCAAATTAAATGGCAGCACGCCAACAACGTAATTGTGCCAGTATTGTTTATTGCACCATAATTGAATTCTAAATATACTGTCGATAAAATAAAGCTATTTTGATAAGCATAATGTATTTTTGGGTGTAATATTTATCGTTATTTTTGTTATATGTTGGATCATATACAGATAAGTTTTAGTGGTTGGAGAAAGTTTAGTTAAAAATGTTCTTAAAAAGTGTAACTAAACTAAAAAATGCTTTTCCACAAAAAGGCACATCGTGAGCCGGGTATAGAAGGACACACCGCAGCGCGTCAGGCACGTAGCACGTTTCCTTGCCGATCGGAGAAATGACCTTTTCGACCAATCGAATGCTAGCATTGTGTATGTGAAAAAGTGTATGTATTTGTTGAGATTGCAGTTTGCGTAAATGAAACCAAAATCGAAACGACGATTATGTAAGTATCATATTTTTATACTTACATTACTATTCCTAGACAAATGTAATAAAAATTTTCATGTCATTTATAACCTGCTAGGAGTTCAAATAATCGAAAAGACTGCAGCCGAAACAATGCTTCTACGGTGTTAAACAAGTACTTAACTGATTTTTATTGTCATCAACGATGACATACTGCCACGAGTTATTGGAGCATGCCCTTAATAAATTAATTCTGTCTGCAGGGCATTTACATCAGTGTTAAAATCGACCGTAATGCGTGTCGAATCACACGGAGGGTTCTGTGATCGGCATGGTCGTTTTCACAAATAATAATGTTAAGTTTTGACCTGTTAAAATAATGCGTAGGTTTGGGTGTACTAGTGTATCACGTATCGAGATATATCTTTAAAAAATACAAATGTTATGCTGGCTTTAAAATACAATTACATGTTGTAAATCGAATGACAGTAAAAAAATCTATTGAATTTAAAATATTATAATTCGTTTTTGTGTTAATAACTGCTGTCAGACAAATATCACCTTAGACTGCCCGGGACTGGCCCCGGACCACAAAAACTGAAAAGCGACAAAAATGACCGAAACGACGAGTTGATTTTAAAAATAGGTAATTTTAGTTTATATACGCGAGATGCGCGTATGGCCCCGTAGCTGGTGTAGATCGGAAGCGATCTATTCGGTTAAGCGATACGGGCGCGGTCGGTGTGTGATGGGTGACCGCTAGTGGTAAATTAAAATGCGCATTTCCGTGTTTCTGAGGGCACGTTAAGCCGTCGGTCTCGGTTGCTATCGATAGATAGCAGTCGTTAAATCTTGTCGGAGGTCTCATGGGCGGTTTGAAAACATCCGATAGTGGGTTAGCCACTAACCCTTATCACCACCAACCCACATTGGAGCAGCGTGGTGTAGTAAACTCCAAGCCTCCTCCCAAGCAGGGAAGAGACTCTTGCCCAGCAGTGGGACGTATCAAGGGTTGTCATTATTATACGCGAGATAAATCCATAAAATTGTGATCCGTTTGTGGTCTAAAAATTCTTTGTTTGCCTAACCAAATACCCTGGTCTATATTATTATAGTTAAGAGTGAGAAGAACACATAAAATAGTTCCGTTCGTCTGTCCGCAGCTTAGCTTATCGTATAGTCGATTAACATAATTACTGAATTGATTTATTCTTTCTTTGTAAATTTGTTTATAATTCATACAGAAATAAAGAAATAATATGTTTAGGACTACACATTGGAAATAATAATTGCTATTAGTTTATAAATAGCAAATGTGTTGAGCATAGACGATGAAAATATAATGGGATTGCGGTGTGAATAGAAAGGTTGAAGCTTAGTTAAAAATAACCTGATATAGCTGAATAAGCTTTTTCAAAGTAAAATTTCAGACTATTCCATTCTTTAAGGATTGAACTATTTTTATCTGCAAAGTTAATCAATAATAATCGTAAATACGTAATGAAGCGGATATTTGTACTTTCAGTTTTGGTACCTAGTTATTAGGGGGAATGACTGCGATGATTCACTGACCGACCGCAAAATTACTTAGAATCATCTGAATTATGGTGACGAAACCAATTTAATATTTATTTTCCTCCAATCCGGAAATCAAATCGTTGTACAGGTCTCTACCAAACCACTGAGGCCTCTTGTTCAGGAATTAAAATCCTTGTAATCTATGACATAGCTAAGGAATAGTATCAAGATGTTTGATATTTTTGTAAATATCTATAGGTCGCTGGATATAGATAGCATCTATAAAGACTAGACTGCATAATTTACATGCAATTATTATACAATACATACCCTACTTAGATAGACACGCTACTTAGATCTTACGAAAATGCAATACACAATACACATATCGCATATTTGCTGTTTTTAATTTGGACATGCAGCACAACAACACTTGAGTTACATTAATCACTTAAAATTACGGTCATAATGAAAAACGTGATGCATTTCTGTTACAATGAACAGAAATAAATATGCTTGAGATAAAAAAGAGGCCAAGTGTGAGTCGAACTCGCGGTCACAGAGTTATAAGCAGTAGGTATAGATTTCTTATAGGTTTTTCTGTAATTGGAAGGGAGGTCAATTTTCGCCTATTATTGGAAATATTTCAAATTGTTTTTGATATTTTGTTTTACGGTTTATCACGCAATATCGTTTCAAAAACTTTTTTCATGCCCAAAATGGTCCCTATGTAGGTATACAGTTAATTGTTTTTGTTACACGTTCATGTTTGGGTAACTCATTTACATCGGTATCGACCTTGTCAACCATTTTGATCAAGTTTTGACTAATACCGGACTATCTATCCTTATTACGTAGGCAGTGTGCAGCAGAGATAACGCTCTACGAAGTCGAAACTAGCCGATAGTTTCATTCGCAGGCTCGATGTGCATTTCTTGCTGTGTACTGTAATTGGTTTTTAGAATCTGAACTGCAATGAATATTTATAGAAAATCTATTCTTAAGTCCGCAGTTCAGTTAGCTCCCAGTAATGTGATATCATATTCATTGGTCATCACATGGTTTTATTTAAAACAGTTTATTTTTACAAACGCATGATTCACCATCAATTCGTTTCTAAAAATTGACGTAACTATTTCATAAAATGGGGCTGTCGTCAAGGCGTGTTTAGATCTCACCTGCTATCGGTATATCAGTTTGTGTAATCTATATACCTATATAAAATCAATTGCAGTTCGTTAGTCTCGCTAAAACTCGAGAACGGCTGGACCGATTTGGCTAATTTTGGTTTTGAATGATTTTCGAAAGTCCAGGGAAGGTTTAAAAAGTAAGAAAATATAAAGAAATTGAAGGAAAATAGTGCAAAACTACAATTTCATTTTCCCATACAAATAGTCCGTATATCAAACCTTTGACACATTATTTCATTCTGTGGTAATACGAAGTTTGCCGGGTCAGCTAGCTATAAATGGTATATAAATATTATAAATGCAAAAGTGTGTATGTTTGTTTGTTTTAATTCCTTCAAGCAAAGACTGCTGAAACGATTTTCATGGAATTTGGCACACACATAAAGGATTACTTGGATTAACACAAACAAGTTTTTATCGCGAACAAATGTTCGTGTGGGATGTCATAGGATGATTTGATTAGTTTCCATAGGTTACGCGAAAAGCAACCTACACGCGGGCGGAGCCGCATGCAACAGTTAGTTCAATTATGGAATGTGTAATTTAAAGGATTTTCAAATATTACTGAACTACTTATCACAGAATGGTAGACCTATAGATAATAGGTCATAAATTTTTACGATTTACACTTAAAAAAAACGAATAGATGCGTTGGTACTTGGTTAATCAATAAAAATACAGTACTCAACAATTAATATTGCACATCGAGCCTGCGAAAGAGATGATCGGCTCGTTTCAACTTCGTAGAGCGTTATCTCTGTTGTACACTGCCTACGTAAGCACTGACCATCCGGTATTGGTCAAAACTTTATCAAAATGGTCGATAAACGTCAAATAGGTGCGGTGCGAAAGAGATAACGCTCTACAGATTCGAAATAAGCCGAAGTCTCTTTCCTAGGCTTGATGTGCAATAGTTGAGCACTGTAAATTCTTGTTATCTATGAAAATATTTGAAGCACTAAGCTGGTGCATTTATTCTAAATACCAATTTAAACTTCATTCTTCCTGTTCCGTATCTATATATATAAAAATCAATTGCTGTTCGTTAGTCTCGCTAAAACTCGAGAACGGATCGACCGATATAGCTAATTTTGGTTTTGAGTGATTTTTGGAAGTCTAGGGAAGGTTTGAAAGGTAAGAAAATATGAAGAAATTGAAGGGAAATAGTAAAAACTACAATTTCATTTTCCATACAAAAAGTCCGTATCTATCAAACCTTTGACACATTATTTAATTCTGAGGCAATACGAAGTTTGCCGGGTCAGCTAGTATTAATATATATTGTAGTGATGTATATATACTTTGACGCGAGTAAGGAAAAAAATACACAAATTCAATAACGGACTGCAAAAGGAAACCGGATGTATCGGTTCTACTCCATTCGAAATTCAAATGCGGTATGAAAAAGCTCTTTCAGGAAATTGTACCACTATTGCCACATTTAGTCTTTGTTTTAAAATACGGTTTCCTTAAACGGTTTTGTTCCTCTGGCATTTTCGGGTAATGGTTAATTATTTACTCAGATACTTATCCTTATTGATATCTATTTTTATCTTATTGGTCGGAAAAAGAATAGAAACACGAAATAATCTGAAAATTAACTGAAGAGTAGCCGTTATTGTAATAAAAATAATAAATTTGTTACTAAAATAAGAGCACAACACAAACTACTGTACCTAATTAAGGAAAGTGAGAAAACCTAATATTTGAGACTAAGAGCTGGTTATTTATAATTTATTCATGACATGGAAGTGAAACATTACTGAGGCATTCATACATAATCTGTAAAGATTAAATTTTAACCCTATCTGGGTCAAAATGTAATCTTAACAGTGTGTTGATTTTCACTTTTTGCTTCAGCACCAGAAATTACGAAGCTGTATATACAAAATCAAATTTAAGTCAAGAATAAAAAACGTACCTTAAAAAACAACGTCCTAGAAAATTTAAAGCGAAACAACTAAATCCTCTTAAACGGCGTAAATAATTCTGTAATAAAATTTTAAGCGTATCTATTTTGTGGGCACTGATAGTTAATCTTGTTTACAGATCGCTTGTTCGTTGACAAAAACCGATAGCTGAGGATTTAACTGGAATAAAAATAATTTGAGGCTTAACTTTAGAGTAAAAATACGATAACGATATTGTTTTCGATAAAAAAGTTCTTGGGAGATCTCCTGTGGCCCTTATTCATGTAACTTATTATGAATTGATTCGCTATTAAATAGTTTTGCTGCCTTTGAAGGGAACTGCCATAATCGCCATGCTTGGCTTCGGGTTGGCGATCGCAATGGCGGTAGTTTTTAGCCCCCTCACGAGGCGAGACCTGGTGAAGGTCGAGGATAATAGTTGAATGAGGGTTTTTTTTATATTATGACAGTAGAAAACAATCATGCAGCTCACATTGATGTTAAGTGATGACTGCAGCCTATAGAAAAAACAACAGATATAAAACAGCCTATAGAAAGACATCTACAGAAAAACCAGAGGTCAAAATGCAGATGCGTTACCATGCCTGAGACCTAAGGTGTTATGTCTCTGTGCCGGGAGCTACAGGGCCGTACATTACCACTTGACCGGAACACGATAGTGCTGAACACTACCATTTAGCGGCAAGTATATTAGGTAATGCGATGGTGCCTACGCCCGCGAGCTCCGTCACTGGAGCTCTACTACCATCCATGGTGGCCTTAGAGCAACACTCCCCTCCAGTCCACCGCGGCCGGTGGCCTGAAGGGGAGTAGCCATAGCGTTTATTACCGATGCAAAACAGTCTGTCATTTTTTTGCGGGGAGAAATGCGTGCGACACACACGCACACTACAAAATCGTCTATTTCTACGAAACTCACACCTTGACTTTAACTAAATACAGAAACAATTTCACGCACACATTTAAACATTTAGGCGACAGGTATAGGCCCATTTGGGCTTGTACTTTGACAGAGGGGAAAGCCTGCATATGGCTACTCCCCTGCAGTGTTGCTCTATGATGGTGGCCCAGGAACATTACTATCTTGTTCCGGTTACGTAGTAATACGTGACCTCTTTATCAGATGTGCAAGGCAACTAGACCTCAGGGCTGCCAACGCCAAGGTTTTAGCAACTATATATGTTATTTAGAAATGTGTCGGATAAAGAAGTATATACACTAGTCAGCTATCGCATAACGTAATACTGCAAACTGAGTAAATTATTATGTTAGTTCCAGCAATTCTTCAAGAGAAAAGAGCATTGCAAAATATAGGTAATATGTGACTCTTTTATCACGTGTGAGTGTAAACTTGTGATATTTAATAAAATGATACTTACTTGAAACATTTTGTGATCGACTCTTGAAATAGGTCAGGTATTATAAATATTTATACACTCGTAAAGTTTTCTCGCTTAATCTTTTCAAACTCTGCTTTCTACCAAACTTCGCATCTTGCATAAGCAAATACCGCGTTTTAAAAACACTTTTAATGCAAAACAAACTATGGCGATACGAAAGACTGTGCTTTTGTAAGAAAATTATACTGAAAAAAGCTGTCGTAAAATGTAGTGTTTTTTCGTAGGGTTGGTAATATTATAAGCGGGATTAAACGGTATCAAATTTTGTCGTAGTAGTGTTCCAGTATCGAGGGCGTAGGCACCAGCGCATTACCTAATCCATATCTGCCATAGTGGTTCGACCCCGTAATAATTATCACAGAGACATAACAACTAATGTTTCAGGGGTAGTATCGCATCTGCATTTTGACCTCTGGTTTTTGTATAGGTATCTATACGCTGAAGTCATCACTTACATCCATATGCCTGCATACTTGTTTGCCACTTAATGACATATAAAAATCGTCTTAGAAAACGGTCGGAAATTTTGATTAAATTAAATAAATACATAAATATAATTTCTATTCAACCAGAATCTAACAAAAATATATAAATCAACAGCTACAAAAACACAGATAAGAAGGAATGAAGATGTTACTAAAAAATAAATTATCATTATTATTTTAATATCACCACGAGCTATTCTCACGAAAAACAATTCGTAAAACAACAGATATCTGGAAGGAGCACGATTAAGTCGCAACGGACAGACAAGATGTTATCATTTGATTAAGACCCTTGTAATAATAGAGCGTGGTTGTTTATGGTTGTAACGTTGAAATTACGTCCAAATCACTTCCAGATATTTTATTCTTGTCGACGTGATCTCGGAAACTATAATTTTCGTATTACTAGTAAAGCGTAAAACCACTTTCGCTAATAATGATGGACGCACATTGCGCGCTCATTTCAAGATTCGATTGTATACTTTTACAATTTAGAGACAACAAATTATTTTGAGAATTCAGAGATTCAATAATACCTTACGTCAGCAGTCAATGGACTACCGGTGAGAGTGAATGAAACCGATTTTTTTTTTAAGTTTAAAATTTGAAACACAAGCAAACGGGCCCCCCGATGGAAAGTCGTCACCGTTGCCTATAAATATTTGCAACTGGGAGTTGCCAATGCACTTGAATGACTCTTTAGATGCTATTTTAAAGAAGAATATTGAAACATAGATACTCGTATTATTTGCACTAGGTACATTTTTATGCCAAAGAAATAGGAATTACCATAACGGCTTCGCTAGTAGCTCAAAAAAATAGGTTTCTCTTATTCATAGGAGATGCGAGCTCACAAATACGCCAAAATACTTTCAAATCTGTCACTTTAAAAATTTATTACGTTAATTATAAAATGTATACGTCTATAACTATATCATTTTTGTCAAGAAACTCTTAAAATAAAGTAAGAGAATTTCGGCGACACGATTTGAGAATAACTTACACAATTCGAAAATACAAATCCAAATAAGTAATCAACAGAGACGACTATAAATAAACGCCATTCCCGTCCCAATATCCGTTTCAAAATGAAGTACCGTAATAAAATATGCAACCAATAGTTTGAGGTTTACGATGTGTTCATCATAACACTCAATGGAACAGGACGAGCAAAATATAGGTATTTACATCAGTTGTGATTTACTGTTTTAAAATTAAACATTCCTAGTAGGTGTCCATGAAACGACATCAATTTTGGTTCCAATCTTAGTTAGGATAGAAACTTGAAAGCTTAAATACTGTTCTTTTCTGATTGGATGCTATCTATGAGCTTATAATGTCCACTAAAAAAGGGGCCACCTAGTGGAATTAGGCAACACCAGTACTTCCCTTGTACGGAAGATGGGGTATGATCGCACTGAATCACACATACGAAGTTTTCACACGAATTGCTTTAAGTGTACAATATCGGAATGTTAATCAGTTATCGTTACGACACCTGGCCCGCCATGCGCTATCACCTCACCTGGTTGGAGAAAAAGTAAAGTCAAGGATACCTATCAGCTGACAAAAAAACTACCCACAATTTTTATTATTATATTATTTATTTAAAAACACACACATGCACACATATGTATATATTTATGTAAGGAAGGTGGCAAACAAGCATATAGTTCCCATGTTAAGTGATCACTGCAGCCTATATACATCCTCACAAGAACCAGATGTCAAAATGTAGATGCAAATATGGGTTATTATGACTTCAAGGAATATTGTGTTCCGCAAACGCACATAAATCAATAAGACACTTTGCTATGGTCCTCTGGCTAAATAAGGCAACACTAGATGAACCAATTCTGTATTAGGTAAATATACTTAAGTGTTATTGCAATGATGCGCTTCTCTTACTGGAGGTACAACAATACCTAATATAATTGCCGCTAAATGGTAGTGTTCAGCACTACCGTATTCCGGTCAGGTGGTAATGTACGGCCCTGTAATTTCCGACACAGAGGTATAACACCTTAGGCCTCAGGAGTGGTAACGCATCTTCATTTTGACCTTGGTTTTTGTGTGGGCGTCTATAGGCTGCAGTCATCACTTAACATCAATGTGAACTGCATGCTTGTTTGCCAGTTCCATTACATAAAAAAAAATAATATAAAGGAGTCAATATAACGTCTAATAAAATAGTATTCTTGTTTATATCGTGAAATGCTAATGACCTGAAAATGGCCGTAAAAAATGAATGGGAAAAAGAGAAATACAAAAAACTGGGGAAGAGATATAAAAGTAACTTCAAGGATATCGGCCGGCAAAAAACTACCCTCCGTTTTACCCGCCAATCTTTATTACACTTGATTGACGTCACAAGACACTTGAATGTTTTTCCTTTAATGGACGCCCAGTTTTATGTGATGCTTATATTGTTCTTGTTTTAAAGCGATCACGAGGTAATTATGGTTACTGGAACCATCGACTTGGAAATTACGGACCTGCAGCTAGTAAGGAGGTAGCAAAAAAACTAGATGAGGTGTCATCAACGATGCAAATAAGGGATTATAACCCCCTTATTCATAAACATATTTTTAGCTAAAGTGTTGCTTATCTCTCCTTTGTCTTTTTCTATCCTGTACATTTGACAATGCAACTGACAAAGACAAAGCATTCTATAGCTAAAACGTATCAAATGTACGTTTATGCATAAGGAGGTAAGACTACAACGTACAGTTAAGTACCCAACAATAAATATTGCACATCAAGCCTACGAAATAGACAATCGGCTAAATTCGACTTCGTAGAGCGTCATCTCTGCTGCACACTGCCAACGTAAGCACTGATAGTCCGGTATTGGTCAAAACATAATCAAAATGGTCGATTAACTTCACATGAAGCGCGCTTGGCCCGGCTGGTGCAGATCGTAAGCGATCTACTTGGTTAAGCACTACGGGCGCGGTCGGGTAGTGTGATGGGTGACCGCTAGTGGCAAATTAAATGCGCGTTTCCGTGCTTCGGAAGGCACGCTAAGCCGTCGGTCCCGGTTGCTGTCGATAGATAGCAGTCGTTAAACCTTGTCGGAGGCCTTATGGGGGTTTGAAAACATCCGACAGCGGGTTGGCCACTAACCCACCCACCTCCACCAATTCGCATTGGAGCAGCATGGTGGAGTAAGCTCCAGGCCTCCCCCCAAAAGGGGAGAGACTCGTGCCCAGCAGTGGGACGTATTATGGGTTGCCATTATTATTATTATTTAATCGGTTAATTTAAGGATCGATTACAGTTCTATTTGTTGGTATTATTAGTTCCATTTATCGTCTCCACCAACCTGCATCGGAGCAGCGTGGTGTAGAAAGCTCCAGGCCTCCCCCCAAAAAAGGGGGAGAGACTCGTGCTCAGAAGTGGGACGTATAATGGGTTGCCATTATTATAATATTATTATATGACAAAATTTATAACTAAGAGAATAAGGAGAGGTAAAAATGTGATAATAAAGTTAATGATAATGGTAAAATAATCTCACCGCTTTAATTAAAAAGAAATAATCATATTGATTCGTGTCAAAACATTTTAGTTACTTAGCAGATTTTTCTAGATTATGCATTTGATGTGCCTACATTAAATTCCAAGAATAATGGCCGACATCTACGCCAGTATGTGGTCACGTATTGCTTCCTTCTGGAATAAATTGCGATGCACTATGAAAGTATTCTTCAAGCTGTGTGAAGTGAATAGGAACACCCATTTTAATATTGGCTATTTATAATAGAGGATTTATTTAGGATTGAAATTTCACTGATTTGTTATGAAACGAGGGAATCTTTATTTCAATACATTGAAATGAAACTAATTTTACGATTTTACCTCTCTTAGTAAACTAAATTTATTTTTAAAATCAACCTCAGCTGTCGGTAGCTTTTCAGGTTCCATTGGTAAGACTTTATATTGATTATTTATGCGGGATAAATTCGTACGAATAACAAATAAATTGGGATAAATGAGTCAGCTGAAATATAAATCCAAAACGAATGACTTAAGGTCGTGAAAAAGATCGCATTAAATTGTATACTAGTTTTGTTATTTTTATATTGATTGATAGAATAAAATTATTTAAGTTATAATAAGTCTGGCACCAGATAAATGAGCGTAAAAGCATATCGTTTGTCTTAGATTATCTTTGATTTCTGTTGAACTTAGACCCAAGTGCCTTGCGCCAGTACCAGCCAAGGACTTTGTGCCAGTACATATAAATTATACCTTACAAAAATGTGTTGAGATGCTGAGAACTTTCGTATTGATTATCGAATGAGTTGGGATTGTACCTGAATAGACTCAGCTCACTCCCTGCTGGGAATGTCAATTTTGCCGCAATAAAGCACCCGTTGATGAGTAGTAGGTACCCAGAAACCTTTTCATACACTTCTAAAAATGTATCTATATGTATAGGAATACAACTATAAAAGAATCATCGTTAAAGGAATCAAGTGACATATTTTATTGATACAAACGCAGAACAATTTTCAAAATTAAAAGGATCTTTGGATGGCACGTTTAGCCTTGGTACCGGTTGATATCGATACATAGCAGTTGTTAAACCTTGTCGGAGGCCCTAAGGGCGGTTTGAAAACATCCGACAACCTGTTGGCCACTAACCCTTATCTCCACCAACCCGCATTGGAGCAGCGTGGTGGAGTAAGCTCCAGGCCTCCTCCCAAGAAGGGGCGAAACTGGTGCCCAGTAGTGGGACCTATCAAAGGTTGCCATTATTATTATTATATTATTAAGATTTAAATATATTCTCCATAAAATTTTAATTATATGATGTTAATTTCTTAAGTATTTTGCAAGAAGGCTTACCAACCTTTGTTGTATTTTTTATAATTCATAAAATTTTTGAACATTATTATTTGAATATTATACCACAGCTCGCACACAATGTAAAGTTTTCGATATGTACATCCAACAAACTGTACCGGGATACCGCAAAGTTGCAGCTCAGTGTTTTGTTTCAAACTTATAATCCGCCGCTAACATTGAAAATCATATTTTGTGTTAGTAAGTAGCAGCTTCGAAATTTTAGATTAGACAATATACGAGGAATATACCGATAGCAGATGGTGATTTTAATAGATAAATCGTGTCTTTTCCAACACTAGAAATGCCAGTTTTGTACGACACCGTAATTTTCAGAACAGGATCATAAAAGAGTGGCAACGCATCGTCA
Organism: Macrosoma leucophasiata; assembly: GCA_036365455.1. NCBI lineage: Eukaryota > Metazoa > Arthropoda > Insecta > Lepidoptera > Hedylidae > Macrosoma > Macrosoma leucophasiata. Next base: position 15,023,279 of record JAWQUS010000024.1, read on the forward strand.
TATTATAGACAGATTTATAGGCTATAGTTTTTTCTTATCATCAATTTGAACTACATGTCTGTTTCTATTCATCAACAATACAAAACAATTAAAAGACAATCTAAAAAAAAAATGGGATTAATTTCAGTATTTCGTAAGTAAAAAAGGTCTCAATCTGTTTGGGTTGTTTTATTTGTATTAGCTTAAATAATATAATATTACTACTTGTAGTAGACAACATAAAGTTTCCGATGCATAAAAGCGTGTTAAAATTAGAACAGGATGACACTCATTAGAAAAGTAAAAAAATATCGTAGCCCGCAGATCGCTGACATCTAGATTGAAGCCTTAAAACTCGCCTTTTTCAGTTATTAGGTATAAACCAATTCATCCACACAATGCCACTTTCTTAATTCTCTATTAGATACTATCTATCTTATGTATAAAAATCAATTGCTGTTCGTTAGTCTCGCTAAAATTCTAGAACGGCTGGACCGATTTGGCTAATTTTGGTTTTGAATGATTTTTGGCAGCCCAGGGAAGGTTTGAATATAAAGAAATTGAAGGGAAATAGTAAAAACCAAAATTTAATTTTTCCATACAAATAGACCGTATTTATTAAACCTTTGACAAATTATCTCATTGTGAGGCAATACGAAGCTTACCGGTCAGCTAGTCCATAATAAATTAAACAAGATATCTACTTTGAAAATATAATCATGACAAGTACCTATCATAGCTACTCTTGAAATTGCAATCCATTTGCAGTGTAGGTATAGAAAAACTCATTGTTATGTAACATACATACATTACTTAGAAGTTATTGGGCAAAATGAACAATAATACTCACGTGATCAAGTTGAACCACAAAAATCTTTATAAAAGGTACTTAAACTAACCTTAATATGGAAGAGTGAAATAAAAAAAGCAAAGCCGCAGCCATGCGTTATTGTTGGCTTCAGTGCATTATTAGTTCTCAAGCTTCGAACTAGATGGCATTATATGTCTCGTATAAGCATCAGTTGAACAGATGTGACGCATTTATTTTTCACGCGACTGCCCTAGGAATAATGTAGTACATTTGACTGTATGCATGCGGATTTCTATGTTCTTTGTTTTGAATAAACAATAATTATCTTGTTTTGTGCAGAATTCAGATCAACTAATGATCTTTAAAATTATTGAGTGGTGAAAAAACGTAAAGTTCTTCAAAAATGAGAATAAAATAATATTATAACAGAACTAAAAGAAGACACTTGATAATATTTTCATTTATTATCATAAATAACAGTGATCAGCGCAGTCGTGTTTTCAAAATTATTATACAGAAACTTAAGATTGGCGACGCATAATAATATGCAATTACACCTTTGGTTTTTCTGGATATTCATATACTTATAGCCTGCAAGGGCTTACCTTCTTATAAAGCTTGAACCTAGAAGAGTAAAGTTCTATTCCATCAACATATTAAAGTATGTATGTATGTATCTTCACGCCAGGTCCCTAACGGGGTAGGCAGAGAGTGTAGAGCGCCAGACATCCCGGTTCTGACAAACCTCTCGTGCCTCGTACCTTCATCATTCTCTTCATACATGCACGCCGATTCCTAAGACATATTAAAGTGTTATTATTTAATGATCTGGATCTTTTTATGAAAGAAAGTTGCGGAATTTACATTAACCCTGGCCTTGACCTTGAGCATAATTTATACAGCGTGACGTCACGAGCAAATTAGAGACCATACCAAAGTTCTACCGAGTGTGACATTGGCAATTAAGAAACGTGATGAAAACATAAGGGTATATTTTATATCTACAGAATAATATAACACAAACGTTTCATCTTCATTTGAATGTGACCGACAGACCGTTGTCTGAAACCTAAAAAATATTTTTACTACTTAAATTGTAAAATCAGTAAAATCTTAAGTAAGAATAGTAGAGAATTGCAGACCAAGACGGAATTTTACATCTTTCCCAGCGGCTGAGTATGATTTATAGAGCGTGACATCACGAGCGAATTTGAGACTATTGTAAAGTTCTAGCAAGCGTGACATTAGCAATTAAGAGACACGGGTAAAAAGTTAGTGGTATATTTTATATGTACAGAATGATAAAAGCAATTTTAATTAATCTAGCAATTTGATTGCATGCATTCCGGGAGTTCATTTATTTTATTTGCAGAAACCCTATAATTAGTTAAGAATAACACAAAAATATGATTGCATGTCACTCAGTTTAAATCCCGTTAATGATTTATCGGTATCTCTTGTTTATTTTAATAATAATAATAAGCCTCTGTTTCAGACCCTCGAACCACCAGTAAAGACAAGGAAATGAAATATCTTGATCTGGCTCACGAGGTTGTCGCCATGTGGGATGTGGATTCGGCCATCATTGTGCCGATAGTCGTATCGGTGAACGGGCTGATAGCGTAGAGCGACCAACATCTCAAGAGGCTCTCGCTAGGTGGATGGATCAAGGGTTTGATACAGAAAGCAGTACTCCTCGGCACGGCACGCATAGTGAGGAGGTTCCTGTCTCTGTGTCCCTAACCATCGGCAGCTTGGACCTTGCTCCCGCTGTCGGTGGCACACAATTTTTAAATTTTTTATATTTATTTGTTTATTTTTATACTTATATATGTAAAAAAATATTTATTGAGTAAAAAAAATAAATAAGTGGAATAATAATAATACGGCAACACTCCTGAACGCCTGAACGCCATCAAAATTCCTTTCGCCGAAAAATCATGTCCTTATAATTTAAATCCGTACAAACAACCAAATATGAATACAAAATCACAATAAACTGCAATAGCGAAAAGGTCCAAAGCAATTTTCAATAATTATAAAAGCAATTTAGAAAAAATATGATGATAAATATCGACCACGACCGTCAACAATATAAACAACAATAAATACTTAATACGATCGGAAGAAATATAACGTTTGACAACGAGTGAGAAATGGAAGAATGATAACGAGAGCAACTGCCAGACGTATAGTACGCTGGTGTGCCTCAAGGTGGCGTGTTGTCCCCTCTATTATTTTCTATATTCATTAATTCTGTTTGCCTTCAAATATCTTCTCTCTACCATCTCTATGCAGACGATTTACAAATATATACAAGATCTTCTTTGAATGATCTACCTAATGCGATTAAAAAATTAAATGATGACCTTGTCCGCATCTCATCGTGGAGCAAATCTTTTGGCCTTACTGTTAATCCCGAAAAAACTCAATTAATTATTATAGGTAGCTCAAGGCTTGTGAGTAAAATCGACTGGGATAAGTTGCCTCGGGTATTGTACGATGGAATTAATATACCGTTTCTTGACAAAGTTAAGAATTTGGGCATAATTTTTGATCAGCATCTGTCATGGTCTCCACAGCTTTGTGAAGTTAGCAGGAAGGTTTTTGCCACGATTGGTTCTTTGCGCCGATTACGTAACTTTTTACCGATACCTACTAAAATTGCGCTTGCAAATTCCTTACTTTTTCCAATACTTGATTATGCTGACGTCTGCTACCTCAATTTGACCCAAGGGCAAATAAATAAGCTTGAGCGCCTTCAAAATGTTTTCATCAGATTCATATTTGGTCTTCGCAAATATGATCACGTTTCGGAATATCGCAATAAGCTCAAGTGGCTCTCCATTCAACATCGCCGGAATGTACGTATTCTTTCTCTTTTATACTGCGTACTATTTAATCCTATTAGTCCCAAATATTTAAAAGATTTGTTTGATTTTACCTCTCATTCGCGTTCCCTTCGATCCTCATTACTTTTGCGTCTAAATACTCCTGTACACTCTAGCAAATTTTACACTAATTCCTTCGCAGTAAAAGCTGTACGCTTATGGAACTCTTTGCCCTCTAGTATAAGACAAGCTCAGACTGTTGAAGCGTTCAAACACCAGGTGAAGTCTCATTATTTATGTTCCCTTCCTTAATATCTTGTGTTATTCCGACTTGTTTTTGTTCACCGTCATCATTAACATTTTATATTTATTTTCTTAATTTGTATAAGTACTACTTTTGTTTTATGTACCTACGCACATCCTACCTTTTCTTTTTAAGAATTATCTTTTATTTTTTGGGTTGCCTGGAAGAAATCGCTCTTCTAGCGATAAGGCCGCCCGCTGTATCACATGTAATTGAAATGTTTTGTTTTTGTAAACTTATTTTTTGGTGTGCAATAAAGTATATATTATTATTATGACACTCATTTATTAAAATTCACATTTTATATTTTTTTACATATACATTAAAAAATAAAAACAAAACATATATTTAAAAAAAATATAAAAAGGTTGCCACCGGTAGCGGGAGCAGGGTCCAAGCTGTCGGTGGTTAGGGGCTCAGAGAGAGGAACCTCCTCACAATACGTGCCGTGTCGAGGAGTACCGCTTTCTGCACCAAGCCCTTGATCCAACTTCCCAGCGAGAGCCTCTTAAGGTGGTGGTCGAGGCTCTTCGCCATGAGTCCGTTTACCGTAACGACTATCGGTACAATTACAGCAGAGTCCACATCCCACATGGCGACAATCTCGTGAGACAAGTCGAGATACTTAATTTGTTTTTCTTTTTCCGCTTTCACGAGATTCTCATCATGAGGGATGGTGACATCGACTATAATTGCGCGGCGTTCCAAGCGATCTATCACCACTATATCAGGCTTATTGGCGACAATAGTCCTGTCAGTGATGATAGATCGATCCCAATACATCGTGACATGGTCATTTTCGAGTACTGGGTCGGGTGCATACCTGTAGTACGGCACCTCCGTGGCTACAAGGTTGTATTTCAAGGCAAGGTGCTGGTGAATTATCCTGGCTACTTGGTTGTGCCTGTGCAAGTATTCGCCGTTGGCAAGGCTCGAACAACCGGACACAATATGCCTGATGGATTCGCCCGGTCGGTGGCATGCCCGACATATGTCGACCGTGCCATCCTTCAGGATAAACTTCCGGTAGTTCTTGGTCATTACCACTTCGTCCATAATTGCACATACAAAACCTTCGGTTTCCCCAAAGAGGTCCCCGAATCGTAGCCAGCCTACAGACGCAAGAAAGTCAACATCGGGCCCATGAAGGGCCCGGTAAAATCGTCCATGCAGCTCCTTGCCCTGCCATACACTCACGCGGTCACTGGTCGTGAGCACCACAGGTTTGCGCCAGTTCTCTTTAGCCAGTGAGAGAGGTGTGAGTCCGCTGTCAACTGCCACCATATCCCGGTGCATACCCCTATTGGTGGTCCGAAAGTATTCTCTAAGATTGCACACCTCACGGTTGTGGAGGGTTTTAGCACTAAGAAAGCCTCGGCCCCCACACTTCCGTGGGATGTACAATCTCATCACCGATGAGCGTGGGTGGTGCATCCGGTATGATGTCAGCAGAGAGCGGACCCCCCTATCTAGGGCATCCAGGTCGGTCTGAGTCCACTTGAGTATGCCAAAGGAGTACATCAAGACTGGCATGACCCAACCGTTGAAAGCACGAACCCTATTACCGCCTGACAGGAAACTTTTAAGAACTTTTTTCAGGCGGCCAAAGAATCGTACTCGCAACGATTGTCTCATGTCAGCCTCGCATATACCTAAGGCCTCTGACATACCCAGGTACTTGTAGGTTTCGGTTGCGGAGAGTGATCGAAGTTGAATGGAATCCGTGAGTTGTACTCTCTCGGATTCCATTATCTCTCCTCGAGTTACATGCATAACCGCACATTTTTCAATTCCAAATTCCATCCTGATAGATTTACTAAAGTTTTCAGTCACCTTCAATAACTCCATCAGTTGCGAATTATTAGAACCGAACAATTTCAGATCATCCATGTAAAGTAGGTGAGATATCACCCGACCACCTCTTCGCAACCGGTAGCCGAGTCCTGAAGCCTCCAGTAGCGTACTCAGAGGGTTCAGGGCTAGGCAAAACCATAAAGGGCTCAGACTGTCGCCCTGGAATATACCTCTTGCAATTCTTACAGGTTCGCCAACCGCCAGGGGCTGCCGAGATCCTGGATAGCGAAGCACCGTGCTCCATTGCGACATACATGACATGAGGAAGGTGCGTAGGGTTGTGTTGATTTTATACAACTCCATCACCCTCATCAGCCATGTATGCGGTACGGAATCATAGGCCTTCTTATAATCTATCCAGCAAGTCGAAAGACTCTTTCGGTTACGTCGAACCTGCTGGCTAATGGTCATGTCAATTAGCAGTAGCTCCTTAGCACCGCGGGACCCGCCCCTACAACCATTCTGAGAGTTAGACATGATGGAGTGGTCTTCAATATGCTTAGTAATTTTCACTCTCAGAATGGATGTTAGGAGTTTATAGACCGTTGGAAGACAAGTTATTGGTCTATAGTTCTTAGGTTCCGCGGTGCTACCTGATTTATGGAGCAGGTGGGTCACTCCAGATGTTAAAAACTGTGGTAGCGAGCCTGAGTCCAGAGATGACTGAAACTGAGCAGCGAGACGAGCGTGCGAGCTTCGCAGCCATTTCAACCAAAAGTTATGCAGTCCGTCCGGTCCCGGAGCTTTCCAGTTCGGCATCAGGCGGACTGCATGTGCTACGTCATCTGCAGATATTAACACTTCGTTCATTTCACGAATCGGCTCGCACGCTCTCTCGATATCCAGTATCCAGTCATCCTCAGAGTGCCCGACAGGTTCCGACCAAATGCTGCGCCAGAATGCAATCATGGCATCATCATCCGGTCGGCTCGTGTCAGCCACTCCAGGGTCAGATCGCTCCCACGTTCTGTAAACCCACCTTTGGTCACTTTTGAACATCCTGTTCTGCATGTATCGGTCCACGCGTTCTTTATAACGCCTTATTCGGCTTGCCCATGCACAGACTTTCTGCTTCAGGAAGTCAATGCGTTCGGTGATGCGAGCTAGATAGTTTTGTGGACTGACTCCCGTCCCTGAGAACGCTCGCCTCACAAAACGCATCACTCTTGGGCGTGTGTTGCCCATCCTGAAGCAGAGTAGCTTGCCAATGAGCGCTCTGGCCTCGGCGATACGGCGCTCAATCCGGCACTGCCAGGCAGGCACGGCGGGTTTCGGTCGTGAGGTCATGTCAAGATTTGGGAATTTGACACGAGCCACACGACATGCCGCGATCGCCGCGCAGTACAGGATCGAGTGGGTATCGCTAAGGTCTTTACTATTATCTATGTACTCGGGTAATAATGAGTCCAGAGCGCCCACTAGCGCCACATTTCGTCTATGCATAGGCAACCGGGGCAACCGCGGTCTAAATTCGGCCAAGGTGGACCGATACTCAAGAAGAGCATGTTCCAAAGCGGCTCTCAGTTGCTCAATGTATTGGTTACTTACGGTTGTGGTGACCTCGTCTATCTCCCCCCCGTCGGTACGTTGCGACACATTCACGACACTACCATGCTGTGAGTGCACCACACGCGGCGGCGGGGTGGGGACAGAGCGGTCACTCGCCGTCTCGGAGCGTAGCCGATCAAGTACAGTGTCATCGAACATGTGACCACGCTGGATGACACGCACCTGATCCGATAGACGTTGGCTCGAAACACAGACTGTTGGCTCAAGTACCTGGAACAGAGAGAGCATACGACTGCGGTACGCAGTGAGGTTAATTCCTCCCTCTGTAGCCCCAAAGAATGCGCGCATCACGTTTTCATTTATTGTCCGTGTCCATTTCATGCGCTGCACGTTACCACCGGCAGCGGGGACCCTGCTCGGGGCCGGTTGGCCTCGAGGTCCCAAGCCGGCCGGTAGCCGGGGTCTTCCACGTCGACGCGCAGGTGTTGGTGTCGACGGCGGGGAGTGGTACTCGTCGCTGGAGCTCGACGCGGCTGCAGTGGCCGGCGGCGATGCACTCACGGAGGAGGCGGCGGCCGGCGGTTGCGAGGCGGAGCTCAGCGGCGAGCCCGGAGCTGGTGTCTGTGCTTCTAGATGTCTGGCTTTTGCTCTAGTGATCATCTTTCCATTTCTTTCTTGGTATCATTGTATTCATCGGTGTAAGTTACATAATTTCCTTTTCTATTGTATTTGTTGCTGACAGTGGTGACATTTCTTTCTTGTCAATTTGTACATATTTATGTTTATTTCATTTAAAATCTCTATTAAATTGTAAAATGTATAGTAAACCTTTTCACTATATTGCTGTTTATTGGAAATTTATATTCGGGTTTGTTTGTTTGAGCAGATTTATATTTTTTAGAGTTGCGAATATTCGGAGAAAGGAATTTTGATGTCACTTAGTTGGAGGGTTGCCAGATTATTTATTTATTATTATTATTATTATTATTACACACACCAGCTCCGGGCTCGTCACTGAGCTCCGCTTCGCAACCGCCGGCCACCGCTTCCTCCGGAACCCGTTGATGGGGAGGAGGTAGACCAGGTAACAACTGTAAGTACCCGATGCATTGATCAGTTGAGGAGCGCCTTGGAGCATGCTTTTCGTGAATATCGGAATAGGCCACCTTTGCCTCGGTTGCCCATGCATAAACGGAATGTGGCGCTAGTGTGTGCTCTGAATTCGCTGTTGCCAGAATACATTGATAACAGCGAAAATCTCGGTGATACTCACTCAATCCTGTACTGCTCTCGCTGCCGGCGGCACACTATTTTTTAATTTGTTCTATATATATTTGTTGTTTTTTTATACATATATGTAAAAAAATATTTAATAAGTTGTATGAATAAATAAGTGGAATAATAATAAAAGGGGGCAGAGCAGCTTGTGGCGAGCTGTTGGTGAGTAGCGACACCACCCCCTACCATTATCTCGAGTTCCTCCGAGAGAACTGGGCTCCGCCTCGTCCGCCACACAGAGGTACGGCCAGACGGAGCATCAGGTCTCTCACCTCCACCTTAGAGTGGGGCGCTAGAGGTATGACATTTGCAGAAATTTAGATAATAGGCTGTTGTCTAAATTTCTGCAAGAGCCATACACTCGGGGGTGGAAGTGTCTAAAGGCATAATAGCGGGGAAGCCCGCTCCGAGCTCGAGATTACTCGCTCGTGGTGGTGAAACCGGGGCCACACCTCTCGACACCCCCAGCCTCTCTCAACAGTGTTGCCCCCCGTCGACCATCGGGTTGACTGTTTGGGGGGCCCACCAAGGAGAGGCGAGTCACCACCTGCCTAAAGTAGGATTCGATAATGTGAGATGTTGAATATAGGCAGGTGCCGGATCTCACTCCATAGGCCCAGCCAGCTAGTCCCCACAGTTCACTTACATAGCCCAAAGTTTGGCAAATCACTTTTCATTACAATAGTCCTATTATATTTTGCGGGGTCTGTCTGTGTCTGTATTGACTATTCATGCAGTCAGAGAGAGGTCCCGCCGAATATAACCCATTACAAAGTAGACCAAAATTCTCGAAAGGGCCTCTACGTGTTGGACCACCCATGTCCCCGCGCAAGCCTGACAAAGGTCCGGGGTTCAAATAGGACCCCGTGCTGACGAGAGACATAATAATAATAATATGTTAACTACGATAGCGTTATTAACTTCAATTATTTTAGAAGACAAATAATTTAAATCTGAGAGCGGCTAAAATTTTCTTGAATGAACATAAGGAAATTGCAGACCACGACGGAATTTTACATCTTCCCTGGCGGCTGAGTATGATTTATAGAGCGTGGCGTCACGAGCGAACTTGAGACTATTCTAAAGTTCTAGCGAGCGTGACATTAGCAATAAAGAGACACGGGTGAAAATTTAAGGGTATGTTTTATATGTACAGAATGATGAAGAAAAGTTTCATTTGTCTAGCATTTAATTGCACGCGGTCTGGAAGAGGCATTCATTTGTTTAGGTATATCCAAGCCCCGATCTCGCTCATAATCGCATCAGCGCATCGTGATTAGATACGCTAGTGAGCTAGATTTGGCCGGGCCTAACACCACATCTCTCAAAACGAATCAGGACGCCGCTTCTATTCAATTGAAGCCTAAGAAGCCAAGGTAAAGGAGAATGAGCCCCGTTGCCTATAACCCGCCGCGCGCATGCACGCGTGACGAACCAGATGATGATTGCAGCGTTTGACTTTTTTGATTTTCGATTTTGAAAGATGAAAAATAATTTTAACACTCCCAGGATCAGTAAGATTTTAAGTAAGAATAAGAGAGAATTGCAGAGCTCGACGGCATTTTACGTTAAACCTGCCGACTGAGTATGATTTATAGGGCGTGATGTAACGAGCAAAGTAGACCATTCCAAAGTTCAAGCGAGCGTGATATTAGTAATTAAGAGACACGGTTAAAAACTTAGGGTTACGTTTTATATCTACAGATTGATAAAGAAAGTTTATTTTGTCTAGAACTTAATTGCATGCGGTCCAGTAAAAGGCCACACTGCTGCCGAGTTCAAATGGAACTAGTCGAAACATTCCAGTTACACCAGTGAAATTTTTATATTCAATTACATTCTTTCGGTTCTATCTTATCAATACGAGTACATATTTTTCATACTGTAGGTAACAAAGTATTCATGTTTTGACGCAAACAAGTTAAAAATAAGACACAAATGGAATAACGGACTGTAAAAGGAAACCGAGTGTATCGGTTCAGTTCCATTCAAAATTCAAATGCGGTTGGAATTGGTACGAGAAAGCTCTTTTAGGAAATTGTTAAATAAGGTTTTCTTAAATATTGTTTTTTTGGCATTTTGGCCGCCTGAAACACAGGTTCAACCTAGTTCAGGTACGAATACAAACCATCCCTTATTTTATATAGTTAAGAAATTTCATGTATATCTTCTTTGTGATCTATTTTATAAATAAACAATTTTATTTTATTATTTTTATTATTTTATTTTGGCTCGAAAACTAATTACTGAAACAGTTCAGTGTTAGCGTACATTTCTGCTGGGATTCTGGGTTTGATCTCTGGATCGAAGGGGAAAGTGCTATTGATTTTTATATGCTTCGACTTTTTGACAGACTGGCAAGTCTTTATCAACATATAATAAATATTATTTTTTCAATATTCTTATGTTTCATATCACACAAAGAATCGTTGCAAAGGACGATTTCCACCTTGGGCCCGCACCTTGAACACTATATCAAAAGATAGATAAAAATACGTAGAATCATGGAAAAATACTTTAAAAATTATTTGAACCGTTGTTGTTTTGTCGGAAATATTTATTTTATGTAATTTTTATATGCTTCTGACATTCTTGTTTCCGAAATACGAGTATACTTACAATAACTAATTGAAGGTACTTTAAACGATTTGAATAGCTGAAAATGATTTAGTATTTTATGCTTCTTCCCTCAATATAGTGTACAAGGTGCGCGCCCAAGATTCATACATTTTGGAACGTCTCCTTTATTAGACAATTCTTTAATGCCTTCCCAAAAATTCTCCTTTCAACGCTTAAAATGTCTTCAAGCGTGACACGTGACTTTTAATTACTTATGCGTCGCCCGTTATAACTCTTCTTTCATTATCTCTAGTTTGCTCGTTAAGCTCTTTATGGTATGCTTAATCGTGAGGGTAGATATAGATACATATTATTATTCGTCGTAACGTGCAATTTTCTTTTATGCCTGTTTTATTCAACATCTTTCCTTCTCATCTCGCTGTTATGGCGCGCAAATAGACTTGATATCAAAAAGTGCTAAGTCGTCAATGTTTTAAGTACATAAGAAAATTACATGTCATTTTACACCGTACCCTCAAAATTTTGTATGATTTTATATACGCTGTGTCTCCCAATACGCGTTCGTTGGAGAACTCTACTATCTCATTGACTATCGGTTCAACGGGCTAAGTTCCCTGGCGACTGCTCACCGATATTCAATAGATTATATTGACAACTTCAGTTCTCATGCGGATCACCTCATTTCTCATGTAGGGAAACGCTGAGCGTAGATCTCCCCATTGCTCTCTTTGTGACGTTGAGCTTTCTTATGAGGATCATGAATCAGAATCAGAAACTCATTTATGCATTTCGGGTGGCAGGCACCTCTTCATGACACGTCAAAAACAAATAAAATAAATTAAAGTGAATAATAATTGATATACATGTCAAACAAGATAAAAATATGCGTATAGTCAATAAGATAAAACTAAATATAATATATTAATATAAATAAGTATATCAGTAGAACGTCTCATTTCCCCTTTTACAAACTGATAACAAAGAGTAAAGAGTCATTTTTATGTAAACAAATAAAACAAAATTTTGGCAGTTCCTAAATTGAATCGCAATAACACGTCATGGTACGGAAGGTACAGGCACTGGTTGGGTATCTCATTACATTTATATCCTAATTACGTTGCAGTTGCTGTTCCCTTTGTTGAATGAGACAACGCTTTGTATGTCACCAGAGTTAATTGCGTTCTCGTAACGTCACTAGCAAATGTTTAGTAATGTAAGTTGAATTGTTTAATGTTATTTTGGAATAGAACAACAATTTGTCAATGAGGTTAATATTATTACACAGAGAAGAAACAGAAACACACAGCCGGTTCTGTTTTTAAATTTATTAGACAGATATTTAGAGAGAAATTGAATACCTGCATCACCTACCTAAAAAAAAAATATGGTGAGCTTTACCTTAGTGTGGTAAAACATTTAAATTAACAAAAAATCCGACTGCTTATTAATATTAAATGCTAATTTAAATATAAACCGAAAGGAATAAAACAAGGCAAGTATCCCAAGGTCGCAACCCATACGAAATCTTGAGCAGTACAAATCCCGAAGGAATAGGCACAGATTTGTTAAGATAAATGTATGCAATAACGCGTTTTTTTTTTTTGGTTTTTTTTTTTAGTTCGGTCTTGTGGTCGGCAGCCTGTCTCGAGACGGCACTCACTAATCTACTTCACTGGGCAATCGGCGAGCGCAGAAGGCGCTCCAGCCTAAAGCAATAACGCGTACGTTTTTTTTTATGTAATGGAGTAATAATAAATGGCAAACAAGCATACAGTGCACATTGATGTTAAGTGATGACTGCACCCTATAGACACTTACACGAAGACCAAGGTCAAAATGCAGATGCGTTACCACTCCTGAGGCCTAACCACGTAGTCCACGTCTCTGCGGCGTACAGGAAGATTGGGTACACGAGTGTACGTATGAGCTTCGTTTTGGTGGCTCTCGTGATGTTGCGATTTCTCCACACATTCCTTAGTTTCTCCACAGCGGTTCTGGTTATGGCCATCCGACGCATAAAAAAAACCACCATTAACCAGTAACCAGTAAATGAGACACCCCAAGTACAAAAGGGCAGAATCGAAATCAATCAAGAAATAAGTACCTACACCGGTTCATGTAGGTATATAAACTGAAATATTTAGATTCTATAGCACAATATGTTTATATAAAGCTGTTAACTGCGCAAATATGAAGTTTATCAGAACAGAAGTATTAACCTCACCGAATCAAGCCTTAAGTAAGCCTAGGGAGCAATCAATTTCAATCTACCCCTACCTAATCGTCAAAGTTCGACGATTAACAGTCCATTTCAAACACTAATCCTAATATGGGTTGATATTCAATATTTTCAACAAGAATAAGTTCATTTTTATAATATTATATTTTTCGCCATAACCATAGGAGTGAATTTTTGAAATGAAAGAAAAAATGGAAAGAAAAATTTGACTTCGGGCAGGAACCGAACCTGCGACCTCAGGATAGCCAGTCCAGCTTCGGTAGCTTAGTAGTAACATAACAACTATCCGGGGTAATTATTTTAAGATTTCATTTTTTTTGTTATGCACCTGTTTGGATCACTGATTTTCATAGATCTACCGAAGCAGACGGGTAATTTACTGGCTAACCCACTACACAGTACATTTTATAATATAGTTAACAATTAGCAATATAACCCAACTTTTACTTGATCATTATAATAATATACTTCAATTAATGACAATTCAAAAAATGACCGAATTCCAAATTATTTATTTTATAGTCATTTAAAAATTACATAATTTACACAATGTTAACACCTGGGCTCAGAAATGTGTAGAACAGTAGGTATAATTCGCCTTTTCCAATTTCTCAATGGGCCCAGTATTTTTCGAGAAAATTGGCTTTGATAGACAGACACATACGAGTCTGATCTTAATTCACGTTCAATTTTTCACTATTCAGGTAATAAGTACGAAACCTTAATAATAGAAACATGAATTACATAACTTAATGCAAATTAAGGCTTTTTAAAAATGTGTAGAACATAATTCCATTCCCAGCAATTTCTGAACTTAAAAATCTCTTCAATATTCTTCCATCGACAGCTTTCTACCAAGAATGTCGTCCTACAAAACTTTTGTACCAGGTCAACGATTCGGTGTAAACCTCAAATACAATTTTAAATCATAATCTTGAAAGATCTTTTCCCAGGAAACTTTCGTAATAACATGGATACAGCCTCATACCTTTAAGTAATGGCAACATTAAAGTAAATGACAAGCAAAATTAGAAATTGGAAGCCCACGGATGCCGATCGAACCGAACCTTCATCATAAGTTGTGAGGGAATTTAATAAAGTTTGCCATAAAATTGCGGTGTCCACATTTTATGGTATTAATTAATTCATTTACAAAAGTTGCGCAGTAAGGTCGGATTCCAGTTCGGAATGGGTTTTGTTGTAATTAATAGTTATTTATTGGTCGAGTTACACTGTATTAATATTCCATAATACGGGTATTGGTAATCCCGCCAGTAATTAGAGCAATGTTGCAGTCATTGATTCGCATCGTTTATTTATTTAATCCCTAATAACGTTCAAGCTTGCTTGTAAAATGAATCAAGTTAAAAAGTTTAAGTGTAGGAATTTTGGCCAATTATTTATTTAACATAACTTCACGCCTGTAATCCACGAAGGGGTAAATGCATGCATTCAAACATACATGCAAACACCCATGATTCGCCCGTTACGTTTTTTTTTAAATAAATTGTTTTCTTCGTATTGGGACGTGACGACCCTTTTGCTAGCTAGTGGAGAAGAATTCTTTCACCAGTGTAGACAATCAAGTGAACAAACCATTATAATAAATAATCTATACTAATATTATAAAGAGGTAATATTTTTTTGTTTGTTTGTATGTTTTGAATAGGCTCAATAACTACTGGACCGATTTTAAAAATTATTTCTCTATTCGAAAGCTACATTATCCACGGGTAACATAAGCTATATTTTATTTTGGAAAAAATAGGGTTCCGTAAGACATTTGGGTTTTTCAGACACAAGGTGTAAAAAATCAACCAGAAAACTTACTTATTTTGCGTACGCTGCCTAAACTATAAAAGATATCGTCACTATTCGAAAGCTCCATTATCCACGGGTAACATAGGATATATTTTATTTTGGAAAAAATAGGGTTCCGTAAGATATTTGGGTTTTTCAGACACAAGGTGTAAAAAATCAACCAGAAAAGTTACTTATTTTGCGTACGCTGCCTAAACTATAAAAGATATCGAGGAACGCTAAGACGAATAGGAGAGGGTAGGCAACATTGCACCGCGCGAAGCCGGGGCGAGCCGCTAGTATATGTATAATTTAGCTACTGCTACTCCGATCGCCAATCCGCATGTCAAGCATGGCGATTATGGAATGGACTCGTCTTTTTAACCGACTTCGAAAAAAGAAGGAGGATCAATTCGTCGAAATCTTTTTTTTGCAAATACGAGTTTTCTGCAAGACTTTTGAAACTCGAATGACTAGGATGCCCTATTTTTTTTTCTCACCACTTGAACTATAAACTTGTCTCTGCACTGCCGTCAACTTTGATTAGAAGAGATAAATTAGATTTTGCGGCAGTCGACATCTTGTTTGTTCGTAATAAGTAAAGTTGTTATGGAAAAATTGCTTAATATTTCATGCTGCTTGCGGCTTGTGATAAAATTTATGTTACGGTCATCGAAAAAACATAGTTAATTAAAACTTACGTCGCGTTATGTAAGTATTAAGAACGAATTGACGTGTTGATTCGGATAGGTATTTGGAAAAGACATAAGATTATTACATTACATTACAAAAAAAAAGTGTAATAAAAAAATTAAAAAAAAATATTATTAAAAAAAATAATAATAATTAAAAAAAAATGTATAAAGCCCCCACCCCTCTCTCGACTGACGATGCGTGCCTCCTCCACCGAAGCCCTTGAATCCCAGGGCACCCAACGCCGACCTACATGGCAGGTCAGAAGAAGCCGCAGCAGAGGGGGCCGGCCCCGGTGCTACATCCGCGCCGCGCTTCGCGCGCGCGACTATCAACTGACTGACTGAAGATTATTATTTATTTTTTTATGTAATGGAAGTGGTAAACAACCGTGCAGTTCACATTGATGTTAAGTGATGTCTGCAGCCTATAGACACCCACACAAAGATCAAGGTCAAAATGCAGATGCGTTACCACTCCTGAGGCCTAAGGTGTTATGCCTCTGTGCAGGAAATTACAGGGCCGTATATTACCACCTGACCGGAACACGATAGTGCTGAACACTACCATTTAGCGGCAAGTATATTAGGTAATGCTGCGGTGGTGCCTACGCCCGCGAGCTCCGTCACTGATGATCTACCAACAGTAAATCGCTGGACGCTGCTGCCGATACCGCGTTGCTATTTTTCTACCGCCCAATCGGAATGGCTTGACCGCCATTGTTCGGTTGACTGTCAGCACCAGACACAAGCGAAAAATATCCTCCACGAAGTCCCAAGTATTCCGACGTCTTCATTTTGTTGTACTATGTATTTTTCACAATAACACATGCGAGTGAACGCAGGAACGCAGAGATCGCAGGTTCGATTCCTGCCCGAAGTCAAATTTTTCTTTCCGCTTTTTCTTTAATTTATAAAGCCTTCATTTTCTTTTTTTTTTTTTGGTTACTACGGTGGCAAACAAGCAAGCGTGTAGTTCCCATTGATATTAAGGGATGACTGCAGCCTATAGACATCTACATAAAAACCAGGGGTGAAAATGCAGATGCGTTGCCACCCTTGACACTCAAGGTGTTCTGACTCTGTGATAGTTATTAGGGGGCCATACATTACCATCTAACCGGAACACTACCATTTAGCGCAGATAAATTAGGTAATGCGGTGGTGCCTACGCCCTCGAGCTCCTACACTGGAACTCTACCAATAGTATAAACCTACTACTTTTACTACCTTTTAATTGCAGTCGATGTATTCACAGTAGAATCAGTCTAAAGAAAATGAACATGTTAAGTAGAACGCTTCGTACAAATAAATATCATGCGTCGTAAAACAGTTCCATAAATAAAACCAAGCGCATCAAGAAGTTTTCACATTTAGCTGTTTTCTTCAACGGTAAAGCAGATATTAGTAAAAGTGTCATAAACCAGAGACTGCATTTTATAGCGAAACCGTATCAAGTTTTTATTTCTTCACAAACTTGAGTCGGCTGATTATATTTCATAGACTGTTGAACGGACAGAATGCGGTTGTTTGTTTACGAGATCTTTTTGTTTCAAAAATATCAAAGGGGCATTTTATGTTTTGCTTCCGATGGCTCATTTTTTGTTTTATGGTAGAGCTCGTTTGCGATAAGATCTTCTATATTATATAATATAAGCCCCGTAAATTGTACTGGTGGTAGAGCTCCAGTGAAAGACCTCGCGGGCGTAGGCACCACCGCACTACCTAATTTGCTTGCCGCTAAATGGTAGTGTTCAAAACTATCGTGTTCCGGTCAGGTGGTAATGTACGGACCTGTAATTTCCGATACAGAGGTATAACACCTTAGGCCTCAGGAGTGGTGATGCGTCTGCATTTTGAACTTGGTCTTTGTGTGGGTGTCTATAGGCCGCAGTCATTACTTAACATGAATAACTGCATGCTTGTTTGCCACTTCCATTATATTAAAAAAAGGCAAATCTGACTTATTGACTTAAACATCAACGCACAGCCGAAACTAATGTACCTGAATTTGGTTAACAAGGGTTCCTTTCACGTTGTAGGTGAGCACTAAGAAACTCTGCCTACCCTAAACCATATAACTATCACGTTTGTATGTGACTGTCCCTTTAAATTATCTATACTAATATTATAAAGAGGTAATATTTTTTTGTTTGTTTGTTTGTTTGTATTGAATAGGCTCAATAACTACTGGACCCATTAAAAAAAATTCTTTCACTATTCAAAAGCTACATTATCCACAGGTAACATATGCTATATTTTATTTTGGAAAAAATAGGGTTCCGTAAGATATATGGGTTTTTCAGACACAAGGTGTAAAAAATCAACCCGA
The DNA here is from genome assembly GCA_036365455.1 of Macrosoma leucophasiata. Taxonomy (NCBI): domain Eukaryota; kingdom Metazoa; phylum Arthropoda; class Insecta; order Lepidoptera; family Hedylidae; genus Macrosoma; species Macrosoma leucophasiata. The sequence goes on from JAWQUS010000024.1 coordinate 15,041,488, forward strand.
AAAGTTACTTATTTTGCGTACGCTGCCTAAACTATAAAAGATATCGAGGAATATATTTTACAGTATATTCCACTATTTGAAAGCTACATTATCCACGGGTAACATAGGCTATATTTTATTTAGGAAAAATAGGGTTCCGTAAGAAATTTGGGTTTTTCAGACACAAGGTGTAAAAAATCAATTAGAAAAGTTATTCATTTTGCGTACGCTGCCTAAACTATAGAAGATATCAAGGCGTATGTGAAGGCTATATCTATAATCATCACGCTAAGACGAATAGGAGAGGGTAGGTAACATTGCACCCGCACGAAGCAGGGGCGGGCCGCTAGTTTTGAAATAATTTTATGACCAGTCCTTTGGAACGTAGTCGTTTTTTTTTTATTACGGTCGAATTGTCCGCAGTCCATTCGTTTCGGGCCGTTCAGACTAAGTACCCACCCAAGTAACCTGGCGTGAAGATACAAACATACAAAACGAAATACAAAACAAAATACCTGTTTGTTTTTTTTTTTATATTATTTCGCATTAACACATGCTTGTGAAATATATTTTATTTTTAAAGATAAATGGAAAGAAAAAATTGACTTCAGGCGAGACTCGAACTCGCGACCTACTGGGAATCTAGTCCAGCCGCTCTTCCAATTGAGCTACTGAAGCCCTGCCCGATTTGTCAAATCTTTCCTTCACATCTATTGCATTGCTTTATGGTAGCAGCAGCGCCATCTATTACCAACTATGCTAGTTAGGCAACCGATATAATAGACTTTTCAGTTTATTGAATATCGTAAAGAAGTCGCTTTTACCCTTAATAATTGTTTTTTATATTATTTCGCATTAACACATGCTTGTGAAATATATTTTATTTTTAAAGATAAATGGAAAGAATCAATAAACTGAAAAGTCTATTATATCGGTTGCCTAACTAGCATAGTTGGTAATTGATGGCGCTGCTGCTACCATAAAGCAATGCAATAGATGTGAAGGAAAGATTTGACAAATCGGGCAGGGCTTCAGTAGCTCAATTGGAAGAGCGGCTGGACTAGATTCCCAGTAGGTCGCGAGTTCGAGTCTCGCCTGAAGTCAATTTTTTCTTTCCATTTATCTTTAAAAATAAAATAAAATACCTGATTTTCTAAACCTGATGTTTCTTGTGACACAATTCGTAAAGCAGGCAAGAACAACGCTACAATAAATTCACCGGAATTTCGACCATAATCTGCACAACACAAGTTTCCGTCGACCAAACCACATAAGTAAATTTTCGTCGGAACTTTGATACGATTGTTTTGTTCAAAGCTTAGACTTAGTGTTGTCCATTTATTTTGTATGCCATTTGCATTCAAACTAAAAACAGATAATGAAATACAAAACGAACAAGTTTAACTAATGCTAAATTTCCTCAAAAAAAAAAAATTGCCGCCCAATTGCGTATCAGGGGTGCGACCGCCCATCGACATTGCTATTGTTATTGTCATTGCTGTCAAATTTTCATGTCAATTTTTGCTTAAACTAAAAACGTAACTTCACGCCTGTAATCCCCGAAGGGGTAGGCAGAGGTAAATGCATGCATTCAAGCATACATGCAAACACCCACGATTCGCCGGTTACGTTTTGGCCCATGTAACAGATGGCGAGCCTGTTGACATCTCCGGGCACATTACCAAACTTTGAGGTACTGGGAAATTTCCAGAAAATGGAAAAATCCCAATAGAACCAGAGTTAAAGGCTTTTTCACCATTATCTCTGATAACCCCCTACCCGGGAATCGAACCCAGGACCTCAGCGTAGTAGTAGTGGCCTGCTACCACTAGGCTACCGAGGCAGTTGCTTAAACTAAATAACAATAACCGAAATAATCTACCATTATCGCTTGTTTCTCACCTACGAAAGCAAGAAAAACGATCAGATTATCACTACTGCTTTTAAAGGAGCTACAAATCGACATAAAAATTCGACAGCAATGACAACGATAATAGCCATGTCGATAGGCGGTCGCACCCTAGGACACGCGCAATGCAGGATTATGTTTTGGTAAGTTCATTTTGATCGACTATTATGTCGATAAGTGATAGTTTTCCATTAAATTCGTAATAATGTATTATTACTGTGAATTTCTTTAAAAAATATATATATTTCAATAATGATGTAGACCGCATTAAATTTCATCAAAATCCGTTGTTTACAAAAGCTTTCTTCTTTGAACCCACGTAACGACAGATAGACAGAGGCAGAGTTTGACTATGTAGGCGATTGATGTAAACTGTATCCCTATTTGCCATTTCATAATATAAGAAATGCATCATTTTCGAAACTGGTTCTGATCTAACGATAAAACATTTCTATAAAATACTAGCTGAACCGACAAACTTCGTATTGCCTCAGAATGAAATAATGTGTCAAAGGTTTGATGTGTACATTATTGTATGAGAAAATGAAATTGTGAATTTTACTATTTCCCTTCAATTTCTTCATATTTTCTTCCTTTTAAACCTTCCCTGGACTTCCAAAAATCTTTCAAAACCAAAATAAGCCAAATCGGTATAGCCGTTCTCGAGTTTTGGCGAGACTAACGAACAGCAATAGATTTTTATTTATGTAGATATAGAAGATTATGGAACGAATTACGCTTTTATGTGTGCAAATTAACTGTTAGATATTACTTAAGATTTCACACAATTCGTAAAGTGGACAAAAACAACGTCCCGGGCAACAAACTCGCCCGTATTGTGAACTTAATCTGAACGACACAAGTTTTCGACCAAACCACATAAGTAGCTTCTGGTTAGAAGCTTTATAGGATTGTTCTCTTCAAAACTTGGACTTAACAATTGGTCCTGGAAGTCGTTCGTTTGCTTTCGTGTTATGGGATTCGTATCTATAGTATGATCCAAAGTTCGTACTGTATTTTCGTACTGAGCTGGTGCAATCTGTTGATGTTAGAATAAAACTAAAAATAAACTATAATTACCTACGAGTGTTTTGTTTAATTAAACATCTTGACATGAATATTATAACTTACTCATATTAATGTGATCGGCGGGTATACATTTCGACATGAAGGCTCTCCAGTTAGGACATGTGGGTAGTGTTGTGGGCATGTCTTTCCATAAGCCGACATGTTACTTGTGTTTGTGGACATCTGTAGGTGGGTACTCGAGCGGATCATGAAATAAAGCACAGGTTGGCAGAAGAAAGTCGTATATTGCCAAAGATCCGCCCATTCGATTACTTCCGGCAGGGAAGAACGGGCAAGAAACCCTTCGGACCGGGAAACCACATTTACCAGGATACAATACTACTACTATCACTAGTCTTCTGCCCATTTGATTCAGAACTACCCGCTTTATATCACTTTAATATCATTGACGTTCACTATTCTAACTGACAGCATAACTGCCCTACAATAATTCGATTCAACTGTGTGACTGTGACTGAACGATCGTCATGAACTATTTCCTAGCCTTTATAAACCCGATATCGGCAAGTCACTATCCCCTCTAAGGTAACAAATTCAAGAATCTAAGCCGACCGTGGCGCCACCTACTATTCTCTATTAAACAATCTACCCTAGTCATAATTAGGTTACGTCTCCGACAAACTAGATGGCGCTAGTAGACACATTTAGATTCCACTCCGACATACATAATAGGTAATATACAACGTGTAAAATAATGGAGAAATAAACCTAAAGGGGTATGTTGTTTCCATAGTGTTGTATATATTAGTGCTAATAAGACAATTGATAACTTTATAGTTAAGGAGAAAATCGAAGTCAAAGTTTTGCTCAAACCTGTTTTGACGCCAATGATCTTTATTTCTCGCCGCGCCGACGCGACATCGACAGTATGACTGCGCGAGTCCGTTTTTATTTTTCATATTTTCGAAAAGACATAAGACATGTTAAAAAATCCGATAGTCAATTACTATACTACATAAAAAAAACTAGATAAATTTCAATATCAAAACTAGATAAGTTTCAATATCATGACATTTTTCGATTCCTTCCTCCCAAAAACTGCAAATCTATGATAAAAAAAAAAAATATTCGTCAAAATTGGAATGCTGTTCACTCAGTTTCTTATACGAAGATTATTCAGAATAATATTCAAATACACACATTAATCGCACGTGCCGTCATCATAACAGATTGTTGGCAAATCACTGTAATTATTTGGGGTTGGGGTTAATGTTGACTAAATTGTACGCAGGTCATTAGTTTATTTGCCAACGCATGGTTTTCGACTAAAACAACTCGATGGCGAGCCAAATGTGATCGTAGCGGATGGATATTTATTTTATGACTCTATGTTTAAACATAACCGTGTTGTGGGCGAACTTTCACTGTGACCGCCAATGTACTCGTGTCATATCCTGACATGTTTGTTGATAACTATGTAATCGTGTATTTAATGCCACGCTTGGTTTACTGGCTGTCAGGTGATTTCATTTCATAGCTCTATCCCTACTTCCCTACTTATATTATAAATGCGATCGTGACTCTATGTGTCTGTCTGTCTGTTACCTTATCACGTCCAAACGACTGAACCGATTTTAATGAAATTTGGTACAGAGGTAGAGTTGACTTTGAGAAAGAACATAGGCTTTAGACTTTAGACTTTTTAAACGACATCCACGCGGGTGAATCCGCGGGCATGTTGTACATATTCTTATTGTATGGCCGCGTAATAACTGTCACAGAGACATGACACCTTAGGTCTCAGGGGTGACGCATCTGTATTTTGACCTCTGGTTTTTATGGAGATGACATAGGCTGACATCACTTAACATCAATGTGAACTGCAAGCTTGTTTGCCACTTCCATTACATTAAAAAAAATAGTATATATTGATATGGTTGGAAAAATAAATGCATTTTGTTTTAATCACGCCGTGGTGCAAATACATGAAATCTTTCATACATCTGAATATCGCAAAGACAGCTTACAGAAATAAAACTAGAAGTTTTAAAAACTTTACGGGTCAAGTTAATTATAAGTTCTGTACAACTCAAGGCCTGTTATATGAGGTGATACAAATGTATCCCCAAGAGTTTCTCACCAAGCAATTAACTGTATTTAAACGTCCACAGATATGTATCTAGCGTTATTAAATAACTAATTGCCTCACGTGGCGTGTTACGTCCACATAACCATGTACAGCCCTCTCCGAACCTAGTCAAACGCCAAACTAACGAGAAAACTTTCCTTATAAAATCTTCGTATTGAATATTAACATGTTCTTTATTAGCCATAAAAAGTCGTAGACACGTTACTAGCATATTAATCGACTTGAAAACTATTTCAGCACTAAGGGTTCCCGCAGACGGAAGTCGGGTTTGTAGCCATTCCATTTATCTAGGGCAGTTACGAAAACTCTAATACATTATATGAAAACATCTCTCAGTGTCGCCAGACTTAAAAACCCCATATTATGTGTAGGGTTCCGTAGTTTAAAGGTTTGTATAAAGTAATGAAAAAAAAAAAATATGTTCTTCGAAATTTTCGAGTAAAATACATTTGGTTGACTATTATTCGGAAACATCTAAAGCCAACTTAAGTGTAATAATTGCTTTTTTCACGTTTTTATTCTATTTGTCGGTGTGATTTAGGTGTATCTGCCAAATTTCAACTCTCTAGTGCCAACAGTTTTTGCGCTAAACTGCGGAGGGACAGACAGACAGATAGACAAACAGACAGACAGGCAAATGGACAAACATGGCGAAACTATAAGGGTTCCTTGTTTACTACAAACCCCTGAAAAATTACAATGTGTTTTTTTTTTGTTATTATTTTTCTATTTTAATCGCCCCCTATCAGTTTTTTGGAAAATCAAACAACTCAAAAAACTCAGACACTCAATTTTACTGTCTTAATATAATGAACTCGTATAGATACACGATATGGGTGCAGTACCTATAAAAAAAAACGGGAATATGTATAATCTGTGTGATCTCTAGCTTGCGACTTTTATTACATAAATTAAATTGAACAACAAGGAAGCAGCTGCCAAAAGACGGTCACACTGGGAATAATTGCAACTTTATGATTTCATTGTTCACAATTCGGACCTTTATGATCGTAGCATACAACGAGCGTTCCATATTACAAACCTTGAACCGTATCATGTCACAATAATAACAATAACGCTTTACATCTCTAAGCATTACCCATTTCGTTGACAATTGCCATAGCTTTCAAGCAAATGTACACGCAGAATTAGATTGTAGATTATAATTACGATTACAGGGAGGTCTAATGAAATGTCGATAACAGCAATGTGCTGCGTCAAAGGATTAACCAAAATGGCGAAACCTAAAGGGTTGCCCGTGCTCATAATTATGTAAATAATACCCTTCAATTACGCATTACGCACACAAAAGCAAACAACATTATACAGAACGGAATCTGATATGGAACGTTCTAGACCCTCGTCAACATTCAAAACCTAATGCCTTGTATACACTTAACAAAAAGCTTCAATATAAGTTTTTATGCAAGGCATTAAAAACAGTCTGACGTATCCATGGAATAATGAAACTGGCAGCGATTCAGTGGCGGACTTTTAAGGCATAGGCACCTTAGGATTTACTAAGCTACCAGTGAAACTAAGCTTAGTTAGTTTCACTGGTAGCTTAGTAAATCCTAAAAGTAATCAGTAGCATCATTTAGATATACTTATTCCGCATTACTTATTCTATCTACTGCCAAATGGTAATAATGTTCAACAATATTATGCAGTACAATGCGGTAGTGTCTATGACCTTGAATTCATTACCAGAAATCTACTACTGGTAAACATTTAAGTATTTTGTCTGCAACACAAACTCATTAATATTGATATGACTCTTTATACAATATCGACAAAAACTAGCCCTAATCGTTTTCAAACACGCGTTCTAAGATCCTGTCCTTAACATCGCACATTCAAATTGGCTTTCATTAATCGTGATCGGATCTCGAATTTCGCTCCATTCATTCATTGGACATGCGTAAATCGGGATTAAAATATATCGCCCCACAAATTGGGGCTCGATTCTGTAGGTAGTTAACGTAATCCATCTTTGTAATTGGTTTTGTGGCTAGTGTTTAAATGTCGATTCCATGAGTGCGATTCGGTATGCATGGCTTCGGGGTAGAGTTTTGTAATGTCATCATCACTAACAAATATGCAAATGTAAAACTGTGAAAGATATCTCCTCCATATATTTACTTTTATCTAAGTACCTACTCAAAAGTTTTAACTGAGGTCAAATGTTATCCATTAAAAACATGGAAAAATAGATAGGTAGAAAAAGAATATCTTCTAATTGAATACAAACATGTAGCAAAACCTTGAAAAAGTTGGGTGAAAGTGGCGCCTATGCATCTTATGGCAAATTCATATTTACTTACTCGTGGAGCACCTGCTGTTATACAGAGGAGGTTCTGGCGACTCCTTGGGCCCTGCTTGATAATCTCCAGATTTATGCAGATTATCTGGCTAGCGTGTTATTAAACCCATTCCCTGTCCCATGGGAAATACGATAACATAAAAAATGCACTTGCTCTCATGTGATTCATGGGACGGGGATTCAACCTGTTAACATCGTACAGGTCGTAATTCATCGCTAAGTGTCCTCGGAAGTGTTCCGGCTTGTGCTAAGCCTGACGTCGAAACGCTGGGCGTTGAGAAGCTAGGCGCCGGGTCATGGGCGTCGGGACGGTGGGCGTCAGGACGATGGGCGGCAGGACGCTGGGTGTCGGGACGCTCGACGACAGGACGCTCGACCTAAGGATGCTCGAGGTCAGGACGCTTGGCGTCTAAGTTCTTGGCCTCTAAACGCTAGACGTCGGTACGCTGGGCGTCGAGTAGCTCGACGTTGGGACACCCGACGTCGAAATGCTGGGTTTCGGGACGCTAGACGTCGAGATGCTGGGCATCGGAACGCTGGGCGTTGAGACGCAAGACGTCGAGACGCAAGACGTCGGGACACTGGGCGACGGGACGCTAGGCGTCGGGACGCTGAGCGTCGGGACGCTGGGCGTCGGTACGTTGGATTTCAGCATGCTGGACTTCGGGACGCTGGGCGTCGGGACGCTGGGCGTCGGGACGCTGGGCGTCGGGACGCTGGGCGTCGGGACGCTGGGCGTCGTGACGCTACGCCTCTAAACGCATGACGTCGTGACGCAAGACATCGGGACATTGGGCGACGGGACGCTGGGTGTCGGGACGCTGGGACTCGGGACGCTGGGCGTCGGATCGCTGGGCGTCGGATCGCTGGGCGTCAGGACGCTGGACTTCGGGACGCTGGACTTCGGGACGCTGGGCGTCGGGACGCTGGGTGTCGGGACGCTGGGCGTCGGGACGCTGGGCGTCGGGACGCTGGGCGTCGGGACGCTGGGCGTCGGGACGCTGGACGTCGAGACGCTGGGCGTCGGGACGCTGGTCATCGGGACGCTGGTCATCGTGACGCTGGGCGCCGAGACGTTGGGCGTCGGGACGCTGGGCGTCAGGACGCTGGGCGTCGGGACGCTGGGCGTCAGGACGCTGGGCGTCGGGACCCTGGGCGTCGGGACCCTGGGCGTCGGGACGCTGGGCGTCGGGACGCTGGGCGTCGGGTCGCTGGGCGTCGTGACGCTGGGCGTCGGGACGCTGAGCGTCGGGACGCTGGGCGTCGGGACGCTGGGCGTCGGGACGCTGGGCGTCGGGACGCTTGACGTCGGGACGCTGGGCCACGGGACATAAGAGATTCATATAAGAGATTCACCACGTATTGCATGTGACCTACAGAACGAATGAGAGTATTATAGCTTCTAAAATATGGTAAAAGCTAATAGGTAATAATTTGTGTACCTAATCCCTTTCCAGACACTAAAATCCACAACGTAAATGACCTTTACCCAAGATGACTGATTTTTTGCCCTATTCACACTTCAAATAAATTATTAATATACACCGGCTTACCTTACAAAAAGAGAGCGTCAATGCATAGGTATATTTTCGGCTTCAGGAAAAAGCCAACCAACTTCTGCGGAATAAAACAGAAAAATTGAAAAACCCGAGCAAATTTTAAAAGCAGCACTATTTAAAAGGTGAAAAGAATTTGAAGCTTGTATTCTAGCAGACATAATGTACCGAGTATTTCTGAAATAAAAACCGGTCAACTGCGGGACTGACAAACACACATTGATGTTAAGTGATGACTGCAGCCTATAGACACTTACACACGAGACCAGAGGTCAAAATGCAGATGCGTTACCACTTCTGAGGCCTAAAGAGTTATGACTCTGTGCCGGAAATTACAGGGCCGTACATTACCACCTGACTGGAACACGATAGAGCTTAACACTACAATTTAGCAGCAAGTATATTAGGTAATGCGATGGTGCTCACGCCTGCGAGCTCTGTCACTAGAGCTCTACCACCAAGCTGCCACTAGCGGTCACCTATCACACACCCGACCGCGCCCGTATCGCTTAACCGAGTAGATCGCTTCCGATCTACACCAGCCGCAGGAGCCGCGCTTCTTATAAACATGACATCTATATATATAAAAATGCGACCCGTTTTCCTTGGTCACGGCATCACGCGTGAATGGCTAGACCGATTTGGCTAATTTTGGTTTTGAATGATTTTCGGAAGTCTAGGGAAGGTTGAAAAGGTAAGAAAATATGAAGAAATTGAAGGTAAACAGTAGAAACCACAATTTTATTTTTCCATACAAAAAGTCTGTATCTATCAAACCTTTGACACATTATTTCATTCTGAGGCAATACGAAGTTTGCCGGGTCAGCTAGTATCTTATAAACATGATATTTATTATGATGATTACTATGATGACGCGTCATGCCAATATGCGACATCGTCCTACGATGTGACGTCGTATCGTATAAATGTACGACATCGCGACGTTCTATAATGTTTGTACTATGACATCGTATAAACTCATGGTGCATAATGGATCTTTCAAAGCCACATTCGAATTTCTACAACTTCATATCGTGTATTTACGATGCGATAGCGTGTCGTGAATTTTCATATTGTTCATCGTAGCTTTGTATGATGAATGTATGTAGGTATGTATCTTCACGCCAGGTCCCTATTGGGGTGGGCAGACAGTGTGGAGCGGCATTTATCCCGGTCCTGACATATCTAGCTTAAATCTATGAAATATGCATTAAAATGAAAACCTTCAATAAAAACGAATAGGTACATAAAACATAAACCTGCAAACTTATTTTTTTTGGGTCAAGTATTCCTCAACGCTATAAAATACATTCTCAATTAATAAGTTTAGATGTGACACCATATCGTGACACGATGGCATGTCACGGTATCACGCGTCATCGTTTATTCCAAACAATTATTTGTGTAAGAGCCCTTACGAATCAATGACGAATCAAAAAACGATGATTTATCTAGATACGACGTCAAATCTTGAAACAACGTCACGGCGTAGCAAGATGTGCATCGTGTGCATGAACCAATACAAATTGCTCTCTACCAACAGAGTATGGAACGCCAAACTTGTCCTTGCAAACTTCAGAAACTTCTAAATTTAATTACTGTCTTCATACATGAGAGCCGACTCTTTGAAACATGACCGTGTCGTTCGGTAAATTCGATTCAATTTAATTGATTGATTTCTTAGAAATATTAAAATATCCATTCTGAAAAAAAAAGAAAAATGTGTTTTGGCAGTAACTTTTAATGAGAACTAGCGCCCGCCCGCCTTCGCATGTGTGCATTTAACTATAACCGCGAGGCTATCTATATACCGCGATATCCCTTCCCTCTCCCGCTCTACCACATTATTTTCTTTCATCACTTCAACAGTTCAAAACTTACCGTTTGTGCCATTTGTGCAAATGCGTTTGACAATTGACAACATGCTTTTACTGTCAACACTAAAAAAAGTTTCAATTCGACAGCACAATCCCCAACTGAAAAAGCTTCAATTTGACAGCAAAATCCCCATTTACAAAGTGATCCGCAATTTATTGAATTCATTTACAACAAGAAATTTTATGAATGAAGAACCGCTTCAATCCTCCTCAGGGTCAAGCTCGCAACAAAGGCGAGAGGAGCTTCGCTGCTCGTGAATGCTGGCCTCTGATTTCAAAGGAAATAAAGGATGTAGAAGCGCGCATGGCCGCGCGGCTGGTTAAGATCATAGGCGATCAACTCGGCCAAGCACTACGGTCGCGGTTGGGTAGTGTGATGGGTGACCGCTAGTGGCAAATTAAATACGCGTTTCCGTGCTTCGGAGGGCGCGTTAAGCCGTCGGTCCCAGTTGCTGTCGAAAGATAGCAGTCGTTAAACCGTGTCGGAGGCCTTATGGGCGGTTTGAAAACATCCGACAGCGGGTTGGCCACTTACCCACCCACCTCCACCAATCCGCATTGGAGCAGCGTGGTGGAGTAAGCTCCAGGCCTCCTCCAAAAAGGGGAGAGACTCGTATAATGGGTTGCCATTTTTAAGGATGTAGAATTTACTTGCCATAATCAGACCCATGTGCAATACTTACGTAACTTCACGCCCGTGATCCCCGAAGGTGTAGGTAGAGGTTAGTGTAGGGTTAATCTTGACAGCCGGTTCCAATATCACTACCAAAATTGAAGAATTGTAACCGGCTGTTCGGATCAAGTCTTATTAACAGCTATGGTAGGTACATATAGTATAGAACTGAGTTTTTACCTTTCCAACAAACTGCTTCGTCAGTTTGGCGAGATTTTAGTTTATAAGTTTACTTGATTATGTACTCGTATCTGTGGAAGATTAAATGAAAAAAAAGGTAAATGCATGCATTCAAGCATACATAAATACACCCACGATTCGCCGGTTACATTTTTGGCCCATGTAACATTTGCGCGCCTGTTGACATCTCCTGGCACATAACCAAAATTCGAGGTACTGGGAAATTTCTTGAAAATGGAAAAATCCCAATAGAACCAGAGAAAAAGGACTTTTCACATTATCTCTGATAACCCCCTACCCGGGGATCGAACCCAGGACCCCAGCGCAGTAGTAGTGGCCTACTACCACTAGGCTACCGAAGCAGTTAATCCAATACTTACATAAACAAAATCAAAGGACTACTTATTAGAATTATGGCAAGAAGCCATCATAATCTATGACCGCAGTCTGCCAATCTGGGCATATCTTTGACTCACCCCAAAAAAAGTCGTTGATGACGTAACACATTTAGCTAATTTTATTTTAGATTCATATAACCGAACTGTCATTCCTTTTGACGTAGTAAAAATGAGGCAATGGTGACTTGCGATAAGCCATGATGGATTTTTAAATGCTAGCGACACAGTAATGGCGGCAAGGGTAATTTATGGACCGGTTGAAACAAAATTTCAAGTGTTCTAGGCAAAAATATATTTTTATCGTGAGCATTTAAGATTTTAGTATTTAATATTTTATCTATATATTTTATCCCTACTTCCCTACTAATATAATAAATGCGAAAGTAACTCTGTCTGTCTGTCTGTTACCTTTTCACGTCCAAACGACTGAAACGATTTTAATGAAATTTGGTACGATAGAGGTAACTTTGAGAAAGAACATAGGCCGTTTAGTTATTTATAAAACGACATCCACGCGCGCGAAGCCGCGTGCAACACCTTGTAATCTATAATTGGTATATATCCAATTATGAACTTGACCTGAAAGGATACTGAAAAAAAAATAGCCTAGCTTTGGTACATAAGTATGTCTTTTCCATATTTGGGTAGGTACACAAAGAATATGTACAAAGAGTTGTTTTTTTGTAAAACGATTTTACCAATTAAATTTATTGATTGACACAGAGTTCAAAACAATTTTATTTCCAACCCAAAAAAGCTGTACCAAATCATATCGTGGGTTTTTGAACCTACCAACAATTATTCAAATACTGATCGAGGGCCTACAAAATTAAGCCAATAAAGTACGTAAAATCAATCATTTAATGCTATACTCAGGGTATAAAAAATTATAACCGAGAATCCAAAACGCAATACCACAGATGAAAGGGTGAACAGTAAAATTTATTCTCGCAGTCGGGACGCTTTGCGTCGGGATGCTTAGCGTCGGGACGCTAGACGCTGGGCGTCGGGACGCAGGGCCTCAAGTCGCTAGACGTCGGGACGCTTTGCGTCGGGACGCTTTGCGTCGGGACGCTTTGCATCGGGATGCTTAGCGACAAGTCGCTAGACGTCGGGACGCTGGGCGTCGGGACGCTGGTCATCGGGACGCTTTGCGTCAAGTCGCTAAACGTCGGGATGCTTAGCGTCGGGACGCTAGACGTCAGGACGCTGGGTGTAGGGACGCAGGGCGTCGGGACACAGGGCGGCCGGACGCTAGGGCTGGTCATCGGGACGCCTTGCGTCAAGTCGCTAGAGGTCGGGACGCTTTGCGTCGAGATGCTGTGAGGCGGGACGCTGGGCGTCGGGACGCTGGGCGTCGGGACGCTGGGCGGCGGGACGCTGGGCGTCGGGACGCAGGGCGTCGGGACACAGGGCGTCGGGATGCTTAGCGTCGGGACGCTAGACCTCTGGACGGTGGGCGTCGAGACCCATTGCGTCGGGACGCTGGGCGTCGCGACGCAGGGCGTCGGAACGCTAAGCTTCGGGACGCTGGGCGTCGGGACGCTGGGCGTCGGGACGCTGGGCGTCGGGACGCTGGGCGTCGGGACGCTGGGCGTCGGGACGCTAGGCGTCGGGACGCTGGGCGTCGGGACGCTGGGCGTCGGGACGCTGGGCGTCGGGACGCTGGGCGGCGGGACGCTGGGCGTCGGGACGCAGGGCGTCGGGACACAGGGCGACGGGATGCTTAGCGTCGGGACGCTAGACCTCTGGACGGTGGGCGTCGAGACCCATTGCGTCGGGACGCTGGGCGTCGAAGTTTTTACACACGAAATTGTTTTGTTTATTTTAACAACTATTTTAATGAATAATATTTTTTTTTATAAATTGCCGTTTTACCCCCTTGTATTGGTTAAATGAGAAGAATAAACAATTGTTATAGCAAATATATAATATCTGACGGAGTAGACAACTGATCTAAGGTTTTTTTATTTAATGGAAGTGGAAAACAAGCACGCGGTTTACATTGATGTTAAGTTATTACTGCAACCTATAGACACAAAGACCAAGGTCAAAATGCAGATGCGTTACCACTCCAGAGGTCTTAGATGTTATGCCTCTGTGCTGGAAATTACAGGGCCGCACATTACCACCTGACTGGAACACGATAGTGCTGAAGATCTTCATTTAGCGGCAATGAGGCCTACGTGTTGCCTACGCCCGGAAGCTCCGTCACTGGAGCTCTACCACTCCTACAAAATGTGTTAAAAAATAACCCCCTTATTCATAAAATGTTTTTTAGCTAAAGTATTGCTAATCTCTCATTTGACTTTTTCTATCCTGCACATTTGACAATGCAAATGACAAAGACAAAGCATTCTATAGCTTAAACGTATGTAATTTACGTTTATTTTATGGGCTAGTTTATAATACTTATATTCCACATTTCACTGATTTCACCACCAGGTTCGTAAAATCAGTGAAATGAGTGTTAACGCGGGTGTTAAAAGTTATACTAATATTCTTTCTAAGCAACGTCCAAAAGAGCGTCCTAAATAATTTGGCTTAGCTCTGTAAAGTTTTTAATCACTTGTCAAGTGAAATAAATTATTCAAAACAATTAGTAGATCAAACAACGCTGAATTGAATATGAGCGCTATTAAAGGAACCTAGGGACAACTTCTGAGAGCTTTGGAAATGTCCTTCAACGCACGGCTATAGTGAAAGTTGAAAATATTTTTGTTTTTAGATGGAAAACGGTATTCCAAGTATTGTAGACCTTCCAGAACTAAATGTATAGGTAGATTGTCAATTGTTTCTTGGTTAATATAATGATGCTGGCAAATAAGCAGACAGTTTACAGTACTCAACAATAAATATTGCACATCGAGCCTAGAAAGGAGATTTCGGGTTATTTCGGGTCCGTAGAGCGTTATCTCTTTTGCACCGTACCTATTTGACGTTTATCGACCATATTGATCAAGTTTTGACCAATACCAGACTGTCAGTGCTTACGTAGACAGTGTGCGAGATATCGTAGAACGAAGTCGAAATGAGCGGATCGTCTCTTTCGCAGGCTCGATGTGCAATATTAATTGTTGAGTACTGTACATTAATGGTAAGTGAATACTGGAGCCTGCTTAGAAACTAGAGGTTAAAATGGAGATTCGTTGCTATCACTGAGGCCTAAGTTGTTTTAATTGTGAGGTAGCTATCACAGGGCCAAATCATTGTTTTATTAAAAAGGAGTTTTTACATGCCGGTGGTTTAGTCACAGCAGATTTAGCCAATCTTAGGCTTACTGAATCGACTTCGATTTTACTCAAGGTATGATTTGGAAAGGCTGAAAAAAGGAAAGGACTGTCGGACATGGCGATTCTATAAGGGTCAGTAGTTTGTTGGTAGGCTAAGGATTTCTAATAACATTTAGCATGATATGGATAAATAATCGAAGAAAAAAGAAAGTCAACGATTATTTCATACCTGGTAGTTAGAACACTATAGCCTGAAGTCATCTGCATTAAAGATACTTTATAATAAACACACGCTGCCATTTCGGGTATCTAAAAAATTTTTTTCATCAATTTTATTTGATTTGAGTCTTAACTGCCTCAGTAATCTATTGATAATATTTCCGGAGATGTTAATTAGGTTGTGGCGCTTGTTATTTGGGCCAAAACGTAACCAGCAACTCGTGGGTGTTTGCATGTATGCTTGAATGCATGCATTTACCTTTTTTAAATTACCTCTGCCTTCTTTTTTGGGATTACACTACGTTAAATAAAAATATTTTCCAAAAATTACGGGATCGTTCATTGTCGGTTGCTTATTAATACTGATTGGATTATAGGAGCATTATAGATTGGCGTCTTGTTTCTTCACGATAACGCGCCTGTTCATCGGTCGGAAGTCGCGCTGAAAGCAATCCTGGCTTTTAAATTATTGAACACCCGCCATATTCTCCGAACTTAGCCCCTAGTGATTTTCACTTCATTTATTTTTAAATTTTATTATTCCCCATATTAAAGGAACATATCCGTGGCACTAAATTTGACGACGCCATTATGGCTGCCGTTGACGTGTTTTTTGAGAGCCGTGATCGTGATTTTTTTTCGGAAGGAATTAGAAAGTTAGAAAAGCGGTATTCTAAATGTATTGACTTGGATGGAGATTACGTTGAAAAATAAAATTATATATATATATATATATATTTTGTTGTATTTTTATATCGATTCTAAGAACTTTTTGATTCAACCTCGTACTAACCTCTTATTCATAAACGTATTTTAGCTAAATTGTTGCTAATCTCTCATTTGTCTTTTTTTATCCTGCATATTTGGCAATGCAACTGATAAAGAGAAAGAATGCTATAGCTAAAACGTATCTTACGTTTAATAAGGGGGTTAGGCAACAAACAGGTCATGCCTATATGAGTATTATAGCTTCAAAAATGTGGTAAAAGCTAATTGGTATCTAATAATTTGTGTACCTAACCCATTTCCAGACAGCAAATCCACAACGTGAATGACCGTTACCAAAAAAAATAAGCCAACCCTTATTAAGATGAATAAATTATTGCACTATTCACACTTCAAATAAATTATTAATATACGCCGGCTTACCTTACAAAAAGAGAGCGCCAATGCATAGGTATATTTTCGGCTTCAGGAAAAAGCCATCCAACTTCTGCAGAATGAAACAGAAAAATTAAAAATACCAGAGTAAATTTTAAAAGCAGCACTATTTAAAAGGTGAAAAGAATTCGAAGCTTGTATTCTAGCAGACATAATGTACCAAGTATTTCTGAAAAAAACCGGTCAACTGCGGGACAGACATTGATATTAAGTGATGACTGCAGCCTATAGACACTTACACAAAGACCAGAGGACAAAACGCATATGCATTACCACTTCTGAGGCCTAAGGTGTTATGACCCGTGCCGGAAATTACTGGAACACGATAGTGCTGAACACTTCAATTTAGCAGCAAGTATATTAGGTAATGCGGTGGTGCCTACGCCTGCGAGCTCCGTCACTGGAGCTCTACCACTAAGTTGCCACTAGCGGTCACCTATCACATAACCGACCGCGCCCGTAGCTTAACCGAGTAGATCGCTTCCAATCTACACCAGCTGCAGGACCATGCGCGCTTCTTATAAACATGACATAATAATATCTTATAAACGTGATATTAATTATGATGATTATTATGATGACGCGCAATGCTAATATGCGACATTGTCCTACGATGTGACGTCGTATCGTATAAATGTACGACGCGCTACATAAAAAAACCTACCAAAACGACATCGCGACGTTCTACAAGTATGTACGACTGCTATGACAGCGTATAAACTCACGGTGCATACTTAATGGATCTTTCAAAGCCACATTCGAGTTTCCACGACTTCATATCGTGCATTGTACGATGCGATAGCGTGTCGTAAATTTTCATATTCTTCATCGTAGCTTTGTATGATGTATGTATGTAGATATGTATCTTCACGCCAGGTCCCTAACGAGGTGGGCAGACAGTGTGGAGCGGCAGATATCCTGGTCCTGACATACCACCTGTGCCCCATTTACTTTCATCGTTCTCTTTATACGTGCACGCCGATTCCTAAGAGGTGACATAAGATGTGACATCATATAGTGACACGATGGCACGTCACGGTACCAATCGTCATCGTTTATTCAAAACAATTAGTATTTAATGCTGTCGCTTCAATTACTAATCAAAGAAATTTACCTAGATACGACTCAAATCGTGAAACAACGACGCGGCGTAGCAAGATGTGCATCGTGTGCATGAACCAATACGAATCGCTCTCTACCAACAGAGTATGGAACGCCAAACTTGTCCTTGCAAACTTCAGAAACTTCTAAATTAATTACTGTCTTCATACATGAGAGCCGATTCTTTGAAACTTGACCGTGTTGTTCGTTAAATTCGATTTAATTTAATTGATTGATTCCTTAGAAATATTAAAATATCCATTCTGAAAAAAAAAATATTTTGGCAGTAAATTTTAATAAGAACTAGCGGCTCACCCCGCCTTCGCACAGGCGCATTTAACATTAGCCGCGAGCCTATATATCACGATATCACTTCCCTCTCCCGCTCTACCACATTATTTTCTTTCATCACATCAACAGTTCAAAACTTACCGTTTGTACCATTTGTGCAAATGCGTTTGACAATTGGTAACATGCTTTTACTGTCAACACTGAAAAACATTTCAATTTGACAGCACACTCCCCATCTGAAAAAGCTTTAATTTGACAGCAAAATCCCCATTTACGAAATGATCTGCTATTTGTTGAATTCATTTGTTACTAGAAATTTGATAGATGAAGAACCCTTTCAGTCCACCTAAGGGTCAAGCTCGCAACAACGGCGAGAGGAGCCTCGCCCCTCATTATTGCTCGCCTCTGATTTCAAAGAAAATAAAGGATGTAGAATTCACTTGCCATAATCAGACCCATGCTGCATTTCCACTTCCAACTTCACACCTGTAATCCCCGAAGGGGTAGGCAGAGGAAAATGCATGCATTCAAGCATACATAAATACACCAACGTTTCGCCGGTTACGTTCTTGGCCCATGTAACATTTGCGAGCCCGTTGACATCTCCTGGAAAATTACCAAAATTCGAGGTACTGGGAAATTTCTAGAAAATGGAAAAATCCCAACAGAACCAGAGAAAAAGGACTTTTCACACTATCTCTGATAACCCCCTACCCGGGGATCGAACCCAGGACCCCAGCGCAGTAGTAGTGGCCTACTACCACTAGGCTACCGAAACAGTTAATCCAATACTTACATAAACTAAATCAAAGGACTACTTATTAGAATTATGGCAAGAAGCCATAATAATCTATGACCGCAGTCTGCCAATCTGGGCATATCTTTGACTCACCCCAAAAAAAGTCGTTGATGACGTAACACATTTAGCTAATTTTATTTTAGATTCATATAACCGAACTGTCATTCCTTTTGACGTAGTAAAAATGAGGCAATGGTGACTTGCGATAAGCCATGATGGATTTTTAAATGCTAGCGACACAGTAATGGCGGCAAGGGTAATTTATGGACCGGTTGAAACGAAATTTCAAGTGTTCTAGGCAAAAATGTATTTTTATCGTGAGCATTTAAGATTTTAGTATTTAATATTTTATCTATATATTTTATCCCTACTTCCCTACTAATATAATAAATGCGAAAGTAACTCTGTCTGTCTGTCTGTTACCTTTTCACGTCCAAACGACTGAAACGATTTTAATGAAATTTGGTACGATAGAGCTAACTTTGAGAAAGAACATAGGCCGTTTAGTTATTTATAAAACGACATCCACGCGCGCGAAGCCGCGGGCAACAGCTTGTAATCTATAATTGGTATATATCGAATTATGAATTTTGAAAGGATACTGAAAAAAAATTAGCCTAGCTTTGGTACATAAGTATGTCTTTTCCATATTTGGGTAGGTACACAAAGAATATGTACAAAGAGTTGTTTTTTTGTAAAACGATTTTACCAATTAAATTTATTGATTGACACAGAGTTCAAAACAATTTTATTTTCAACGCAAAAAAGCTGTACCAAATCGTATCGTGAGTTTTTGAACCTACCAACAATTATTCAAATACTCATCGAGGGCCTACAAAATTAAGCCAATAAAGTACGTAAAATCAATCATTTAATGCTATACTCAGGGTATAAAAAATTATAACCGAGAATCCAAAACGCAATACCACAGATGAAAGGGTGAACAGTAAAATTTGTTCTCGCAGTGAATTTCTAACTTTGTCAACGTCATGGTCCATAGCTCATTGTGTGCACTTGCGAACATATTCTTCTTCAGAACACACGAATCTTTATTGTGTACGGTACCGAGACAGATTTGATTACTAGACCCAAAAACTAAAATGATAAATGTATATCTGTAGAGACAGAAGCTTAATTACAAGAGATATACCAATAAATGTCATATCAAAAAGTATTATAAATAAACGAATTTGACTAAATTTGACAAGAAATTCAGAAATTATTTTGGTGACGTTGAATAAAAAATATGATTCACATTTGTATGTGATTTTTTAAAATAAATAATATGCCCCTGTAGTAATAGTTCGGCGAATCAATAAAGGATGATTGACAACAATGAATGTCAATTCGTATAATAAAATATTGTTCTAAGTTTATTCTTCGATTTAAATATTAATGATTGAATAAATTATGACATACCAATTTTACAATATTCAATAGTAAGTTGTTTGGTTTTAGGTCTTAATACCAACATACCTACTGATTTCCAATGATAATAATATCAGAAGACATGAATCTGATACAATCATTATTTTTCTTGTTTTTATATTTTGAATACGTTTCTGCGTGTCCATCCGGATACTATCTCGTATGTATATTTTGGAAGACTTTTGTTTTCCATTTTTCTTAACGGAGTGGCACATAAATTTGTTATGTCTGAGACGTGAATAGATTTTGGTATTTTAGTATCGATTTCTTGAGCATTGAAATATTGCCACCACGCCTTAAATTGCAACATATTCATAAACACTTTGATAACGTTTTATTACTAGTAAGTACTAGTGATAGCCCAATGGTAGAAATTCGACTAAAATATAACCAAGTTTGAATTCTATAACGAATGTAACTAACCTCTATGGTGAAACCGTTTTACGCAGGCTGGTAGACAGCACAGGTAATTTATGTTTGACATTTTGAGAGTAACAATGTGAACGTTATTAACGTAATTGATTGTATTGTAAATGCATGTAGTGTGTGTGTTTTATTTATTGATTTAATGTGCTTTATATGCATTATTATTGAAAAAATATGAGCGTTCTGCACTTTCACGTATAAACTGTAATTGCGCCTTCAAATTAAAGGCATAAGGAAGCGGTGCAGTGGCGCCACTACTAATTTTCATACAATTTCTCGAAGCGCAGATGAAGCGCTTCCTTACGCCTCTACTTTGAAGGCGCCCTATGTGTGCCAAATTTCTCCGTCAGAAATTTTCGTAAAAAGGGGTCACAAATTTTGCCTCGCGTATTAATATTATGATTTTTTGATTGCAGCCTAAGTGCAGTGGCCAGAGGGTTACGCGGGGGCAACATGCGGAATAGACGCTTGTTGGGTTGCGATCTTTTTATTGTTGATTGCCGCCAACGGCTGGCCGCATAATGCGCGCACTTCCATATATCTTGGAGGAATAAGTTGCCGCTGGCCGGTCAAATGCGCGGAGGCACTTAAAGACATTCTGTTGAAACCTTTCTTTATTATTAAGTATTTTTGGACCATTATATATTTTATTTTTAATTTTGTGATTCGACTTATCACAAGTAAATTCTATTATTTCCAAGTAATTAATAAATTTTTGAGTTTGAGTTTGACATAATATACGTTAGGTTAAGCAAATGTTTCAAAAGATAAACTAAAAATAAGTTCTAGAGGTCTGATAAAAATTAGTTTTCCTTTTCACTACAATAATTTATTTTACTGTCCCGAGACAGTTTCAAGGTAAGTAAATTAAGTTGGGTATGTCATTTGTTGAAGAAAATTGTATAAAGGAATAAATAGTATTTTGTATCATGATGGCAATTTGGCTTCAGATTTAATTAAGTCTAATACTGTTGAGGACTGAAAGCTATATCTGTAATTTGAATAATTTCGGTAAATGTTGTACTTCTTTCAAATGATTCTACTTTATAAAATTATATGTTTCTGTTCTTATTCAGTACATTCAGGTTTTTTGTGAAACGAAATAATTTTTACATGCCGTAATAAAGTTAATGTATGTATGTATGTATCTTCACGCCAGGTCCCTAACGGGGTAGGAGTCAGAGAGTGTAGAGCGCCAGACATCCCGGTTCTGACAAACCTCTCGTGCCTCGTCTACCTTCATCATTCTCTTCATACATGCACGCCGATTCCGAATAAAGTTAATGTTAACATGAACTGTAAATAATAAAAAAAGATCATCAATTAGCTCACAATATTACTACTACTTACAAACTAATTTAAAAAACCGGTCAAGTGCGTGTCGGAATACGCGCAGTGTAGGGTTCCGTAGTGACAGGCTCAGAGATGTAATGAAAAAAAAAATTGTACGGAGTTATTTGAAATTTTCGAGTTAAATACATTTGGTCGACTATTACTCGCAAACTTGTAAAGCCAACATAAGTGTGATAGTTTTCCTTTTAATTTCATTATAAAGAGCTACTGTAGCCGTAACGTTTGAGTTTCTTACAACCACCGTCTAGTTGGTACGGGGGGGGACACTTGACTCTAACGAAAGTGACGGACAGACAGACAGACAGACGGACGGACGTGATGAAACTATACTGGTTCCTTGTTTACTACGGAACCCTAAATACAGAATTATAGGATACTGTATTTTTACACAGAGTGGAGCAGCCTCTATCGATGCGACTACTAGATTAGACATACGTAGGCGGCTCGTCTCGAGACGGCTCTAGTCGATATCACACGGGGCTCTCAGTCTTAATAAATTTAACACTAGCCTAAGGAAGACTCCTGTAGGTTCGATCACTAGCATAAGGGAGACTCCTGAATGTCCGATTCTGGAGTTGCGAGGGACGCATAAGACATATGCGATTAGGGGCGGTGCAATCTTTCCTCTAGTCATCGGGTGGTGATGAATAAGGCCCGGTATACACCAAAGCAGAGAGGATACGAGACGAGAGGAGATGTGCTCGAATAAACCAATCCGATTTTATTTCCGTGCTTCGGAGGCAATCGGAGGGCACGTTAAGCCGTCGGTCCCGGTTGCTATCGATAGATAGCAGTCGTTAAACCTTACCGGAGACCTTATGGACGGTTTGAAAACATCAGACAGCGGGTTGCCCACATACCCTTATCTCCACCAACCCGCATCGGAGCAGCGTGGTGGAGTAAGCTCCAGGCCTCCTCCCAAGAAGGGGTGAGACTCGTGCCCAGCAGTGGGACGTATCAAATGTTGCCATTATTATATTCTAAAAATGGGTCATTAATTTTATTCATGTTTCTGGAAAACGCTAAGAAGGACTCACTGGTGGTAGAGCTCCTGTGAAGGAGCTCACGGACATAGTTGTGTTTTTATTTAACACGCCCGTTACCTCATTAACTAATCTACTTGCCAATGGCAGTGGTATTGCAGTATCGTGTTTCTATCGGGAACCCCCGAACCTGACTGACTAGAAATTAATATTTTCTGATTGTTTATCATAATATATGATAATGACATATTAATAAATAATATTACTTTAAAGATAAGAATCGATACAGTAATTCTGAAATTGAACCATTTTAACTGGCACATTTGCGTGTGGTTATTCACACAATTAGTACTAAAAAAGTAAGTATCAATCAGCCCAGTGGAAAATTGGGAACGTAGGTACATTATTCCGAGAACTACATTTTCTGCATGGACTGAACGTCGTATTTTTAGAACAGTGACAAGGCTGCGGTGGTGAGAGCACCAGGAAAATTACCGTGTATTCGATATTAACCTTTATTTCTTTAGAAATAAGGTTAGTCGGGATTGCAACCCCAAATTTGCCAGCAATTGTTTGACAAACGACTGAGGCTGACTAGCAAATTTATCCTGAATTTTTTTACACCTAGCCACAGCTCAACAAAGAGAGCAATGATAAATTGTGAAAGGGGAGCGTTTGGAATTTTTCGATTATGCTTGAATACTGCTTATTTATCAAGGCTTAATTTTTTAAAACGTATATTTCAATGTCGCTTTTGGACATCTAGAACTGAATTATGAGAGAATGTTTTTTCTTTATTAAAACGTTGCATTTATACGCTTTGTGTGAATGTTTTATGAGAAATATGCAAATTGTTGCGCTTTGTTAAATATGGAAATCGCTATGGAAGTCTTTGGATACAATTAAAATATCATCAAAATTAAATGCAACAGATGTTTATGAACAATTTGACATTGATTTTATTTTAATCTGTAACGTAACTTCACGCCTGTTATCCTCGAAGTGGTATGCACAGGTAAATGCGTACAAGTATAGGTACATGCAAACACCCTCGTTTTGCCGGTTACGTTTCGGCCTACGTCATAGGTGGCGAGCCTGTTGACATCTCCGGGCACATTATCAAACTCCGAAGTGCTGGAAAACATCCAGAAAATGGAAAACACACAAAATTAGACTCTAGGGCACTTTTACATCGTTAGTTTTTAACTACCTAGACTGAATAACCTCTAATAATAATCAAAAACACACTTTGTATTAATCCCTCAAGAAATCAATTGTCATATTTTTCGGGTAGCTTGAGGGAAGAGCTTAAAAAAAACGTAACAATTATAATACGGAATGAATTAATTATTCTCTCTCCTCCATTTCAAAAACAAACGGAGAAAATGAATGAATGAATTGGTCGTCATATAAATGTTAAAAAGTAAATATTCAAAACATTTACTACTAATAAGACTATAATTTATATGCGTAGATAACCTTCAATTATTAACGTATCTAGTTATTTCAAAGAATTAAAAACTAGGTACGTCGGTAACGTATTAATTAATTCATGGAAAGATCCATTAACGTTAACACTCGATGCGCGTGTGTCTAATATCAAAAGTTCAGAACAAATGTAGGTTGGGCCAGCAATATATGTTTGCAAAGGACTGAATTAAATGACTGGTAAACGGCGATGTGTCAGAAAACCTTGTAGACGATATAAGGTTTTGAAATTATCCGGGAATTAGGGTTTTCAGTTGAAGTAAATTTAATTAATCCTGTTTTCTAAATATAACAGTATCGAGCATTATGTAATCTACCGGCCCACCAGCTTCTTTAGTGACTGATTATTCTAGGTAGATTTTTCAATAGTGAGTTTGAGAATATAGGTTGTGTTTAATTGCCAGGGTTGTAAACTTTTCGGTTACAATAAATTTATGGCCGTACAACTTAAAACAGTTGTGGTGTACGTAAACAATTTTTAATTATACTTTGGTATTAACAGATAAACATCAATGAAGGCACAAATTATTTGGTTCACTGACTTATTTTTTACAAAAACAAAGTACAGTCAGGAATGAAACGAAATTATACATACATAAACACATTTCCTTATTTTAGAATGAATGGATGAAAATGAATGGATCCCAAAATCCAAAAAAAAAATAGAGCTCGCGGGCGTAGGCACCACCGCATTACCTAATATACTTGCCGCTAAATAGTGTTCAGCACTATTGTTTTCCGGTCAGGTGATAATGTATGGTCCTGTTATATCCGGAACAGAGGCATAACACCTTCGGCCTCAGGAGTGGTAACGCATCTGCATTTTGACCTTGGTCTTTGTGTCTATAGGCTGCAGTCATCACTTAACATCAATGTGAACTGCATGCTTGTTTGCCACTTCCATAACATAAAAAAATATATAATCGTGAATGCATCTCTTTTACTCATCTTAATTAGGTAATAAAATCACAGACATAAAAATGATCCGACAAACGTCACAAGAAAAGTAAGGGAAACATAACGAGGTCGCTTAATCAATATACGAGCACTTCATCTCGACGGTGTACTTAAGGGCGCGGACCTTCGTTACCCTGCTATATAATCCCTTTTGGGCTAAGTCCCAACTTAATATGAAGGACAAACCATTGTAAGAGGTGTTATGTATACCCTCACAAGATTACTCGGCGCTAGCGTGTCGTTAATTTTAGATACTGTCTTAAGACGGTGCGCTTTGATACGAGTATATCAATTTTCGTCAGCTATAGGGTCGGGTAGGTGAACCATTAATTTCAATGCACGAGCTTACGTGAAGTGTACGTATTCCTACATGTACAAAATTGAACGAAAGATATGACATGTATAAAATACGGAAGAATATACGGTATGCATTTGATGTTATTTGCTTCAATTCTATGGTTTGGTGATTCGAAGACATTGTGATACTTATGCTAGTTTGAGGAATAAGCAACTTCACGTGGCGGAAGGTTAGTAGAGATAGAACTCACGATTCGTCAGGTTTGTTTGGTCCCAAGTGGTGAGGCTATTGAAATCATTGGAATATTCAATATACGTTTTTAAAATCTCCGATGGTATTTTTTTATATGTTATGAAAGTGGCTGACAAGCTTGTAGTTCACATTGATGTTAAGTGATGACTGCAGCCTATAGACACCTACACAAAGACCGGAGGTCAAAATGCAGATGCGTTACTACTTCTGAGGCCTAAGTTTTTATGCCCATGTGCCGGAAATTACAGGGCCGTATATTACCACCTGACCGGAACACGATAGTGCTGAACACTACCATTTAGCGGCAAGTATATAAGGTAATGCGGAGGTGCCTACGCCCGCGAACTCCGTCACTGGATTTCTACCACCAGTAAAAATGAGACTCCACCGAAAATGAAATATACATATAGTTATTACTTTCCCTTGGATCGGATAATCCGAGCCGTTGACTGTACTTCAGACTGTAGTAATGGTGTAATTTTTGTACTGTACTAAATTGACTTTACTTCAGAATGTAGTAATGGCATTAGACAATTAATACAGTCTGAAGTGAGGTTCTGAATTTTCCGGATGCGCGCGCATCTTAAAAATTGCTGTAGTTAGTTGTTAAACATATTTTATAAAAGCAATAAACAGTCTGAAGTTAGTTGCTACCAACTTGTCTATATAGACTATTGGTTAGATTTTAACTGGAACTTCAGATCGAACGAATCTCAAATCTCAGTACTGGCAACGATGCATTCAGGTCTTAATATGAAGATGATGATCTATGAACTGTCGGTTTCATCTTTTGCATTTTAGTTTCTATAACTTTCAAATATGAACGAAAGACACGATATGTAAAAAAACAACAAAATTTACTATAGTATGCATTTAATGATATTTTTTTAATACATTGCAATCGCGAGAAGCCGCTGCTGTGAAATTCATTTTTTTATAAGACAAGCGACGGGTCTGCATAAAAAAAATGAATCGCTAATTGTTCTTATGTTGTATTTACAATAGACCGGTAAAGGTTCATATGAAAAAAAAAAAATAGTTAAAAAGCAAACTTATCGACCATATTTACTTTTCTAATGTAAACCTTATAGCCCTTGGCATAATGATCAGTAGTCAATTATCGTTAAAATAGATGAATAGTTAGGGATTGATAATAGTAAATGACAACAAAATACCAGTAACGATCTACATTTATTTACTGGTGGTAGAGCTCAAGTGATGGAGCTCGCGGGCGTAGGCACCACCGCATTACCTAATATACTTGCCGTTAAATGGTAGTATTCAGCACTATCATGTTTCGGTCAGGTGGTAATGTACGGCTCTGTTATTTCCGGCACAGAGGCATAACACCTAATGCCTCAGGAGTGGCAGCGCATTTGCATTTTGACCTCTGGTCATTGTGTGGGTGTCTATAGGCTGCATTAATCACTTAACATCAATGTGAACTGCACGCTTGTTTGCCACTTTTATTACATAAAAAAAAAACATTGCCCCCGCGCAATGCCGGGGCGGGTTGCTAATAGTATATAAAAGGGAAGTACTAAACGGTATATGTTCTCACATGCAGTGATGTGGATAAGAGGAGAGCGTGCCTTCGCATAAACTGTTTCATGTGCAGCTAAAATACAACGTTGACATGTTATACGCACAACAAAGCAAAGTATACAGTACATTTTAAAATAGCTTCTTATGCCCAAAGGTTTTGATTACAAATATGCAGTGAAATCAATGCACCTACACAAGACATATAACGTGGTAAAGTTCCAGTGTTGGAGCTCATCTTTTATGGTATCTTTCTCTGATGTATATACACTTGCGAGCTTTAAACTGGAATCATATAAACAACAATAGGTTAGGTTTACAATAAAAATAAAACAATAATAACACATGAAACAGCATTATCGTGTTCCGGTCAGGTGGTAATGTACGGCCCTGTAATTTCCGGCACAGAGGCATAACACCTTAGGCCTCAGGGGTGGTAACGCATCTGCATTTTGGCCTTGGTCTTCATGTGGGTGTCTATAGGCTGCAGTCATCACTTAACATCAATGTGAACTGCATGCTTGTTTGCCAATTCCGTTACATAAAAAAAAAAAAAATGAAACAACCGTTTATGTGATTCCAGTTTAAAGCTTGGAAGTGTACATTAATAATGGAAACCCTTTATACGTCCCACTGCTGGGCACGAGTCTCTCCCCTTCTTGGGAGGAGGCCTGGAGCTTACTCCACCACGCTGCTCCAATGCGGGTTGGTGGAGATAAGGGTTAGCGGCTAACCCGCTGTCAGATGTTTTCAAACCGCCCATAAGGCCTCCGACAAGGTTTAACGACTGCTATCTATCGATAGCAACCGGGACCGACGGCTTAACGTACCCTCCGAAGCACGGAAATTTAACTTTGTTACAAGCGGTCACCCATCACACACCCGACTGCGCCCGTATTGTTTAACTGAGTAGATCGCTTCCGATCTACACTAGCCGCGGGGCCATGCGCGCTTCAAGTGTATATTGGTGCGAAACAATTTTAAGGGCACAAACCCTACAAACGAAGAAATGGACTTGGAAAGATCACTTCTTCTATGTCCGCCTATCCGTATGTCACAACCTTATTTACTATTAAAATAAATAATAAAAAATATTTACGATAATTCATATTATTTATTATAATATCGTACCGTATTTGGCCCCGTTACTATCAGAGAGATATAACTACTAAGATGACAGGGGTGGCAACGCATCTGCATTTTGATCTTTGCGTGGGGTGTCTAAAGGCTGCAGTGATCACTTAACATCCATGTGAACAGCATGTTTATTTTGCCACCTTCATTTCAAAAAAGCGATAAAATTATTGTATTGTCATACATTCCCAATTTATAGTTATCTAATTTATTTACACAGAAGTCGGAAATGTGTGAATCATAATTACCAGTTAAATAAATGGTAGGAAATAAAAGTGTGTTAGAATTGCGTGGCGAAAGTTGCGTGTGGACTGGACTAGCTTTAAGTAATTACGTTCTTTATAAATTTTTCTTTTCAAAATTGGTAGGTGATGATTAGCTTCCTTTGGTGATACAAAGAATGAAGAAGTTATATTAGGTTGGGGAAAAAGTTTCTTCGCATTTTTTAAGATAATTCAAAAAAAATTTTAAATTAGGTTATTTAAATTTAACTAAAGTATGTATGTACCATTTTGTTCGATAACCTTTTGCCATCTTGTAGGTAGGGACATGATCCCATTGCTATAAAAATTTTGGGACATCTCATCAAAATACCGCGACAAGTGGATTTGGCAGTCCTCTCGTGATGTTAACCTAACATTGCATAAAGAATTCTGAAGAGACCGAAACAGGTAGAAATCTGAAGGTGCAAGGTCAGGACTATACGGCGGATGCATTAACACCTCCCAGCCAAAGTCTCTTAATTTTTGCTGAGTGGCTATAGTTGTGTGAGGTCTAGCGTTATCATGATGAAACACCACACCCCTTCTGTTGATCAATTCCGGCCGCTTTCTCTCAACTTCTTGCTTTAATCTCATCAGTTGTTCGCAGTAGAGTTCAGAATCGATAGTCCTGCCATGTGGTAATAGCTCATAATGAATAATTCCCTTCCAATCCCACCACACACACAACATCACCTTATTGCGAGTTAACCCGGGTTTCGCCACAGTCTGTGAAGCCTGACCGGGATTTGACCACGACCTTTTTCGCACGTTCTTGTCGTACGTGATCCACTTTTCATCACCAGTTATCAGCTTCTTCAAAAATGATTCGGTTTCATTACGTCGTAATAAAGAATCACAAATGAGTACACGGTTCATTAGGTTTCTTTCAGTGAGCTCGTGAGATACCCAGATATTGAGCTTTTTTTTGAACCCAGTTTTTTTCAAATGCGCCAAAACTGTTTTGTGATCAATTCTCAGTTCTTCAGCTACGTCGTAACTATTGATATGTCGATCTTGCTCCACTTTTTCAAAAATGGCATCCATTTTATCCGTGATAGGGCGACCAGAGCGAGGTGCATCCTTGACATCAAAATTTTCGGATTGAAAACGCTTAAACCAAATTTGTGCTACTCTCACAGACACTGCACTAGGTCCATGAACATCGCAAATCTTTTTCGCGGCTTGCGTTGCATTTTTACCTTTTTTGTAGTAAAATTTTAAAATGTATCGAATTTCTTCATTAGATTCACTCATCTTGACAGTACGAAAAACAAATGAAAATCACACATTTGTCTGATTTGAATTTGGAATTATGTGCTTTAAAATTTTAACTTTCAATGATACCAAAACCAGCCAGATACAAATACTACAGCCAAAGAGATTTTATTACAAGTTCATACATACTATAATGCGGAAAGACTTTTTCCCCAACCTTTTATGTATAACAGAAGAATGAAACAGTTATACTCGTATAACTTTGATCTTTACGATTAAGTTTTTCTTTTTCTTCATTTATCATTATTGAAGGAATTAAAAAAAATTGTGATTATTATGTTCTAACTAAGTAGTTTAAATACGAATTTTAATTTACTATTAATATATGTTTTTGCTTTTACGATATGTAATGGTTATTCACTCTAGGTATTTTATGATTTCTTGACGTTTTGAAAGTATCTGTAAAGATCTATTCGAAATAAAAATATTTTCTATTCTATTCTATAGGAAAATTATTATTTCTAAAATAAATGTATCAAATAAGGAAAATACACAACATAAACACAAATAGTAATAAAAAAATAAACGATTCAAGGCATGTAAATGTTGAAAAAGAACAGTTACATGCAATTAGTTGCAATGTACTTACACTAAACTGCCTCAGAAGTCCAGTGAGAGCAGACCACTTCGACGATCCGGTAAGTCTAGCGGTGTGAGATGACCGTTTGATTCGAAGGGTCGCACGTTCGATCCCCGTACCGGGACAAATATTTGTATGGCCTTCAGATATTTGTTTCGGATCCGGGTATTTGTGTATGTGTTGTATGTGTACAACGGCACCCACGTTTGTACCTACTGTGGGGCTGTGAGAGTAAACGTATTTTATTTATTAGTTATATTACAAACAGACACTTCAATTTTATTTATTTCTGCTTCACTGTGGTCCTGGGTTCAATGCTCGGGTTGAAGGCTACCAAAGATAAAGGAGGAAAATCCTTTATCTGGAGTTCCTTTATATTGGATTTTTTCCATTTTCTGGAAGTATCCCAGTACTTCGGAGTTTCAGCTGTCAACAGGCTCACCACCTGTTACGTCAAAATAGGACAAAACGTAACCGGCGAATCGTGGGTGTCGCACGTATACTTACACGCATGCATATAGGGATAACAGGCGTGAAATTACATTTAGTTACACAGCATAGAGTTATATTCCATATTCCAGCAATAGCCTAGTAACCTACATGTTTATAAGTAGATGTCTATATGTCGTTTATAATATATCGTTGTAAGCAATAAAAATACTGAAATAAAATGTAGCAATACTTGTTACTAAAATCATTTCCCGTCGCTTAGTAACAAGTTATTCCACAAATAAAACGGCAGACCTTCGTCATAAAAAGGGGACCTTGTGACATCCTCAACTGTTCACTCAGACATAAACCTTAAGTGATATCAAAACATAATCAATATTTACACATACAAAGCTCGTTACAACAATATTGCGTTCTATTCGATTGGAAAAGAAAAGCTCTTTGTTATGTTACATGTTATTGATTCAGAAAGACCTCGCAAACACTTCAAAAGGCTTTGTTGCGAACGGTGAACGCCAACGATATGCTTCTACGATACATATTTTTGTTAAAGGGTTCATTATTTTTTAAAGGTTGGAGTAACACAAATTGTTTGTTGTGCAACATTTGCTAGTCTTTGATGAAAGATGTTCTAACCGACTCCTATAAAATTTCTATCTTCAACTATTTTTCCCTGTTTTGTATATTTATAGAAGAGGAGTAAGTATGCGTTGCGAATGATTTGATAGAAATCCTCGCTACGGGCGACTTGAGTCAATAATAAAAAATATCAAGATGGAAGCTGAGTATAGAGTTGATTTGAAGTCATTTCAGTTTAGGTGTACATAAATGTGATGATATCTCAAGTTTTTAATAATTGTAGCTCACGTATTATTGAACTACTTTAAGGCGTTGATAATGTGTTTAGTGAAGTGATTGAAGGTGTTTTTGTTCTATCTTTTTGTAGGATGCTTTCTAATTTGAATGGTTCTATATTTAGCATATTGCATGTGTACGTTCATGCTGTGGCTGTATGTTTCTTTCTTTTTTTAGGGTTCCGTACCTTAAAAGGAATAAAGGAACCCTTATAGGATCACTCGTGCGTCTGTCTGTCTGTCTGTCCGTCGGTCACAGCCAATTTGCTCCGAAACTACTCGACCGATTAGGTTGAAATTTGATGAATATATGTAAATTGGTGACCCAAAGATGAACACGTCAAGTAAAATGATAAATTTTAAACAGGGAGGCCATTTTGGGGGGATAAATAGAAAATTAAAAAAAAATCGTTAACTGTGTTTCGTGATATATCAAATGAAAGAAGTTATTGTCAGCATCTCACATATATTTTTCTTATAATTTTTGCATAAGCAAATTGGAAGTTATTTAAGAAAAACCACCAATGACCATTCCCCCTGCCGCTATCTCCGAAACTACTGAACTTAAAATTTTAAAAAAAATTTGCAAAATAGTTATTTGCCTACAGATTTCTGGAAAACCTATAAGAAGTTTGAGTATTCAAATTATTAATAATATAACCCCCCTGCCGGTACCACCGTAACCGCTATGTCCCTGCAATTTAAATCTGTAATATTTTCGAAATTCCGGAACCCTCTCCACGCGAGTCGATCTCGCACTTGTCCCGTTTTTTTAAGTTGTGATTCACAAAACTGATGTACAATCATTTCTGTAGACAAATTAAAATAAAGTCTATACACAAAAAAAAAGCTCTTTGATTGACACCTACTAGATGTGAATCTTACATGCTCATTTGTAGTGTACCATACTTATTTTACTAATTTTATTTTATATTTAATCTTGAAAAAGTTACAAAAAAATTAGTTTATGCTTTTTTTACTTTTTATGTATGTTCACTTATAACTCAGTCGGTTGTAGACCGATTTTGAAAATTGTTGTCATTTGAAAGGTTAAATTGGATCCATTTCTACCAAGTTGGATTTGATGATGTCATAATCTGTCAACGGCAGCACTGACTGATGTAAGATACTTAATACGTAAATACGACGCAGGACTATTTTAAATATTTTTTGTTTTGTATCTAAAATATCGTTGTAGTTAAATACAAAGTCAAACATTCGATAACATCGATGAACAAATGTTTATTAAGATACTAAACTTGGGTACCAATTTTCCACCCTATTATAATATTGTCGACTCATAGTGCTGGGGTCTTTTTAAGTGACTCGAACACGCAACTCTAAGATCGATGGGCTCTACCAAAATTAGAAAGTAGTTTGATTCTAATATTCTCGGTAATTGACCTTTGACTTCGAAGTCGATTATGCAATTATCGACGATTTATTTCCCTCAAATAACCTCTTTTCTCTGATCGAAAAATAACTGACATACCTAAATGAACTACAGTGAGTAACTTTGCACTCGAATTTTGTTTTTTTTTATTTTATGTAATTGAAGTGGCAAACAAGCATGCAGTTCACATTGATGTTAAGTGATGACTGCAGCCTATAGACACCCACACAAAGACCAAGGTCAAAATGCAAATGCGTTACCACTCCTGAATCCTAAGGTGTTATGCCTCTGTGCCGGAAATTACAGGGCCGTACATTACCACCTGACCGGAACACGATAGTGCTGAACACTACCATTTAGCGGCAAGTAAATCAGGTAATGCGGTGGTGCCTACGCCCGTGAGCTCCGTCACTGGAGCTCTACCACCAGTAAAAAACAACACAGTTTGTTTAACAGTCTAATTATTCTCGGTGAAGCTTATGATATCTGACGAAATCTTCTAAGTCTTTCTATTTATGTGTTATCCTATTCGTACCTGACATATTATTATGTACAGTACTCAACAATTAATATTACACATCGAGCCTACGAAAGAGACGATCGGCTTGTTTCGACTTCGTAGAGCGTTATCTCTGCTGCACACTGCCTACGTAAGTACTGACAGTACGGTATTGGTCATAACTTGATCAAAATGGTCGACAAACCTCAAATAGGTAAGGTGCGAAAGAGATAACGCTCTACAGACCCAAAATAAGCCAAAATCTAATCTAAGTGTTGTTGATTCAGCATTTTAACTGTACGAGTAAGTATAAAACGAGGTGTTTCTTGACTCAGTATGTTGTATTAATGTATGTATGTATCTTTACACTATGTCTCTTACGGGATAGGCATTGGGTAATAACTGGTGAATTATGTTTGCAGAAAATGCTCAATGTTTTATGACATTTGATAAAAGTGTGATGTGATATTTATTTACAAGATAACGATAAAAAATTACATTTTGAAATACTTCTTCTATTTGTGTGCTGAAAGTAGGTAAGTTTATTTAACTTCGCCTTTGTCTTTCTTTAAAGACAAAGGTATCGTGGCTATTGATACCCATTTCTTCATTTACTTTGGTCTCAGTCTTATAAATATAAGTGGAATGGACAATGACAATTGACAATGTTAGATAAATTGATATTTGTTAAACAAAAAAAATATATATTTTATTATTAGAAAATCCCTATTTCTATTATATTTTACTGGTGGTAGAGTTCCATTTTCAGCACTATCGTGTTCCGGTTAGATTGTAATGTACGCCCCCCACGTAAACTGCATGGTTGCTTGCTACCTTTATTAAATAAAACAGAAATAGGAAATCGTGATGATTGGAATGATTTCTCTTGATGAATCAAAGCTAGGAGCTCAAGCCTAGTAGTGTTTTGTAACACTTACGCTTCTATACAAATATTCCCATTGTAATCTATCTATCTGTACCCCACTTTCCTTACTTACCAACTATTGCCATTCGTGTCGAATTCAACAACATAAAAAGGATTCACGTGTCAAGAATTCAAGTATCAATTGCAAACAAATTTACGAAGTACACAATGGTGTCAAAGACTTCAAGTTTACCTCAAAAAAGTTTATTTATGTTCCAAGAAGTAGGAAACGGTTTACTGGGGAGCTTCGCCTAAGCGTTTCTTGCACGGTGTAGTACCGCGAGTTCATTCGTCGCACCCAATTTGCTTATGTAAATACCCGGTTTCCGCCCTGAACTGAATAATTCATTGCCCGGCAAACGTTTGACTCCCCTCAGTTTTGAAAATCAACAGAAAACTGAACGTCTAGTAAATGCGAGTATCCAAATTATGATTTGGAGTCTTGTTTAGTCTCGCACTGTTCGAGTTTGCTTTATCATACTAATTAAATTGTAATTCCGAGTTTAATCTCTCCTTATTACCAAACTTAGTAAAATTTTGCATTGTCTTTTTTCTTATATACATATAAAAATGAATGTTTGTCTGTATGTCTTTTATAGAATCGTAAACTACGTATTTGATCATATGATCTTTAGCAAAGTTGTTGTGCATGAGCCCAAGAAGGTTTCTGAGTTGGCAAATTCGACAGATGGCGCCACTGTCATTTTTAGTTGGTGGCGTAGCAACGCGCGCTGGGTACAGCTAGTCTTCTTCTTTCTTTTAAATAAAAATGAATATATGTCTGTTTTTTATGTTACTAGGTTGACAGACATGCAGACGGGCCATGTGTGACGTTAATTTGGAGCGACCAAACCGTAACGAAAGATGTAAGGTAAGTGTGCATGCCTTCCATCCTTCTGCCTCTGCACTCTTTCTTCTTCTCGTCCCGTGCAGACGGCTCCGCATCCCTTACGAAGTAGGATTAAGCAAGTGTTATTTTGAGATTTGATCCCCACGCTAGGAACCACCGCAAGAAATACAGTCCACAAACATCGAATTATATCTACCTAGTCGTATTAACTATCATTAGGTAATGCAATGGTGACTATCCCCTCGAGCTTCCAACACTAGAACTATGTTAACAGTTAGAAAAACTTCATAAAATTGTACCTTAGCAAAGCACTGAACATACTCGAGTCGAAAATAACATTTCTACACGCGACACAGTAATATCAACACTGAATATTATTTCAATTACAAGAACCGCGGCGTACAAATAGCGAAACTTAGATTGAACAATAAACAATATCGATATAACTGAAAACTCGATTCAAATTTCGAATTAAACTTAGAAAACGGACTTTCGCAACAGATTCGCAACATCATCCATTTTGAATATTGGCCTCACGTACAAAGCCCTTAGGGAGAATTGCAATACGAGACGTTTGTTGCCAAATAAAATCGGTACGTCGCGTAGTATAATATACCGGTCCAATTCGAACAGGCATATTTAGTAAATTGGGACTCTAAATAAAATAAGTACGAAATGAAGTTTTGTTACAAACTGAACTGGTTGTTTCGTAGTTTCCCAAAGCATTGTATTTATTTATATGTCGCATTTTCTGTTATTTTGCTTTCTTTTGTCGACACGATTGATATTTAAATTGGCAACACACCTATCCATACGAGTTGCAGAATGGTTATATTCCAAACAAAAAAACGGAAAACTGTTATTTCTTTAAAACGAATTTCCAATCCCACCTGTAGTGAATTCCATCACCAAACTTTTATTCTTATTTTAACTTTTTTTTTCAATACCAGTAACCTAATTTCACTTATTCCATTTAAAGCTTGCTCGAAACAAGCCACCGAAGAAATAACTATAGTATAATAATAATAAAATATAAATAATAAATAATATATTACATTAAAATATACTATGATGAAGCACTGAATAATAATATACTCAAAATAAAAATAACACGCGACACCGTAAATAATTCTCAACAAGGAATATCATTTCAATTAAAGAACCGCTACATAGCAATGAATAGTTTGAACTAAATTGATATAGCTAAAAATTCGACTCAAATTTCGAACACTTAGAAAATGGACTCTCGCACCAGATTCGCATCATCATCCATTTTGAATATTGGTCTCACGTACAAAGCCCTTAGGGGGTATTGCAATAAGAGACGATGGGAGCAAAATAAAATCGGTACGTCGTGTTGTATAATATCCCGGTCCAATTCGAACAAGTATCCTTAGTAAATTGAGACTCCAAATAAAATACCTGGTACGAAATGAAGTTTTGTTATAAATTGAACTGGTTGTTTCGTAGTTGCCCAAATATTGCTATTTCATTTACTGTATATATTACGTTGTATTTATTTTCATGTCGCATTTTCTGTTACGTTCCTTTTCATTTATTTATGCATATAAATTTCCAGAATACTTTATTTCTTTTTATTGAAAAGGGACAATATTACATTTGTCAAACGAATTTCCAATCGCACTTACTCTGAATTCTGTCGCAATGGTTTCATGCAGTTGTTTGTAATTACGAGGGTTCGCAGTTCGAAGAAAAATGTCTTCTGGATGTTTTTATTTTGCTTATGAAATTTAAGCATGTTCCATTACAAGCCAAAATAAGCTTTTAAAAATAGCAGACATAATGGCCTATAATGTACCAAAGATACTGTGAAAAATAAAAATATGTAAGAAACTAACCCAGCGCGTTAAGTCTACAAACTCACGTACCAATATGGTTTCGAACATATTAAAATACTACAGAATGTTGTTACGAAATAAATAATCTATTGCAAAAAAAATATAATTTTTCTTTTTTTATGTAATGGAAGTGGTAAACAAGCATGCAGTTCACATTGATGTTAAGTGATGACTGCAGCCTATAGACACCCACACAAAGACCAAGGTCAAAATGCAGATGCGTTACCACTCCTGAGGCCTAAGGTATGCCTCTGTGCCGGAAATTACAGGGCCGGAACACGATAGTGTTGAACACTACCATTTAGCGGCAAGTATATCAGGTAATGCGGTGGTGCCTACACCCGCGAGCTCCGTCACTGGAGCTCTACCACCAGTAAATATATAAACTGGATTTAAAAAAAAGCTTTAGTTTGTTGTTGAAGAATTATTCGCTGTGTTGTTGTTGTTTATTTATGACAATTGCGAACTTGGTTAATACTTTACAAGTCCCTAGCCTTTACTTTTGGTCACACAACCACATTTCAAACATACCAAACCAACTTGTCATCTTAACCAATCTGCTTATGTAAATAGAACACATCCTTTCGAAGAAGCTCCGTGAATCATGAATGTAACCCGCCCGTCGCTATTTTTCAATTCCTACCCACTTTAACCTTTCTGCAACATTAAAACTTGTCACCTATATTGTTTGTACATTTGGAAATAGGTGTTCAATACATGATGACGTGTTGGGATTGTTTTTGAGAAGTGAAATATGTAGCTTTATAACTTTAACTAAATGCTGTTAATATCGTTGCATAGAGCAACGCGGCCCACCGGTCGCGACGTACCGGAGGGGAGTAGCCATAGCATGTATTAATTGTTTTATATTATTTCGCATAAACACATGCTTGTGAAATATATTTTATTTTAAAGAAAAATGGAAAGAAAAATTTGACTTCAGGCGAGACTCGAACTCGCGGCCTACTGGGAATCTAGTCCAGCCGCTCTTCCAATTGAGTTACTGAAGTCCTGCCCGATTTGTCAAATCTTTCCTTCACTATTATATCGGTTGCCTAACTAGCATAGTTGGTAATAGATGACGCTGCTGCTACCATAAAGCAATGCAATAAATGTGAAGGAAAGATTTGACAAATCGGGCAGGACTTCAGTAGCTCAATTGGAAGAGCGGCTGGACTAGATTCCCAGTAGGCCGCGAGTTCGAGTCTCGCCTGAAGTCAAATTTTTCTTTCCATTTTTCTTTAAAATAAAATATAGCATGTATTACCGATGCAAGCCAGTCTGTCATTTTTGGCGGGGGGAAATACGTCCGACACACACGCACACTACAAAAATCGTCTATTACTACGAAACTCACACCTTGACTATAACAAAATACAGAAACAATTTCACGCACTCATTTAAACATCTAGGCGACAGGTACAGGCCCATTTAGCATTGTTGCTTTATGTTTTAAGTAATTATGTTTCACTACTGTCAACAAGTATGCACGTTTTCGTTATATTTTTATGTGTGAATTTTTCATCTACTTTGTACATAATCAGGAGAAAATTCTAACATACTTATTTCGTATCTTCAATTTTATGACGAACGTAAATTTTGAAGTGTCTCGACGACAAATTGGAGCCAATTTCCGTCTCGATTTTATGTTCATTTAATAATCTTTGAAAAAACGTGAAAAAGGTGACATTGTTGAAAATTATGTCGTTTTTACGGCTTCTTAAATCATCAATGATACGTTCAGCATAGTTTTTATGGCATTCAAATAACTGAAAAAGAATTAAGCTTTAGTTTTGGCTTTGGTTTGGTAAAACGTTACTTCACGCCTGTAATCCCCGAAGGGGTAGGCAGAGGTTAATGCATGCATTCAAGCATACATGCAAACACCTACGACTCGCCGGTCACGTTTTGGCTCATGTAACAGGTGGCGAACCTGTTGCCATCACCGGGCACATTACCAAACTCCAAGGTACTAGGAAACTTCCAGAAAATGGAAAAATCCCAATAGAACCAGAGATAAAGGATTTTAAACCGTTATCTCTGATAGTCCCCGACCCGGGAATCGAACCCGGGACCCCCAGCGTAATAGTAGTGGCCTGCTACCACTACGCTACTGAGGCAGTAGAGGCTTTGGTTTGGTGTAACCAAATAATGTAACATTATTTTTAGCCTTGGAATTTAAGAACGAAATATTGCTTTTTTGGGGTATTACTGATAAACCTTTTTATATGACTTTCAAACCGTTTTGATTCACTAGGTACTTTTTTTAGT
The DNA here is from genome assembly GCA_036365455.1 of Macrosoma leucophasiata. Taxonomy (NCBI): domain Eukaryota; kingdom Metazoa; phylum Arthropoda; class Insecta; order Lepidoptera; family Hedylidae; genus Macrosoma; species Macrosoma leucophasiata. Next base: position 15,081,445 of record JAWQUS010000024.1, read on the forward strand.
GTCACCGGTTTTATCTGTGACACCCTTAATATTTGGTTGTATTGCTGGTAGTCGCTCTACCAGAGATAGTCTCACGCGGCTTCTGTAACGGGAAGATGGCGCACAGAACTTGTTGTTAAAAACTTTCACTAAAATAAACACATAACTTGTACCGTTTATTTTTTGCAATAACACATGCGAGTAAACTTAAAGAAATTAAAGAAAAAACGGAAAGAATAATTTGACTTCGGGCAGGAATCGAACCTGCGACCTCAGGATAACCAGTAGAGCCGCTTTGCCACTGAGCTACCAAAGTCCCACAAGTCGTTCACTGACCCTAAATCGGTTAAAATCAAAAAGGGAAAGCAAATTTGACGCATCGGTGTGGGACTTCGGTAGCTTAGTGGTAAAGCGGCTGGACTGGTTATCCTGAGGTCGCCGGTTCGATTCCTGCCCGAAGTAAAATTTTACACATTACGTTGAAAAAGCCCGATCTCCAATTATAATCGGAAACTAGCAACGTAAAATTTTGAGCACTTAAAATTGCGAATTGTATGAAACAGTTCGCAGGTGCAGTTAATTCGTGCTACCAACACGAGAATTGGGTCATTGGTGCCGTCGCTGATACTTTAGGAAGATTTAACCCGCACAGCTTCAGTTGGACAATTAAAAGTTGCATAAGTCTTACCGGTTACAGAGTGCGCTTGTGTAACTAAACGATATTCTATTTTTAAACGGGATTCATAAATGAATTATCGATTCCGTTGTATTATGAGAGTTTCGGAGTGAATAGAATATCACAGAATAATTTTGTGATACACAGTTGAAGCGTGCATGGCCCAGCGGCTGGTGTAGGAAGCAAGCAATCTACTCAGTTAAGCGATGCGGGCGCGGTCGGGTATGTGATGGTTGCCGTGCTTCAGAGGGCACGTTAAACCGTCGGTCCCGGTTGTTTTTGATAGAAAGTAGTCGTTAAACCTTGTCGAAGACCTTACAGGCGGTTTGAAAACGCCCGACAACAAGTTGGCCACTAACTCTTATCCCACCAACCCGCATTGGAGCAGCGTGGTGGAGTAAGCTCCAGGCCTCCTCCCAAAAAGGGGAGTGACTCGTGCCCAGCAGTGGGACGTTTAATGGGTTGCCATTATTATACACAGTTACATTTATTTGTATCGTCTCAGATTTATTTCAGTTTTACTTTTCGAAACTGTCACTGGTGGTAGAGTTACAGAGCAGAAGCTTGAGGGCGAAGGAACCATCGCATTATCTACTTTATCTGTTATTATCACAAATCACTGAGAGAGATACATTATTGGTCTTTTCTGTTCAGTGTTAATCTTCCCAGACTGGCCTTTATGAACTTTGATCGACCTTTCAAGCCGGGTGTTTGATTTTTGCCGCTTTAGACTTTTGACCCACCCCCAGACAGTACTCGACTTCTTCCTATAATTTTGAAAATCTTTATTATATTGGACACTCTTACCTTCTTACCTTCGTGACAGTTATCTTAGATTTTATTATAATGTTATTTTTCCAAAACGAATGTTATAACAATTCTTTGATGAAACTTAGAAGAAATTGGAATGTGATTTACTCATGTATGAACGTTTGAATATTACTGAATATGTATGTATCTACCTCAAAAATAAAACTAAGTGCGCTAACATTCCTAGACACAAAAACTTACTAGTACTTCTAAACTTCGTAAGATTATTATTTCATGAGCAAGTCTACGTATCAAGAATGTACCTAATATTATTTTACGAAAAGTAAAGGGCAAAAGAAAGAAAGAATTCCGAGTAAAATAATTTGGCGCGTTATATAAAATATTTTGGTATTATTTTATCATTGTTTACGCAGCCTTTATAAAGGTCAACACGGATTTAACGTAGATTTAAGTGGGTCTGAAAAGTACTTCCCCGTCCGAGATCCTAAGAAATTATGATTTATATTTACAAATATTTTATGAGTTCAAGGAATAGATAGTAACAGAAGTTTTTTTATGGTTCCGTACTTTAAAATAAAAACCAGTCATTTGCGTGTAAGGTTCCGTAGTTTTTAGGTTTAAACAATGTAATTAAAAAAAATACATATATTTTCTATGGAGTTCGAAATTTTCGAGTAAATACATTTGGTCGACTATTACTCGCAAATTTGTAAAGCCATAGTTTTCTTTTAAGTTCGTTATGTATAGCTACTATTGCCGTAAATTTTTGACAACAACCGTTTAGTTGGTAGAGGGTGTCCCCCACTTGACCCTAACGAAAATTGTCACTTTAAAGCTTATCTATCGATAACAACCGGGACCAACGGCTTAACGTGCCTTCCGAAGCATTTTAATTTTCCACTAGCGGTCACCCATCACACACCCGACCACGCCCCATATCACTTAACCGAGTAGATCGTTTCCGATCTACACCAGCCGCGGGGCCATGCGCGCTGCCGGGTTGATCCAATCGGGTTGATACAATTTCATAAATAATTTTAGAAGTACGTACTCTGACAAAGAAGTAACCTATTTAAATCCAAAATCAATAAGAAACACAGAATCGAATGTATTATTCACGGCAACGTCTTATTTATAAGCCGGCTGTATAATCTGAGCTTGAAATGCTTTGGTAGTTTAACTTTATATAGACTTTTGCTATGGAGACGTATAAAAACAAAGTTTTATCTTGTAGTCTTTAGGTCGGTCCCACAGCTTTTAAACTATTGTTTCTTCTCGAAGTTGAGTGTTATGATTAAAGTTTGAATTGACAGACAACAATTTTTATTGATTGCCGATTATTACTAAGATTGCTCAAAGTCCGTTATATAATAGGTTGGGGAAAAAGTTTTTTCGCATTATAATATGTATGAACTTGTAATAAAATTTCTTTGGCTGTAGTATTTGTATCTGGCTGGTTTTGGTATACGTCGTAACTACTGATATATTGATCTTGCTCCACTTTTTTAAAAATGGCATCCATTTTATCCGTAATAGGGCGACCAGAGCGAGGTGCATTTAGACATCAAAATTTCCCGATTGAAAACGCTTAAACCAAATTTGTGCTACTCTCACAGACACTGCACTAGGTCCATAAACATCGCAAATTTTTTTCGATGCTTGCGTTGTATTTTTACCTTTTTTGTAGTAAAATTTTAAAATGTATCGAATTTCTTCATTAGATTCACTCATCTTGACAGTACGAAAAACAAATGAAAATCACACATTTGCCTAATTTGAATTTGGAATTATGTTCTTTAAAATTTTAACTTTCAATGATACCAAAACCAGCCAGATACAAATACTACAGCCAAAGAGATTTTATTACAAGTTCATACATACTATAATGCGAAAAGACTTTTTCCCCAACCTATTACATACATACATAGTTACAACCCAAACTTATGAAATTGTGTTTAAAATATAATTGACCCGGTTCTCATATCTACCAAGTATAGACATAAATTTCATAATTATCGGTCCAGCCGTTTTGGAGGAGTATTGTTACGAACACGGTGACACGAGATTTTGTAAATTAGATTCTCATCCTTCTAATTTTAATTATGCTGATTCTTTCTCTTCTTGTGATATAGACATCTTTTATTTTAAAGAAAAATGGGAAGAAAATTTGACTTCAGGCGAGACTCGAACTCGCGGCCTACTGGGAATCTAGTCCAGCCGCTCTTCCACTTGAGCTACTGAATTGAGTGACTTCCAGACGAGTTCGAGTGTCGCCTGAAGTCAAATTTTCTTTCCATTTTTCTTTAAAATAAAATATATTTCACAAGCATGTGTTAGTGCGAAATAATATAAAACAGATAAAGACATCTGTTTTTAGGGTTCCGTAGTAAACAAGGAACCCTTATAGTTCCGCCATGTCCGTCTGTATGTCTGTCTGTTTGTCTGTCCGTCCGCAGTTTAGCGAAAAAACTATTGGTATTTGAGACTTGAAATTTGGCACAAGTATACACCTTAATCACGCCGACAAAGTGGTAGAATAAAACCATGAAAAATAAAATTATTTAGGGTACCTGCCCTACATGTAACGCGGGGATATATTTTTTTAATTTTTCGTTTTCTATATTTATGTGATATCGTTGGATAGTGTCTTTCAAAAATGTTAAAGGGGTGCTAAAATCATTTTTCGGTTTAGTTAACTGTTCGTTACTTATTACGCTTTAAAGCGTCCATTTTTGTTAGAGTCACGTGCCAACTAAACGGTTGTTATTAGAAATTCAAACGTTACGGCAATAGTACCTATATATAACGAAATTAAAAGAAAAACTATCACACTTAAGTTGACTTTAGCAGTTTGCGAGCCAAGTGTTATTGAAGAACTCCAAAGGAATCATCTTATTTATCAAATCTAAAAACTACGGAACCCTAACACTGCGCGCGCGTACCCACTTGACCGGTATTTATCTAAGTTAACCAGGCTAATTTTAGTCCATAGCAAATTCGGTAGAATTAGGTTATTTATTTAGATATCGTCGATGCCAAGTTCGCAAACTTCTATAATAAAGATCTTTGAACATTGAAATAATAGTGTGCTATTTGAATTTTCTTCCAACAATAACTAAGTAACAAACCGACTTTGAAATTGTTCAAATGAAAGGTAAAAGGTTCATCCTACACGTAGAAATTAAAATAAACCTAATGTGGGTGTATTCTAGAACATTTCTACCTACACTTTAACACTGAAGAGGCTTATGCTGTAGGTATAATAAAATTGTTAATAGTTAACGTACATATTCTTTTAACAACTTTTTTTTTATTTAATGGAAGTGGCAAACAAGTATTTAGTTCACATTGATGTTAAGTGATGACTGCAGCCTATAGACATTTACACAAAGACCGAGATCAAAACGCCGTAGCGTTACCACTCCTGAGGCCTAAGGTTTTATGCCTCTGTGCCGGAAATTACAGGGCCGTACATTACCACCTGACCGGAACATTAAGGCAATGCGGTGTCGGTTCCGTTTCAAAATTAATACATAATTAGAATAGAAATGTTTTGACTGATGCTAGAGCTTCAGTGACGGAGCTCGCGGGCGTAGGCACCACCGCTTTACCTAATATACTTGCCGCTAAATGGTAGTGTTCAGCACTATCGTGTTCCAGTCAGATGGTATGGATGAGTAATAGCTGTCACAGAGACATAACAATTAAGATCTCAGTGATCTGCATTTTTACATCTGGTTTTAGTATTGATGTCTATAAGCTGCAGTTATCACATAACATCCAAGATTACACTGGTGGTAGAGCTCCAGTGACAGAGCTCGCGGGCGTAGGCACCACCACATTACCTAATTTTCTTGCCGCTTAATGGTAGTGTTCAGCACTAGCGTGTTCCGGTCAGGTGGTAATGTACGGCCCTGTAATTTCCGGCACAGAGGCATAACACCTCAGGCCTCAGGAGTGGTAACGCATCTGCATTTTGACCTTGGCCTTCGTGTTAGTGTCTATAGGCTGCAGTCATCTCTTGAACTCAATGTGAACTACACACTTGTTGGCACTTCCATTACATAAAAAAATACAAAAAAAGAGAAGCATAATTATTTGGCACCTTCATAAAATAAATAAAAAATATATATTCGTTAAATAATCTGTCTCTATCACCTGTAGGGTCTGAGATGAGTATATTATTTTATTTGTAGTTCAATAGCAGAAGTGTACTTAAAGAATTTCAAAATAGTTTTGAACGTGAGCAACTGAGTACATATCAGATATACAAGCGTTAACCGTAAGGTAAGTTGGCCTAAGTTCTGCACACCAAATGTTTGAGATCGAAAGTTTGCGAGTTGCGGTGGAATGAATAATGACTTTCAGGTTCACGTGTGGCGTTACGGAGGTGTGTTTGAGTGGAAAATTAGATTTTAATGGTTGAAAATATACGTTTGGTTATGAAAATTCGTTCGGTTTCAACCAGTTTGTTTAGGTACATGTTTTTCAATATTAAAATTAAAGAAAAAGTTGAAAGAGTGCTGGAATCAGCAGCATTCTGCTGCTTCAGTGACTAATTTGTAGCAAGCATTGGGTCGAGTGAGGTTTCAGTCTTTATCTCCTATTCTCAGTTGTATTTTTCAATCAAAACCAATTATTTCAAATCGGTCTACAAGGATACGTTTGCATTGTCGGGTTACAAGCTACCTATAGTGAATGACTTACAATAATGATCCAATAGGTATTTATGAATACCAATTTAATATTAAAATTTAACCGATAACTCATCGAATTTTTCAATTCATTCATAGAAGAAAAAGAAAAATCAATGATAATAGGATGATATTCGTTATAGAAGGTTGTTTTATTGTTCCAAATTGAATATTTGATGCTTCTTTGATGGGCAGCATTAGTTATGTCGCAACATTTTGATTGATGGTGTGTGTTGCAACTCAATAGTCGATCGCAGTCGATATTATAAATCAAGTATTTCTTCCAATGACGGATCTAGTAGTCATTTTATGCACTCTAGCTTTTTCACTGTTTCAACTCTTTATTTCAACACTAAAATAACAATGTATAAGATTTTAGAATTTGAAAACAGTTTTGAACGTGAGCAACTGAGTACATATCAGATATACAAGCGTTTACCGTAAGATAAGTTGGCGTAAGTTCTGCATACCAAATGTTTGGCATCGAAAGTTTGCGAGTTGCGGTGGAATGAATGATGACTTTCAGGTTCACGTGTGGCGTAACGGAGGTGTGTTTAAGTGGAAAATGGGATTTCATTGGTGCGAAACACACGTATGGTTATGAAAATTCAATTAGAACTGGTTTATCCGGACTTGATATTGCTTTATAGATCCAATATAAGAAATTAGTCATAATTTATTCCTTAGGGAGAATAAGCGGAGTTATTTCAACCAACCCGCTATATACTCGTGTAACGAAAATAAAAGGACGAGTATTACCCTATCAACTGAAAAGACCTATTCCTAAAAACAGAACACTACATTGGGCGTGGCCCAATACGCGCTTAGCAAGATCTACTCGTTTTTATAGTTTCCACGCAAATCATACGCTGAAACTAAATTTTAAGAAAGCCTCGACTAACACGATAAAATCTCACCTGAATAAGAAACATCGATAAGCTGTCGCGACCTTGTTGACTTCAGAGATTTACTTGTACCGATCACTTGTCGCAGATAAATTTATTCGTAAACAACTTGTAGATAAGTGTCAACAACAACACTCGGCGAGGTAGTATCGATATTAACATACTTTTTGATGTTTTTCTCACGCGTCGCTGTATATCCGAGTGTTATTACCTACAAAACTTTTGTTTACTTTATTACAATCGCCTGGCTAAAAAACCCGTTGAAACGTGATTTGAAGAGAAATTAAAGATTTCAAATCAAATCAAATGTTTATTGCTCTCATGTTGTTTCACAAGGATCTTAGTTATAAATACATAGTCTCAAACATGAACCCTGCAAGGGCACTGCAATTTTGAGTAGGTAGTAAAAACACAATTACAATAGCAAAATCTTATTTCTATATTAATTTATATCTACAGTTCATCATTTAAATATTTTTAGACTATCGTTTAAGAATTCTTGCAACGTATAGTAGCATTTTTTTAATAGTAGCTGCTTAAGATAATTTTTAAATTTATTGGGGCTGTCAATGTTTCTTAATTCTAAAGGTAATTTATTATATATTTGTGTTGCCATGGTGAATGGGCCCGAAGAGCAAAGTTTAAGTGTATAAGACGGTCTGTCCAATTTATTTCGCGGTCTTAAATTCAATGTAATTTATAAGTATATTGTATGTAGGTTATTTTATTTATTTATATTTTATGTATGATACTGAACTGTTACGTCCTTTACACGGGACATCCCATGTAAAGGCGTGGAGCCGTGACGAATCAATCGCCCTCTAGTTAAGACGAATTATTCCGCTAGTGCAGCCAGTCAACCGAACGATCGCGTATCCATTCCAATAGGCTGTATTATGTACAAAAACGTCCGTAAAATTGTGTAAATAATATATTATGTTTTATCGCAACTAAATTTGTACAATAATAGATATGGATTTGTTTCACTTAATAACGATATTGTAAAAAACGTACTCAAGTAGAGATCAAAACGCCATCTGAAATATCTGCATTGCCTAATTTTCCTAGAATATGTGAAGGAACAACGGAAATGTTCCTCCGAAAAGGGAGAATCTTCTGACCAGGCGAGGTAATAGCGCCTGGCGGGCTGCGGCCCAACGATATACGTTGGGAAGTTGTATACATGCCAACTCTTGAAAAATCTTCGTAAGTGCGATGTTATTCGATTGACACGCCATCTACCGTACTAGATAAGTACTGTGCGGTTTCGTCTGTGTTCCACTAGTTTGCGCCTTAATGCAGTGGACGCTACAAATAAATATGATTTTTTATGTCATGAAATTATGGCAAACAATCATACAGTTTACATCAATGGTAAGTAATACTGTAGCCTATAAACATCTTCATGAAATCAGAAATTTCAATGTAGATGCGTTGCTACTCCTGAATCCTAAGGTTTTACCTTTACCTGTGTACCGGAAATACATTACCACCTACCCAGAAGTGCTGTACTTCCATTTACCGGCAAGTAAATTAGGTAATGCGGTGATTCCTACACCCTTGAGCTCCGAAACTAGAGCTCTAGTGATTACGCATACGCTCTAGATTTTCACCACTAATAAAAGTGTCGTCGGTTTGCAATTTCATCCTCATAAAAATACTAAAAGCAGCTTTTATATAGTATCCCTCAAAACGTCCGTTAAAATTATGTTGCTGCTAAAATATAAAGCACTTAACGCTCCGATGGTCCACTGGATTGAGAGTTCCATTCGCTTCATTGAATCGAATGTTATATCGAAGATCTGGGGGTCTACTTGCAACAACTATGAACGATGTCTGATTCTGAACAATTGTAGTGTCGAAATTCTGATACGAGTGTTGAATTTGTTGTTGTTAATTATGTTAGGTTAAATATACGTATAATATATAGTTTACTGACTGAACTCAGAAGGTGAAGTAATAAGTAAGGCCTAAGTCAAATGTCTCAGTAAAGTAAATAAAGTTTTTTTTTAACACTCTTGTGTCCCTACAGTTGTCTTGCAATTAGGTCAATAAATGAATAAAATACGGGGAACAAACAGTCGGTTCCAATTTTAAATTGATTTGGCAGATATTTGTGAGACGTTTCCACTTCCTGTGTCTCGCTCGTTTCTATATATGAAAGTGTGGTAAATTGTCTTCTGGAAACTGGATCCGTGCCACCAAGGGAGTGTGTAGACTTCAGGCGAGACTCGAACTCGCGGCCACTGGGAATCTAGTCCAGCCGCTCTTCCAACTGAGCTACCGAAGTCCTGCCCGATTTGTCAAATCTTTCTTTCACATTTATTGCATTGCCTTATGGTGGATTTGACAAATCGGGCAGGACTTCGGTAGCTCAGTTGGAAGAGCGGCTGGACTAGATTCCCAGTGGCAGTTTTTATTAATTATGTGTGTGTCCCAGTAGGATGTAACTCGTCGGGCCCGTCTTATTAGACAAATCTCAGTCACAGAACTCGGCATTAAAATATCGTTCAGTATGGAAAAACGTGATCTCAAGATAATCTCAAAGACTGAGATCTACCTGTTAATATAGATTATGGACTGCCTTGGGAAGAGTTTCGACACGACAATAAAACTAACGCGTTATATCGTTTATCGCTCTTAGTAGATCCCCTGTATCGATGGGAGATATTCTTTATTCCTATATCTGGACAACTGTTGGCTTAGCTTTGTCACTTTATTCCCTTTGTTGCAATCGCTTGGTGTTTTTTCAACAGGTTCAATCTATTCTGCGGTTACTTTGAATATTGTTTTTTTTTCGAAATAATCAATGGCATTTCTGAAACAGAATAAATAAGTTATTAGTTTTTATGTAAACGTTGTACTAGTTAAATGTACCATATCTTAAAAACTGAGCGATCCATTGGTTCTCATTTCGTTGAAAATGACTTGATTGTATAGAAACGAACCGAACGGAAGACGGTGATATTTATCGAATAAATGATCTGTATCGATCATTCATTCGATAAATATCGAGACATCATCGATGTTATGGTTTTAAATAAGCAGTAGTTGCTTAGTATCATTAACCAGTTTTAATAAAAATAAAGAGATTAACTTGATATTTTGTATTAATTTGATATTTTGCACCTTTTAGTGTTGCGATTATTTCAACGTTTTTAATTCGTACCGTTAAACATACAAATAACACTCCTAAACATATCCAGACGATCCCACTATAAACATTCTTGTACTTCACAGATTTTTCTCATTATATTTCATTCAAATGAATAATTACACAATAATATACCGACCTAATAACAGTCATGCGCCAGAGTTACATCGTCTAGGTATGAACAAAATTTTGCGAGCCTCCTTTTATCTCTCGAAACGATATTATTCTGTGGTGTCAAATGACGCCCAAAGCTTTTTGCGCCAATTTAAATGTTCGCTGAAGCGGAAAACATCCAAAACGTGTTTCCAATTCCAAAATTCCCTCTGCGCTTTTATTATAATATCTACAAAATAATCGTGGGCTTTAGTTTGAATGCCATGCCTAATCTACATTAGGCATGGCATTCAAACTAAAGCCCACGTTTCAAACTGATAAAATTCCGCACTAATTTTATTCCAGCTAACAAATTTGAAATTTAAATACAACAGCATTTTCGCTAACTTTCTATAATATAGGCATGTAGGAATTCACGTACCGACAATTCAGTCGCAATGTACATACAAATCTTGTGAAGAGATGTTGCTAGGAAACCCATTTTCACAGTAGCTCGCTCCCGGAGCGTCATCCTGAATTGGGACGAATCAAACCCTGAATAGGAGTCTTGAGTATCTTTTTCTGACACAATTTATAAAATATAATAACTAACTTTTAGAACAATCACAATGTATAATAAATACATCCAAATCTCAAACACACATATAAACTTGATAAAGATACTTAACGTTAATGTCTGTTAATCTAAAAACCTATTCTATTATAATTTAAGAAATGAATTCATAGTAAGCGGATAAAAAATATGTGACATCAACATCATGATCACTTCAGCTGTAAGATGTTTACAGCTGGACAAACCATTCCTCAAAGACACCCACAATAGTGGTCTATGCTATAATCGCCACGTTTGGCAGTCAGATTGGTGATCGCAGTAGTTTTATCGCGGGATGCTGCTGCCCACCCCGTGTTCACACACCACTAGGCTAATTAGGTCGTCAAATCCATGAAGTTATATTACCCGAATTATTTGAAATAACAATAATTCGAGTTAAATTTGATTGAAACAATACATTTTATTTCCCCTCTACGTCCTCTTGCAATTCAAGTGGACATCTATGAAATATTAGGGTCGCTAAGTTTTTATTATTACGACTCGACGGGTACCCATGTGCTGGACCTCAAAGAGATACAAGTTTTACGATCGGTGTACAATTGAAAGTTTCACTTTAAATGCGCCGTAATAAAGTATGGGGGTGTTCGGTAACACGATGATTGATAAGCGTTTATTGTGACTTGGATATAAGCATGTACACTCACACGCGGTAGACCTCCAAAGCGCGCGGGCTTAGACACGTGTAAACACCACCGCATTATTTAATCTACTTCTCGCTGAATGATAGCGTCACACGTAGCACTATCGTGTTCTGGGGTGCGACCGCCTATCGACATTGCTATCATCATTGTCATTGCCGTCAAATTTTCATGTCGATTTTAACTAAATAACAATAATCGATATAGTCTACCATTATCGCTTGTTTAACATCTACGAAAACGAAAACATCAATCAGATTATCAATACTACTTTTAAAGGAGCTACAAATCGACATGAAAATTTGACAGCAATGACAATATCAGCGGCAATACAGACAGACGGTAGCACCCCCGGTCAGGTGATAATGTAATTTTCGGTACAGAGCCAAAACCCCCTAGATCTTAGTGGCAACACAACTACATTGAAATAATCTGGTTTCATAGATGTTTATAGGCTTTCGTTTATCGCTTACCTTGATGGTAAGCCTGTAAACTGTATGTTAACTTGCGTGAAATGTCATGGCATAAAAAACAGGTGGAAAAGATTTAGACTGTTTTAGCAGTCTAGTATAGTCACATCGCGGACACTCCGCCAAAATTCCATACAAACGCTTAATTTGGTCTCTATTACATAGACATCAATCAGTGACGTGTATTTATACGTGCACCTGTGTGTGTGCGTAGCACGTAGAAAATACCAACCGTCGCCCATAAGAGGGGAGGAGGTTGGGTGATGCGGGGAAATCTGGCGGGACGTCGAAGTGTCCATTCTATAGTAGTATTATTATTTATTCTCTGGTATAATATATAATAAAACTACTGTAGACTCTTGAAGGCTATACACTTGTGGATATATTTACACACCTATCAAATGCCTGAAGTTACGTTTACATTCCCACCTTTTACTATCATCATCATATATTTTGGAGCCAATCACAATAATTATTTCATCAACCACAGGACTTGTACAAGGAGTTATTCGAAGTATTTCATTATTGTAATTCCTCCTAGCTTATACTCAAACACTCAATATAGTACTCGATATATACTAGTATCGAGAATACGCGGGACTATAGGCAAATGCTTCTGAGAATTCCTATGCGGTCAAGTGAATGTTTAGTATCGATTTGAACTTATTGATGTTGGAGTATAATTGGAACTGCTGAATGCTGCCTCAGTAGCCTAGTGGTAGCAGGCCACTACCACTACACTGAGGTCCTAGGTTCGATTCCCGCGGGTCGGGGGATATTAGAGATAACGGCGTTAAGTCCTTTATCTCTGGTTCTATGGGTATTTTTCCATTTTCTGGAAGTCTCCTAGTACCTCGAAGTTTGGTAATGTGCCCGGAGATGTCAAAAGCCTCGCCACCTATTACATGGGCAAAAAACGGAACCGGCGACTCGTGGGTGTTTGCATGTATGTTTGAATGAATGCATTTACCTCTGCCTACCCTTCGGGGATTACAGGCGTGAAGTTAGCTTTTTTTAATACAGATTTTGAAACAAGTTTTCGCTTAGTCGCTCTCGGAAGTTTTACATTACGTTACATTAGTAACGAAGCAAACACGCATGCAGTTCACATGGATGTTTAGTGATGACTGCAGTCTACTTCTAGTTCATAGACATCTACACAAAAACTAGTGATCAAAACGCAAATGCGTTCTCAATCCTGCGACTTAAGTTGGTATGTCTCTGTGATAGTTATTGCTACCATCGGAACACGGCAATGCTGAAAAGTACCATTTGACGGCAGATAATGTAATACGGTGGTGCTTACGCCCTCGAGCTCTAGTAAAATTGGTAGTATATTGCTACATTATAATAATAATGGACCCGGTTAGTCCAGCGGTGCGGAACCACCGTTTGATTCGAATTTGTTTCGGTTCGATATTTGTTTCGGGTCTGGGTGTTTGTGTATGTGTTGTATGTGTACAACGGTACCCACGACACAGGTTTATATCTACTGTGGGGCTGTGAGTGTAAGCGTATTTTATTTATTTATTTATTATACGTCCCGCTGCTGGGCACGAGTCTCTCCCCTTTTTAGGGGGAGGCCTGGAGCTTACTCCACCACGCTGCTCCAATTCAGATTGGTGCAGGTGGGTGGGTTAGTGGCCAACCCGTTGTTGGTTGTTTTTCCGAGCCATTCACTGCTATCGGAACACGGCAATGCTGAAAAGTACCATTTGACGGCAGATAATGTAATACGGTGGTGCTTACGCCCTGGAGCTCCAGTAAAATTGGTAGTATATTGCTACATACTGGCAGAGAATATGTAATAATACTACGTATAGAATGGACATTTCGACGTGCCGCCCGATTTCCCCGCCTCACCTAACCTCCTACCCTCTTGTGGGAGACGTTTGGTATTATCTACGTGCTACGCACACAGGTGCACGTGTAAATACACGTCAATGATTGATGTCTATGTAATAGAGGCCAAATTAAGTATGTATGTATGTATCTTCACGCCAAGTCCCTAACGGGGTAGGCAGAGAGTGTAGAACGCCAGATATCCGGGTCCTGACATACCTCTCCTGCCTCGTCTACCTTCACCATTTTCTTCATATATGCACGATTCCTAAGACTTTTGACCCTACCATCAGACAGAACTTGACCTATTTGGTCATGGTAAGTCAGTCTTGGTCTTCTTGGGCCTCTGCCAAATTATGTGTCCTCGTTAATTGAGTGTCCGCGGTGTGATACTGGTGAAAAAACTCTAGGGATGGAAGTCGAGACCGTAGGCAGTTAGGCACTCGCATTTCTTCGTTTACTTGCCTAAAATGTGCCCAGTAAAGAGGCATTATAGTTTAGGATCTTAGTTGTGGCAACGCAACTATATTGAAATGGGTATTTTTATTTTTAAGGTTCCGTAGCATGCACTAATCCTTCCAGTTTCGTCAAGTCCATCCCTCCATTCGTCAGCTCTTACATCCGCTAGTTCATCTATCTGTCCGTATCTTAGCTCAGAGATTCTATTTAGAAAGCTCTAACTTAAAAAAATCGAAACATTCAATATTTTGTATGAACCAGCCTTAAAATTGGGATAACAACAAAAAACAACTATGTATACTTCATGTCCATCTTGAAATGACTAACAAACCGCGTTTTTGTCAGCTAATCAGATAATAAAATATTATCTATAAATAACCATTAAATTTGTAACTTTTGCAAAGAAATAAACCCAGGAAAGCGCTCTAACTTATTTTTTAATTAAATACAACATTAAGGTTGTCACTCATCTGTCAAACCGAACCCCACTCCAGGGCTGGGTTGCGAATTGTTTTACGGATTTACATGCTTTAACGCTCTCGGCTCACTTATTATGTATTTGAGTAGATCCGATACGTTTATTACTTTGTTTCTTGTCGCCATGTCAGTAATCATCCTAAAGAAGCTAGGTAATTGTAAATATTTTTGTTATTTCGTTACAGCATTACATGATAATGCAAACAAATGAGAATTGTTTTATTTTATATATTACAAAAGAAAAACATGTTTTGTGTGGGGTTGTTTTTTTAATTTTAACTAAAGTTGATTTGTTATTTAAATAATAAAAAAGAGAAGCAAAAACATCATATTTCCCTTTATAAAAGTTAAAACTGACTGAAACGCAAAACGTATCAAATCGAAAAACAAAACCGTGTAAAAAAACTTATTCAATCAACCCAAAGTGCATTGTTAAGTCATCCAGTACCATTCCGCATCCTCATAATCAGAAATCAGAGAGCTGTCTTAAATAATTCAGATGGAGTCCAATTTTACAATTGCATCCGAGAATCCAACGGTCGTTTTACCTTATACCTTCGTAATACGGTTCAAATAGCGCAGGTACGGTGCAGACATGCCTTTAAATTCCACCTCGACTTAAAAGGTTTGGGTAAAAAATATCGATATTTTTATATATTCCAATCGATAAAAATATCGATATAATAACACTACTATTTGACGGTAGTTAGATTAGGTAATGAAAAAAAGGTGTAAATCACAAAACGCTAGAACTCTGCCACCACCCAAAAACGATTTATTTAATTGAATAAATATTAATTTAATTTTTCTGGTTACAGGCTTTGCCATCACCCAGTATCGGGACAATGAAGGATGACATCACCTTCCGGCTCGCTACTTGCCTCCGCCTAGCTATCCTGCTGCGTTCCGCATCGCTGTCCTTATGGTGAAGCTGTCGACCGCCTAGGGCACCATGGTCTCTCCTGCGGTAGAAATACCGGCAGATTCACCAGGCACGCACAATTAAATGACATTCTGCGCCGAGCCCTTTCCCCCGCCGGCGTGCCAGCCATATTAGAACCCAACGGCCTGGCGCGTGACGATGGAAGGAGACCGGACGGTATGTCATTGATGCCCTGGAAGCTGGGTAGGCCTTTGGTGTGGGACGAAACTTGCGTTGACACCTTAGCGCCGTCCCATCTTCCAAGCACGGCGTGCTCCGCTAACACTGCTGCTGCAACAGCGCAAATATAGTAATCTTCCAGGGGACTACATATTTGTGCCTTTCAGGGTCGAAACCCTTGGTCGATGGGGCCCCGGTGCTCGGCTCTTTTTCAAGGCTATCTCGAAACGGCTGGTCGACACTTCCCGTGACCAGAAGGCTATCCAATATTTAGGTCAAAGAATCAGCATTGCCATCCAACGAGGCAATGCTGCCAGCCTTCCGGGTACCATGACACAGGAAGGCAGTGATGTGGAATTTTTAGACGCATGCTGTTTTTAGTTAAGATATAACTTTATATCTCAATATTATTTAGCGTTTAAATATATTTTAATGTTTTTTTTATTATGTGGATTAATTTTGTATAGATTGAAGAGTAAATGATTATAGACTACGTGTAATATATTTTTTTAAATGTTGTGTACTAATGGGAATAACTGAAGTTATTGATAAATATTATAAAATAATATCTACTAAGCAAGCTTCATAAATCTGAACAAAAAAAAATAATTTACGTCAAAGACTTGTAAACAGTTTGTTTATAATATTCCTATGCAGGCAAGTTTTTACTATTATAATTTTTAACATTTTATAATTATCATACTCTTAATTAAAAACGGACTGGGCAAACTCATCGATATTTTAAGATATAGTCGACGGTATTCATAAATACCGATAATCGATTTTTCATTTGTCCATCCCTACGGCTTCTGTAGGACGGTATGCATGGGCGTGAAAAATGCATGACTCGACTCGTAGCCACTCGTCAATAATGGCCTACCCGAGGCCAGATCTCAAAGAGTTTACGTCGATTTAATCCTTTCCTTTCCAACGTAATCAGCTTTGTGAAGTTACCGTTGGCAATTCACCGATGGCATTTTATAAAAAAATACAGCTATAAATGAAGCTATAGAAAATATTGAGTAGTTTTCTCAATCGGTAGTGCCATTGAATTGATACGATCTTTTTGTTTGTAGAAAGTAAGACATTTTCTTCTTAGTCGTATGCTCTTGGCAGAGTGGTTGTGGTCATGTATTGATTGCTTTTTCTGCCACCGTCGTGATCACGAAGCGTCGCCATGTAGCTCGATGTCTGGCAGAGTCAGAGCACTCATTGATGCTGGAGTAAAACCCCTTTTATACGATCGGGACCAACCACCGACCATCCATTGGTCGGGTCAACTGATGTTTGTATTTGTTCTACATGGTCGGGCAGTTGAGTCAACTTGTCAGTTCTTTCAGGCATTCAAAGCCGAAAAGCTGATTCACACATACCCGTTGACCGTTCCGGCACAGTGCCGCCACTTCACTGATATGTGTGAATCAGTCTTTATGTCTGTCGCGTTGGCTAACAGCGTTCCAGATGGTCGGTAAACGGTCGGAGCCGACCACGGACGTTGCTTATCGGGAGGGATGCGCTCACGACCAAGGCCGTTGACTTCAACCAAAATTGGTCGGGTCAACCGATTTCTACACTGTCCATTTTTATATTAACCGGATCAACTACACGACGGTCGGCAGTTGGATCCGACCGTGTAGAAGGGGTTAAGACAAGCAGATATTAATTCCTTACATCATTCTATATTGCATACTGTAGTGAAGAGCAACAAATACAAGTGAGTTCTCTCTTTGAAGCTGAATTTTCATTAGTGTTAGAACTCGAGGGCGTAGGCGTCATTATTTATATTTACTGGTGCAGTTATTTTTTATAAACGTGGCAAACAAGCATGCAGTTTACATTGATGTTAAGTGATGACAGTAGCTATGCACATCTACACAAAAACCAGAGGTCAAAACGCAGATGCGTTGCCACCACTAAGACCTAAGCTGTCATGTCTCTGTGATAGTTATTACAAGGCCATACATTAAAGTTCCAGTGAACTTCAGTTTCAGTGTTGGAGCTTGAAGATTACGTAATGCGGCAACACCATACTACCTATTTTTTTTCACTAGACGCCATAAATATACTGCCAAGATATAGGTCCTGAAATTACTCAACATCGACATGTTAAAGTTGGAAAATTATATTCAATTTCGCAGCAAGTTCACCTATGCGAGTGTCTCGAACTTAACAATATATTTAGTGCTAAACAATGTGAAATATTCTTAGCTCTGGGAGACGGGAGTTGAAGTCGAAACTCGTGTGACTAGGAGCCGTTTGACATTTATAGCGACAAAGTACTCTTAATTTGCATCGTCGAGTAAATAAATAAACTCGTGAAACTTACCCTACAACAAGTATGTGTTGTTTTACCGCCGAGTTATAATTACGAGTATATTGGTAGACTAGCGGCCTGCTCTGGTTTTGCACGGGTGCAGTATTACCTATTTTACTACTATCATAATGAAAGGTAGCTTAATAGAACTCCTAAATAGTGTAGCTTTTTGGTTGTGAAAGAAACTTCATGATCGGTTCAGTATTTTTGAAGATAAGCTCCTACAAACAAACAGACAATCAGAATTACAAACTTTACCTATTTATAATATTAGTATAGTACCTATAGGTAGATAAGGACAGGCCCTGAAGTCACTCAACATCGACATGTTAAAGTTGGAAAATTATATTCAATTTCGCAGCAAGTTCACCTATGCGAGTGTTTCGAACTTAACAATATAGGTAGTGCAAAACAATGTGAAATATTATTGTTCTGAGAGGCGGGAGTTGAAGTCAAAACTCGTGTGACTAGGAGCCGTTTGACATTTATAGCGACAAAGTCCTCGCAAACTGCACCGTCGGTATAAAATTTTACTGGTGGTAGAGCTCCAGTGACGGAGCTCGCGGGCGTAGGCACCACCGCAATACCTAATATACTTTCCGCTAAATGGTAGTGTTCAGCACTATCGTGTTTCGGTCAGGTGGTAATGTACGGCTCTATAATTTCCGGCACAGAGGTATAACACCTTAGGTCTCAGGAGTAGTAACGCATCTGCATTTTGACCTTGGTCTTTGTGTGGGTGTCTATAGGCTGCAGTCATCACTTAACATCAATGTGAACTGCATGCTTGTTTGCCACTTCCATTACATAAAAAAAGAAAAACAACAAAAATAAATGTTGAGACAATCTTAATCCTACCTTGACTACCTTTTAGAAATTGTACCTAATTCTTGTGTGGTTGTTTTCCCTGCAGCAAAATTATTATCCCTTGTACAATTGATCTATAATATCAAATACGAGTATATAAAATTCTCTTGTCACAGTATTTGTAACAATACTCCTCCGAAACGGCTGGACCGATCATTATGAAATTTCGTGAGTATATTTTGGTAGGTATGAGATTGAGTTCGGTTGAAGTCTATTTTTATAATTGTGCTATTTATTTTTCTCAATAACACATGCGAGTGAACTTTAGAAATTACAGAAAAAAACAGGAAGAAAAATTTGACTTCGACTGACAGGAATAGAACCTGCGACCTCAGAATAACCAGCCGCTTTTACCACTAAGCTAGTAAAGTGCCACTATTTACACTCAGTGTTTTTATAAAAAATGGTTACCAAGTATATCTTTTGAAATTACAATTAAAAAAACAGTTTTACATCACTATAGAGTATATTAATATCGACTACTAAAAAAAAAACAATCGAATAGAAAGAAAAAGAGAAAAGCGTTAACAGTAATTGCCAATCCCATCGTCAGCTTAACGTATCCGCATGAAAATCAGCCAAAATGGAAAACGTTGGCAATAGCAATAGGAATTGCAAGATAATGGGGCAAGGCAACACAAAGTCATTTATACTAACTGCCGATTATCACGGAATCGGTGGATATAAATTAAAATTTCACGCATGTAATCCCGGAGGGGTAGGCAGAGGTATACGAATGCATTCAAGCGCACATGCAAAACCCCACAATTCGTAAGATATATTTTTATCCCATGTGGCGACATTGACATATTATTATCCGGGGACGTTATCAAGCTCCGGGGCACTGGGAAAATTATGGGAAAATGTATGTATGCATCTTCACGTCTAGTCCCTAGCGGGGTAGGTATAGAACGTGGAGCGCCAGATATCCCAGTCCTGTCACAAATCCCTTGCTACTTCTGCGTTATCATCATATATGCACGCCGATTCCAAAGACTTTTGACTCCACCTCAGACAGTAGGCACTCGACCTATTTGGTCATGGTAGATCAGTCTTGGTCAACCTGGGCCTCTGCAAGACTGATCAAACAGATATGCAATGCGAATGTGGATGGTGTTTAGCCATTCACTCATTCATAGAAATTCTTTCTATATGCCCGAACTATCGGTGCATGCCTTTTTTTCTTTTTTACATCGATACCCTCATGATTATCATTTCTAAAAATGGAATAGCCCCCTGATCGGAAATTAAAGCCAGGTTCTCAGAGTAATAGGAGTGTAAATTATTAATAAAACATTCAATACACAATTTGTATTGTTTCATACAAATACAAGAATTAAAAAACTTTGAATTGAATTGAGACGACACGTTCCTTACGAGGAAGGAAACGTATTTTAGTTCTGTAGCCTTATATTTTTATACTAGGTTTTGCCCGCGACTTTGTAGGCGTGTACTTTTAATTATTAGGAGAAAAAGAGATTTTTTCGTGTAAGAGAAGAGAAACAAAACATCCATACTTACAATTTTTCGCATTTGTATATATTTTTTTATGTAATGGCAGTGGCAATCAAGCATGCAGTTCACATTGGTGTTAAGTGATGACTGCAGCCTATAGACACTCACAGAAAGACCAAGGTCAAATGTAGATACGTTACTGCTCCTGAGGCCTACCTACCTAAGGTTTTGTATCTCTGTGCCGGTAATTACAGGGCCGTACATTACCACCTGAACGGAACATAGTACTGAACAGATAGTGCTGAAAACAACCATTTAGCGGCAAGTATATTAGGTAATGCGGTGGTGCCTACGCCCGCGAGCTCTGCCACTGGAACTCTACCACCAGTAAAAAAAATATGTTAAGTAGGATGTAAATTTATATCACGTAAGTGAGCACTGCAAGCAATACTTGTAGACAGATTAATAGCTACATAAATAAAACTGATAAAGACAACACATGCAAGCAATAAAAACGTAACTTCACGCCTGTAATCCCCGAAGGGGTAGGCAGAGGTAAATGCATGCATTCAATCATACATGCAAACACCCACGACTCGCCGGTTACGTTTTGGCCCATGTAACAGGTGGCGAACCTGTTGCCATCTCCGGGCACATTACCAAACTCCGGGGTACTGGGAAACTTCCAGAAAATGGAAAAATCCCAATAGAAGCAGAGATAAAGGATTTTAAACCGTTATCTCTGATAGTCCCCGACCCGGGAATCGAACCCAGGACCTCCAGCGTAATAGTAGTGCACGCAATAATAGCCACAATAAAACGTAATTCAAAAGGACTTCATTATACCAAGTGGTCATTTGTATGTAAATACAACACCTACGCAAATTCAAAAAACAGCCAAGTGCGAATCAAATCAAACATACTGTAGGGTTCCACATATATATTTCAGCGGAACGATGCCCTGCCTAACTGCCTCGGTAGCCTAGTGGTAGCAGGCCACTACTACTACACTGAGGTCCTTTATCTTTGGTTCTATTGGGATTTTTTCATTTTCTGGAAATTTTTCAGTACCTCGAAGTTTGGTAATGTGCCCGGTGATGTCAACAGGCTCGCCACCTGGGCCAAAACGTAACCGGCGAATCGTGGGTGTTCGCATGTATATTTGAATGTATGCATTTACCGCCTACCCCTTCGGGGATTACAGGCGTGAAGTTACGTACGATGCCCACTGCTGGACCGAAGTCTCCCCATATAGGCAATATGCCATAATCGCCACGATTTGCATTGGCGATCGCAGTGGTATTAGTTTTATCGCAGGACGCTGCTACCCATCTTGCGTTATTGCACTAACTACCGCCCCATTGGAATGGATTGACCGCCATTGTTCGGTTGACTGACTGCGCCAGTCGAGGAATTCTCTTCCAATAGAAGATGATTCTTCTGCTAGTGGGCGGTGGGGTCGTCACGTCCCTACGCCAATGTTCCATAAGTAAAACTAGCTGTTGCCCGCGGCTCAGTCTGCGAGAAGGTTGCTTTTCGTATGACTTGTAGAAACTACAATTTCAGAGCCATCTATTGAAATTTATGTAACTAAATTGTATATAATAATTTAGTGCCATAAAATCTCAATAGATGGTTACATTAAAAATGATATTTTTTATTAAAATTCAATAGAGACTGCAGCGTGTTTTTATCTTTTCTTCTTCTTTTTCCCGTAACCGATTTTGACAAAACAAAGTTTGTTTTGACAGCCGCTTCTAATTATGTCTTTCATTTGTGAAAATCGCGTTCAAATCCGTTCAGCAGATTCCAAGTTTATAATGTACCAGACCGATTTTTTTTCCTAATCTTTTTTAATGGCCCCTATTATTTTCTTGGAAAAATATTTAATATACGGACACGCGATTTTTACTGTCTTTATGTTAATTATTATTAATAATATCTTGATAAGTAACATACATTATTTTAAGAGCAATAGTTCAAATGTCAATCTCATTTCACATTTAAGAAGATTTTTATTTTTTTAATATCCAATTCAGGAAAATTCTTGATCAATTATAACCAATTAATTATCTATATTAACTGAAATATATTTTCAATTAACCGTGAATCCAATAAAGTCAAGTTGTTTTCAAAGTAAGTGGTTACTAATAAATTACTAACAATATCAGAAATTAGGATACTTTTAAATTCAATACTAAGCCTGAGTTGCACCACGATATTTTTTGAAGTTAAATTTATTGTATCATTTAACTTTAACAGATTTGTTTAAGTAAGAGAAGGATGTGAAATGTTACAATTACTTTAACAAATATCGTGGTGCAACACAGGCTCTGTTAACTTGGATTTCTTAGAATACGTTGAATAATATAATTTATGGGAATGGAGGATTTTTTTATTCGTCTCTTTTTTTATAATATTAGAATCAAACTGTCATGTTGATGGTAAATAGCCATGTTTTGAAGGCTAGCTACGTTTCCCCTCTTAAGGCCTCAGATGTTCTGTATCATATTATTATAATTTTGATCCATACACAGCAAATACGGATAGTATTTGCTGTGTATGGATCAAAATTATTTTTGATCCATACACATGATTCGATGATGTTCATAAATGATATTATAATATGACAGCGCTACAACATTACAGCAGATATAAATGAAGTACTGGTGTTACGCTGTACTCACCACCATAAACTTCGTCATTGAAGCTATAAGTAGGTACTACCACTGAAATAAAATATTAGCCCAATTTGTACCCGACTGAATAATACAGGCAAAAATGAATTGGAAATAATAAGCAATCCGTTTCTTCCATTCAGCCACGATACCCTACAAAGGTATTTTTGTAAATAGCGACTAAAAGTTAATTTCGTGCACGCGGCAAAGGTAATCAATCACAAACACGGGTAAGATGATTTATATCCAACAACAGCTGTACAATTTTAGTAACAACTCTTTCCTTTCCCGACTTCGCCAAGTCTTGGGTCTGTTTCATTTGACGGCTATACGAAATAAGTTTAATGGTTCATTAATGTATAAGAGTGTTTTCTTGTAACGGCTTTATGCAACAATTCGTATTAAGGTGATGTTTATGTTGTTGAGGGGACTTGATTATTCGTTATACATTTGCTTTAGGACGCGAATGTCTTGGTTGCAAATAGGAATATGAATGGGTTGTAAAAATGTATTAAAATGATTCTTTTATGTTTGGTGATAGGTTAGCTCTGATGATGTTTTAGAGACGTTTTTCTTCGCGTTACCTTATCTATTTTCTGCTAAACGTTTAGTGTTCTAAGCAGATGGTTATCATCAGCGATGAGAATGGCAATTCTTTTATGGATAAATTCACTTTGAAATATGTGCCTATTTGTGATTCGTAACCTATACCTTAACATTCCAAAACAGACACCAGTCTAGTCGTAAAACGTCTACTGCTGGATGAAGCCTTCCAACAAGATGCTCACAACAGTATTGAGCGTCATTAAGGCGAAATAATTCCATAATCGCTACGCTTGGCAGGTTGATTGGCGATCGCATCTGAGGAAGTTTTATCGCGGGAGGCTGCTGTCTATCCCGCGTTATTATATTTACTACCGCCCTAATGAAATTTCTTGACCGCCATTGTTTAATTGACAGCATCAGGACGTGCCGACCCCATCAAATAATTTTTTAAATGCGTTTATACTCACACATAGCTCCATACTAGATATAAACCTGTGTCGTGGGTGCCGTTGTACACACACAACATATGCACATCGCTCTATGGTGGCGGAGAAGAAGTGCATTCAGTCAACTGAAAAAAAAAAAACACGTAATTTCTCGTCATTAACAATAACACTACAACCAAAGATAAAATCATGTAAAGCGTAAGTCCCTCAACAAGTTTTTGAAAATTATCCGCGTTTCATGTTTGCTTTGCTGGAACACGAACGCCCGTTTTGAACTCTGCCTATATATTTCGGGCTATTTGACCAAGTTTTTTACATCATAAATGGGACTCAAATCGTTAAAAGTACGCAGTTGACATGAATGGTAATTTATTATCCATGCTCTCCTCATCTTTGAACGATCCCAGAAGCCCCAAATAGAATAATAATTGAAATATTTCGAATTACGCATATAAATAAATGATGCAAATATTTGACGAGCAAGAAATGTTTTGTGGCAAATAAATGTCAAAGTCAATTTGTCTTCGCCGCTGACACAGCTCGTTAACTTAATTAAAATGTGGCCCTCGAAATTTTAGTCCGTACTTAGAATCACGGTTGTCTGGACGGTGAAAGATCTTGAGAATGTTGCCAGTGAAAATTTGTTTGATTTCCCAAGTTTTAAGGAAAACAAACTTCTAAGCAATAACATTTGGTTATGATTTTGTGGAATAAAATAATGAATGTAATGCAAAAATATGCTACTGGTGGTAGAGTTCCAGTGTAGGAGCTCGAGGGCGTAGGCACCACCGCATTACCTAATCTATCTGACACCAAATGGTAGTGTTCATTCCGGTTGGATGGTAATGTATGACCACGTATTAACTATCACATAGATAGTTATATCTAACTAAAGATATAAAAAAGATAGAAAAAAATATATAACTAAAGTCTCAGAGGTGGCAACGCATCTGCATTTTAACCTCTGGTCTTATAGCACCGTAGCATAACAGTATTGCACCTATAGCACTCCTGAATAGTGTAGCTTTCTCATTGTGAAATAATTTTTATGATCGGTTCAGAATTTCCAAAGATTAGCCCTTACCAACAAACAAACAATCAAAGTTACAAACTTCACCTCTTTTTAATATTAGTATAGATAAAAAAACATGTTGTTGATCATCGTTTTTGAAACTTAAAATATTTTAACTCGTTGCTTAGACGAACGAATACCATTAATACAACTCTGAAAATTATCATATCAGAGCAGATGAAGAAAACACTAAATTCACCACGATTCAACTGGTGTACGCAACGTTTCAAACTACCAAAAATAAAAGCATAATAACGAGGGTAGAAGTACCCACGTTAACGATTTGTATAGAATAGGTATCATCCCATCTGCAATACCACGACATCTCAGTTAAAAGTAGCCGATAAAAAAATAAATTAGCTAATGCATCGGTACCTATATCGAGTTGTTTCAACTGGGTTTACCATCGTAAAAAAGTTTTTTCTTCCTCGGATGTTCCTTATACTTTATCCTGCCTACGGTAATGTTTCTTATTAATCTCAGTCGTTAGGAAGCGTGCGTTATTTTGTTATTTATCGGATGGTCGGACATTATTGCCACCTTCATTAATCTTTTGGATTCTTGAAGGAAATCCCACAAAAAGCATTGTTGCCCTTAATGATAAATGTAGGGTCTCTTTTCTTTTACACATCTGCTTTCTCTTTCCGAATCCCGTTTGGAAGGTGAGCGTAATTTATCTATGAATCGCACTGGACAGTTTTATCTTGCGTTACGAGTATTAGGGATTTTTTTTATTTTATTATTTTATCACCAATACCTCGTAAATTACGTTGAGGTGCGAGCGAATCGCGAATATTGAACCATCTTTATTCCATAAATCAGTGTCGAAGTGATGCTGATATACTGATTTATGAGTTGTGAAATTCTAGTCATGAATATTAGCTTTTTATATTCGCACTATAATTGTGAATTGTGAATGTGAATTGTAAAATATTGCAGATATTTTATAGGATGTAAGTGTTAATATATTTTGAGTGAGAACTTTCATTTGTAGACACTTCACAGTAATAACACACAGATAAGCAACCTAGTTGATATATATTCTCTAGATTAAAATATGTGTAAAAAATAGGTTTACAACATAAATATCTAGATGAACGAAATGATTCTGCAGTGGGATCCTAACTTAAGAGTGATGATAATAACATTGAAACAATAAAATTGTGGTAACAATGATTTGTGTCTTTTCTTTTGAAAAATAAAACGAACGTTGCTCTATTATCCTTATTTTTCATCAGATATAAAGTTCTCTGACTATCGCTAATCTTCTTTCACCGCCAATTTGTCTATTTCAATACCTTTTCTGGGGGACCGGGGAGGGAAATTGAAATTAAAAAAGCTGAATATTATTTTAGCCATTGCAGGATGATCGGAACCTGTTACTGTGACACTCCCATTGACAAACGCTTGACTTGGCAAGGAGCGATCTCTTATAAATATATGAATCAGAATTTATAACTACATGAGAAAGAGAAAGAAGAAGCAAACATCTGAGCCTACAATTAAATAACCACACAAATTACCCACGATCTTGCAAACAAAAGAAAAGTAATTAAGTACTTCTTTTTACATTCCGATCACGTTCAAATAGCGCAACTATCAGCAAATAATTTGCCAACTGCAGTGCGAGCAGTCTGCGGCAATCGACGAACATTTTCCGCCCCATCTTCCTTTTAACGTTCGCCTACTTTTGTTGCCCACTGTATAAAGGTCATGGCACACTTTACCGACACCAGGACGGCATATTCACATAATTTATATTAATAGTGGTAAGATTTCAGTGTTGGAGTTCGAGGGCGTAGACACCACCACATCCATCTGCCGAGAAATGGTAGTGTTTAGTACTATCGTGTTCCGGTTCCGTAATGACTATCACAGAGGTTAAACAAATTACTTCAAATTAGGTTTCAGGAGTGGCAACATTTTGACCTGCGTTTTTTGTATAAATTGCAGTATTCACTTACCATCAACATGTACTGCAGGCTTGTTTAATACTGTCATACTGGCTTTCGTTGGCTACCGCTGGACGCGCTTACTTCCTGCCGCACCCTAGACATGCAATGAAAGCTAACAGTCTGCGAGCTGCGAGTAGCATTTTAGCTCACTGCGAGGTGGAAGCTTCTTATTACTGCGACTAACACATTCTATATGCCATTTGTGATTGAATACCCCTAGTAGGTATTAATTTTTATAGTGTTTTAGCTTTCAAATTTACGATGCCGCGTTGTTTCGGCGATGCTAATAGCAATTATCCCCCGATTCGGAGATCTAATCCCGAACCCAAGTGTATCAGTAAGTAGTGAAAAAATCTGTAAAAGCAATCGCTCAATTTCAAATGTTAACCTTACAATTAAGGAGGTTGGAGAGGTGCTCTTACGGTGCTTGCATAATGTGCCACGACCTTAAACCTGAAATCACTCCAATAATTAGAGCCAGCGAGACAATCCTCGTGCCGCTGAACATTGTTCCCATTATTTTAATAGAAGGTCGTTTTCTGTGAGTGAGATGTTACAAATATGTAGTTAAAGACCAACGATTTACTCGAGCAAAGGTGATTATGACGTATAATTTCGCGTTTTGTAACTACGCTCCGAGTTGTTTTGTACTGTATGTTTGGTGAAGTCAATAGGTGTTTGTTTTACTTGTGAGCTCTATAGTGCCCTTATTTCTATATTGCTAGATTTTGTAATTACAAAGACCGATATTGCGTATAGACAATTTCAAGATTGGTTGACTGCGTGTAATTTCATATAATTTACAGCTAGTTGAGACTCGGCTTTTCGCTTGCAAAATTCATTACTGCCAATTAAATATTAACACAATGACATATTTCTTGTCAAGAGAGTGTTATGGAATCTAGCTCTAACTTTATAAAGTGAATGATTTAGGACATGAAACTGTTCCACTAAGATTATACATTTCCTTTTAATATTGAATAAAATGTTGCCCAAAAAATTATATAAAAAAATGAAGACACAATATTTTACAAAACTTCAAAGCAAACAGGTGTTAAAATAATAGAGCCAAGAACAACATCGAATAATAATTAACGAAACAAAAAAAAACGTAATTGCCCACCTCCAGAAGATGTTAAAAACTTTTCCTTTTTCATCGTAGCAATTATAATGATTCGTTTGATGAAATTTGCTTACTTTCACTAGAAAAAAGTTATTTTTCCGGCAGGAAGTCGAGTAATTGGCGCGCAGAATGTTCACGTCTGAAACAGATGCCTTCATTTGGAATTAAAACTTTAACTAATTAGGTAAAAGCGTTTTTCGAAAATTCATTACGCTCCTTCAAAGACTCTTTGCCTAACTTTTCCATCTCAAGTTCAAAATATTTTTATTTCGGAAGGATAATTGAAATGAAAATAGTAATTAAAATCATAATTACGG
The DNA here is from genome assembly GCA_036365455.1 of Macrosoma leucophasiata. NCBI lineage: Eukaryota > Metazoa > Arthropoda > Insecta > Lepidoptera > Hedylidae > Macrosoma > Macrosoma leucophasiata. The sequence continues at coordinate 15,110,112 of JAWQUS010000024.1, forward strand.
CTTTTCATTAGGATAACTTGAACAGGTGCTTTTGAATAATTATTTCGACGTTCATAAGATTATCTTAGCTTCTGGCGTGAGGTAATTAAAACAGGTTTACATAAATTCATAAATATTTTTGACGCTGCTCGGCTTCTTTTGTAAGAAAATATAATCTCTATTTTATATAAATACTAGCTGCCTCGGCAAACTTCTTATTGCCTTACAATGAAATAATGTGTCAAATGTATGATATATACGTACTAATAGGTTGGGGAAAAAGTCTTTTCGCATTATAGTATGTATGAACTTGTAATAAAATCTCTTTGGCTGTAGTATTTGTATCAGGCTGGTTTTGGTATCATTGAAAGTCAAAATTTTAAAGAACATAATTCAGAAAGATTTGACAAATCGGGCAGGGCTTCAGTAGCTCAATTGGAAGAGCGGCTGGACTAGATTCCCAGTAGGTCGCGAGTTCGAGTCTCGCCTGAAGTCAAATCTTTCTTTCCATTTTTCTTTAAAAATAAAAATATATTTCACAAGCATGTGTTAATGCGAAATAATATAAAAACAATTATTAAGGGTAAAAGCGACTTCTTTACGATATTCAATAAACTGAAAAGTCTATTCTATCGGTTGCCTAACTAGCATAGTTGGTAATAGATGGCGCTGCTGCTACCATAAAGCAATGCAATAGATGTGAAGGAAAGTTTTGACAAATCGGGCAGGGCTTCAGTAGCTCAATTGGAAGAGCGGCTGGACTAGATTCCCAGTAGGTCGCGAGTTCGAGTCTCGCCTGAAGTCAAATTTTTCTTTCCATTTTTCTTTAAAAATAAAAAAACATAATTCCAAATTAAAATTAGGCAAATGTGTGATTTTCATTTGTTTTTCGTACTGTCAATATGAGTGAATCTAATGAAGAAATTCGATACATTTTAAAATTTTACTACAAAAAAGGTAGAAATGCAACGCAAGCATCGAAAAAAATTTGCGATGTTTATAAACCTAGTGCAGTGTCTGTGAGAGTAGCACAAATTTGGTTTAAGCGTTTTCAATCCGGAAATTTTGATGTCAAAGATGCACCTCGCTCTGGTCGCCCTATTACGGATAAAATGGATGCCATTTTTGAAAAAGTGGAGCAAGATCCACATATCAGTAGTTACGACGTAGCTGAAAGACTGAGAATTGATCACAAAACAGTTTTGGCGCATTTGAAAAAAACTGGGTACCTAAAAAAGCTCGATATTTGGGTACCTCACGAGTTCACTGAAAGAAACCTAATGAACCGTGTACTCATTTGTGATTCTTTATTACGACGTAATGAAACCGAATCATTTTTGAAGAAGCTGATAACTGGTGATGAAAAGTGGATCACGTACGACAAGAACGTGCGAAAAAGATCGTGGTCAAAGGCCGGTCAGGCTTCACAGACTGTGGCGAAACCCGGGTTAACTCGCAATAAGGTGATGTTGTGTATGTGGTGGGATTGGAAGGGCATTATTAATTATGAGCTATTACCACCAGGCAGGACTATCGATTCTGAACTCTACTGCGAACATCTTCATATTTTCTTTCCTTTCAAACCTGCCCTGGACTTCCAAAAATCATTCAAAACCAAAATTAGCTGAATCGGTCTATCCGTTCTCGAGTTTAAGCGAAACTATCGAACAGCAATTGATTTTTATGTATATATAATAGATATACGAGTAAAAGCGAAAGGTCATCTATCGCCTAATATCGTCAAACTTCAGAGATACAATTTGACAGTTTGGTATTTATTTTATACATGTTAGACGCCCACAGTACGGGAGCTAAAAGAGGGGATTTTTCCATTTACTCGAGGTCGTCAGGTTATGGATATGGGGAACAGCTTGCACCCGTTTAAATGTATAAATAATGGCAGCCCTTGAAATATCCCACTGCTGGGCACGCGTCTCTCCCCTCCTTGGGAGGAGGCCTGGTGCTTGTTCCATCACGCTGCTCCAATGCGGGTTGGTGGAGATAAGGGTTAATGGCCAACCCGTCACCTATATGTAGTGGATCGCGCTTTTATGGCAGCTATTAAACAGTACAACATTTTTCAATAAGTTTTAGTTACTAAACGTTTGCTAACGGATTTTCCATCAAAACCGGATTAAAAGTTCTTGTAAGTTTTTAAATAAGTCCCTATTTTTTGCCACAAACTTGTAATGTGGAAGGTAGGTTGTTAGCAGATGACAGGACCAGTATTAAGGAGATTTTAGGGCTTTCGCGTGTTTAGGGTTTATGATGATGAAATGACATAGTTAAGTAGACATGATTAAGGAATCATTTTGTAAAATATAGTTTAATAAATTTCGACTTTCCAGTTAGGAGCGAGGATTTGCTGAAATTGATGTTCCAAGACCCAGTGAGAGGGTGCAGCCTACTTCTAATGTAAAGTAATTTTAGCAAAATATTATCACATTTGGGCACGTTAAGCCGTCGGTTCCGGTTGCTACTGATAGATAGCAGTCGTCAAACCTTGTCGGAGACTTTATGGGCGGTTTGAAAACATTAGACAGCGGGTTACTAACCCGTATCTCCACCAACCCGCATTGGATGAGCGTGGTAAAGTAAGCTCCAGGCCTCCCCCTAAAAAGGGGAGAGAAGCCCAGCATTGGAACGTATCTCATTTTTATCACATTGCCATTATTATCACATGTGATGCTTTTGAATTTTGTACAGTTGCATGGTGCTAAGGCTCTGTAAAAGCGTGGATTAAAACGCCATCAATTTAAAGGAGAATCAATTGAAAATGGAAATAAATTAAAACCGTAGCGCCGAAGACTTCGATTCAAATAAATGGCAATAAAGATGTATGCCTAGTCCTTTATTTCCTGCAGAAACCGTTTTAATTAAAGTTGAAATGAGATGATTTGCGACATTTTGAGAGGTTTGATTTAAAATGCATATAGATGCACAATAGTATTTGAAACTTTAATAAAGAATCGGATTGTCTTTTCTAAATGAATTGGTAGAAGTAAATATATTGTTTGACAATTAATAACTTATTCAGATAGAAAGTTTTCACAAAGGATTTTTTTATAAACGTTAACCAAATTTAGGTCGTTCGTTCGTTTTGTTCGTTGTGGATATTTCGGTTTTCGGTCGTTTGGATTATAATAATAATAATAATAATGGCAACCCATTATACGTCCCACTGCTGGGTACGGAGTCTCTCCCCTTTTTTTTTGAGGGGAGGCCTGGAGCTTACTCCACCACGCTGCTCCAATGCGGATTGGTGGAGGTGGGTGGGTTAGTGGCCAACCCACTGTCGGATGTTTTCAAACCGCCCATTAGGCCTCCGAAAAGGTTTAGCGACTGCTATCGTTTGGATTAATTAACCCAAATTATTTATTGCTATACTAAATTGGTTTCATTTAGTAGGCTCAAGGATTTAAATCACAATTATAAATTGATACCTTATATTGTTAAGATAATATAATAATAACGGCAACCTCCCATAAGGTTTAACGACTACTATCTATCTATAGCAAGCGGGACCAATGGTTTAATGTGCCTTCCGAAGCACGGAAAACGCGCACTTTAATTTGCCACTAGCGGTCACCCATCACACACCCGACCGCGCCCGTATCACACAACTGAGTAGATCGCTTGCAATCTACACCAGCCACGGGGCTATGCGCGCTTCATACTATGGTATAGTTTAGACTTTTTACGAAATAAAATAGTTTAGGTGACCATACTTTCAACGTGTTGAACGAAAACGCTTCGCTTCGACGCCGCATCGTAGGAGCTTGCGATGCAAATTGCTTGCATCGCAAGTTCCTACGTTGCCGCGTCGCATCTGATGGTAAGTAATTGTAGTAGCCTATTTACATCTACCTAGATATATATATTTATTTACGTATTCTATCTCTTTGCCGTTCACCTTGATTAGTTCTATATTTCTGTTAGTTATTATTTTAGTATTTTCTGCATTTAGCTCCAAGCCTATTTTCCGGCTTTCCTGAGCAAGTGTGTCTATCATATATTCTAGATCCTTAGCACTTTCTGAAAATATAGCAATATCATCGGCAAATCTTAGGTGACTTAGGAAACTGTCCTCTATTCTTATACCTTTTCTTTTCCATTGTAGTTTACTAAATATTTGTTGTAATATTGCAATAAATAACTTAGGTGATAATGGATCACCCTGCCTGACACTCCTTTCAATATAAATTTTGCCTCCTCTTCTTTCTAATTTTAGTCTGCTTGTACATTTGTTATATATATTTCTAATTAGTTTTATGTATTTATGTTTTATATTACAAGATTCTAGTGCCTCCCATATGGCATTGTGACTGACAAACAAGCAATGAGGATGAAATAAGTAGACGCATCAATGTAACATGGAAAAAATTCTGGTCACATAAAGAAGTACTCAAAGGAAAATATAATATCAAACTAAAAAAGATTATAATGGATAGGTACATGTCTACTTCCTTGTTTAACATACGGCTGCCAAACATGGGTGTATACAAACAAAATTAAATCTAGACTTGTGACCTGTCAAAGAGGAATGGAGAGACGCATTCTGAAATTGAGAAAAATCCACAAAGTTAGTAGCAAACTAATAAAGCAGAAAACAAAGGTAACTGATGTGTTGAAACATGCCTCAAAAATGAAGTGGTAATGGGCAGGGCACATATCGCGTCTCACGGATCAGAGGTGGACAGTTAAAATTACAGAGTGGAAAGGACCAGGAGGCAAGAGGAAAGTTGGTAGACCAACTACACGGTGGGCCGATGATATAAGCAAAATAGCTGGGAGAGATTGGATACAAAAGGGAGTGGACAGAGAAAAGTGGAAAAACTTTGTAATGGGTTATATTCGGTGAAACCTCTCTCTGACTGCATCAATAGTTAATACAGACATAGACAGACCCCGCAGAATATAATGGGACTATTGTAATGATAAGTGACAAACTTTGGGCTATGTGGGTGAACTGGGGGGCCTAGCTGGCTGGGATAGGCCCAGCCAGCTAGTCCCAGGAGTGAGATCCGGCACCTGCCTATATTCAACATCTCACATTATCGAATCCTAATTTAGGCAGGTGGTGACTCGCCTCTCCTTGGTGGGCTGGGGGTGTCGAGAGGTGTGGCCCCGGTTTCACCATCACGAGCGAGTAATCTCGAGCTCAGAGCGGGCTTCCCCGCTATTATGCCTTTAGACACTTCCACCCCCGAGTGTATGGCTCTTGCAGAAATTTAGACAACAGCCTATTATCTAAATTTCTGCAAATGCCATACCTCTAGCGCCCCACTCTGACCGACCAATGAAGGCAAACCAGAGGTGAGAGACCGTACCTCTGTGTGGCGGACGAGGCGGAGCCCAGTTCTCTCGGAGGAAATCGAGATGATGGTAGGGGGTGGTGTCGCTACTCACCAACAGCTCGCCATAAGCTGCTCTGCCCCCTTATTATTATTATTATTATATACATCTACAAGAAATCAGTGCGTTGCTACTCCCGAGGCCTCTGTGCCTGAAATTTCTGGTCCGTACATTACGATCTGACCGGAACATGATAGTGCTAAACTACCATTTAGCGGCAAGTAGATAAGGTAGGTAATGCGGTGGTGCCTCCTACAATGGAATTCTACCACCAGTAAAAATTACGTGCACGTTTAACAGAAAACTGTCTAATCAGTACATCTAATACCCCACTCAAAGCTAATATACATATTTTTCTCACGTCAAATAGACTACATTACTGAACCTCATAAATGCATGCCTAAGCTACCATAACAGATTAAGTAATCTCACGGCAAGTATTCGTGCGGTAAATATCCCGAAATCCTGTTCTCCAAGTAAAGGGCTTATTAATTCGGCGAAATTCCGATGTCCCTGTGCTTTGAGTAGACCGGGATTGAGGTATGACAAAGGACCATCCATTATTTTGGAAGGTCTCTTCGTCTTGGCATGAATAATTTGGTTCATCAAATGGTGACACCGGATGCTTGGTGCGCTGTTTCGCTTGTGACGCCGTGTTGTGTTTTAATATTTATGAAATAAGGCTCAACTGGCTTAGTGGTGTGCAGTTATGTACTGGGCTGAGGGTTTTGTATTTTGGGGTAAGTGGGTGAGTTTATTAACGTTATTTATTCCTCATCAACACGATGAGGAATAAATAACGTGGCGTTTTTTTTGCATAAAATAATGTGGTAGATAATCAAATTGAGAATGGTTTGCGTCTTCTGATAAAAAAACAAACATGAAGCCGCCCATAGGACTTCATATTTACGGTAACTGAAGCATCAAGTTATCATTGGGGTTCAAAGAGGTGCTAGAGCACGATAGTAATTAAGTTGATGGGATAACTATCAATTATATAAGTTAAATTTTGATTTGTTTGCGAAATCAGTGAATTTACATAAAGCCTATCTAATAACGTAAATGCATTAGATTCTGTTCAATTAGGTAGTCAGTGTTTTTTGTACTTTCGTTTTTTTATAGGCGACTAGCTGACCCGGCTGTATTGCCTCAAAATGAAATAATGTGTCAAAGGTTTGATAGATACGGAATATTTGTATAAGAAAATAAACTTATGGTTTTTACTACTCCCTTTCAATTTCTTCTTATTTTCTTACCTTTTAAACCGTCTTCCAAAAATCATTCAAAACCAAAATTAGCCGAATTGGTCCAGCCGTTCTCGAATTTTAGCGAGACTAACGAACAGCAATTGATTTATATACATCTTTAATTATTAAATGTATATATATATTTAATAATTAAAGAATACGACATTCCTAGACATAAACGTACTTCATGATGTGCTTTATTGCACTAATTTTAAACATTAAACATTTAAGAATGAACTTGACTAATTCGTAACGATCCTTTCAACGCTTATAACTGAAATAAAAAAAACGACGTACATTTTTCAATATCTCCGTACTTAAAATACTATTATTATTTAACACCATCTGGGCTACAAGCACTAGTCACAGTCATGAAAAAGGATTGTATGGAGAAAGGCTTACAATTGAATGTGGATAAAACTAAAATATTAGTTTTTGAAAGAGATGAGCAGATAACAAATGCAAGGGTAGTAGTAGATGATGCAGTGTTAGAACAGGTGGATGAAATTGTATATCTTAGATGTGCTTTTAGCAAGGATGGTAGGTACACCACTGACATGGAAAGAAGAGTGCTTGCTGGGAATTGCGTGAATGGAGCGTTGGGTAAGCTGCTAGAATCTAAACATCTCAGCCAGCGGGCGCGACTAGCCGTACATAATGCTGTACTTACTCCAACACTTTTATATGGAGGCGAGAGCCGGGTATGCAAGAAAGAGCATGAAAGTAAGTTGAACGCGGTCGAGATGAGATCATTGTGCAAGATCTGCGGTGTATCACTTATCGATCGCGTTCGTAATGAAAATGTAAGAAATAGGTTTTGTGTGAGTGATAGTATCGGTGTAAAAATGAAAAAAGGCATACTCCGATGGTTCGGGCATATAGAAAGAATGTCGAATGAGCGAATGACTAAACAGATATACAATGCGAATGTGGATGGTTGCAGAGGCCCAGGAAGACCAAGACTGACCTACCATGACCAAATAGGTCGAGTTCTGTCTGATGGTGGGATCAAAAGTCTTAGGAATCGGCGTGCATGTATGAAGAGAATGATGAAAGTAGACGAGGCACGAGAGGTTTGTCAGAACCGGGATATCTGGCGCTCTACACTCTCTGCCTACCCCGTTAGGGACCTGGCGTGAAGATACATACATATCATTTAAAGTAAGGTGAAAAAATCGTTATGTGTTTTTAGGTCTTCGCGAGTGACGCTAATTGAAACAAAACTTTTACATGGACTCGCTTATTTTACTATGATGATTTTACAACATTCCCGACGTTTAGTTAGCTTTCAGATTCTATGATCCCGGGTAGACTGAGGCGTAATTTGTCTAATAGCTCTTTGAAAAATTGTTCACAACTAAATCCGCAAGAAAATCGATTTTGTAAACACATTGTGATTTAGCGTTCAGGATTATCGCTAAATTACAGTACTGTTTCTTAAAGTTTTATAAGTATTTAATTAAAACTAGTACGGTAAGTTTTTTAATTTTACGAAGAATGTGATCTTATGATGTTACTTATAGTCATCTATCTTCGCTATTAACATTCAAGTGTATTTTTGAAAGAATGTGTATAACATCCACACAATATAAAATCTATTTCGGGACCGCTAAATCGTAGTTCAGTGCTTAATTTTTTATCATTTTTAATAAAGATAAGAAGACCCACCATTTACATAAAAATCTCTTTAAAAAAACCTACTTTTAAAGTCCAATCTTTTAGAATTGTCGCGTTGAAAAGAAAACTTTGTAGATTCTTAAACATTCCACAATTGTATAACGTTTTTATTTTGCAAGAGCCATGAACGTAACGTCGGGGAATACAATCTATAAAACTTCAGAGTTAAAGCTAGGATCCTGTGGGAGACATTGAAAAGAAAGTAGGTACCAGAGTCAGAAGTCGTATAACTATGTTATACGTAACGTTGTTTGTATACGTCTTGTTCTTGATAAAGTGACTGGAATCGTTAGTTAGACATGAGGGTTATTTAACGAATGCGAATAAATTATTATCTAATTCATCAACTGCCTAAAAGAGTGGGCTGATTCTGATGAGTTTGAGGCACAGTTTGATCCCGGACTCTTAAGATAGGATGACGTTTTACGATGTAGTGTTTGTTAAAATACATTTACTAATTTAATAGCTCAGTTTTATTAGCCAATAAAACGGATTGTAATTTTAAAATCATTTTGGATGCGAAAAAAAAAAATCAAAAAGATCTAATTGGGTGTGCTTTATCATCAATACTTTAGATATCTTGCCTGTACGTTTTTCCTTTTCGATATATTTTATTCAAGTTTTGTGACATAAAAAGGCATTGTTGAACAGAGGACACAATGTAAAAGCACGAAACTAATCTTGAAGCGGTAGTTCCGATTTCGGGGTGACCTATTGGTATTTATTTACGACCCATTTACCCTATCAGTCTATTGTAGAAGTGCAATTTAACTTCGTTATCGTGCGCAATGTAGGCCAAAATATGAACAATCAATTTCCTATTTTAAAGAGCAACTACATGATAATATTTTTATAGGCTACGCTCAACGTTCGGCTGACTTGGTAATACTAGTAGTATTGTAAAGTTTGGACAGAACAGACTTTACATACCCGGAGATGTCAAAAATGTAACTTATAAGTCGTAGATACGTGCATATATGTTTAAATAAACAAATAATAAAGTAAAGTTTATTATTATATGTACATTTACATTTACATAATACAAATACTGTAAGTATTTGTATTATGTAAATGTAGTTTTCAATAATTTCTCAGTATGTATATACATATATATAAGTATATAAGTGACTTTTTTTAATGAGAATCAATGTTTTTAAACATAAACCTCTATATATGTCGGAAAGTAACCTAAATGTGACTACTCGCGCCATCTAGTTTGTCGGAGACGTAACGGATATATATATTATTACCATCGGGAGTCTAGAGAGCTATCTAAGCGGGACAGCGGTTATAGAAGATATACATATTTATAAGTACAAGTAATGCATTTGTTTTTAAATTTTATTCTATAACTGTTGTGCCGCTCAGATAGCTCTCTAGACTCTCGATGGTTAACTGGAAAAGAGCGCAACTAGTAGTAAGAGCGCGTAAATAGACACATCGTGGGCGGGGTATAAAAAGGTCACACCACAGCGACTATTGCTCTATTGATAAAATAATATGAGAGTTAAACGACCTATAATCACCCTAAAATCAGTGGCAATATCGGGTACGTAGTGGGGAGGATCCTAGATCGTATACCATAAATAGCTTCGTGTATAGACATATCGTAACCAGAACTGTATCAAGAGCTAACGATTTAGGGACGATCATCCCTACCACCACTGTCCCGATATCGCCACTTATGTTAGTCATGTGTAGGCCGTTTTACATCTGTGTAGGTACCTCCATTATTATAAGTAAGTAGGTTTGATTGCAAGATTTTCCTTCATCGGGAATACCGGTGGGACATTACGGTTTATTATTTATCAAGTAACAGTAAAAAAGTAAGCCCAACAGTTAATTTTGATTCATTAATTCCTATCACCATCTAATCAACATTCGTCTGAAATGCGCGGAATTTACATAGGAAATGAGGCCGATTGATGGCTGAATAATATTAATTGCCCTGGAAATGAGAAAATAAAGTAAAAAGCTGACGTATTTAGATTTATCTGACGTATTTAGATTTATTATGATTTAAAACCGTGGATGAAAATGCGAATGTATCTGTCCGAAACAAAACTTCACGCCTGTATTCCTCGAAGGGGCAAACAGAAATAAGAGTATGTATTGAAACTTATAATGCAAACAAATAGTATGGATCAATGTATTTATGTACTGTGTTAGTAAAGTGTCGTTGAATAGGCATTTTAGAATATTGTGAGCTTATAAATAACAGTTTTCGATAGGGGATAGGCAGGGTTTCAGAAATATAAAGGTTTGAGGTGCAAATTTTTGGTAGAGTCAAGTGTCCATATCTCCTACCAGCTAAATTTGCACTGCGAAATGTGAAAAAAAACTCAATAATAACGTTGTCCTTTGTAAAGGACGTAGTGAAAATCTAGATTTTCCAGCACAGGATTTTTTTTACTATTTTTCCTGTACTAAGTCTTCTTATTCTTTAAGTAATATAATAAAAAAAAATCAATAAAAATCTCGAAAAAAAGTTACTCTGGAACTCAGGAGGATATTCACGAGGTAGGCAAAGAGTGTGGAGCGCCAGATATCTCGGTTCTCACACACCTCCCGTGCTTCTTCTGCATTCATAATTTTCTTCATACATCCACGTCGATTCTAAGACTTTTGACTTTCAAGTCATGCAATCAACTAGTTCTTAAGATCGGTATTAGTAATGCGACTAATTACAAGTTTTAAGAAGACTTTTAAAAGTTTACCTTTACATAGAAAATAATCTATGCATAGGTAAACTTTTCTCAAATGTAGTCAGAAATACCTACCTGCATAAAGAAAACAGTCGAAAATAAAACAATAAAACTAAAGAACGTACCTCATAACTTTTGTCCATAACTGTCCATAGCAAAAGTACAGTTGAGAAAAAAAAAAGTTACAGGAACAAACGTAGCAATTTAACTTGAGCTGTGCAATGTAAGTGCGCTTCGTAAACACACCTGTCAGAGTGGTCACGAATTGAAAACCTACTTACTACTAGTCATGCGAATTCAGAAAACGCTTGTGGTAAATACTTACGATATCTTCTATCATTTGCATCGTTTTAAATAATGTTTTTTTTTACAGTTACCATGGTTGTTTATAAAATACATGTAGACATTTGTGTGTTATGTCAGTTGATTGATTAACTAGTGATATTTTATTTTAAAATATTAAATGCAAACTATTAGTCGTATATATATAAGAAAAAAAAAAGAATTATAAAGATCATCAAGTTTTAGGAAGTATCTTTAAAATAATTCTTATTTCATCGTCGTATAGATTATGGTCAATTCAATTTATACTACTATTCTATGCATAGGTATAAAACAAATATTATCTCGAATGCAATCAGATTCTATTAAAGGTATATATCAATATGTAAGTAAGTACCTTTATCTCTGGTTCTATTGGGATTTTTCAATTTTCTGGAAATTTCCCAGTACCTCAAAGTTTGGTAATGTGCCTGGAGATGTCAACAGGCTCGCCACCTGTTACATGGGCCAAAACGTAACCGGCGAATCGTGGGTGTTTGCATGTATGCTTGAATGCATGCATTTACCTCTGCCTACCCCTTCCGGGATTACAGGCGTGAAGTTACGTTTTTTTTTTTTTAAGTAATTACCTACCTATCTTCACACAAAACAAACGCAGTCAAGAATGAAATAGTTGAAACAAAAAATCAAGAACGTAATAACTTTTCTATATAACTGTCCGTAGCAAAAGTACAGTTGTGAACAAAAAGTATGGGAACAAACGTAGCAATTTAACTTGAGCTGTGCAATGTATGCGCGCTTCGTAAACACACCTGTCAGAGGGGTCATGAATTGAAAACCTACTGCTGCTAGACATGCGAAGACAGAAAACGCTTGTGGTTCGTGCTGATGTTTGAGATATCTCCGTTCGTTATTTTTTTGTTTAAAAAACTTTTTTAAAACTGTTTTTGCTCACATTCAATAAAACATGTTTTTTGTCGACGTTTGTGGATTAGAGTGGTTGTTTAATTGGTTGGATAACTGCCTCAGTAGCGCAGTGGTAGTAGGCCACTACTACTACGCTGGGTTCGATTCTCGGGGGCTATCAGAGATAATGGTGTAAAGTCCTTTATCTCTAGTTCTATTGGGATTTTGCCATTTTCTGGAAATTTACCAGTACCTCGAAGTTTGGTAATATGCCCGGAGATGTCAACAGGCTCGCCACCTGTTACATGGGCCAAAACGTAACCGGCAAATCTTGGGTGTTTGCATGTAAGCTTGAATGCATGCATTTACCTCTGCATACCCCTTCGGGGAAAACAGGCGTGAAGTTACGTTTACAGTTTTCTTAAGCCATTCTGAATTAATGTGATAAATAATGTTTACGTTGCCATCTCTTTCACACCAAATGTTACTGAAATTCAACAGATATTAATACTTTGAATTGTTTATAGAAAAAAGTACTTCTTTTGATACAACTCAGAGTCTGCTCTCAGAGAGATAAATTCCATATTTAATTTTGTTTCTAAATTAGGTGCCAACGCGAATAATTTCAAGTTTTAAGGTTCCGCAACCAAATGGCTAAAACAGAATCCTTATACATTCGTCTCCATATAATTTTTCATTAAACCTATTAGCTACATATTTGGCCTCTATTGATAGATTTAATAAAATTTCAAGAAAGTTTCTAAAACCATTCTGTAAGTCACTGTCGTTTGAGAGACAGAAAATTAAAGTGAAAAATTTAAAAAAATGCACTGTAGTTCTTAATATTTTCATAGCTTTTGAGACATGATATTAGTATATTTTCAAGAACTTCGAATATTATCCTCGATTAGGTAATATTCTTCACGGGCAAGTCCGAGTCGCACTTGGCCACTTTTTTATTATTTGAAACCAAACAAAACTATGTAGATTGTTGTTTGCATAGCACGCAACCAATATATAACCCTTAAAAAGTTCCCTTTTTCTTGAAAATGCGAGTAATAAATACAATTTAAATTAAGGCATAATACGTACGTGTTTCACGAACATCAACAACTCCGTCAGTGGTGATAAATGGCTCTGTAATTACTGGCAAATGCATACAAAACTAAGGCTTAAGAGAAAGAAAATGGACCATTATTCATTCATACAACACACAATTCACAAGTTACGCAATTTTTTTAGGTAGGTAATCGAAGTAGCAAACAAGCCTACAATTCATATTGTTGTTAAGTGATGACTGCAGCCTATAGCCACTAACACAAAGACCAAGGTCAAAATGCAGACCACTGAAGCCTAGGGTGTAATGCCTCTGTGCCGGAAATAACAGGGCTCTACATAACCATCTGACCAAAACACGATAGTACTGAACACTACCATTTAGGGACAATTAGGTAATGCGGTGGGGCCTACGTCTGCGAGCTCCGACACTGGAGCTCTACCACCAGCAACACCGGGGGCCCCCTATGCTGCGACTTCTTCTGGCTATGCAGGTAGGCGTTGGATGCCCTTAGGTTGGAGGAGGCACGTAATCGCCAATTGAAAGAGGGTAGGAACTTTTTTTTAAATATATATTTTTTAACTGGCGTTTCTTTTTATAACACAAAATTTCCTTTTTCGTAGCGACTGGTACCAAACATACAAACAGACATACTCTCGCACTACGAATTCTACTTACTACAAATCCTGAAAACAAAAATCGCGCATTCATTGTGACGTCGACAAAAATATATATTTACCAAAGCAACATAAAAGCCGAAACATTCAAGAAGAATCGCAAAGCGCCCACAAAAACTCTAACTAATGAGTCCGATCCACCGTCCAAGAGACTTATTACACGGCACGGTATTCAGGGTAAAATAGCAAAGGGTCAGGGTAGTTTTTTTTTCTGTAATGGAAGTGGCAAGCAAGCATGCAGTTCACATTGATGTTAAGTGATGACTGCAGCCTATAGACACCCATACGAAGACCAAGGTCAAAATGCAGATGCGTTACCAATCCTGAGGCCTAAGGTGTTATGCCTCTGTGCCGGAAATTACAGGGCCGTACATTACCACCTGACCGGAACACGATAGTGCTGAACACTACCATTTAGCGGCAAGTAAATTGATATATATTAATAATGCGGTGGTGTCTACGCCCGCGAGCTCCGTAAAAAGTGTAATAACATTTAGGGAGTTAGGGCCCTAATTAGGGCGACCGGAGCGGCCCGTGTATTTGTACTGCGACCGGATAGTGTAATAAGCGGCAACCCGGCGCGAGGCCACGCCCACCCTTTCTGCCGGATCCTGAATACCGTGTCGTGTAATAGCCTTTAAAACAATATTTTCCTGCATTCTCGACGTAACAACGAAAGGGGCAACCTACTTTTGTTAAGGTTAATAATAATTAAGATTAATGATCTTCATTTATATTCCTTTTCAAATGTACACGTGTTAAAATTAAAGAGTAGCACGCACGACTTAAATTGCGAGCTTGTGAATACAATTTAAATCAAGGTACCGTGTAAAACTTGATTTGGTCGCTATAAATAAAATGACTTAACTAGGTGAACTTGAAAGACCGTTTTCACCGCATTACTAAATTTAAGATTAAATGTATTGGGAAATGGTAAGCAGGAAAAGAAGGTTTTTTATGTTTTTAAGTCACAAACACGCATATGGTTCACATGAATGGTAAGTGAATACTGTAGCTCATAAACATCTACAAAAACAGAGATTTCCATGTAAATGTAAGCGTAGTAGTAGCGCTCAAAAATATCATTTAACGGCACGCAGCTTAGATAATGCGGCGGCGAATTTTTCATGGTGGAAAACGCATCATAAGCACCCCCAGTCAAGGGCGGTGGTTAGTGTGAGACTCATACCTACTCACTTTTTACTGGTGGTAGAACTCCAGTGACGGAGCTCGCGGGCGTAGGCACCACCGCATTAACTTATATACTTGCCGCTAAATTGTAGTATGTATGTATCTTCACGCCAGGTCCCTAACGGGGTAGGCAGAGAGTGTAGAGCGCCAGATATCCCGGTTCTAACAAACCTCTCGTGCCTCGTCTACTTTCATCATTCTCTTCATACATGCACGCCGATTCCTAAGACTTTTGACCCCACCGTCAGACAGAACTCGACCTATTTGGTCATGGTAGGTCAGTCTTGGTCTTCCTGGGCCTCTGCAACCATCCACACTCGCATTGTATATCTGTATAGTCATTCGCTCATTCGACATTCTTTCTATATGCCCGAACCATCGGAGCATGCCTTTTTTCATTTTTATACCGATACTATCATTCACACAAAGCCTCTTTCTTACATCTTCATTACGAACGCGATCGGTGAGTGATATACCGCAGATCTTGCGCAATGATCTCATCTCGACCGCGTTCAACTTACTTTCAAGCTCTTTCCTGCATACCCAGCTCTCGCTTCCATATAAAAGCGTTGGGGTAAGTACAGCATTATGTACGGCTAGTCGCGCCCGCTGGCTGAGATGTAATGGCTGGCTGGCTAGCTAAATTGTAGTGTTCAGCATTATCGTGTTGCAGTCAGGTGGTAATGTAGGGCCCTGTAATTTCCGGCACAGAGGCATAACACCTTAGGCCTCAGAAGTGGTAACGCATCTGCATTTTGACCTTGGTCTTTGTCACACCGCGGACACTCCGCCAAATTCCATACAAACGCTTAATTTGGTCTCTATTACACACGCACCTGTGTGCGTAGCACGTAGAGAATACCAAACGTCGCCCATAATAGGGGAGGGTTGGTTGGGTGAGGCGGGGAAATCGGGCGGGATGTCGAAGAATCCATTCTATACGTAGTATTATTACATATCTTCTGTCTTCGTGTATGTGTCTATAGGCTGCAGTCATCACTTAACATCAACGTGAACTGCATGCTAGTTTACCACTTCCATTACATAAAAAAAAAACTAAAATCGCGCGGTATTCCGACTCGTCCGCCATCACTGATCGCGGTCACGCCAATGCTCTCGCGCACTTGGGACGCCTGGTATTGTGAATGGTAGTTTTCAGCGATATCGTACCGCTGAAACTATCGGTGGTAAGTGGATTATGTAATGCCTAATTATTTCTATAACTGTTGATGACACCTGCAAAAACGAGAATTTACGATAACAATGTCTGTGATACCTACTAATAAAGTCTTGCCAAAGCAGTTGGGAGCAAGATCATTTAAAAAAAATCTTTCAAACTATATCTCTCAATCATCTCACGTGTTCCGCCAACTAACCTCAAACAACTCTGGAAAAATCAACTTAACAAATAAAAGATTCAACGCGAAATAATAGAACTGAAAACAAAAATTCAAGAAGAAAACCAAGAGTTTCAAATTCTACCGCGTTTTGTTTTGTTACAAGTTGGTCTCGCGTTTAGATTGAACGTCACTCGCAAACTGCAAAATGTGGAATCAGGAACATCTAGCGGTTTAAAAGTTATCTGACAATTTATTTCTGGCTGAACAAAACCACTTTTTAACTTGAGGAACGTGAATCACAGTAAAACTTAAAACAGAATTGAATTTAGTGGATTGCATGACACTCGAGCACTTTAAGGTACAATGCGTAATGAAATACGATTCAATATTTTTGACATTTATTTTTGAAGGTTTAAATTGCAGGCGACAATTTAAGATATTTTATACTTATAACAGAGTTGTAAATTACAAATGTTTAATGTTTACTTTACATAAACTTACTTATTTATAAATTAATACGCAATGAATTTTATAAACGCAGTCCGTTTTTATAATCCCTAGTTCAGAAGCCGAAAATCATGGAAAATATGACATGTGCGATGGGTTCATTCGATTTGGGTTGATGTCTAGAAAAATGTGCTGAAACCTTGAATGCTGCCTTTAGATTTTAAAACATTTTTTTCCGATCTTACATTAGTACACACGTAGATTTTTTACATATTACATTTTCAGCACATACAAAATTTCAAACAAAAAAGTTATTTACAACCTTGCACATTTTGAAAACTATGAGGATTAGACAAAGTTAAACTAAAGAAACTCAAAGAACTAGATCTTTATTTCTTTATTTTCATTGAACGCTGAACATATAATTATATAAGGCTTTGTTGAATCTTGAAATCCGGACGCGGCACTTGAAGCGAACATGACACAGATAATGTTTTTTTTTATCATTACTAATTGATTTAATTACAAAATATGTAAAATGTTCTCAATGCTATAGAGAGTTGATTCAGTGATTGAGTGAATTATTAAATAACCTAGGCAATTTTAAATCAATATTGTTTAACCCTGTCTCACGTCTTAATTAAATACCACAAAAATTGCATTAATAATTTTCAAAAACAAAAGTGATTTAGTGGAGTTCATTTTATTAATTTGCTTTTCGGGACTTGGCAAAACCCCACACATTCTTAAAAGACTTCCACACACAGTCCTCACTACACAAGCCATATCTTACAACAGTGAAGCAGAAAATGTACCAACTCATAACGGTCGTGCCGGCACCTAAAAGTCGGACCTCAATTAAGGCACCTTTCCTTCAACGTTTATTTAGGCGTGAATTCGGTAACCGATGAAAATAAACAAGGAAAGCCGCTCAGGACATTTAAGATGCCATTTTGGTTGGAGGTCGATTGGATTTCTAATTTAATAATTTAGTCACATGATTCTCTTTATACCTTACTACATTTTAATTCTCAGTACATATTGATGTTTAAAATAAATTAAACATGACCAGCTCCATCGATTTCTAGTCCAAAAATTGGTCCTTGTCCTAACTATCACCGAGACAAAACAAGTTAAGCTTCTGGTGGGGGCCAGGCATCTGCATCTTGACCACCGGTTTTGTTTAGATGTTGATGGGATATAGTATTTACTTACCATCAATGTGATATGTATGCTTGTTTGCCACCACCATGACAATAAAACACGTCCATGAAAATTCAACCCAATAATTTAGAGACCAATTGAAGACATAAATATTTTTTTATCTAGTACCAACAACGTATTTTGATAACACTAAAAGTAGCTTTTCTCAACTTTTACATAGAAACCGGCACGCTATAAGTAGGTTGCGTTGATTCGTATGTATACCTACATACGTATTTTGCGACGAACGTGTCGCAAAATTTGTTCACACGAATCTAAACCTGCTGCGTTCAGCAGGATTTATTTTCCAAAAACACAGCATAACTCATAAAGGGTTACGGTCCAACACGTAAAAGTCGGGCCTTAATTAAGGAACCTTTCCTTCCGCGTTTATTTAAGCGTTAATTCGGTAGGTAGCCCATAAAAATAAACAAGGAAAGTCGCTAAGGATATTTAGGACGCCATTATGGTTGGAGATTGACTAAATATCTAATGCGATTTTTAATTTCATAATTTTCCCGTGATTTTGTTATATGACTTTATTTGAATGCATATTTAATATGACCTTAAGAAACAAGTATAAACGTGATTTGTATACATACAAATCACGTTTATACTTGTTTCTTATCTTATCTTGTTTCGTATCTTCACACCAGGTCCCTTACACCCTGAAAGGGACCTGGCGTGACATACATTACATGCTGACAATATGATATATATATATATATTATAATATGTGTGCGAATGTGACATGGTTTTAATTTTATAAAACATCATAGCAGTATAAGAGGATTGTACATATTAGTGGAGATGATGAAGAATAAAAATTATGTTCAATATAACACCTAAAAATAAGTTAATTATTATAAGTGTATTCATACAAATAAATAAAATTGGAGTGTGTGAGTGAGAGAGAAAAATAACTGCTTTTTACTAAATACGTACGGTTTTAGTCGTCGGTCTGGACGACACTTATTTCATTATTTATAATTAGACATAATTTGCAAAATCTCAAGAAAATCTGAAAACAAAATTGTTTTTAAGAGTTTCATTCCCGTATGTAATGGCGTATATTTCAATTGACGACCCAATTGATCCAGCGGTGTATGATGACCTTTCGAACTTAACTATTCTGATTCTCTAACATCTAATTGATCTACAATACCTAATATTATTAGTAGCACTATTTAATGGGTTTTATTAACCCGTTTTCCGTCGAGGGGGAAAACGGGTTAATACCAAATAATATTTGAAATCCAAGGAAAGATATAATTTGATTACAAACCCATATTTTTTTATTTTCTTTCTTATAAACATACATACTCGACGAACAATTTTTGCTTTTTATGTGATTAGTATAGAATGTATTGTCAGACAAACTATGATAGTTGAGGTTATGCCGTAAAATGTCATTGTATAGCAAAATTAATAGCACAGGAGATAGCACGGAGAAAAGAACCACGGTTATACTCTCAAAATAGAACTGATATCAGCCATCTAGTCAACGATAAATATGGCGTCCTGAAACTGCTAAGCAGCTTTTCTTGTTTATTTTTATCGGCTACGGAATTCACGCTTAAATAAACGTTGAAGGAAAGGTTCCTTAATTAAGGGCCTCTTTTTACGTGCCGGACAGTAACCCTTTATGAGTTATACTGTGTTTTTGGAAAATAAATCCTGCTGCGTGTGTCGCAAAATTTGATCATTACGTATATATGTACAAATTTTGTAGGGGCGCTTAATGTGCGATGGTTTTGTCAAGAAAAAGTAATTTATATGTGATCAAAAGATATTTTAGCGGATTTCAAACATGTTTATCAGATTGTTTTTTATTTGCTATTCTCTGACCCATTTTCGGCTCAAAAATGTTTGGACTTAGAAAATCAAGTACAAAATAAATTTAATACTAATTTAAATTACAGACAGTAACCCTTAGTGACCCTTTATGAATTATACTGTGTTTTTGGAAAATAAATAGAAAAGATAAGAAACAAGTATAAACGTGATTTGTATACATACAAATCACGTTTATACTTGTTTCTTATCTTTTCTTGTTTCGTATCTTCACACCAGGTCCCTTACACCCTGAAAGGGACCTGGCGTGACATACATTACATGCTGACAATATGATAATATCCTGACATACCTCCCATGCTTCTTCTAAGTTCATCATTCTCTTCATACATGCACGCCCATTCTTAAGACTTTTGGCTCCACCCTCAGACAATACTCGACCTATTTGGTCATGGTAGGTCAGTTTTGGTCTTCCTGGGTCTCTGTAACTATCCACATTTGCATTGTATATCTGTTGAGTCATTCATAAATCTTATTTCATACCTTTATTCCTCATAGGGTTATGCAGAGGTTTATGAATGCAGTCAAGGATACATTTTAATATACTCACACTTTTCCTTATACCTTTTATCCCCTCCCACCAATAAGTAGAAACTTCCATAAAATGCCAATAAAACCACCCACGGATTTAATAGTTTCAGCAGTCTATTTGGCCTTCTACAATTAGACTACCTACTGAAGTGGTTCAAAACAAAAAAACAAGTTCAAAATGAATTGAACACTAATCTTAATTAGTATTCAATTTATTTTGTACTTGCTTTTCTAAGTCCAAACATTTTTGAGCTGAAAATGGGTCAGAAAACAGCAAAAAAATGTTTGAAATCCGCTCTTTTGATCACATATAAATTACGTTTTCTTGACAAAACAACATTACATTAAGCGCCTCTACAAAATTTCTACATATATACGTAATGATCAAATTTTGCGACACACGCAGCAGGATTTATTTTCCAAAAACACAGTATAACTCATAAAGGGTTACTGTCCGGCACGTAAAAAGAGGCCCTTAATTAAGGAACCTTTCCTTCAACGTTTATTTAAGCGTGAATTCCGTAGCCGATAAAAATAAACAAGAAAAGCTGCTTAGCAGTTTCAGGACGCCATATTTATCGTTGACTAGATGGCTGATATCAGTTCTATTTTGAGAGTATAACCGTAGTTCTTTTCTCCGTGCTATCTCCTGTGCTATTAATTTTTCTATACAATGACATTTTACGGCATAACCTCAACTATCATATTTTGTCTGACAATACATTCTATACTAATCACATAAAAAGCAAAAATTGTTCGTCGAGTATGTACGAACAATTTTTGCTTTTTTATAAGAAAGAAAATAAAAAAATATGGGTTTGTAATCAAATTATATCTTTCCTTGGATTTCAAATATTATTTGGTATTAACCCGTTTTCCCCCTCGACGGAAAACGGGTTAATAAAACCCATTAAATAGTGCTACTAATAATATTAGGTATTGTAGATCAATTAGATGTTAGAGAATCAGAATAGTTAAGTTCGAAAGGTCATCATACACCGCTGGATCAATTGGGTCGTCAATTGAAATATACGCCATTACATACGGGAATGAGACTCTTAAAAACAATTTTGTTTTCAGATTTTCTTGAGATTTTGCAAATTATGTCTAATTATAAATAATGAAATAAGTGTCGTCCAGACCGACGACTAAAACCGTACGTATTTAGTAAAAAGCAGTTATTTTTCTCTCTCACTCACACACTCCAATTTTATTTATTTGTATGGATAAACTTATAATAATTAACTTATAAATAACTTATTTTTAGGTGTTTTTTTATTGAACATAATTTTTATTCTTCATCATCTCCACTGATATGTACAAGCCTTTTATACTGCTATAATGTTTTATAAAATTAAAACCATGTCACACACACTCGCACACATATGATAATAATTACCTACTATGGCCATTTCGGATCACGCCGCCCGCGGCTTTTACATTATAAGCATACAATGAGCGTCGCAAAGTGACAATCGGTTCAATTAAATACAGTAAATGGGACTCTTCATTAATTGAAGTTTAAGCGGTCACAAAACGGCTCATTATCAGTTTACTATTATATATATACATCATGTAAATATACTCCTAAACTGATTACTTTTTAGGATTTTGTAGCCTAATTGCAAACAACGGAACCATCATCTCTGTCTGTCTGTCTGTCCATCCGTACGTATGCTCCAGCCACTGTAATATATTACGCATATTGCCAGTATCAAGTTAAACGATATTTCGTATTCGTAATAAGTAGCGTATAAGTCAGTGTCAGTCAGTCAATTTATCAGTCAGTCGGTCAGAGTCACAGTCAATAATTCAAGTAATTAAGACTGTAAAGACTACATACTTGAAACTCGTGTACTTTGTGAACCGCCATATGATTTTATACAAAAATGATTTTAAAATATCCCTTCCTTTGGACTGAAACTCTTTTATATATTTGAAAGGTTTATTTTTAAAACCATTTTTTCAGCATTCAAGCGTTTGAAAGATACACAATAATTAGGTCTAAAA
Organism: Macrosoma leucophasiata; assembly: GCA_036365455.1. NCBI lineage: Eukaryota > Metazoa > Arthropoda > Insecta > Lepidoptera > Hedylidae > Macrosoma > Macrosoma leucophasiata. The sequence goes on from JAWQUS010000024.1 coordinate 15,132,573, forward strand.
TCTCAAATCTAACTAGAGGTACTTCTTATTTCTAAGAAGCGAGCTTAAATGCCCGGCTCCATACCGTTGTATCCGTTTAAGTATGTATTTATGCATGAAACTCAAAGAAGTTCTAGTTGGTAACTTACAAGATGGTATTTCATGTACATTCTAGGGAATTCAACATTATCCGTGGAAATACGAAGGAAAATAGGGAATGCCGACAGAGGCATACCGATTATGAATCACTTCGCCGAGCTTCTGATGAAGGCATGTCAGGAATCTTGTGAGGTAAAAGATTTATATCTTGTCGTAATTTTGTTTTAATCACCGCTGGAAAATATGGTCCAAGTTATATAGTTATTTTATTGTTTAGGGTAAACTATTTCAGAGTAACAGGTAAGAAAGGATTTATGTTGTACTTTTTAGCAGAGCTTACAGAGATAATTGAAATGAATTTTGTTAATATTTTAACATTCAGGTTTTTCTTTTGATTTATTGTACTCATTGTTTTCATTGTTGCATACGGAATAATTTACCTGTATTTTTTTCTCTTGCAGCAAAGTTTACATAGCAATAGTGGATAAAACATGGAAGCATCTGTCCGTATGATAATACAATAATATTGTGACTTAAATGATTCTACGGAAAAGTCACATCATGGATGTGACAGGATTTGTATATGTATATGGAACGGGGACTTTACCTCCAAACCCCAAGGTAACGGCGCCGAAAATTGTCCCTCCTACGACTCATCAATGTCAACCGTATTGTAACTAAAAAATCTATTTCGAAATTTTTGTCCTGTTTTCAATCGCATGGTGAAGTGAAATCAAATAGTCAAATTGAATTGCGTTAACTGAAAACGAACTAAAAGTTTATCTCATGCGTTTAGAATTCACAAAATAGGTATATTTTTTTTATTAAAAATCTGTCTTGTTAGGTAAATGACAATCTAAGTTACAATTTTTTATTAGAAATGAGTTCTACATATAAACTCAAAGGTATCTTCGTGAGGAATTGTTGCCTGCACGAGTTAATGATAAATTTATTATTATTTGTAATGAAGTGAAATCAAATCAAAAAGCACGGACGATGTGCGTAAAAGTTGAGAACAGATTAAAAGTTTATCAAAAAGCACGGACGATGTGCGTAAGTTGAGAATAGATTAAAAGTTTCTCTCATTCACTTGGAATACTCATATGGGACATTTTGGTTGAAATGATTAATATTCTGATTTTGCTTTTGATCTGGTGAATAACAATACATGCATGGATAGCAGAGTAATGAATATTTTTTTTCTACTTAAAAAAAAAACGATCGCATTCGGATATTGATTTTGGAGTATAAAAGATACTTTTATTTGGTTGAAAATGATTTTCTAATTAGAAACGATGTAAAAATAACGTGATTGATGTCACTGCGTTTGTATATTTTCTATTGAAGAGGAGTTATACCGGCAAAGTCTAGGGTAACTGCGCGGAAAATTGTTCCCTCCACGTTTCAATGCATATTCAACGGTTTTTTTATGCCAAAAAAATAACATTTTGTTTTCATGGTACTGATATAAAATCAAATCAAATAGTCTGGAAGAAGTGTGTATTATGAATGGATCTGTATTTCAAACACATGAAAGAAAGAATCTTTCATGTGTTTGAAATACACAAATAAATATAACTACGTTAAGAAAAACCGACTTCAAAACTGAAAAGTAAAAAATAATGATTTAATTGTAATTATGTACTACCTATTATTAATATGTGCTATTTACTAATAGGTTTGAAGTCGGTGCCAAGCCCTAAACAAATAATTATATTTTAATCACTTGAATATGAATACGAGCAAATTAATACACTTAACAAAACGTAACCGGCGAATCGTGGGTGTTTGCATGTATGCTTGAATTCATGCATTTACCTCTGCCTACCCCTTCGGGGATTACAGGCGTGAAGTTTGGCAGAGACTTCAAACCTATGAGTAAATAGCACATATAAATAATAGGTAGTACATAATTACAATTAAATCATTATTTTTTACTTTTCAGTTTTGAAGTCGGTTTTTCTTAACGTAGTTATATTTATTTTATACTTTTTAGTTTATTGCTGCATTGTCAATTAGATTAATGTTCACATCCTTTAAATTTAAAAAATCTGAATCTTTTAGCTTGACAGTTAGATACCTAATTTAAATTGTTTAGGTGTGTCGATACAAAATTATTACACGACTATACAAATTCAATGAAAAAAAAATATCCACGAAGGAGTAAATATGCTGTGTTGTGTCGTCGATGAGTAAATGTGTCATTGTCACTTGTTGTCATCTTGTTGTCATACGCATTAGGACTATCTAGGACGTCAGTGGATTCAACGCACTGTATGACAACTCGCCGTCTATTCTTATTCCTTTAGTCTGAGGTGAAAGTAAGTAAATAAGTGCTCATAAAATAAAAACTTATGGGCCTATCTGAATCAAATTTTTATGGGACCAATTCGAAACTATTCCGCATCAAACAAAAGAAGAATTACGTAAATCAGTCCAGAAATCTCGGCGAAATTCGCGTACATACATAAAAAAAAAATATATATATACCGGCCGAATTGAGAACCTTCTCGTTTTTTGAACTCGGTTAAATAGTTTAGATGTTGAAAAGACAAACTTGAGTAACGAATTTCTCGTGTCGCGTGATGGGCAAAACAGTGTGAACGGACAAAAAAGTGATGATTCCAAATATGATCTGTGTGATATTTTGTTTAGTCTTTTTAGTTTTTTTAGTGTTATTTTTATTATTGTTCATATATTTGTTTAATAAGTTATCAGTGGATGTCGTTCATCTATCTCAAAAATCGATTAAGTGCATCGAAAACGGAACTCAGTGATTTTTAGGATTTTTCCGTTAATATCTAAATTTACTAGCATTGCAAAAAAAAAAAAGTTATTAAGGTATGACAATATTGTTTACATTGCAAAGTCTATCGTATCAATTCTATACCTATTTGGTGTTGTGTAATTCTACACCTATTCTATACCTAGTTGGTGGTTATCCTGAGGTCACAAATTCGATCCTTGCCTGAAGTCAAATTTCTCTTTCCACTTTTTCTTTAAAATCTAAATTTACAGCAAAAAAAAATCACAATTATTCTTTTATTTTTCTACGGCTTCTTTAAACTAAAACTAAACAACCACTTTTACTAAACATTGAAATAAAATCGAATAGCTCGGTCGGGCGACATGTGAAAATCGAAAATGGACTGGCGACATTCTTTGGCGCTTTCAGAACATACAAATTGGATTACACTGGGATGTTGAAAAGAGTAAAATATTGGCAAATAAATTGCTTGTTTCATGTTAACAGCAATACAGTAAGCCGAACTAAAAAGTGTAAATAATGACTTAAGCTTGATTGAATTTGAAATTGAATTACTTATAGTTTTAATTGAAATAAGCCACTTTTGAAATAAGTATTTTGCTGTAGCTAAATTTTTTTTTGACTTCATGTTATTTAATTGGGAAGAATGTAACAATCACATTCAAATTAATATTACAAATGCAAAAGTTTGTTTGTTTGTTACTCCTTCACGCTAACACTGATAAAACGATTTTCATGAAATTTGACACACAAATAAAGAGTAACTTGGGTTAACACATAGGATAGTTTTCAACCCGTAAAAATTTTCCTGTGGGATGCCATGGGATGATTTGATAACTTTTTACAGGTTACGCGAAAAGCGATCTACACGCGAGCGGAGGCTCGAGCAACAGCTAGTACACTATATTAAAAAAAAACCGTTAATTCCCGCTTGTATTTCCCGAAGGAGTAGGCAGAAGTAAATGCATGCGTACACGCATATTCACATGCAAATACCCACGGTTTGCACGAAGGTGTCCATAAGCTCGCCACCTGTTATACAAAACTGGCAAACCGTGGAAAAGAAAGCAAAAAAATAGCGTTAAGTGATGCTAAAATCAGATAGCTCAAACGACCGACGCATGTTTTAATGACTACGGAACGCGTGTAGGACAATAATCTTCAAAAAGCGGATGCATCAACATATAAGACAAAAATATACTTAGTAAAAAAATGGAAATCCAACACGTCAGATGTTTTTGAGCCCATGAGCAGCATGCAGCAAGATTTACACGATACGCACGATATTGTTTGTGCATAATGTAGTATCACTATTTTTGTATCGTACGTACTACGGTAGATACAGGATGTAAGGAATATCTAATTAAAAGGAATCACAGGTCAAGTAATACTATATGTATAGGTTTATTCAAGATTCGAACTGAGGTCTGTCTTACATCAAGTCAAGTTTAGGACTGTCTTCCGACACCTTCTCCTCAATTATTTATTCATTATATTTGGGTTTCTCTCCCCACTCCTTCATACTTCTAAAACAATGCGCACCACAGTCAGTCCTTAACGTTCCCACGCAATTCCAATTTTTACAACCCTATATTCGGGACATCTGTACACAACATGGTCAAAAGTATCTAATCTTATCATTTACAACTCCAAAAACCCTTATCGTCATGAAATCAAACGATGCATTCAAATATTACAAATACAATAACTTATCCTACACCTTATTTTTACAATCCTACAATAATAATTGTTTCTATAAAAATAATAAAAACTTGAACACATAAGAAATGTATTCTCTCCAAATATCAATCACGTAACGAATACCTATGGCATAGTTTTATTCGACAAAAACTTGCAGCACTTCACTAAACGCTAAAATCAAATTAAATAGCTTGAACGACCGACGTGTGTAAGTCGAAAATTGACTTGCGGCATTGCGCGGTGCCTTTAGAACATACGAATTGAATTACACTGGGATGTTGCAAGGAGTAAAATATCGAAAAATAAATGACTTTTTTCATTCGAACTATGATACTGTGTGAATAGTACCTTAATCATAATTTTAAAATTAAATTAGTGTGTAATAAAAAAGCCCTTTTTTTAGCCAAAATCACTAAAATGTACCAAAGTTTTACTAACGAACAAACCTTTACCACTTCACTAAACGCTAGAATCAAATCGAATAGCTTGAACGACCGATGTGTGTAAGTCGGAAATTGACTTGCAGTATTGCGCGGCGCTTTTAGAATATACAAATTGGATTACACTGGGATGTTGAAGGGAGTAAAATATTGAAAAACAAATCGCTTGTTTCATGCTAACAGCAATATACTGGAGTTAACAAAAATGCACAATTGATGACTAAATTAACACATGGTTACTTGGCATTGGTCATTTTTGTATCGAAATTAACTACTTGGGTTATTGTTTTTATTTAACCCAATTATATGGGAGAAAGTAATGAAAATCTAAAAATATAGATGTACCTACTGTTTTTTTAAGCATTGTTGCCTGAAAATAAATAAAAATAAATGGATTATAATAATTAATAATATGCAACATAGCTTAACGCCTGTAGTCCCCGAAAGGGTAGGCAGAGGTAAATGCATGCATTCAAGCATACCTGCAAACACCCACGATTCGCGGCTTACGTTTTGGCCTATGTACCTAACAGGTGGCGAGCCTGTTGACATCTCCGGGCACATTACTAAACTTCGAGGTACCGGGAAAATTCCAGAAAATTGAAAATTCCCAATAGAACCAGAGATAAAGGACTTAACACCATTATCTTTGGTAACCCCCTACCCGGGAATCGAACCCAGGACCTCCAGCGTAGTAGTAGTGGCCTGCTACCACTAACTAGGCTACTGAGGCAGTTGAAAATAAATAAATAAAAATGGCTCAAAAATGCCACGGTTTTATTGTCCAGAAACCTATTCCCACTTCACTAAACGTTGAAATCAAATCGAATAGCTCTGCGGAGCGACGTGTGTAAATCGAGAATAGACTCACAGCGTGTTCCTCTCACGCGTTGAAAACACACAAATTGGATTATACTGCTGTGTTTAAAGATACTAAAATATTGGTAAATTCCTTGTTTCATGATAATGACGATATAGTGGGACGAACGAAAAAGTATAACCGGTGATTTGTGTCTAATGCCAATGGACATAGGATAAGTTACAGTATTTGGATGCAATACAAACACTAGGTAACAATTTCTGAAAATATTAAATATTTTATTTAGGTAATCTTGAAAGGTACCTATATTTATAATATTAAACGTCTAACTAGGTTTTACTCGAAAATTTTTTTGCATAAAGTTTATAGTTCATGTATATTTTATATAATCCGATGACAACATTTTACTGGTGGTAGAGCTTCAGTGACGGAACTCGCGTGCGTCTGCACCACCGCATTACCTAATATATATAATAAAAAAAATTAAGTCTAACTGACTAAGTACCTAACAAAAATACTTTGACTTTGACGAAAACTCGAAAATGTTTATGTTTACAGACAAAGAGACTGATTACCTACCTATATTTACACGTGCACCTGTGTGCGTAGCACGTAGAAAATACCAACCGTCGCCCATAAGAGGGGAGGAGGTTGGGTGATGCGGGGAAACCGGGCGGGACGTCGAAGTGTCCATATTATACGTAGTATTATTACATATTCTCTGCCATGGCTACTAAAACTTAAAAAACTATTTCCATTCGCCAACGTTTACGTTGGAATCAAATCAAATAGCTCGGCGAAGCGACGTGTGTAAATCAACAATGGACTCGCGGCGTGTTCCTCTCACGCGTTTCGAACACATAAATTGGATTACACTGGTATGTTGAAAGGGACTAAAATGTAGGTAAACAAATTGCTTGTGTCGGGTTAATGGCGATACGGTGGGTCGAAAAAATGTAGATTATGACTTACGCCTGATTGCATCCTGCTGGTTATGTAAATTTTAAATATTAACTTTTATAAAAAAATACGCGAGTAATAAAATTGATTTTAATAAACCAGTCAAATTAAGCTGAAAGGTCGATAACAACTGAGCAATATAAGAAAGACAAAACATTGATTGTATTTTGTTTTATGTAATTAGCCCAACGTTCTTACATGAATTTGGATGTTTAATTATGCCAAACCATTATACGTTTATTTGAACAGTAACATTCAAACATAGTAATATCATAACCAAATAATATTTTAGCTCACTATTCACATTATTTCTTACTCATTAAAATTATTTTTATAAATATTATTTGTACTGGTGGTAGAGATTTTTTTTTATTCCAATAATGGAGCTCGCGGGCGTAGGCGCCGCATTACTCAATCTTATTGCCACTAAATGATAAAATATGGTGTTTAGGTCAGGTGGTGATATACTGCTTCATAATATCTGGGGCAGAGGTACAACAACTTAGATCTCAGGAGTAGCAACGGATTTCATTGAATTAGAAGATATTTGATTGTATCATTCAAATGTCTGGTCTTAATGGCAGATGTTTATTAGCTTCAGTATTCAGATTTACCGAAGCACGCACCTGATTGTTATATTTTTCTTTCACGTTTTATTTTTCAGTACGCATTACTTTAGTATGTATGCCAGGTCTCTACCGGGGTAGGCAGATAGTGTAGAGCGCCAGATATCCCGGTCCTGACATACCTCTCGTGCCTCGTCTACCTTCATCATTCTCTTCATACATGCACGCCGATTCCTAAGACTTTTGATTGTAATTTTTTAATTGATTCCTAAGACTTGCATTACTTTAGTGTAGCGGTAATAAAATTTTTAATTGATTTTTTTTTTAAATTGCACTCACATGTGTTATTACAAAAATACAATAAAAGGAGGTACCAATGCAATAAAATTATAATACTTTTTCGTATGATAGCTTGCTTTCATTTATTTATCCTTGACGTAGACTCACTTTCCATAACTAACATGTTCTCAGTGGAAGGGTGGAAGGAACTGTAAAGAAATTATGATGATGAAAAACTATTTATTTATTTATTTGTTTAAGGAGAACCAACAGCTTTTACAATCTTGATAGCATTGAAACAATTTGAAAACAGAGAGCTAATTATAAGTTCCCGCGAAAATAAAACAATTTAGTATATCATAAGTGTGTGAACACAACACATTAAACTACATCTACATCTACGCACCCCATATAGGTGAAAAAACTTAGCATAAAAAGTATAAACTTTAAATATATACTGCATAAAGTTTTTAAGCGTAAATAATTAAACAAAATAAAAAGAAATAACAAAAAGGAAAAAAATAAAGAATTGTTATGTAGCTTTAGAGCAATTTGTCACTATATACCAAGTTTAGTATGAGAAATTAGTTCTTCTCGAAAAACCTGTTACTCAACCGCTGTCTCGCCGATGCCACACTGGTACAAAAGAGATCTAAATCTGTAACTTCAGATAGCTTGTTAAAAGTACTACTCGCACGCAGTAGAAAGGTATTTTGTCTGTAATTAGTCATTGCTCGCGGAACATACAAAGGATGTTTGGGACGTGTGATAATGGGCACTCGCAGAAAGATCTTGTCTAATAGATTAATGCAATCAATGCTGTTTGAGGCTATTCTAAGGAGAAAGCTTACGTCAGCTATATCTCGTCTATTTGATAAGGGAAGGAAATGAAATTTACGGCACAGGTCATCATAGCTATACGTGTGATACGGAACTTTAAGACGGTAACAGAGGTATTTCATAAATCTACGCTGAATATTTTCTATACGTGTTATGTAGACAAGATATCGAGGATTCCAGATCTGGGATGCATACTCAAGTATGCTCCTGACGTAAGCACAGTATAAAATCTTAAATGTTTTTGCATTTTTAAAGTCTTTTGAGCTCCTCATGACAAAACCTAAGGATTTGGATGCTTTCGTACACATACTGTCAATATGCTCATCGAAAATCAATTTTGAGTCATGTATTACTCCAAGATTATACACGCCATATTATTTAAAACTTGGTCTTTTAGAAAATAAGTGGATGGGGTTGCCTTCTTTTTCCGTGTAAAAGTAACAACTGAGCACTTCGACGGGTTAAGGTCTAGCTTGTTTATCTTACAGTAATCGTCAAGTCTTACCAAGTCAGCTTGTAAGTTCGACACATCAGTTGGTCCTTTTATACTACTAAATATTTTCATATCGTCTGCGAAACAAAGAAGTTGATTATGATGGAAACACTTTTCTATGTCATTTATAAAGATGAGAAATAGCAGAGGACCTAACAATGATCCTTGCGGCACGACGCTCGGCACGATGACCCAACTAGAAATGTAATTACTTACCACGACAGCTTGTGTATGATTATCTATATAGGAGGCAAACCATCTTAAAAGATCTCCTCTTATGCCTATTAATTCTAGTTTGACCAGTAAAAGTTTGTGGTCGATTCTGTCAAAACATTTACTGTAATCAGTATAGACTACGTCTACTTGACCACCGCCTTCCATAATATTAGTAGCATAATCATTAAAAATAATCAAATTTGAAACTGTGGATCGACCACGTAAAAAACCATGTTGTGCCGGGGAAAAGGATGACCTAATAGCTTGACAAACTTGATTGTATATAATTTTTGAAAAAAAATTTGCAACAGTACATAGTTGTTTCTGGCCTTTTTTGTGAACTGGAGTTACAAATGCAGACTTCCAAAGGCGAGAAAAAACAGAACATGAAAGAGATTTTTTATATAATATAGATAACGGAGTTGTCTGGTCCGTCTAATTTTGCAGGATCTAACTTTGTAAGCATTATCGTAAGTTCGCTTTTATTTATAACAATTTCTTTAATGTCAGATATGTGACCATAATTATAATCAAGGTTTGTATTGCAACTAGAAGGAGTGGTCGGCGTTAGAAATGTGGAGTGAAAGCAGTTGGAAAAAGTTTCACAAATCTCAGTACCACTGGAGACAGATTTTCCCTGATAGTGTAATGTTTGCGGAATAGCGCCTGATTTGCGATGTGATTTAACAAATGTCCATACCTGTTTCGGATTTGACTCTACTTTATTTTCAATATTAGAAATGTATTGGTACATAGCAAGTAATTTCAACAGTTTTGGCTCTATCTCGTAAAAGAAGAAACGCGTTATAGTCCGAGATGTTACCATAGATCTTAAATTTTTTAAGAAACTTAAACTTCTCCTTAAGAATTTTGATCAATGCAGACGAGAACCATTTAGGGTAGCTGTTGGGAAAGGTAAATTTACTAGGAATGTAACTTATTTTAAGTTTTTCTATAATATCATAGAAAAATGTAATTGAATCCTCCAGAGATCTACGACCAAATTCATTTACCCAATCAGTTTCAGCAAGTTCATTATTAATTGCATTGTAGTTACCCTTATTATAAAAATAGCGCAGAAAACTTTGAGGTATTAATGGGGGGGGGTACTTTTAAAAAATCTAGTTCGATAAGAATCGGTTGAAAGAATTGTGGTGTAAATCAATCGGTACCAGTGGTTCCTGACATTCAGAAACTAATACATCACGGTTCGATAAAACCAAATCTAATAATTTATTGTAATTATTTTTAACCCAATTATATTGCTGTAAGTCATACGTGACTAGTTCATCGACTAAAAAATACTCATCAGCACTAGAAACATTACAAGGTTTTAAGTAATTATGGTTCATGGAGCGCTCCCATTTAATATTAGATAAGTTGAAGTCTCCCAAGATAAGGAATTTGTCGTCCGAATTTGATAATAAAATCTCACCCACTTTCTCCAAGTATCTGCGCAGTTGATCCGAGTACGAGTAGCCCCCCTTCTGACCAATAACGTAAACACAACTGACATGTAAGTTCATACAGGTATTATCGGTATGTTTGAGATTAATTGTGAGCCATATGTCTTCTGCTGATGAATGAAAAAGTGGTTGGGCCGTCACCGGAATGCTTTTGCGTATAGCAATCAGCACTCCCCCACAATATATCTGGTCTAAGGCATCATACTCGCGATCACGTCGCCACACAATATACCTTTCATCAAACAACGACGACAAAGAAATACACTCAGGGAGCCACGTCTCAGTGAGTACTGATACGATGATCAAAATATCATGCCTTGGTTTTGTGATTATACCTACATATAGAGATAAAATAAAAACAAAAACAGCTTTTAAGTACGTAATGAAAAATAAGCAAACATTAAATAATTAATTAATGTTATCAATATTTTATTTTCCATCTAAAAAGACGGAACCCTAAAGAGCTCAGCTTTTGATTTCATGTCAGCAATATTAATATTTTATGTTTAGTTTCACGACATCAAGAATATAATAAAATTTAGCTCCCAGATTTATGTCTAGCAGTGACATTTGGAGAAATGTGTGCTGTCACTTTTAGAAATGAGTTACAATGTTGCTCATATTTCAACTATGGCTACACGTAAGGAAATGGTATGATCTATTTATTATAAGGCCAATAGGTTAATAGCCTCAATATTTTTTTATAGCATAAATACTATTCCAATATCTTCGACCGATAATACGACCCTATCGCACTAGAGGACGAAGGAAAATTCTGCCAGTGCTGCCAAAAAAAATACGCTTACACTCACAGCTCCACACTAGGTAGAAACCTGTATCGTGGGTGCCGTTTTACACATACAACTGATACAACACATAATATGACATATACAAACACCCAGACTCGAAAGAAATATCAGTAGGCCATACAATTATTTATCCCGGCACGGGGATCGAACCCGTCTGACTGACAAATCATCATCCCTCCCTCAGCACGTGAAGTGTAACAGAACAGTTTCTTGGAAGCTTTAAATTGTTTATTACAGTATTATCAGTGAGAGAGTATATTAAACAAAGGTAAACCTGACTTTTTATGCTTGAACGGACAACTTCATTTAATGCTTGACGTGACCTTTGGCAAACTTTTCGCTGGCTATTTTAGAATTTTTATCAAAAAATATACCTGAAGTTATATTACATCAATCGATCATTTAAGTACTTGAATATGTGTTATTAGATTAATTTGAAATTGTTTTTCTTTTTTTTTAAATAGGCCCCCCTAAATATCGTTGTACTTTTAAGTTACTTATCTATATTTATCCTAAAAATGCTTATTCTCTGATCAAAATATTGGCCAGCCAGAAGTGTCGACCAAAGGTTGCACAGTGTCTCCAAATAGGAGACGAGCACTGGTGCCCCATGAGCCTAGCGTTCCGAACCCAAATGGCACAAATAGGTAGATATCTAAATTTGCTCCGCTTTAGGGTCTCCGCTGATGCAGCAGCAGTGCCGGCAGACCACGCCGTGCCTGGAAGATGGGATGGCGCTAGGGTGTCAACGCATATTGTGTCCCACACCAAACGCCTGCCCAGCAATACAATTTTTTATGATGAGTGAATTATTTTTGAAAAGCAAACGTTCGTAAATTGACTGGGACTCGAGTAATAGTAGGGGAGCCCAAGGGATTTTCTAATTTACTCCAGCGCGTCAGATTAAGATATGGGAGATACCTTGCACCCCATTCAGTACCTACACCAAATCTAAGATTTCCATAAAGGGCCGAACCCGTGGGGCTTCCGCAACGAGCTTGCCTCGCATCCAAATCGTCAGAATTTTGTACGGAAACGTTGATTGGGTTCACTTTATATCCTCTCTGAGTATCTGACCTTCTTGAGTAATTTTTCACCTTCATTTTTTAAAGAATCAAATGTTTTTACAAAAGGCTGTAAAATGTGCCCAAACTACGCTCTTATACAAAATTCAGACGATTCGGAACATAAGTAAAATCGTAGCTACCTTTTGATTTTTTTTAAGGGCTACCCTTCAGGTGCAGCCCTATATACAAACTTTATATTTAGTGATAAAACAAACTATGATGCTTCCATAGTATCATTTATCTTCTTCACTATTGACTTGGTTGTTAAGAACAGAATGCACCATATTAAAGAAAACTAAAAGCATTTCGAAACGTACAGCGAACCAGGCATTTATCAAAGTCCTTCTCAAGCAATTTTATATTATCTAGTGCAACACTAAAGCTATTTACAATCAATTTCATCGTCTATTAAATTGACGTACTGTTATACGGGATTTGGAAATAGGTTTTTTAAAAAAAATAAAAATAGAATTGAATTTGAAGAACAACCGTTAGGCAGGAATATTGGAACGAGACTGACTAGTGGATGGGTGATTGGTTGGGAAGGATAGGAGAAATGCTGACCGTGCGGGATTTGTAAGGTATAAGCAAAGAGGGTAACATAGGCAAGATATAACACCTCCCCCGAGTAGACTAAACATCGGGGTTGAAATTACGATGTTTAGGAAATAGTTAGGAATTAGAGATTAGTCCTTATACTAGGACTCGGAAGATTTTCAATATTGGATAAGCGTTTATGGTTTTTTAAAGAAATAGAAGGTTCGGAATCAGTTTCCTGATCTGGTTTTGGAGAAGAGTCTGCTTGAGAAGTTTCTAGGATCTTGGAGAAAAAGATGGAAGGAAGACGGGAGCGGTTGCTTGATTTAATATAAATAAAAAGTTTAAACATACAAAACACAAACATAAGAGAAATAATTACAATAATAACAATAGAATAATGAGTCTCATATTTAATAATTGGATGTTGATTTATGATTTTGTCAGTTTCGTGGGACAAAGATTTTAATTTAGATTTAGTTTCCATGGTAAAAACATCCAAATCAATATTTTGTAGTCTGATATGAGGCTCCTTATTGGTTTCTTTTACAAAGTTATCTAATTTGCAACAAGAATCGTTTATAATACTGAAATCGGAAAATTTTAAAGTAACATTAATTTTTAGTGTACTAAATTTGGGAATGAGTTTAGTGCTTTTTGAATAGCCTTGACAATCATTAGGAATACTTATGATCCCTGTTCCAATGACATTAGTTTCGAAAGTCTTTTCATTAGGACATTCAATATACAGCTTATTATTAGTGGATTGGACGTAAATCCAATTGTTATTGTAAAGAGGTTTCCATAAATCTAGGTGTCCGTGGATAAAGTCGGTTTTGCACTGCACTGGTAAAACACTGATTGTATTTGATAGGAATTCACTTTCACAACTGGGATTAGCACTTGTAGAAAACACTGTTATCACGTCGCAGATGTAGTTGCGTGAGTCTATCGGCTTGCATTCCTTTAAAGATTCTAAGGTACAATATTCGGATTTATCCTTGGTCATCGCTATGAATTTATAACTAGGCAATATAAAAATAAATAAATCTGGATTCACATTGTTATAAGGAGTAGGTAAAGCTAAAACATGGTACAAATTGAATTCTTTAGTAGATATCAGTGGTATTCTTAAAACAAAAACAACTTTGTTATTAAAAGTATAACAAACAACATTTGATATATTAGTCAGAATATGAATTTGATTAATTGTTAAACTTGTAGGTAATTTTTTATCTACAGGAATATATCTGTAGTTATCAACAAGTTCTTGATATAACAAGGCAGGAGGTAGTATTGTTGGATGTAAGATATTTTTACTACTTAGTATGATAGCATTCATTATATCTTCTAATTTGAAAGATAAGGTAAGAAGAGTAGCTTCTATATTATTTATAATCGAATTAATATTAGCTTTTATGTTTAGATCATTAGCAATTAAAGTAATGTTTTTTAGATTTAAGGAGAACGTGTTGATAGCTTCATTTAGACTGGCTTCATTGATTTTAATTTTGTGAATTGTGGAATTAAATAGAGACAAAGTAGAAGATGTGACTAAAATACTTTCTTTAATTAATTAACTCAGTCTTTTCTCATTATTTTGAACATTCTGAATTGCATCATCATATTTTACAGCATCACTTTCATCTAAGGTCCCGAAAATAGTTTTAGCAAGAGTGCCGATGCCACCTATCCAAGCTCCTCGTTTGAATCGATTATTACTTAGCAAATGAGATATAGAAGAGTAATCGGAGACAATGTCATTGTATCTAATTGTGAGAGGTTCTAAAACATTATGACACTCGAGATTATTTGATTCACCTTTAATCTGATTGCAAAGAAAACGGACTGTGCCCAAAACGGAATTAAGATTTTCTATATGAGGACCTATGTAAGATATATCAAAGGGTGTTACTACATCGAGATAGTCGATGCCTATTTTAAGTTCACCGATTTGATCAAAATAGATACCAGAACTCGAATTGATTTGTTGAACATAATCTTGTTGCCCTTGAGCCAGTACACTGTAATAGAAAGAGACGAAAAATGTAAATAAGATGAAACTACTAAAGTCCAAAAGTAAAATAAAATATAATCTAAAGAATAAAGCATAACACGATTATAATTAGCTTAATTTAAATTAGAGCTACTGCGTGTTTTATTTCATCAAAATGATGCTTTGCATGGCGTCTGTTTATTAACAAAGTAACATTATGGTTACTATGGACCTTTAAGATTTTGTATGGGCCTTTCCATACAGGAGACAGAGCTTTTCGTAGCCTTAAGTGTGCTTTAAGATACACTAGGTCACCAACCTTATAGGTGACAGGACGAGACCGTTGATCATAATAAGATTTTGATCTTTCTTTAGATTTAGCAATATTTTCCAGGGCTTTTTCACGCGATAGTTTTAATCGATGATTTAACATTTTAATATATTCGTGATATGTACCGGTGGAATTTGTTTCAAAGATAGAGTCTGGAAGATATGGTTTATGACCAAAGAGAAGTTCGTAAGGAGTGAATTTGGTCGTTGTGTGGACATTAGTATTGTAAGCTAACATAGCAGTGTAAACATATTTGTGCCAATTGGTTTGATTATCGTTAACATATGATTTGAGGTACTCTTTAAGTGTTGAATGGCTTCTTTCAAGTGCACCTTGGGTCTGCGGATGGTATGGTGAAGACCATAGTTGTTTAATCTTAAGAAACTGACAAGTCTTCTTAAATAAATCAGCTGTAAAGTTGGTGCCTTGGTCGGTGAGAATTATTTTTGGAATGCCGAAAAGAGAGACAAAATGAACGAGACATTCACAGCATTCTTCTGCTGTGGCATTAGCTATAGGATATGCAGTTGAATATTTAGTAAGGTCATCTTGTAGTGTTAAGATGTACTTGAGGTTAATTTGACCAGCATCAGGAAGAGGACCAACGATGTCGAGACTTATTCTTTCGAAAGGAGCAGAGGATGTAGAAGTTATTTGCATTGGAGCTCGGTTAATTTGACGTAATGCTTTATTTGATTGACACTGAGCACATTTCTTAACATAATTTTCAATATCTGTTTTCATATTCTTCCAAAAATATCTTTCTCTGATCCTATTGTACATTCTGCTCATGCCAACATGACCAGCGATAGGTATATCATGATTATCCTTTAATATTTTCGAAATTTCACTTGGAGTTGGATAGACAATAGTATTTCTGTATATTTTGACCGATATATTAGTGTTATGGAAAAGATAATTTATCATGTTATAAAGTTTAGTATAATTAATTTTCATAAAAGGATCTTTAAAGTCAGATATAGCAATTTCGTTACAAGAATCAGGATTATTGATAAGTATTTCATTTCTAAGGTTTTTTAAAGATTCGAATAAGTCAGGATATGAAACAGTGTCAAAGTGATAGACTTTAGTAAATAAGAAATAGTACAATTTAGTATTTGTTTTAAGGTTTAGAAGGGAATGTAATTTTCGTTCTTTATTAAGGAATTCAGTGGTATCCTTTTGATTAGAAAGGACCTCTTCAACATACGGGTTAGCTTGATCCAGATCAATAGAAGTTGGTAAGACAATTAATTTAGAATCGGAGGACAATAAATTATTTGTATACTCATGAATCACAGTGTTAAACATAGATTTAGTATTAGACATAGATTTTAGGAAATCAGCATAACAATCATCGGAGACATTTGGACTTGGTATGTCTATAGGTAAGTCACTGTGAGAGTTAGTAGGAGGACTTAGAAGTTCATCTGGAGTTGGTAAATTTAAAGAAGGTGATTCATGATTAGATACAGCGATATTTTCAGGAATAGCATCAGTTGGCGAATTTGAAGGTAGGTTAATGTTTTCCGGATTAAGAGGAGAAATTGTAAGTTCTCCAAGTTGTTCTAGTGGATCTAAGAAAGGTAAGTTCCATTCATCAGGATTCGGTGGACTATTCAGGATTTCTAGATCAATGTGTTCAGGATTTGGAGGACCTTGAGAGGTAGAAGGTAGAGTCAATTGAGATGATCCAGTGGGATTTTGTATATCGCTAGGGTTAATATTAGGATTAGAACCAGATCCTATTATGTTTACAGGATATCTGGAAAGAGCGTCTGCAGCGGAGTTTAATATACCCTTTCGATAAACGATTTCGTATTCGTATTCTTCTAATTTTAGTCGCCATCTTTGGAGTTTGCTGGAAGGATCCTTATGATTAAATAACCATTTCAATGGACGGTGGTCAGTAACGATTTGGAATTTTCGACCATATAGATAAGGTCTGAAAGTTTTACAGCCGAAGATAATAGCTAAGAGTTCCTTTTCTGTTGTGCTGTAGTTGGTTTCGCTTCGGTTAAGTGTACGTGAGGCGAATGCTATAGGTTTATCCTTACCGATAGTACCTTGGGATAAGACGGCACCTATGGCATGATTTGAAGCATCACAAGTAAGTATAAAAGGTTTTGTAAAATCAGGATAGCAAAGAACAGGAGAGGAAGTTAATTTACTTTTTAGTTCATCGAAGGCGACTTGTTGTTCGTTTTGCCATTGGAAAGGAGTGTCCTTTTTCAAGAGACTGGTAAGAGGCTTAGCAATTTTGGAGAAATCGGAAATAAAACGGCGATAATATGAAACTAATCCCAGAAAGGATTTTATATCTTTAGGGGATTTAGGTTTTGGAAATTCTACAACAGCTTTTATCTTTTGAGGGTTGGGTTTGACACCTTCTTCAGTGATGACATGACCCAAATAGGCTACTTCTCGTCTGAGGAATTCACATTTTTCTGGTTGCAATTTGAGGTTGAATTCTCTTAACCTTTCGAAGACACATTTGAGATTTTGAATAGCCGAGTTTAGATCGAAGCCGTAAAGGACTATATCATCTAGATATACGAAACAGCGTGTACCTTGTAAGCCTGATAGGGCGGTATTCATCAACCGTTGGAATGTGGATGGTGCATTTTTAAGACCGAATGGCATACGAGTGAATTGGTAATGTCCATGAGGGACAGAGAAAGCCGTCTTAGGTTTATCTTCTTCTTCTACGCGGATTTGATGGAAACCAGAGGAGAGGTCTAAAGTAGAAAAGTAATTACTGGAACCTAATTGGTCAAGAATCTCATTGATATTAGGAATAGGATATGTATCCCCTATTGTGATGTCATTGAGCTGACGAAAGTCTATGACAATTCGCCATTTTCTTTCACCGGAAGCATCTAACTTCTTGGGGACTACCCATATTGGTGCAGACCATGGTGATTTAGAAGGTTCAATTATTCCTTGATCTAACATTTGGTTTATTTGCTTTTGGACTTCGTTTTTATGGACTTCAGGAAAACGATATGATTTTACGTAAATAAGCTTCTCAGACGTAGTTTTTATTGGATGTTTTAAAGTGTCAGTATGAGTCAGTTTCTCACCTGGAAGATGGAATATATCAGAAAACGAGGAACAGAGGTTATAGAGAGCATTAGTTTCTTCTGAATTTAAATGAGAGACGCGGAGCTGATTTAAAACTTCTTGAGTTCTTTGATAGGAATTAGAATATTGAATATTATTAACAGGGTATTCGTTATTATCGTCATTAGAAAGAGAAGGTGGTTGAGAGTGTTCACATGGAATCAGAGTTAAGTTCAAATTAGATTTAAGTGATATAGTAGATTCAGCGGTATTAATTACTGTAAGATTAACTCGGTTATTGTTTTTGACTTTTACAAGACAATTCGCAATTAAAAGGTCTTTGAATTGATTTTGGTTTAGTACAAGGCCTTCTTTAATTTCAGGATTAGAAACAGAGCATTCAATAACCATTTCAGTTCTGGCGGGTATAGTATAAGTCGGTTCATTAAGTAAAAGATTGATATTTGTTTTGCCAATTCTCAATTTATTTCGATTGTAATCTATACTACAACCAAATAGATTTAGTAGGTCTGTGCCAATTATACCATCATAGGGAAGATCTATCTCATCAATGACATGGAATTTGTGTGATATTGTTTTATCAGAAGTGTCGCAGATCTTTAATTTTAATGAAAAGTGTCCTGATGTTTTTGTGGTACATTTCACGGGATCTATACCTTTTAAACTTATTTTTTCTTTATTTAATTTCGGCCTATTTTGAATCGAATGTGATTTTATCAAACTGACGGCGGATCCAGAGTCTACTAATAATGATAGTGGGATGTCAGACACCGATGAGTAGACGAGAATATGTGGAAGCAGGGTTTTGTTGAGGTTAATTTTGATTTCATAGATTATGTTTTCTGTTTCAGGTTCAAGAATGGTTACTGTGGATGTTGTAGATACGGCGGGTGAGGTAAGAGATACAGTGGGTATAGTTGTTGGGGTGGATACAGAGGATTCAGTGGATTTAGTAGGTTCAGTGGATTTAGTAGATTCAGTGGATTTAGTAGATTCAGTGGATTTAGTAGATTCAGTGGATTTAGTAGATTCAGTGGATTTGGTAGATTCCGCGGATTTAGTAGATTCAGTGGATTTAGTAGATTCAGTGGATTTAGTAGATTCAGTGGATTTAGTAGATTCAGTGGATTTAGTAGATTCAGTGGATTTAGTAGATTCAGTGGATTTAGTAGATTCAGTGGATTTAGTAGATTCAGTGGATTTAGTAGATTCAGTGGATTTAGTAGGTTCAGTGGATTTAGTAGATTCAGTGGATTTAGTAGATTCAGCGAATTTAATTGACTTAGTAGGTTTTGGGGTAGATACAGAGGATACAGTGGATTTAGTAGATTCAGCGAATTTGATTGACTTAGTAGGTTTTATGAAGGTGTCGAAATTGGAATTGGAATTGGGTAGGTGTCTCGTATGACACCGATACGAGGCACTTATTCGTTTTTTGGTGTTGTATCTACGGTATCGTAACCGTCTTGATTTTGTAAGTGCTCGTTTGAATCATCGGAAATATGATGTATCGGTGTTCTATGATACTGACTTTGGTTGTTCGAATTTTGGTTTGCCTGAGTCTGTTGACGATAGTGATTATTACCACGATTATTATTATATTTTCGTTTGCGACATTGTTCAATAGTGTGTCCTGGGTTCTTACAATACCGACAAATCGGAGTGAATTGTGGTTGATTCGACGTGCTAGGTCTATCATTGGTTTGATAGTGTTGAGCTCTATAGGGTCGCATGGGAGCATTTGGCCTCGGTTTATAGGAATTTGAATTGGTATTTGTAGAATAGAGAGATTTTTGGATTTTTTCCTCTATAATCGCGGCATTTATAGCATCGTTAAGATTTTTAAAGGTCTTACAGATGTAAGACCTTTTAAAAGATATTGTTAAGATGTAACATTATCAGATGATAATGTTTGAGATACGGGGTATTAACCCAATCTGAAAGTGGTGAAGGGCTAACTCCTCCATAGCTGCGGTACGGATTGCCATTTCACGGTTTTTATGTCCATGCGATATGGATATTTCACTTAATAGTTGTGAGAGGCATGTTTCTAGTCTGAGAGCGTATTGGCTAACTGTTTCGCTCGAGCGCTGCTTACACTCTTGCAACTCCGTCATCAAATAGATAAATGCTTTGAGTTATTAATACTTTCCTAACAGCTATCTTCTGCAGTACCTTATATATTATGTATTATTGATATGTAGTAAGTAGTATATAATATAACTTATATTATGTATTAGAATATTATAGTAGTATATGCCTATATATTTATGTACCTGTATATATGCTTTAATAATATACCTTTATTTGTATTTATTATTTTGTACAAACTTGATAACTTTTTATTGTACGCTTATTTTATAATTTTTTGTTTGTTCTTTTTCTTGAATGCTCTGCACCCCTTATGTTGTCTTTACAACCCAAAGGTTGACTGGCAGAAAATGCTATATAGCATTAAGTCCGCCTCATGTAACAATTTTCTTGTGCACATGGAAGAATAAATAAATAAATAAATAAATAAATAGGTGTAATGCTTTCGTTCACTGTACTGTGTTTTCAAAAAATCTTTAAGCTGTTGCCAGTTACAGAATTCTTTAATTGAGCACGCAATTTTCGCTTTTCCCTTAATTTGACTTAATATAAATTTAAAGAGGATATCCCTTTGGGACTCCGATGCTAATTCATAGGCGTTATTGCAATCTATAATAAATGAATTTAAGGTTTCTCTACAACCGTCATACGGCTTTATAAATTGTAGTAATATTGATAATTCTACATCGGGTTTAGACGCAGTCGTTTTCTTTTTTTGTACGGGCCTAGAAGGCGGGCCTAAAGAGGGAGGACAGTGGCTATCGTCCTCTGTGTCAGTTATTGCTATCTCGGGTCTTTCGAATTTTGGACTCTGTGACCTAGATTCTGCCATATTTTATATTATTTAATGGAACACACAGTACAAAAATAAAACACACTAGAAGAAATAAAGTGCTGAAAACAAAAGTAATAACACAAATAGGACAGTGACAAAATACTTAGTTTAAGAATAGAATTGATTTGCGCAATGACCAAGTTATACTTTGTAAAGACTCACAGGAATGCAGCTAACACGATAACACCGATCATAGTTCTCGGGCTCTGGATGTTTAGACGCGAACTCAGCGGAATGTGCGCAGATAACGCGCTCGGCTGGCACCTCCAATGCGTTGTTTCGATTATGAGTGATTGAATTAATTTGGAGCTTTAAAACCTGGTAGAACTCGAACTTGTAGCGTTATAGACTATTTCAAGAGTCTAACTGGTACTGGTAGAGCGCTAACTTTGCACCCTTGTCGTACTTTGGATCGTCTGGACGATGGTTTTGAATGAATTTAACACTTTTTATAGGAATACGGCACTGTGGTAAGAACACGACACTTTGTTCACTTTTCAACTTAGGAAAATACCGTAGAAGCACACACATGTACTTTGGAGTCACTTGAGAGACGTACCGGGGACTTTTCAAAATCCCTTTACGCTGCCACCAATTGTTATACGGGATATGGAAATAGGTTTTTTAAAAAAAATAAAAATAGAATTGAATTTGAAGAACAACCGTTAGGCAGGAATATTGGAACGAGACTGACTAGTGGATGGGTGATTGGTTGGGAAGGATAGGAGAAATGCTGACCGTGCGGGATTTGTAAGGTATAAGCAAAGAGGGTAACATAGGCAAGATATAACAGTACGAAGCGTGCTCACGTTAGATTATATGAGAAATAGGTGCAACGTTGATCTAATGTTCACGATTGACTTTTAAAGTGTTACTATTTTAGATAAGGGATGAAAGTTGGGAAAACTCTTTTATATTCTGCTAAACTGAAGTCTAGTTTCGATTTCTTGTACCCTTCTCTTAGGTTGATATAGTTTCTATCGACTACAGTTAATAGAGTTAGTGTTTTCATTTGTTTTAAATCTGCCCCTATTACTCTTTTGTTCATTATTGAATATCAAAACTGCTCGATAAGTAAGCTTCCTTTAAAGGAGCACTGTATTTTCACAAGGAAATGTATCATTATAAGTACCTTGCAACGTTGTATTTTTTCTGGTTTTAAAAATGGTCACAACGCCATCTAGTTAATCACCGCCGTACTAGGTCAACATTATCAATAGTATCACGTATTCCATACGACGCATAGTTTGATTACATAATTTATCTAATACTTATAATTTGTCTAAAAATACAATTTCGATTATTCCAAATTATTTAATTTGGAATAATCGAAATTGTATTTTTTATTAGTATTTACTAATTAAAACGACAAGAACATAATTAAAATATTATTCGGTGAATTTAATTAGCATTGTTGCTGAAAGTCTGAAAAACACGCGAATCCAGGGCCGGTAAAGGGGAAGGTCTGAGAGGTTATTAGACGTCATCGGTCATTTGATTTTTCTTTGTCCAACTAGACAGTGGTGACGCACTCGAAATTATGAAAAGGCAGGAAGCCTTTGAAGGTTGGGGAAAAAGTTTCTTCGCATTTTTTAAGATAATTCAAAACATTTTTTAATATAGTTTATTTAAATTTAACTAAAGTATGTATGTACCATTTTGTTCGATAACCTTTTGCCATCTTGTAGGTAGGGACATGATCCCATTGCTATAAAAATCTTCTCATCAAAATACCGCGACACGTGGATTTGGCAGTCCTCTCGTGATGTTAACCTAACATTGCATAAAGAATTCTGAAGAGACCGAAACAGGTGGAAATCTGAAGGTGCAAGGTCAGGACTGTACGGCGGATGCAATACCACCTCCCAGCCAAACTCTCTTAATTTTTGCTGAGTGGCTATAGATGTGTGAGGTCGTTATCATGATGAAACACCACACCCCTTCTGTTGATCAATTCCGGCCGATTTCTCTCAACTTCTTGCTTTAATCTCATCAGTTGTTCGCAGTAGAGTTCAGAATCGATAGTCCTGCCTGGTGGTAATAGCTCATAATGAATAATGCCCTTCCAATCCCACCACACATACAACATCACCTTATTGCGAGTTAGCCCGGGTTTCGCCACAGTCTGTGAAGCCTGACCGGCCTTTGACCACGACCTTTTTCGCACGTTCTTGTCGTACGTGATCCACTTTTCATCACCAGTTATCAGCTTCTTCAAAAATGATTCGGTTTCATTACGTCGTAATAAAGAATCACAAATGAGTACACGGTTCATTAGGTTTCTTTCAGTGAACTCGTGAGGTACCCAAATATCGAGCTTTATTTTGTACCCAGCTTTTTTTCAAATCCGCCAAAACTGTTTTGTGATCAATTCTCAGTTCTTCAGCTACGTCGTAACTACTGAAATGTCGATCTTGCTCCACTTTTTCAAAAATGGCATCCATTTTATCCGTAATAGGGCGACCAGAGCGAGGTGCATCTTTGACATCAAAATTTCCGGATTGAAAACGCTTAAACCAAATTTGTGCTACTCTCACAGACACTGCACTAGGTCCATAAACATCGCAATTTTTTTTCGCGGCTTGCGTTGCATTTTTACCTTTTTTGTTGTAAAATTTTAAAATATATCGAATTTCTTCATTAGATTCACTCATCTTGACAGTACGAAAAACAAATGAAAATCACACATTTGCCTAATTTGAATTAGGAATTATGTTCTTTAAAATTTTAACTTTCAATGATACCAAAACCAGCCAGATACAAATACTACAGCCAAAGAGATTTTATTACAAGTTCATACATACTATAATGCAAAAAGTCTTTTTCCCCAACCTATTATGTTAGCTATCATGGCCTAAATGCCTATTAAATAGGCTTTTTATCATCAATTGAGGTAAGATCTTCAAGAATCTTTGGATATTTTCTCGTTCACATGTCGGTTTGAGAAATAGCGTGATGATTTCATGTTGAGTTGTTTGTTGCAGCCAGTTTCTCTAATGTCGGGAGGAGTTGGGATGCAGAAACTTTATTCTGTTATGAGATATAAGCGAAAAGTCCTCGTAAGTAATTATTTCCACTTCCACAAGTTTTGTATAGGGAGGCTGTTTGATTCATGTTGAGTTTGGTACTAGATTCTTCATGAACCAAACAGAGATAATGCACATTGTAACCAGTGTGATTTTGTTTCAGATGCGGGTTCTTTTAATTATTTAGTTATTACTTTAATATTTTTTTTTCCATGATTTAAGTTATTTTCACGATTTAAATATTTCTTACATTTATGATTCTTTTTGGTTGGGTTTCATAATTTAGCGGTATATTTAACATGGGGAATTCTCACCTTACATTTTAGGTACGGTTCATTATTGGAATATTTTTTCCTTCCCCAATTATGTTGTTAGATACCGTAGATTTTAGGCATGCATAAATTATGAGGATTCTAACTGACCTCTGTATGCGGGGTGTGACCGGTTACCCTGAAGCCTAGTGGAGGAGATAGATACTGGACCCCTCCGTAAGCTGTCTACTAAGGTACCATCTTAAGGATTTGTAGAAAGGATTAGGGTTACCGGCATTACCATGCCCGGGGACGGGTAATTAAGTAAAGTATAAATTAAATTGAAAAGGGAGCAGTAATCGACACCACTCGAACCATTTTATATTCACGACCCTGTTTTCTTGACAGTTTGGTACTTGACCACATTGGTAAAAAAACATGTAATAATAATTTGTAAGTTACAATTTAAAAACATATAGATGAAATAACTATAATAAATATCAGTGTACCAAACAACAGTTTTTTATTCATGCTCACATTTACAAAACTGGGTTCAAGTAATTCATAAATATTCTGCGAGCCCGGATATCACCCTCTGGTTTTCAACCTACCTACTAAAAAGGTTGTGGAATAGATTTATTCTAGTACATTTTTATTATGTGTTAATGTTATTTTTTAATTCAATAATATTTTTGGACCTTATTCATAAATCACGATTTTCTTTATGTGATTAAAATTAAACATAAATACATTATAATTTACCCTTTTAGAAAATTACTGGTTCATCCAAGAGTGTGGTTCCAGAGTTCCAAAATATAAAATGCACATTTAATAAAATGTGTTATGTCCATTGCAACATTTATCTTCGTCACTATTGATTCTCTATCAACAGAATGCACCATATTAAAGAAAACTAAATCATTTCGAAGTGTACAGCGGACAAGGAATTTATCAAAGTCCTTCTCGAGCAATTTTATATTATCTAGTGCAACACTAAAGCTATTTACAATCAATTTCATCGTCTATTAAATTGACGTACGAAGCGTGCTCACGTTGGATTTTATGAGAAATAGGTGCAACGTTGATCTAATGATCACGATTGACTTTTAAAGTGTTACTATTTTAGATAAGGGATGAAAGTTGGGAAAATTCTTTTGTATTCTGCTAAACTGAAGTCTAGTTTCGATTTCTTGTACCCTTCTCTTAGGTTGATATAGTTTCTATCGACTACAGTTAATAGAGTTAGTGTTTTCATTTGTTTTAAATCTGCCCCTTATTACCTACTCTTGAGACCATCTAACCGGAACACGACAGTGTTAAACACTACCATTTAGCGGCAGAGAAATTAGGTAATGTGGTGGGTCCTACGCCCACGAGCTCCTACACTGGAACTCTACCACCAATTAAAATAACTTAAGATAGATTAGTTTTTTTAATAACCTTCTTGCCGCTAAATAGCAGCGTTCAATGCTTTATATGTACGAACAGGTAGTAATGTACGTCGCCGTAATAACTGACACAGTGGTATAACAACTTAGGCCTCAGGAGTGGCAACGCAAGCTTGCTTGCCACTTTAATGACTTTAAAAATTCTTCTTGTGTATAATTACGTAGTTTCGTATGTTCTAAATGGAATTCTACATCAAGAAGATCAAACTTATTAACCGTGTTTACACAAAATATATTTGTGATCTCCTGTAATAGATCGTGAAATTGAAGCTTTCTATTTCAATAGTATTAATATCTTCGTTTCATTCTATGCATTTAACAGGTTTGAGATGAGAGAATATTTAAAGATTATTTTCGGTAGAATTAAGACAGATACATAAAATGTAATATTAGACTTGATAAATATAGAATCCAGATCTGTTTTAATACATATTCCACGTAACGTAACTTTGAATAGATTATCAGTAGAAATTTAATTAATTTTGAATTTCATTAGAACTATTACGCGGTAACAAGTTGAACTAAATGTTAAATAACGTTTAATAACACTTATTTAAAGTCGACTTCATGATTATTACAGATATCAGTCAGATACCTCAATCTCGCCATTTAACGCGCTAATTAGGTAACTATTCATATCTTCTTAATATATATAAATCTCGTGTCACAATGTTTGTCCTCAATGGACTCCTAAACCACTTAACCGATTATAATAAAATTCGCACACCATGTGCAGTTCGATCCAACTTGAGAGATAGGATAGCTTACATTACGCTATGACTAATAGGAGCAGAGCAGCGCGGGCGAAGCCGGGGCGGGCCGCTAGTTTGATCATAAAATTTTAAATCATAAGTAAGTACGGAACATCAAATCTATTATTCCCCGATTTGTTTCTAGGTGTAATCCACATAGCAACAAGCAAGTAAACCGTTTCGCATCATCCAAGCATATAATGTGTGTACTGGATGCGATCCGCTTGGTTTTCAGTATTCATGATCGTCTTGGCCATTATTAATAAAAGCTATATAAGTGCGTAAAAGTGTTTTTCTTTATTCTTTTCATTGAGTATAATTTGCTAAGGCTCATTCACGTACAAAGTGTTGAAGACTGTATTGATTAGATGATAATCTAACCTGACAAGCAACAGATATTTTATATTTTTGCACGTGCGCATCGGGTCGCATACGTCCAGCCGTCGAGCAACAGCTCAACATCTATTACTAGAAACACATTTTTGTAAGACTGTGTAGCAGCACAGGCGAAACAGTGACACAATAGTTCCTAAAAGAACTGTTTCAAGAAACAGGATAAGTTCTCAAAAGAACTGTGCTGTACAGACGACGTTCGACAGAGACAAGATGGTAGCTCTCAAAAGAGCTGTTAGAGCTCTTCATATTCAGCCACGCTCTAACATCTTCAGTCTGTCCTGCTACAACTGTATCTCATGCACAGTCTCTTATCGCCCGCATTTGCTCGCCCGCTCCTCATTGAACGCCATGCTGGATAAGTACCCTGAAGGTGATTTATTTGCGGACGAATGGAGAGATTTATTGTCAGTATGTACGGAAGAGAGATTCTGTGAGAGAGAGTATTGTATGATGTGTCTTTGATATTGTTGTTATTAAAGTAAGAAAAAAAATCTATTGATCTATGAAATATTTATCTTAAGAATAACAACGCGTCTACAAAGATTAACCTCTGCTGTTGGTGAGTTTGCTTATAATCTAATTAATATTGCAAAGAAACTATTATGCGTCGAAACATTTTCCTATAATCCACGTAAAGCAAGCAAACCATTTTGCGTCAGCCGAGCATCTAATGGGTGTACTGACAAAACAGATTTTAGACACGGCATCGTGGGGAGCCTGCAGATCATTAGGTTCACAACGGGTTTTCATGTAAAATTCAGTCTAATGATGCCCTTTAAGGATTATGAGATGATTCAATTTGTATGGAAAGTAATAAGGAGATTAGATAAATTGGTCGCTCGAGTCAAAATATTACTGTACAAGCAAGTATATTAATACAACAGTGTTTTAAAATGAAAATTAATTTTACACTTATATATTTCTGTTTGGGGGGTCCCGTCGCTTTGCATATTGTTGCTGTTTCTATTATGCTGTGGCTTAACTCGTTTTGCGTACATTTATTTGTCATATTATTTGTTTGGCATAACGTTTATTTGTCATACTGCATACTGCATTGGTAGTCATAATTTGCTTTTGGGCATATTTTGATTTCGTCTAATTTTGAGTCGCAATTAAAATATGATTTTATGCAACCCAATATGGACCCAGTAAGGGACCTTGAGCGACCCTATCTTTGCCAGATTACTTCAAAAATACACCGTTCAGTGTAAGTAAGTGTATTTTTTTTTGCCAAATATAGGCCAAAGGAAAATTATGTCAATTTTTTTATGTAATGAAGGTGGCAAACAAGCATGCCGTTCACATTGATGTTAAGTCATGACTGCAGCTTATTTGACGAATTTGCATCATATAAGTAGTTTTTATGCAGATGTTTAAAGCTTGCACTTTTCAGTTACTTACAAATAACATAATATATTATCTTGCCACTGCCACAACCTAAATACATTCATAATTTTTTTTTTTTTTTTTTTTTTTTTTATGTAATTGAAGTGGCAAACAAGCATGCAGTTCACATTGATGTTAAGTGATGACTGCAGCCTATAGACACCCACACAAAGACCAAGGTCAAAATGCAAATGCGTTACCACTCCTGAGGCCTAAGGTGTTATGCCTCTGTGCCGGAAATTACAGGGCCGTACATTACCACCTGACCGGAACACGATAGTGCTGAACACTACCATTTAGCGGCAAGTAAATCAGGTAATGCGGTGGTGCCTACGCCCGCGAGCTCCGTCACTGGAGCTCTACCACCAGTAAAATATAATCATAATCCAACACATTTACTTAGTTCATCAAATAATATTAAATGCTATATAACTTTTCTACGGCTAGCTCGCCATCTTTATTAGCTTTTATTTGTCCGGGAACTAATTACTCGCCGCAGCCATATTGTGAAAAGAGGGCATGGGCAGAGCAGGTGACCCAAAAACTCGACATAGGTATGGCTTGTGATGTCACTTCCAGATACGGTAACATTAGAAAGACAATTTTAATTTTAAGGCTTAAGATGCTTGGATGCCCTTGCACGTTATATGTTTTGGATACAAGTCAAAGGAGACGGGTAATTTTGGGCCCGCAAAATCATTGCTGCTTAACCATTACACAGTACATTTTTATGTAATAGAAGTGGCAAACAAGCATGCAGTTCACATTAATGTTAAGTGATGACTGCAGCCTATAGACGCCCACAAAGAAACCAAGGTCAAAATGCAGATGCGTAACCACTCCTCAGGCCTAAGATGTTATACTCTGTGCCGGAAATCACAGGGGGCTGAACACTACCATTTAGTGGCAAGAATAAATAATGAAATAGACTAAGTAATGCGGTGGTACCTACGCCCTTTTTTTTTTCATTTGAAAATGACATAATTTGTACAGTGTTGTTGACACTGGGCTCAAAAATGTATGGAACACACAACATTCTCCTTTTCATATTTCCTTAATACAAAGTCGATGAAAAACAAAACCTGATTTACCTCTGCCTACCCCTTCGGGGATTACAAGCGTGAAGTTATATTTTTATAAATATAATATAGATTTCACTGGTGGTAGAGTTGCAGTGTAGGAGCTCGAGTGTAGTGTAGGTACACTGCATTACTTAGTCTTTCTGCCGCCAAATGGTAGTGTCCAGCACTATCGTCTTCCGGTGAGATGGTAATGTATAACTAATCATCGTTATGACTATCACAGAGCCATAACAACTAAGGTCTCAAAGGTGGCAACGCATTTGCATTTTGACCTCCGGTTTTCGTGTGATTGTCTATAGGTTGCAATCACACTTAACATTCACGTGAACAGCACGCTTATTTGCCACCTTCAATACATAAAAAAGAGAATTCCTTTTCTTCCCTTCATGTTCTCTATCTATCTCATCGGGAAAATAGTAATGAGTTTTTATATTTATAGATTGACAGACAAGCAAACAGGCCACCTGATGGAAAGTGGTCACCGTCGCCTATGAACATTTGCAACACCAGGAGAGTTGCCAACGCGCTTCCAGCCCTGCATGACTCCTTTGACGCCATGTATGAAGAACAGCCACATTGTAGCACCAAGGGAACACCTCAGAGGGAAGTTCGTTCCATAACTTGCTCGTTCTGTGCATAAACGACCACAAAAACTGCACCCTTGAACACTGCCAAGTGTCCAGTCGGTGAGGGTGCCGTTTTTGATTCAATTAGTTAGTCTTAAGATACCTAATTTACTTTTTTAACCATGCTTATTACCCCCTTATTGCACCACATAGAGGTTTTTTTTTAAAACAAACATCTACAAAGAACATATAAATTTTCCGTCATATATGAAAATAGAAAAAAAATACAAAAAGAATTGAGTTGAATAGACGAAAAACTTACGCGTAGGTTCAATGGCAGCAAAAACGGGTTTTTATAAAAAGTTTCGCAACGAAAAAGTTTGGAATAAAATATGGGCGATGAAGGACGATAGCGGTTCACCTGTCATGGAGAGTTACAAAGTTTTGGGAGAACGGGGAAAGCGATTTATCCAAACACTATTTGTGTGCCGCGGTTACACTTGCGTTTTGAAACGCATTCGGTTCCTTGTGATTGTTATGTTTGTAATATTTTTTTCGCAATAAAACATACAAGCGAACTTTAGAAATTAAAGAAAATGGAATTATACTATATAATACTATTTCCATGTGGTTAAATTAATTTGGAATCTTGTATCTCTTACGTATTCTATACTCAGTAGACCACCAAAAATCGACCAACGATTGATTTTGTAGAGTTTTAGAGGACAAACAAAGTAATTTTAAAGACACCATTGTGACACGTGACAAAATCTTTAGTGCAGTTTTTTTTTTCACTTTAGGTTAAAACCTGAAGTGAATAAAAACTGCACTAAACATTTAAGGTTAGTGGTAAAGCGGCTGGACTTATCCTGAGGTTGCAGATTGATATGTTTTTCGACAAAATTTAAAAATTGTGTCGAATAAAAAATTTAAAAATTGTGTCGAATTACATAACAATCTGCACTAAAGATTTTGTCACGTGTCACAATGGTGTCTTTAAAATTACTTTGTTTGTCCTCTAAAACTACAAAATCAATCGTCGGTCGATTTTTGGTGGTCTACTGAGTATAAAATACGAAAGAGATACAAGATTCCAAATTAATTTAACCACATGGAAATAGTAAAATTTTTGTTATAAGTCAAATTAAAGGAGAAAAAAAAGAATAACAACTGATACATTTATTTATATGACTAATGAAATCATAAAAATACGAGTAAAATAATTGAAGCTTGTCTTTTTGTAAGACTCTTATGACCCAAACAACAATAATGAAAGCGTTTATATTTATAAATAAAACCTCATCAAACTACCAATCTCAAATTCCTTTGAATTAAATTCAATGTATCATTTATAAGAAAGTTTACCTTGTCCCACATTCGGAAGTGAATTCCCTTAGTGACCAACTTTTGCTTGTAACAGCGGATTCCAGGAATAATGTCCAAATCGTTGCTGCGCCACTGCTCGGCTCCCCCGAGAGTCGTGACAATAGAGCTTAAAATGCTCCCTCAAAGCTTCTTCCTTATTTGTGTTAACACATTTTATTGGTGTTGGATCGTTTAAAAAATACTTTCTTTTTAGGGTTCCGTAGAAAAAAAGCAACCCTTATAATTTCACCATGTCCGTCTGTCTGTCTGTCTGTCTATCCGTCCGCGGTTTAGCGCAAAAACGATTGGTACTAGAGACTTGAAATGTGGCACAAGTATACACCTTTATCACGCCGACAAAGTGGTAGAACTAAAAAAAATAAAAAAATAAAAACTATAAACGCAAACTAAAATCTTATTTCTTAAATATTCTATTGAGTAATTAAATTCACACAATTAGCGTAAACGGAATCACCTATCGGAGCAAATCTCGCCCGGCTGCAATTATAACCGGTTTTGCAATGTTTAATGTAATGTAATGATGCATTCTCGAACATATACTTACAAGTTACCTTTATATTATAAGAGTGTCTAATACTAGCACAAACCTCGTAAGTTAGGTTTATTAGTACTATTAAGTTAAGCCCGCATTGTATTTTTATTTGAAAAATAAATAAATAATAAAAACATGGAAAATAAAATTATTTAGGGTACCTCCCCTAGATGTAACGAGCGGATAACAGTTTTATTTTTCGTTTTCTATATAGTGTGGGATATCGTTGGATAGGTCTTTTAAAAATGTTGGGATGTGCTAATGTAATTTTTTATTAAGCTTTAAAGTGCCAATTTTCGTTAGAGTCAAGTGCCCCCCCCCCTTTATCAACTAAACAGTTGTTGTTAGAAATTCAAACGTTACGGCAATAGCTACATGCAACGAAATTAAAAGGAAAACTATCACAGTTAAGTTGGCTTTACAAGTTTGCGAGTAATATTCAACCAAATGTAATTTACTCGAAAATTTTGAACAACTCCATAGAATTTTTTTTTCATTACATTATTCAAACTTTAAAACTACGGAATCCTACACTGCGCGTGGTCCGACACGCACTTGACCGGTTTTTTATTCACATACATAACGAAGTTTACAATCACGCATCCAGTTCTCAAGATGTTATAACACAAAGACCTGAGGTCAACATGCAGATGCGTTGCCACCACTGAGACCTAAGATGTTATGTGTCTGTGATAGTTATACTTTTACTTTTTTTCAGTGTTCAGCACTATCGTGTTCCAGTCAAGTGGTAATGTAATGTATGTAACGGTGGCGAGCCTATTGACATCACCGGGTACATTTATTCAATTGGTGTTAATATTTGAAATCGCACGATGAAACCTAGTCTAAATTATAAAACATTATTATAGTGTTTGAGCACTTCGTGCTTTAGGCTTGAATTAAGCGTTTTGTCTGGGTAAAAATGTATAAAATTTTATCATTTACAATCATGGTAAAGGAAACCAGAGATTTCAATGAAGATGTTACCATTCCTGAGGTCTGGGCTGTTATTCCACATGCCCGGAATATGATAGCGCTGAATACTATTATTAAGCGCTAAATTGATAAGGTAAAACTGTAGTAGCTGCCTCGATAGCCCAGTGGCAGCAGGCCACTACTAATACGCTGAGGTTCTGGGTTCGATTCCCAGGTAGGGGGTTATCAGAGATAATGGTGGTCCTTTATCTCTGGTTCTATTGGGATTTTTTTCATTTTCTGGAAATTTCCCAGAAGCTTGGTAACGTGCCCAGAGATGTCAACAGGCTCGCCACCAGTTACATGGGCCAAAACGTAATCGGCAAATCGTTTGTGTTTGCATGTATGCTTGAATGCATACATTTACTTCTGCCTACCCCTTTCGGAGATTACAGGAGTGAAGTTACGTTTAAAACTGTAGTACCTTCGCCCTACACCTCTCTCATTGAAGCTTTAACTACCAGTCAAATACTTTTGGTATACCGGTCTGTTATTTCAATAACCTTGAAAATTTTTACTTTGCTATACTTTGACAGTGTGTTCTGAAAAGGAAGTTTATTTTTATGAATCTTTTTAAGTGTCATAAAATTTCGGATCTTGAAACTCCAGGGAATTAAATACTCGTACAATGTATAATTTATAAGATAGCTTACCTTGTCCCGCATTCCGAGGAGAATTCCCTTAGTGACCAACGTTTGCTTGTAACAGGAGTAATGTCCTGCTGCGTCACTGCTCAGCTCCATTGAGAGTCGTGACAAGAGAGTTTCAATTACTTCCCCAAAGGCTGTTTAGGTGGTCAAATCGTACTTGTTCTAACATGTTTATCTATACAAATAAATAAAATTGGAGTGTCTGTTTGTAACATAAAAATAACTGCTTTTTACTAAATGCATATGTTACTTACATATGCATTTAGTAAAAAGCAGTTATTTTACACTATACATATACCAAAACAACAATTTTTGTCTGTCTGTCTGTCTGTTTGTTCCCGCTAATCTCGGGAATTGCTAGACCGATTTTGACGGTAGTTTCAATGGCAGATAATTTATGTAATAAGGACTCTACTTAGGCTACTTTTATACTAGCTGCGCCCTACGACTTCGACCTGCTAGATACTGAATAATCATAAGCTCTCACGCGGGCGAAGTCGCGGGCACAGGTAGTACGAGTACAAATGTAAAATACGCTTACACTCACAGCCCTACATTAGATATTATATAAACCTGTGTCGTGGATGCCGTTGTACACATACAACACATACACAAACACCCAGACCC
This sequence comes from Macrosoma leucophasiata, assembly GCA_036365455.1. Lineage (NCBI taxonomy): Eukaryota > Metazoa > Arthropoda > Insecta > Lepidoptera > Hedylidae > Macrosoma > Macrosoma leucophasiata. Next base: position 15,167,026 of record JAWQUS010000024.1, read on the forward strand.
GAAATATTTGTAGGCCATACAAATATTTGTCCCGGTGCGGAGATCGAACCCGCAAACCTTCGAATCAAACGGTCGTCTCACACCACTGGCTATCCGGGTCGTTAAGTTTATATTTGTTCATTTTGAAAACCGTATTTTCCCCTCGTTAAATTATCTTTTTGGTTCAGAATTTTAAGGTAAAGTCAGAGTTCGAACATTGTAGTAAGGTAAAAAAAATATATTTTTGTCATGAAAGTGACGAAAAACATTCACATTTATCGTAACTCGTACTCGTACTGGTGATAGGGCTCCAGTGACAGAGCTCGCAGGCGTAGGGACCACCGCATTACCTAATATACTTGCCGCTGGTAGTGTTCAGCACTATCGTATTCCGGTCAGGTGGTAATGTACGGCCCTGTAATTTCCGGCACAGAGGCATAACACCTAAGGCCTCAGGAGTGGTAACGCATCTGTATTTTGACCTTGGTCCTTGTGTAGGTGTCTATAGGCTGCAGTCATCACTTAACATCAATGTGAACTGCATGCTTGCTTGCCACTTCCATTACATAAATTAATACAAAAAAATAAATTGTAGCCCATAAACATTTATATGAAAACCAATAATTACAATGTACATGTGTCACCACCGTGCTATTGTATGGCTGCGAAACGAAGGCCATTTCATACCAACTCCAGGTTAATCGTTGGTTAATCGTTGTCTTCGCAAAATTCTCGTGAAGAAGAAGTGAAGAAGAACGGGAAGTGTTGGAGTGAAATCAAGCGCGAGGCTCAAGACCGATCGAGATGGAGAACCACTGCGGATGCCCTCTGCCCCATCAAGGGGACATAGGACCATAAGTCAAGTAAGTCACATATGTCACCACTCTTGAGGTCTAGGCTGTTGACTTAGGTGTGAATTTTGCGGCAAGTAGATTATATGTTGTAGTGGCTACATCCTCGAGCTCTGTCAGTGAAGCTCTCTAACCATCTGTAAAATACAACCGGTTTATGTATTTGATATTTTCATAACCAAAAAATAACCTTGTCATACCTAAACAAACAAGTTGTTTTTTTTTGTAACTCAGATAAAAATCGTTTATCTAAAGAAGATCTCGTCAAATCACGAATCTCAAGCGTCTTTGAATTAAATTAATTTTCCCATACAAATAGTCCGTATCTATCAAACCTTTGACACATTATTTCGTTCTGAGGCAATACGAAGTTTGCCGGGTCAGCTAGTCACTTATAAGAAAGTTTACCTTTCCCTTAGTAACCAACTTGATTCAACCGGCAAATTCCAGGAATAATGTCCAAATCGCTGCTGCTCCTGGTAACCCCTGGAGAGTCGTGACAGTAAAGTATCAATTACTCCCTCAAAGCTGTGGCCTAAGGTTGTTAAGGTAGTCAAGTTATACTTGTGCTAGCATGTTTTATGTTTGTTTTAGCTCAAAAATACCATCGTGTGCAGCGGGCTTAAGCTTGTAACAAAAAAACGTTACTTCACGCGTGTAATATCCAAAAGGGTAGACAGAGAGGTAAATGCATGCTTTCTAGCATACATGCAAACAGCCACGATTCCTATTGACATCTCCGGGCATATTACCAAACTTCGTGGTTTTGGGAAATTTCCAAAAAATGGAAAAAGCCCAATGGAACCAGAGATAAAGGACTTTACACTATTATCTCTGATAGCCTGGGTATCGAACCTAGGAGTAGTGGCCCGCTACCACTAGGCTACTGAAGCAGTTACTTACTTACTTTGCTACTTAAGCTTGTATGATATAATTAGGTCCTATTAAGATCGTACACATATCTAGACTTAGCATAAAATACAAAACCTAATACACGTCCAGATAGCTCTCATGTGTATCATTATAATTAAACCTTGGTACCATATACAAGTAGCTATAAAGTAGTCCTAGTATTTTAGAAATGTATTCGTTGTAAGAGATAACAATTGTGTGTTTTAGACTTAACTTGTATGTTGATGTCTCAAAAAATCTTGTTTTCGCGTCGTAATAAGCTTAGGTAGGTACCTGTATTTTTTAAGAAAGAGTAGACACGAAAAGTCCTAATTCTTCCTAATCCTAACTTTAAATTAAAATCCTAATCTTACTTGCAAACATACTCTCACTCCCCTATCGTTTTTACTATCCCGTGTAAAAAGACACATTTCATCGCTCTTGGAGATCCTGGTGGTAGAGCTCCAGTGACGGAGCTCGCGGGCATAGGCACCACCGCATTACCTAATTTACTTGCCGCTAAATGGTAGTGTTCAGCACTATCGTGTTCCGGTCAGGTGATAATGTACGGTCCTGTAATTTCCGGAACAGAGGTACAACACTTTAGGCCTCAGGAGTGGTAACGCATCTGCATTTTGACCTTGGTCTTCGTGTAAGTTTCTATAGGCTACAGTCATCACTTAACATCAATGTGAACTGCATGCTTTTTTGCCACTTCCATTACATAAAAAAAGCTGAACACTACCATTTAGCGGCAAGTAAATTAGGTAATGCGGTGGTGCCTTCGCCCGCGAGCTCCGTCAATGGAGCTCTACCACCACTGAAAAAACCTTGGTTGGGTACTTAGTCTGAACGGTCAATGTCCAAAAATAATGAACCGGGGTTGGGTAAAGGTGGTTTAATTTTGATGCTAGTTCTCAGTTGTATTCATGGCAGAAGTAAAAGTATGTATTGACCTACTACCACAGGCCTATTGATTACAGTTGTTTATAATAATATGGAAAGCTTCGAGAAGTGACAACCCCTTCGCCCACAAGTGGAGGATGTCGCTCGGTCGAACAATGGTGCTCACACCATTCAAATATAGCGACGGTAAATGATAAAAGCAGCGTGGTGGAGTAAGCTCCAGGCCTCCCCCCAAAAAGGGGAGAGACTCGTGCCCAGCAGAGGGACGTATTTGGGGGGGTAGCCATAATTATTAAATTATTAAATGTAATCAAGCGTGATGGGCTGCAGCATCCCATAATAAAATCACTGCCACTGCAATTCATGATATCCATAGAATCCATGGAAATAAAAATAAGAGTGACATGACGAAAATTCTTGTGGATTGCATCAAACAAGTCCAGAAATCTGAAAACACGTTCTCAAATCTGGGATAAGGCTAGTGGATTTGACAGCTGCTTTAAAAAGGCTCCATTAACTGTCGAAAATCCGATGCAAGATCCCTTGTCTCGGTTTATGGCACCTTCAACATGACGTGCACTTTACAAGTTTATTCTCCTAGTTTATTATGCAATATTTTCGGTACAAAGAATTGCATTGGAGCTATTATTACACGGCACGTGAAGCTTAAGCTTGTTCTATTCTGTCCCAGTAATGTTCATCATATTTTGAAGTTTTGGTGAAGGTGTAATTTGGGATAGTGTTTTTTTCTATCTGATCCAAGATCAGATTATTTAACCAAATAGCTTTTCTCGTATTGATATTGAAATGTTATTATTAATTTCGAATCTGGGGAAAAAAGATGTTTGCTTTAACAGATTTTGCGTCAGATAACATATTGATTAAATAATTCATTAACTTTAGTACGTTTTGTAGGATGAAGAATTGATTTTAATGTAATTAAAGGGTTATTTAATTCATCCAATAAATACAATAATCATAATGAGGGTAAAGCAATAAAAATTAAAGTAAATGAAATTAAAAAAAATACTTCCGAGATACTAAAAATAATTAATCCTCATCGTAATCCTTTTAATACTAAAACTGTATGTTTACCTTGGAAAGTACCTATACCAAAGACATACAAAATAACACTGATGCAAATGTCTCACCTGATAGGTCTAAGAACGTAAAGTAAGAAACACACGAAACATAAACCAAGAGGAATCAAATCGCACGCATCAATAGATATTAATAATATTTACATTTCTGTAGGTAATTCGCATCAATCAAATTGAACAATCTGAAAACACATTCCCCAATCTGCGATAACGCTTTTAAGGCTAGTGCATCAGACAGCTGCTTTAAAAAGGTAACAGGCCTCCATTAACTGTCGAATATGCGATGCAAGTTTCCTTGCCTCGGTTATATGGCACCTTCAACATGACGTGCACTCAACAAGTTTATTCTCCGTTTATGATGCAATATTTTCGGTACAAAGACTTGCATTGGAGTTATTACGTCGTAGGCAAACCTTACGCTTGTTTTATTTTGTAGAACCAAGTGATGTTTAATCATATTTTGAGGTTCAGTGAAAGTATAATTTGGAATAGTGCTTTCGTGTCCAAGTTCAGATTATTTTTACTGACCAGGTAGAGTTCCAGTGTAGGGAGTCAAGGGTGTAGGCACCACCACATTATTTAATCTTTCTGCCTTCAAATGGTAGTATTCAGCACTATCGTATTCCGGATCTTTTAAAGAAAAATGGAAAGAAAAATTTGACTTCAGTCGAGACTCGAACTCGCGGCCTACTGGGAATCCAGTCCAGCCGCTCTTCCAATTGAGCTAAATAAAATATATTTCACAAGCATGTGTTAATGCGAAATAATATAAAACAATTATTAAGGGTAAAAGCGACTTCTTTACGATATTCAATAAACTGCAAAGTCTATTATATCGGTTGCCTAACCAGCATAGTTGGCAATAGATGGCGCTGCTGCTACCATAAAGCAATGCAATAAATGTGAAGGAAAGATTTGACAAATCGGGCAGGACTTCAGTAGCTCAATTGGAAGAGCGGCTGGACTAGATTCCCTTAATTTGGGGAAAGCTAGACTTGGCAGTTGCTGATTAAGATGAGGAAGAGGACGGGAGGATCGATTCACAACTGCCCCCCAGGATGAAAATTCTTGATCCATAACTGCTATAAGGCAGTTGTAGATCCTTATCTGTAATTCCCCGTAACTGTTGGTTGTGACATACACATCATATTAAAATTGTAGTCCAATTAAACACAATACAATTTGTGTACTACTATTTTAGATAACTACGCTCTGCGTATAAACAAATGGTCCCTGAGCGTTAACAAATTGAATATATATACCAAAGTTAATTTGTTAGCTACCAAAAATATCACAAACAATCTCTAACGATGCAATTAAGCTGGATATCAAATGTAATGTTGAGAATTCGTTTAGTGATGTGATAGAAATCGTTTGAAACTTATTCAGATATTTATTATATTTATAAACGCACATTTTTTTTTACTTTGCTACTTAACCAATATAATAATATACACTGATAAGACAAGATTCAGTTTGCTCCGCACCACTTTACTGAGTAAAGAATAAGTAGAGTGAAGTAAAATACTGAACAAATTTGTGAAACAAAATAAGCCTTGATATTTCAAATACGAGTCTAAGTCAAATGACTATGCGGTCCGCGAATCTTTTTGTGTAGAATCGGTTTCTTAGACCTGAAGTTCACAGTTTTGTTTCTGGGACGTAGAGTACAGTTTTGTCAATAGAGGAAATTCTTGGTGACCTTCTCGAGCAGTCAGAGGAATGCCAGTTTTGGAAATTTAATATACCCAAATTAAATAAATATGCATGTAATAGGTTATCCGAGATATATATTTTTTAATTTACTCTTTATTAAAGGCATCACATAAGGTTAAAACAAAGTCTACCCATTTTCTAATGTAGTCGATTCACCCTGTAAAAAAAACTTACCTTTAAAAAAGGCTTAGTTATTGTATCCACAATTCGTCCCATCCTTCAATTACCCCGGCGGCTGTTTTGTAATTTTACTGACAATATATCACAAGTTACGACCACAAAAAGCCAATTTTACGCAAAATCAATCTAAATTGACTTTCAATTAAGCGTTATCACTAACACCCATCACTAGTTTATACATACATTGGTTCGTACTAAGCGAAAATCTAACACCTTTAATTTAACCGAAATCCCTTTTAATTTCAAGATCGGCACGTTCCCTTTATACGTCCTACGCTCGTTTTATAGCGAAGATTAATATTTTAACGGTATATTCGGGCATGAAAAGGTTAAGGACACGCCCATAGGATTCGGTTGAATTTTGTGCCCTCTGTGTTTGAGTAAAAATTACAATGGATCTTCACGTTTTGGGCTCAGATTGACAGTGTTCGGTCGAAATTAGCATGTTTTTTACGGGATAACAAAATCAATTGTTTCAATTCAATTCAGTGTTAAAACATTTTTGTGTTTAAAATTTTAGAGCGAGTAATGGGTTTTCAATTATTCTGTCTGCTATGGCTTTTAATAGCCTGCTGACCCAATGGATCAGGATTTTAGTAAAATACGTTAGTTTGGTAATTCTATAACAAATTGGATAGTAAAGAAAGTTACGGATACCTACTTATTTACTGACAAGTTGTGGTCTCGAATCTAGGAAATCTCTAAAAAATTGTACTTTCTAACTTATGCCTATTTTGGGTGTTTTTTAACAATTTTTGCCTTGAATATCTTTGAACCGTTACAGGTATAGGTACATTAATTAAAACTAAAAATATGCAAATTGGTCTCGTCATTCTTAAAGGCACCTCTTGAACCACATACCTAGAAACAAATAGCACATAATTTTTCCTTGTATTTGCAAATTACCCCTTGTTTTCATGAAAGCGTTTGCGTGAAAATTTCAAACCTCCGATGCACGCTGCCAATTGCTTATAAAATATGAAAACTGAAAAATAAGACCACTCGTGTTATTCCTTCTTTGAATAGTGAATTCACTGATGGTAGAGCTCCAGTGATAAAGCTCGCGAGCGTAGGCACCACCGCTTTACGTAATATTCTTGCCGCTAAATGGTAGTGTTCAGCACTATCGTGTTCCAGTCAGGTGGTAAAACTGGCGGTAATAGTACGGCCCTGTAATTTTCGGCACAGAGGCCTCTACCTTAAGCCTCAGGAGTGGTAACGCATCTGCATTTTGAACTTGGTCTTTGTCTATACTATTTGTCTTTGTCTATACTATATTTATATCACTTTTAATTCAATATCTTATCATATAATATAAAATTAAAAATATTCAAAGCAAATTGTTAAACTTTTAAATATTTCTAAATTCTCAAGACTGATGACCCCAATCTGGATATTACGAGAGTTCTCAACAACTGCTATTCTTAAATCGCAAGAGTTAAAAACTTCTCGGCTTGCAAGCGGCTTTGGAAATGTTGGTACTACTTAATTTGTAAAATACTATTTCCGTGTTAAATATATTTCAATTTTTTTTTTTTTAATGTAATGGAAGTGGCAAATAAGCATGCAGTTCACATTGATGTTAAGTGATGACTGCAGCCTATAGACACCCACATGAAGACCAAGGCCAAAATGCAGATGCGTTATCACCCCTGAGGCCTAAGGTGTTATGCCTCTGTGCCGGAAATTACAGGGCCGTACATTCAGGGCCAACCTGACCGGAACACGATAGTGCTGAACACTACCATTTAGCGGCAAGTAAATTAGGTAATGCGGTGGTGCCTACGCCCGCGAGCTCCGTCACTGGAGCTCTACCACCAGTAAAATGCGAAACACATAGTACTTTCCACTGTTTTGTAATTTAATTAATTAACTAAACTCCTCACTTGCATTACTTAAAAGGGTGTGATTTAAACATACTATATTCTTTAAAGAACCATGATTCAAAAGTTCCACCGAGCACGTTTTCAAACTGCCACTGATACTCCTTTCAAATTAATCATCATTCGAGTCCAAAAACATTAACTGCTTGACAAAAGCCTGCCCATAAGTGGGGATATGCCATAATACCCATCGAATAATAGCCGCCCTAGCCTTCTGGGGTTTAATTTCCCAATATGCTTACCATGTGGCTCAAAATAATACAAACCTGACTGAAATTATGTAAAAAATGCTGCCAAGCAAATGGAATTAAAAGAAAAATCAATGGCAGCAAAGTAAAAACGGACAACTACATTTTTGCTAAATGTATTTCTTACAAAAAGGAGGTCATGTTAATCTAATTTTCAAGAGGGTATTATCATTATTTAAAATTTTACAGTAATGACGAAGATTTGTCACATAGAAGTCGTCTTCACTTAATTAAGAAAAACCTCGTAGTAGAAATGGACATTTAACTTTGTCTGCCTTTACTACATAGTTTACTTTACTTCAGAGAATTACATGATAGAAAAGATTATTTTATTTATTTATTTATTTATTTATTCTTTTGTGTACAAATTGATGTACATAAGGCGTGCTTAATACCTAGTGGTATTCTCTACCAGCCAACCTTAGGGCTAAATGAATCTGTCGAAAAGGTGCATTAAACTATTGATGAAAAATTGAATAGAAAAAGAAGAGATTATTAAGAGGATAATAATATTAAGTACATATTTAGTAACATTAATATATATATATATATATATATATATATATGCATATAATACATAAGTAATATCAATATTACATACATTACACACACATTATACATTATTGATTATTGATTATGCTGATGTGTGTTATCTGGACCTGAATGAGACTCTTCTTGATAAACTTGATAGACTCATTAATAACTCTCTCCGTTTCATATTTTGTATTCGCAAGTTTTACCACGTTTCTTCCTTTCGAACAAAGCTAAATTGGCTTCCTGTTCGACAGCGAAGACAAGCACGGCTTCTTAGCCAACTTTTTTCTATTCTTTCTGACCCCACTACTCCTTCATATTTAAAAAGTAAATTTAATTATCTTTCTTCTTCGCATTCGTTTCAATTACGCTCCATTGATTCTAATATTCTTTCCATTCCTCTTCACCGTTCCGGCTTCATATCCAGCTCTTTCGTCATCCAAGTGATCCGTTTATGGAATACTCTTCCAGAAGATATCCGTAGACTTACTACAAAACAGGCTTTTAAGAAAAGAATCAAAGAACACTTTCTTAAACCTTAAATCCGCAATATCATCATCATTACTTTTATCATGTATTATACCACTGTGTTAATTTAATTTCTGTTTAAGGTATAGTGCTATTTATTAATATTATTATGTATACATATGTATATATTTATACGATAGTTATTTATTTGTGTATTACGTATGTATAGAAATAATTTAAATATTTATTTTGGTTTCTATAATATATTTATTTTTGTATTTAATTGTACCATTTCAACTGAATATCTCGATTTATTAGTTTATTTTTTTTGTAAGCACCGCCAACAATATTTATTATATATTTATACGATAGTTATTTATTTGTGTATTACGTATGTATAGAAATAATTTAAATATTTATTTTGGTTTCTATAATATATTTATTTTTGTATTTAATTGTACCATTTCAACTGAATATCTCGATTTATTAGTTTATTTTTTTTGTAAGCACCGCCAACAATTTTTTTTTAACTACCAATGGTTGACTGGCAGTGAGCGCTTTAAGCGTTAAGTCCGCCATTTGTACCGATAATTTTATTGATGCAATAAAGAATTAATAAATAAATAATTAAATTCATTTACATTATATACCTAATCATATTTTTTAATTTTTGCAGACAATGAATCGAAAAGTGCACGAACCTGTAAGTACATACCCACAGTAAACGAGGATGTAATCAAAGACAGTATGCAAGGCATGGATAATAACAGGCAAAAAGTAAGGAATAAGGTGTATACCTACCTTATACACATGATAATAGTCATCCGTTTGTCCGAAGACTACATTTAATCGGTAGGTAATATAGTATTGTTTGCAATGTATATATAAGTTAATGTTTTACCAATTATTTTGAGAATATATTGATGTCCGTACGATACGTCACATTTTCAACATATTCATTAAAGTCATTGTGTTTTATTTTCTTTTTTTCTCAGGTCTCCAAATGTGGCGAATGACGAATCACGAGATTCAGGGGTCATACGTCTCCTAATCCACTCAGATGCTTACAGTTAGAGGAACAGCAAACGATTACATACATTATTCTATAGAACCTATATAATATATAAAATAATAATATATATATAAAACTTTAACCTAATTCTTAATGAATCTGTATAACTATAAGAATGTAATAGAAATAAAAAATAAAAATATAAAGTGATGAAAACAATAAGTGACATAATAGCATTTACTTGAATTCAAATTTAAATAAAGAAAAATATATATGGAAATAGTTTATGTGAAGGATACTTCAGAGTATAAATGATAGAAAAGTGAAGCATGTCATCAGTCATATGTCACTTTCTTGAATGTATCCTTAAATTTCTGTGCATTTTTATTGAATGGACATTGCTTGACGCATGAATTCCATAAAACGTTACATGGCTAATAATCTAAGACTTACATAGGTACATAGAGCATCAAAGGCCACCGGTCGCGTCGGACTGGAGGGGAGTAGCCATAGCGTTTATTACCGATGAAAAACAGTCTGTCATTTGTTGCGGAGGAAATGCGTCACACACGCACACTACAAAAATCGTCTATTACTACGAAACTCACACCTTGACTTTAACAAAATACAGAAACGATTTCACGCACACATTTAAACATTTAGGCGACAGGTATAGGTCCATTTGGGCTTGTACTTTGACAGAGGGGAAAGCCTGCATATGGCTACTCCCCTCCGGTGTTGCTCTATGCTTACATACAATCTTTTATAGCGTATCTCCAATTTTTATAATGTTACTGGTGGTAGCTCCAGTGTCGTAGCTCGAGTACGTAGGTACTACAGCATTAACATATCTATCGGCTCTGAACTGCATGCTTGAAGGTGACTGCTCAATTTATTTCTTTTCTACACCGCATCACCTGCCAAAAAGTGACACATCAACCCTTCTCTCACTCAGGCATTCGACTCGAAAGTTTTTGCTAGATTTACGTGGTTCATTGTTTTTTTTTATGTTATGGAAGTGGCAAACAAGCATGCAGTTCACATTGATGATGACTGCAGCCTAAAGACAGCCACACAAATACCAAGGTCAAAATGCAGATGCGATACCACTCCTGAGGCCTAAGGTGTTATGCCTCTGTGCCGGAAATTACAGGGCCGTACATTACCACCTGACCGGAACACGATAGTGCTGAACACTACCATTTAGCGGCAAGTATATTAGGTAATGCGGTGGTGCCTACGCCCGCGAGCTCTGTCACTGGAGCTCTACCACCAGTACAGGAGCTCTACTACCACCACTGTATCTGCAACGCGTGATTTCATGACGTATTCTAGACAGTCTGATAAAAATAACAGCTTTAATCTAGGTACTGTTGTACAATTGTAGCGGTGAATCAGTTTCGTACTTTGATTAAAACATTGCTGATAAAATGCCTCATTCATCATTTCAAATCAAGCTAAAGGCGATTATAAGTCTTGTTTTAATTAGCAACATTGTTAATTCGGGACATCTGCTGTACTTTTGAAGGTAATTTCATTGTTCCTCGCTTCCAGTATTTTCTTTTTTCATTACGATCACAGCATAAAGAAGATTCGGCTTTAATGTTGAAGCGCTAAAGTCTTTTATGGCGTGTGCGTTATTAAAGCTAATTTTGAAACAATATAATTGTTTCAGACACATCTAGCACAAGTGATGTTTTGTGTGGTTTTAAAGTGTTATGTACGTATTATTCGTATACTACATCATGTTCGTAGTTAAGCCAAAAGGTACTCGACAATTTTTGGTTTGGTTTGAAGTGGTTCTTTTTTCTTAAATATCGCCAGAAAAGTTAGAAGCGTTTATTTTTTTACCTAATTCTAAAATGAAAAGCCGGTCAAGTGCGTGTCGGGCCATGCGGAGTGTAGGGTTCCGTAGTTTTTTAGGTTCCGTAGTTCTTAAACTCGCAAACTCGTAGAGTCGAAAAATGATAGAAGTACACACCTCACATTTTTAAAGACCTATCTAACGATATCCCACACTATATTGAAAACGAAAAATTAAAAAAATATCTGCGCGTTACCTGTAAATAAAAAAAATCTCATGTTTTTATTCTTCCACTTTGTTGGCGTGATTAAGTTGTATACTTTTTCCAATTTTCATGTCTCTAGTATCAATCGTTTTTGCGCTATACCAGACGGACATGGCGAAACTATAAGGGTTCCTTGTTTACTATGGAACCCTAAAAAGGCACGGGAAAAGACACAGATGCAATAGAATATGACTTCAGGGGTCAGAAGTAGAAATAAGTCAATTCGCAGAGAAAACTCATTGAATATCAATAATTCGAGATAACGTTGATATGCATACAATAAAACTGTTACTGTAAAAATGTATTCTATATTTACTATTTTGATGACAATGAAAGGATGACATAAATGCCAACTGGTTAAATTACGCCGCGTAAAATTAAGCGCAGTATCATGAATAAAATCAGGACAATACAACTGTGCAATTTTTGGTGAGTAAACATTTTCAGCCTTTTACTCGAAATCTACGTACGTAACTTCGCGCCTGTAATCCCCAAAGGGGTAGGCAGAGTTAAATGCATGCATTCAATCATACATGCAAACACCCACGACTCGCCGGTTACGTTTTGGCCCATGTAACAGGTGGTGAACCTGTTGCCATCTCCGGGCACATTACCAACTTCGAGGTATTGGGCAACTTCCAGAAAATGGAAAAATCCCAATAGAAGCAGAGATAAGGGATTTTAAACCGTTATCTCTGATTGTCCCCGACCCGGGAATCGAACCCAAGACCTCCAGCGTAATAGTACTCGAAATCATTTCAAAATATTGTTGTATTAATCAAGCACAATGCACAGTACCACTGGGAACCATAGAGCAACACGGGCCACCGGCCGCCGCGGCGGACCGGAGGGGAGTAGCCATATGCAGGCTTTCCCCTCTGTCAAAGTACAAGCCCAAATGGTCCTACGCCTATCGCCCAGATGTTTAAGTATGTGCATGATATTGTTTATGTATTTTGTTAAAGTCAAGGTGTGAGTTTCGTAGTAATACACGATTTTTGTAGTGTGTATCACATGTAGTTCCCCCCGCAAAAAATGACAGACTGTTTTGCATCGGTAATAAACGCTTTGGCTACTCCCCTACTCCCCTCCGGTCCGCCATGGCGGCCGGTGGCTCGTGTTGCTCTATGCTGGTAACTTCCAGTTTTTGCGTAGATGTCTTTTGGCTTTAGTATTTTTCTATCAATGTGAATAGAATAATTGTTTGCCACCATCATAACATAAAAAATGTGCGGGTTCAAATATTTGTCCCAGCGCGAGGGGTAAATCCGCGACCCTCGCGGAATCAAGTACATAGGTACACTTACATTATCTAATTTAATAAATGTCTGCGGTTGTTATGCTGAAATAAAATTATCTATTCTTGTGTAAAACACAAGAATAGACAATTTAATTTCAGTCCAAATATAATTGTGAATCCTAAGTATAATTTCAGCATTCACAATTATACTTGGGATTAATTGGTTAATAATATTTGAAAGAAAATACAAATAAAAAAAACTTCTTTATTTTTAAAACAATCTGTACTTAACAAGTACAATAAATTTCCTAGCGTATTTTTATATTGAATGAAAAATTACAAGTTTTATTGAATTGTTTTATTATAATAATCAAAATTATTTCTGATTGAAATAATAATAGGGAAAATTAGTTACATAAATCATCCTTCAACAAATTCGTGAACATAATATAAAATCAAATATTATCACAGTTAAACATTTATACGAAAAAACATTTTCATAACGATGTTACTAAAAAATAAAATTAGGCCAAAAATAGGCTCTGATATACATTCAAATTTACTCTATTACCTAAAACGCCATAACAAATTCAATTATTCATGATCTATACATTTTTTCAAAACAATTTAATAAGTAATTACATAATTTTACTACTGAAAATGCATTTAGCAACTCTTGAGATGTAGTTAAAATAATACTTTAATTATGACAGTTGATTTCATATTGTTCGAGGCCGATATAGGCCAAATGTGACTCAAGAGATTAACGGCCAAATACTCAAACGTCACTCAAATCTAAGTGGGACTTAAAAGTCTGCTGTCTTTATAAAGCACTTTCAAATGATAGAGATAGCGCTCATTTCAGGGTTGCTTAAAATTGAGTGACGTTGAGTATTCGACCATAAGTGACCAAACCATTAAATGATTTTTCAATGAAATGAGATGTACATATTTAATAATTTCATAACGTTACAAATAAAAGGAATGTCTATAAAATATGATAATAGCCACTTCAATAAATTTTCAAATTGGAACGTGATGAGGGTACCAGGAAAATCGTTGAAAGACAACATTAATACACAAGTGCTTTAATTGGATTTGGACCATTCTTCTGTTCTCTTAACTGTGAAAAAGAAACATTGAGGACACATTTCATGTTTTTTTTTATCATTTAACTAAATAAAGTATGGCGAATTGCCGTAAAAAATAATAACAATTTGGGCAAGGCCAAATGTTATGGCAACTGATGCTTACAAGTATTGTACGTCCAATGACGCACAATACTTGTAAGCATCTTTGGGACAGGCTTTTGTTCAGCAGTGCTTTTTCTTGTAAACTGAGGGCAGTTTCAGCTTTGTTTAAAATGTTTTTCCATTAGGTCATAGATTGTAGACCCGCTCACGTTAAGGATGCTTCGTCTCAGAGATTACCGCGTTATTTTGTAGCCTTCCTCTTGAATGTATCTACAATAATATTTTTAAAATTATATTGATAGTTACAGAAATGAGTCAATCAAACTTTTTGGTTTTATTATTTTATCAACTCAGCGTTATTAGATAGATAAGTATCGAGAAGAAAAAACAAACGAGACACTGGGTTTTTTGTATATCAATGTAGACACTCAAATATTGTTTCGATATTTTCCTCTTACCTATTAATTTCTCAACTGAACTGAATTAATTTCTATTATATCATACTATTTTCCTGGTAACCCCATCAAACAGAGGTCTACTTAAAATGGCAGTAGTCCAAAGTATTGTTATTTACACTTAAAAATTCGTAATAATTCTATCTATACAGAGTAAACGTCCCATGTTAATGTAGATAGTAAATTTTTAAAAGCCAGCTATTTACAAAATTTCCTATACATCCAAAATGGCTGACACGGTAAATAAAGGAAGGTTTTCAACTACAAATTCTAATGTGTTTTGGCAATTACTACGATCTTTACATGTTTTCTAAAATAATAAAACATACATCAACGGTAATGCATCAAAAGATTCAGAATGAATATTTTTCATATATTTTAAAATTTACGATGAGAAATATACTAAGTACGCTTAACAAAAGTTGCAACTAGAACAACTTATCTTGTTTCCAAGATTTTTAAAGCAAACTTTATGTTAAGATGTAGATTTTACAAGTACAATATATTCTACTAACGAAACAAAGTTCTAGCAACCCTCCAAGCCTCTGGGACCAAATTACAATTCCGCTAGATCCCTACGAGTTTCAAAGTTTCAAGTTCTAGGTTAATGCGGGTCTTCTTTAGTGTTCTGATAATGATACGCATGTGAATATTATTACAAGGAGAACTACAAATTAAATTTATATGTTAATTAGTTTGGTTCGTTAGCTAAATATGGTAAACAAAATGAAAATTCTATACCTTTTGCAAACTTATATTCTAAACTTAATGACAAATTACACAGTTAATTTTGTTTAAGAGAGCTATTATTTACACGTACATATTGAAGTTTTATTAAAATTTAACAACTATTCATATTTCTTAAATTTCTTTAAAAACCCTAATGTTTTATAGTTGAAAACCATCCTCGAAAATAATTGATTTAATATTGTCAATATGCTCCACTGAAATCATTGCTTCAGAATCAGTTTTACCTACATTTATATATATATTTACAGTCTTCACAATTTTGCTTAGATATTAAATAATAACACAAATATCTATAATATATCTCTACTACCGTTCCGTTGCCCTTCGATGTCTTTCAGGAAATGTAATTTGTCTGCAACCCGATATCTTAATGGAACAAACGAAATATTTTTATTTGCTGAATAAATATCAATTACATTCGAGCGTATAATGTTATTTATAGTATTTTTAATAAGTGCTTGGGTGGCAGAAGACTGATTGGTCTGTGGATGACAATAAATATTTTTACATTGGTAATCAATTGTGAATTGGGTATTTAATTTCTATCTTTCAACATACCGTATTTTTGATAAGAGAATGTACTTTCTACTATTACATTTTTAATTTAAGGGCAAGACTAAAATAAACTATATTAAAACTTTACTATGCCTTACAGCTGAACTCTGAATACTTATTTTGTTACGTTATGTACACAGAAGTGTTAAAGTCACATTTTATGTGTCTTTATTCTTTTCTTGTCTCAATTTATTCGGTTTGTGAATCTTTAAAAAAGGTAGTATTAAAGTTACTTAGAACACTAACTCCCTTATTCATAAACGTATATTAGATACGTTTTAGTTAAACTCTGCTTTGTCCTTATCAGTTTAGTAAGATAAAAAAGGAGAGATTAGCAACATTTTAGCTAAATACTATAAATAAGGTGTTAATATTCGCGAACTTAATTATACTCGTAAATTAACTCTTACTTATTATCAGTGTATAATGTTCAATACAAGTATAATAACTACTTACTTCGATCGTTTTTTTCTTCTCGCTGTATCAACAGGTGTCGCTTCAACGCATAGCACTATAAGTCTAGTGCTGCATGAATATCTAAAAGGGAAAATCAATATTAGCTTAATGTTACGCCTAGCCCCTTAGCAACTTCCACAGAAGCAAAATAACTTTTACTGGTGGTAGAGCTCCAGTGACGGAGCTCGCGGGCATAGGCACCACTGCAATACCTAATATACTTGCCGCTAAATGTTAGTGTTCAGCACCATCGTGATCCAGTCAGGCGGTACGGCCCTGTAATTTCCGGCACAGAAGCGTAACACCTTAGGCCTCAGGAGTGGTAACGCATCTGCATTTTGACTTCTGGTCTTTGTGTTAGTGTCAACAGGCTGCAGTCATTACTTAACATCAATGTGAACTGCATGCTTGTTAGCCACTATCATTACATAAAAAAGGAGTGGCAACGCATCTGCTGCATCATCATGTTTACCTTTGGTTTTTGTATAATGATATCAAGAGGCAGGCCGCTGTATTAATTTACCATCAATGTCAACTGCTTGCTTATTTGCCATTATATTCTTCATTACATAAAAAAAAAATAACTAAAATAATTATCATTATGAAGACAAAACTCATTGAACAATCGTCATAAGATACAGTTTCATTGGCAATATATTTTTATTTCAAGATCGGAACAAGACATAAAATTAAAACTGGAATACCAAAAGTATACAAAATGTTATTTCATAAGAATGAATGCGGCTCGATCAACAATTCGATTCCTCTGCTATAGGTGATATTGCAAAAGCAATAAGCATTACTGATTGTTTTCCGCTGCCTTTTGTAGAAGAAAGCGTAGGAAGTATATTGGAAAAAATATCGTTTCCGGAAAACTAGGTCAATGTAAAAATTTAATGCGGCCACGTCACATGTACGATAACTGTAAAATATAATTAGTAATATAATAATCATTAAGAATCATTATCTTTTACTGGTGGTAGAGCTCCAGTGACGGAGCTCGCGGGCGTAGGCACCACCGCATTACCTAATATACTTGCCGCTAAATGGTAGTGTTCAACACTATCGTGTTCCGGTCAGGTGGTAATGTACGGCCCTGTAATTTCCGGCACAGAGGCATAAGACCTTAGGCCTCAGGAGTGGTAACGCATCTGCATTTTGACCTTGGTCTTTGTGTGGGTGTCTATAGGCTGCAGTCATCACTTAACATCAATGTGAACTGCATGCTTGTTTACCACTTCCATTACATAAAAAAAAAAAAAAAAAAAGAATAAGAAGTTCATTTTGTAATTTAGAGATAGTAATGATATAGGTATTTAATAAGAGCGCATCTCGCCATCAAACTATTATTAAGTTTGGCAAGTTCTTCAAATAAAATATTACAAGAATAAATATATATAATATATTTAGTAAAATGTTGTGGACAATTAGCGGGCTTTTATTTTAAAAATATATACCTAATTTTGAATATTTTATATTCAACATTTAAAAATGCGCTCTTATTAGAAGGGTAAAATAATATCATACCTCTCATAAGCTCGAAATCTTAACCGCATAAATTAAGATAAAATTTTATAGAAATAATAAGGTAATAATATAGTTTTCTATTTAATATATATTATTCAACTTGAATCTGCATATTATTATTGCATTTCAAAAGTAATTCCCAAAACTGTTTTTGATTACCAACAGTTTACATTAGTGGAACTCCGCTCAAACCAAGAGCTCAATATAAAAACAGAATTTCCCATTTCAAATAAATTTAAAAAGGAACTACCAAACATATCTAACATAACACTGGAAAACAAAATTCAATATTGCTTACGTTTCTTGATCTAGCAGCTTATTGGAGCGCAGTGAAGACGCTAGCCCGAATTTATCTGGGTTGCTGCTATGCCAAGCATCGCAGTACGCGTCCATAGCTGGCTCGCCGTTCGGACTAGCTCCATGCCAAACGGCTTTCGTTGGCCTGTTGAAGGTGAATATAGATTTACCGTGGCTTTAGTATTCATAGCCTGCCTTTCCGTCTTAGCCCGTAGGTAATTGAATTGGCAAGCTGTACTGGGCTAAGTTGCGCGTTTCAATTATTTTCGTTTTCGCATGATGTTGCTTTGAAAATTTTATTATTAAGATCACGAAGCAATTATCTTTTATCCGTAGGATAAATTTAAAAAGTTTATGGCTGAGAAATTGCTCAATTTTATGTGGCACTTAAAATTTTATCTGTTTCAACATGATCAGTTGAAATGACAAAGATAGCATGAAATGGAAACGATATTAAAAATCGAGTGACGTTCCAGTACACGGATTTCTGAGATTTGCGATCCGAAACATCGTTCTACTTGCACAAGTTAAGGCACAGGTATGTGTTTTGTCATAGATTTAGTAGATATAAGTTATAGTACAATACTAAATCTATGTTTTGCCATGTATTTTGCGCAAATTAATACAACAAATGTAATATGTGTGGCCGACATAAATAACAACCTTCTTTAGGGGATTATAAAATCTACAGGAAGCTTATTAAAAGCAAAGGTAATATTCAAAGTAAAAATGGACTAGGTACAACTTTAAAATGAAACAGTAGCTCCAGCTTTTATTACACACTATGAGAACTTAAAAGGGAATATCAAACAAATATAATAACGTAGTCAGCCATCTATTAAAATCTTTTGAAGGACACCAACCAATACATTTCATATTTAATGAAGACGTTTGAAAGTAAAATACATTGCCGACTGAAAATGAAGACCTACTAGTAAATGATTACGTACGCAACGGTACTCAGAAAAACGAAACCGAACCATATTTTATTACGGTCCTAGATTTTAATACCGGTCCTTAGCTCGCTCTAATATAATAATGTTTCCATTGTCGCGAGAGATAGTTGAATTTGCGTTAATGGAAATGGAGGGCGAGGTTAAAATAAACAAAATTATGGCCACGTCAGCCATGGTGGCCAGCAAGGTCAGGGGAGTTCACAAAATAAATGTACACGTGTCGAATAAAATATTTCAGTGCGTGCAAAATAGTAGTAGTAGTAATAAAGATGTTACTACACTAACTCGATGAGTGTAGTAACATCTTTATTGCGGCAGTCAAAATTATACAGATAATGGAGAAAAATATTAAAATATTTGCATAGGTATTTCACAAACAAACCCTTTAATTGGAAAATAGTATTGTAATATATTTAAAGACCTATCCAATGACAATATATACCAGGGCTACGCGAAAAAAAACAACTCCACTTTAATTGTGAGGTACTCTATCTTTTTGTATTTACTATCTTTGGTAGTATGATTTTATCTTATCACTTTGTCGTTGTCACTAATATGTTTGGTGCCAGATTAGGTACAACTATCAGGAAGTACTAAGAATCCCGAAGCTAAGCTGCAGTCAGGCGGATTAACGAACTAACACGGCGAAAATATTATGGTTTCCATGTAGACGGCTTTCTATAAAACATTTTTAATGAAAAGATAACTCACCAGCCAGTATCCATGAGCACATTCTTCCCATTGAAACTATATATCCTGGGTGCATGGGAAAACAATGCTCCTGAACCGTCGAACATTTCACCCCAAGAGTTGAACAGCACATCACCACGGGTATTTACAACTGGGATCTCGCGGTCCACCCAGCTCACTATCGAGTCGATAGTTTGAACTCTGTTGGTGAAAAGGTATGTGTATGTGTTATGAATACATTTACATATAAATTGGTATCCTTGAAAACTTAGAGGATAAAAACGATTAAAATCACAATGATCGTTGAAAGCTATAGGATTCCAGCTTAAAGCTTAAAATCCTTAGGATTTACTTCTTGAAAAATCCCATTTAACTCTGTGAAAAAAGTGTATTTCGATGTTTTATAATTTTTTTTTATAAAAAAGTATTAGTATCATAATATTTGTCACATAATATATGGGCGATATTAAGTAGAAACAAAGACAGCTGGGAATCCAATTTCTGGCGACCAGTGAGGTATGATGACCGTAGGCTGTCAAAAGTTAACATTCATAGACCCAAGATATAGAAGATATTAAGGCACGGAAGGAGTCATTCAGGCATGATACTAGTTTATGATGTTCCACGAATATTACTCATATATTGAATATGGTTTAACTACAGATTTTTATTACTCTAGCAAACGTTGCTTGCAGACAGTAAAAAAATCTGCAGAAAAAAAGATTGATTGATGAAAATCTTATCGCAGTTGAGCAGTTAGGTCTCTCTCTTAGCTGTCAAATTTTCGTAATATAAACTCATGTCTAAAAACATTGTCTTAAAGTTACCACCAAAGCAGATTTTCTACCCATGAAATGCACATGGTGCACTCTGCTTAATAGGAAATAAATCTCACAACACAATTATAATGATATGTTTTCAAACCAGATGGGGTCTCTGCTGGCTATACACAATTCAACAAGCACTGGACCAACTCGATCAATTGTAAGCTTTCAAATTTTTAACGAGCTGAGAATGCCCTAGCATTAAACCGGCACTCTAAGAGCATGAGAGGGATAGCCGGATAATGAGGGACTTGGACACGCTAGAACCACTTTGGTGCCAACAAGAACTTGATTCCTGTTGATCAGTAGCGTAACAAAATGGAATCTGTGAAAATTCATCAGATAAAATAAATAACAATAAATAAAATACGGTTACTCTTACACATTAGGTATAAACCTGTGTCGTGGGTGTCGTTGTACACATACAAGACATACACAAACACCCAGACCCGAAACAAATATCCGTAGGCCATACAAATATTTATCCCGGTGCGGGGATCGAACCCGCGACCCTTCGAATCAAACGGTCATCTCACACTGCTGGACTAACCGGACATGGTCATGTAAGTGAAAGTTTTAGTATGGTTTTTGAGTAAAAAAACTGAAACGAAGGCGACATACCTAGAAGATATGAAGGCGCGGAAGGTGCCATCGAGGCCAGCTCTTTGGGCTTGCCTGTGGCACTCGTAGTTGGTGCTGCTAACTCCGTGCATGTCGCCCGTGTGAGGCTCGTTTAGAGCTGCTAGACGAAGCTGCGAGAAAAAAAACGCATTTTGGGTCATGACCAGACTACCTTTTTATCTACTTTGTAACAGAAATTGTAATTAGATACATCATTTTGAACTTCACTAACTGAATGCAACCATTTATCACTGCCTATCAAATAATATAAAATTAAACCTAAAAAGTAATTGCGTTATAAATGAAACATATACAGGGTTATTTGTAACCAGCGCATAATTCTAAAAGGGAGGTATCGGCTCATCAAGACTAACAATTTTGTTATACAACTTTTTCTAATTCAATAATTTTTTTTTACCATACAAAAAATAATAAATAGAATTTGCAGTTCTAATACTTTTTAACTTAACGTTACGTAAATAGCTGACGTCTGTACCTATGTAAAAATATACCTATGAAACGTACTGCTAACAATTGATAGAAGTCCCATTTGAAACGATTTTATTTTTTATCATGTGATGTACTCAGTTTTGGCAAAAGTCATAGAGCAAAAGTTGTTAGTCTTAACGTACCTAACTCACCTTTGACGATTTATGCGTTAGATACATTTAACCCTGTATATTATCTGCATCTTCGTTGTTAGTAATCCAGGTTACAAACCTAATTTTAAAGTTAAATATTTATCTTTAAATGAGGCAGTTTGCATGTTGGCACCACATAGACAGTTTTCGTATTTCTATCCACGTTTAGCTGATTCTACGGAATTAAGCGACGTGTTTCGGTCCAAATACAATACTCACACTTCAACGGTCACGTATTTAATACGAAAGTAGAACGAATATCGAAAACAAACGCTTGTGCGCAAAACAGTGTAGAATTTGTGCCAAACCGTGCTAGGCTGCAAATTCTTTTTTTTCCTTTTTTTGTTCGTTTTTGTACTGAAATAGAGTTCTCAAAGGAAATGGCTTTTAAAAGTTTTTCATATTTTTTGAGGACAACACCACGAACATGTTTTCACAAATTTTTATATGGGTACCGAAAATGAAACTGACGTGACTAATAATTTACTAACAGTTTTGATTTTCTGGGTCAATAACTTAAATCACAAAATAGCGAATTGTGTCTTATAAACATAGAGCAACACGGGCCACCGGCCGCGGCGGACTGGAGGGGAGGAGTAGCCATAGCTTTTATTACCGATACAAAACAGTCTGTCATTTTGCATTTTGGGGAATGCGTGCGACACAGACGCACACTACAAAAACTACAGTCTATTACTACGAAACTCACACCTTGACTTTAACAAAATACAGAAACAATTTCACGCACACATTGAAACATCTAGGCGACGGGTATAAGCCCATTTGGGCTTGTACTTTGACATAGGGGAAAGTCTGCTACTCTAAAACGCTAAATATGGCTACTCCTCTCCGGTGTTGCTCGTAATTTTAAGAGTTTCAATTCAAGTGAAAGATTAAAATTACCAATGTAAGGTTCCTTAATATCTGATACAAGAACTAGCTTCTTTAATTTTATTTACTTTGTATGAATAGTAGCAAATGTACAGATACTAGATAATTGGAATGAGAATAATAATGTACTTACCACGGGTCCTTCACCAGCAGGATTCTTATGATGGACCAAGCTAGATGTTTCTAGAATGCTTTGCAGTGGCGTTCGAGTTGGTCCAGTGCCTGTTGGATTGTGTATAGCCAGCAGAGACCCCATCTGGTTTGGAAACACATATCATTATAATTGTGTTGTAAGATTTTTTCCTACTATGCAGATTGTTCCAAGGGACTCTTATAAGCGCAGATCACATCTGGCTTAGAAACAACTTCCTACAATTAAAATAAATCTACTTTGTTTCTTTTTTTGTTGATACAGAGTGATCCAAAGAACTCGAAGTAATTATCCCTTATATTTAATTATCTATTAAAGTGTCTTCAAAATGTAAGTGTTTTTGAGGAAAATAAAAATAAGGTCTTATATGTAAAAATATCTATTGAGTCACTGTAGAGGAAAATAAATAAAAACAAAACCATGAGTTTATGGATTTCATCTTGAAATCTTAAAATAAGCCGCCTTGATTCTTACTTGTGGTAGAGCTCCAATGACGGAGCTCGCGGGCGTAGGCACCACCGCATTACCTAATATACTTGCCGCTAAAACGTCTGCTACACGGTATTAAACGGTGGTTTGAAACAGTGAAGACCGTTGTTTTATGCCAAATATCACGTGACATTCATACGTCCTTGGTAGCAGGACTTGCATTGCAAACCATTGTCAGAAGCGTTGGTTTGAAACCGTGTAGCCGCTTGTTTAAAACCACGCTTACGACAGTCACTCTGCGTCAGCGAGCGCGTGCGGACGCAACTGATGTTCGACTAAAGTTATTTATGTCACGAAAGTCCAGGAGATTAATAAAATTAAGGCTATATGACTAAGCGTTAATCTCTCCTTTAACCACCGCCTCATCCATATTATTTTTATACCTCTTTTTTCTTTTGCACACAAAATTGCAAGACTCACTCGAACTATATGTTGTACAGATAGGTAAGGTGTCATGGCGTCATTATAGCGTAATACACGGTATACAAACGAAATATTGACACGTCCTATCCGCGCAATTCAGTTGGTTTCAAACCGTGTAGCTTGCAATCCGTATCTCACTTCCGTTCAAGGTCACCTTGGTTTCATACCTCATTTCAAACCGTGTGGCAGACGCTAATGTTACTGTTCAGCACTATCGTGTTCCGGTCAAGTGGTAATGTACGGCCCTTTAATTTCCGGCACAGAGGCATAACACCTTAGACCTCAGGGGTGGTAACGCATCTGCATTTTGATCTTGGTCTTTGTATGGGTGTCTATAGGCTGCAGTCATCACTTAACATCAATATGAACTGCATGCATGTTTGCCACTTCCATTACATTAAAAAAATCTAATATAACCTATTCAACCAATTTAATAATCTTAGCTATTAAATCCCGAAAGCATTCCGTTTCAACATTCATATCATACCTTATTATATTCTATCCAATTTAGACTTAATTCAGGGTAAAGTGAAATGTGCATAACATTTAGAACGATGCAGTAGTACTGCAGTGAATCGGTATCTATCTTGATTACTGAAATGAAGCAGTGCTGTGTTTATGTTAGTCTTCAGATAATTTAATATTTAGTAAATCCCGAAACTAGTCTATAGAAACTGCATCAGTAGTCTAGTGGTAGCAGGCCATTACTACTACGCTAGGGTCCTGGGTTTGATTCTTGGGTTAGGGATATTAGGGATAACGGTGTAAAATCCTTTATCTCTGGTTCTATTGGGATTTTAGGATTTAAGTTTCCAAGTAGGTACCTCGAAGTTTGGTAATGTGCCCAGAGATGTCAATAGGCTCTCCACGATGGGTCAAAACGTAACCGGCGAATCGTGGTTGTTTGCATGTATGATTGAATGCATGCATTTACCTCTGCCTACCCCTTCGGAGTTTACAGGCGTGAAGTTACGTTAATGTATAGAGCATTGGTTGTTCTGAGGTCATTATCATATTTTTTTCACACGTTCAATAAGCGCCGTGTAACTGGCAGACGGCCTATTTTGTTTTTTACTAGCTGTCCCCGCGACTTTGTCCGCGTGATAATTTATGATTGTTCAGTATCTACCCGGACGAAGCCGTGGGCGAAGCTAGTTTAAAAGTAGCCTAAGTTACTCCTTATAACATCAGCTATCTACCATTGAAAGGTCATCTACACAAAATCCAGAGGGCAAAATGCATAAGCCTTGCCATCCCTTAAACCTAAGTTATTATGTTTATGTGATAGTTATTACGAGGCTATACATTACCATCAAACCGGAACACGATACTCTACTCCCTCAAGCTCCTAAACTGGAGCCCTGGTCGTGTACCAGTAAAACAACAACTAACGTAAAACATAAAACAATTGCACAGTCAATGTAAACAAAACAGGTGAAAGAAAGACACCAATACGTGTTTTCTTTACATACGCTCACTTTCAAACTTAAATTGGAACCTAAAATCAGATTAAATTACAGGTGTTTCACAAATTTAATCAAGCTACTACCGTACAAATAGAAGACGTTCCATAATTCGTCTCGTACGGTACAAAGCCGCATCATTACTATCCCATTCTATCCTGACGTGAAGCTTGGCTTTAAATTTAAGATTTTCTCGGTGACGGAGATGTTCCGTCGGATTTTTAAAGTAGGTCGTATAATATCCTGTATTATGTTGATTTAGAGACGAAAGAGAAAAATGAAATATCTCCAATGGATCAGCGTTTTTCTTATTTAGATGGCGAAATAAGCTTTATTGATTTGCGAACATTTGAAAGTCTTAACTTAAATGAGTTTTTTTTCGTTTTGAAGAACTGCTTTTTATTTTTAGTAAAAGTACACTACAAAATCACTTTCGTACTTGAATTGCCTTTCAATCAGAACCTAGGTGATTGGCTAATATCTGGGACATCTCATAGACCAGCAACTCTGAATTCTTAATGTGCTGTTTGCTTAACCAAAGCCTAATTCCGTAGTAACACTGAGGTTCTATTCAATTAATGTTATTCTCCTGAAATGTTTTTATATTTTTTACGGTACGATAGTCGCAAACGAGTATGCAAGTTATGGATGTTAATTGAAGACTGCAGCTTATAGACATCTACACAAAAACCAGAGGTCAAAATTCAGATGCGTTGTACCTGAGACCTTAGTTGTTATGTCTCTGTGATAGTTATTACGGGGGCATACATTACCATCTAGCCGGAACACGATAGTGCTGAATACTACCAATTTGCGGCAAGTAAATTAGGTAATGCGGTGGTGCCTACGCCCTCCAGTCCCCACACTGCAACTCTACCAGTGAAAATTATGTGCATATCTTTATAGCTCTCGAAAACTGAGACTCATGGCTTAAGCTTATTATATTTTTCTGCTGTAAGTGTTGATGTTTGAAGATAAAGTTAAAGGGACACTTTCAACTGAGTGACATCCGTGGAGCACAGGGTCCAGTAGATCAACCAGCGTCAAGTAGATCATATCTGCTTGACATGAAGCTGATCTGGGAACCCTTTCAGACCAGCCGTGAGACATACTGCCTACCACCTGTGTTAATGTGATTTATGTGACTGTTGTTTATTTTCTTTTTTTTTTGTCTTGCGTATAATGTTCTTTTTTTTTTTGTTTATGCTCAATGCGCTGTTGTTTCTGAAGAAATGTTTATTTCTTTTTTTTTCCTAAATTTCTTTAAACAAAACATTTATTTATACCAATACAATGCATTGCCTAATCAGTTACGGGACAGATAAACAAAAACACTTTCAATGGATAAAATATTAACTCACCAAATGGTTATTTCACATCGAAAATGTACATTCAATAATTTTACTTGAAACCATTATGAGCTACCAATTACGGCATCGACGCAATGTTAGTTAAGTATATTGTAACCACATTAACCACTCGCCTGCGTTGCTATCGTAAATTAATAATTTAAACATTGTATAGAGTGTAATTAATATCTATAATACTTAGGTATGTAGTTTTAGTAAAATATTTATTAGAAAGGCGTCTGTGTTTGATAAGGACGTAGGTAGAGTTTAAAACATTTGGACTCTTAGAACAAGATTCACAGCCCGCAACACGACTTTACTTTGATTTGCAGTCGAACTTTCAACCCTTTTTTTTGTTTCACAGATGTGTCCAAATTCTTAACACGACGCCAGAGCCGCATCGGTGCGGCGGCGGTAAAGTCGTAGTGCGGTCTGCGAATCTCGCCCTCAGAGAATATCATGACTATGTTGAAACTTGAGATAAATAAAGCTTGTTGTAAATAAAAAGCAACAAAACATTGATATTTGGAAAGGAAAGTCTACAAGTGCTAGAGCTCTAGTGACGGAATTCGCGGGCGTAGGCACCAACGTATTACCTAATCTACTTGACGCTAAATGGTAGTGTTCAGCATATCATAGATCCATAAGTTATGCAAAAATAATGATGGATAACTAATGAATATACGTAAAATATAAACATAATTTACTGGATCATATATTTCTAGGCTGGTCACCATTTCCGTCCGTCCGTCCGCCCGTCTATTCGGAGCTTAGATCAGAAATTTGTATTACTGTTTCTATATAGTGCAGGCTTTCGTTGAATAGATCTTTGAATACCTATTGCTGTTTAAGAAAATAATATTTCGATCTTAATCAAAAGCAAAAATGCTAAATATAAAGCGTAACTTAAAAGCAAAACATTTTTACTTGTTCCACCATTAGCAATATAAATTTCATACTCACAGCGACATACTGCCATCCGTTGTTGACACGAACGAGTAGTGCTTGCTCCTGTATAATGTAGGCGAGTGTACCCCGCGGACAGTTTGTTCCCAACTGTGTGCAGTAAAAATATATTTCGTGCTGGTAATACACCGATGCTACATTTTATAATATAATATTAACGTAATAAAGATTTAGGGAACGACCTCGTAACTGATGTTCAGCTAAAATATTGTATGTTAGCGGTTAAATACATGAACATCAACTTACAATGTTATATTTCATCAAGCCATTTAAAATCTGATTTAAAAGATTTCAAAGAGAAGAAGAAATAGGTATATACCATACTCGCAAAACTCAAAAACCACCGGTTGAAATTGGTTGCGTAAACTTTGCACCAGTTTCTCAGCTCGAAACAAATACACAGATGAGAAAGAAAGCAAGTTTTAGTGTCAGCCTGATGAACATCTACTGCCCCCGTTTTCTCCTCAAATATCCCTTCTATATCATAAACATTAGCCATTTTGAGCAGCGACTTGTTACTAACTTCACGGATGCATTTAAATTTTATACTTATACTAATAGCTTATATCAGCTAATACACTGATAAAATTAAAATTGAATTTAGCCTGGTAGATATCAATGGATAATTCACTAGACCTACCAAATTAAATAAGATACCGCTTCGACTTCTGTAATCCGAAACCTACGAAATGAGTAGTAGAAACTGATCGAACAAGAAACGGTGTTTTAATGAAACCGTGAGTCAATTTTAAAAATATAGGCCTGGGTGCACTTACTACTAACCATCAATTTGAACTAGTAGAGGACATACTGGTAGTTTGGCAAAGCTCTAACATTTAATGCGATCGTGAAGATTAACAGACTTGGTCACGATATTGATGATTTAGACATTTGACATTTTGCGAGTCTATCGTGGTAATTGCCTTATTGCGAAAACAGTAAAGCCATGTTAGATGCTAAATATGAAAATACATAATTGTTTGTTAATTAAGCTCGAACTAGCTTATAAATCAATGCCTTCCTACACAATATCTTAAAAAAAGGCGAAAGCTTACAGTAAGTCAAAATTTAGTTGATTTTCTTAATAATTTAGTCTGCTTTTCGGTTTTAACTTGCTATTGTATAGATTTAATAAAGTTTCTTGTATATAAAATACAGAGATCAGTATAATTTTTAAGGACGGAATAAATTCTGTTTATGTTTGTTGAGTCTGCTAGTGTAGCTATTCTCTAAGAGACGTCAACTTTTAACAAGCTTTTACGGTTTTGATTTATCGAAATACTCCAGCTTATGTTTGAATTCTTAACGACGCAGTCATTGTTGTGATTTTCATAAGTATCGTCATATATGTATATTTTTGTACTCTCTTCTACTCTCACGAAATAAAAATGTTGTCGATCTACCTTAATATCTGGAGGAACAACAATATGTAAGAAAATAACAAAACGCCGCCAGAGTTTTAGTGCTAATTTGGCAATTTAAATTTTGAAAGAGAGTACCCAGTCAGTAAAGTGTCCTTTTATTACTAACATCAAATAATATTCAGTAATCTCACAAAAAAAAAAACAAATTGGTTTAACCTCATTTGATGTGCTTCTAACTAGCAAACGATGCATTTTACAACATTTATTTCTACAAAACTAAATACAATTAATATTGCAATTTAAATGCAGATAAAAATATTAATTTTACCCTTATCAATGATTCGGTGGTCTTGAACAATATTGTCCCAACTATGGCTCTTCCATCTTCATCGTCTTCAAATTCTCCGTTATCTCCAAGAGGATCGAGGGGATCACGGAACCCTGCTAAAATAAATTATTTGTCTATTTTATTATGAACATTAGGTATGCGATTAAAAGTAGAAAAAAAAATACTTCACAATAATAAAATAATTGATAGTCACAAATTAAAAAGATACAAAAAATAAACAATATTTTTAATGGTCAAAAACTCTCACAGAGAGAACTTATAGTATACTTTCATAGATTGCTTTAAGAATGTTCTAAGGTGCCAGCAGGTAAGCATTGACATTTGCAGTTAATTAGTTTCCTTACATTTCACATTTTCGAATCAAATACGACCTACATTTTTATTTGTATAAATTCCTAAGAGCATACCGCGCAACTATGCTCTATAGTTTATAGAACAGAAGATCGTATAGGTATATCAAACATATAGTCTGACCTAGTAAGGCTCTGCCAAATGTATTTCAATTGGTGTCAACCGTTTAGCAAACATTTAAATTATCGCTTCTATTTCATTACTCAAACAGTAGCTTACAGTAGTAAACGTTGACAATATTCAGTCTATTGTAAGAACTAGGCCAGATGATACTACTTTCTTGTTCAAATAGTTTAGCTATGGTCCAAAAACAAAAGACTTTGAAAGTATACACAGTCGAATTACTATGAAATTAATAAAGAAAGAAGAAAATACCGTAAGTAGACGGTATAGATACTAGATAGTTTATAAGTTACGGTTTATAACTTTTGACTTGTTTGGCCTGCATTAAAACATAGGTTTAGAATAAACGTTCGCCAAATAATTACGCGCGATTTCGGATGTCTTAAGAAAATTTAAAAAATAATTAAAAGAAAAAAAATAAATAAAGATTGAGGCACTAGTTTGTGTCCACAGTTATTAAATACGAAATTTGAAATGTACTTTAAATATAAATATATTATGAATCAAAATTAAGTCCAGACTCGAGCAGATTTTATATTTGTAGGTTTTCATTACTTTGACTAACATATCAAAATTCCTTCTTTAACTTTCTAGAAATATAAAACTGCTGTACTCACCATATCCGTCTTGGCGATATTGTACTAAGTTGTTGAGACTTCTCAATATTTGAAGTGGATCTCGAGTTTTACCTTAAAATAGAACAACATGTTTAATATGACATGGTTTATTCTAAAGCTTCTAAAATATTATAAATTAATTCGTACATTTTAGGGTTCTATCTGTTATAGTTTAGGCAGCGTACGCAAAATAAGTATACTTTTCTGGTTGATTTTTACATCTTGTGTCCGAAAACCCCAAATATCCTACGGAACCCTATTTTTCCCAAATATAAAATATAGCTTAAGTTATTCGTGGACAATGTAGCTTTCGAATGAAGAAAGAATTTTTAAAATCGGTTCAGTGGTTTTTGAGCCTATTCAATACAACCAATCAAACAAATTTTTCTTCTTCATTATATTATAGTGGAGATTATAGCTCCCAAATGATTAATTACCTAACATTTTGTTAGGTTAGATAGGATACTTTTAGAAGGAAAAAGTTGACTTCCGGTAGGGATCAAATTTGCGAGCTCTAGACAAATAGCCCAGCCGCTTTTCCAACTGAGCTACCGATGCCCCAATTTAGCACGCGATCCAGACCATCTAATTGTGTTTAATAAATCACTAATTACCAACCTGTGCCGGGTTCACGCCGGTTAATCCCAGGGCTATCGGTCAATGTGTCTATTGGTACTTCGTTGTATGGCCCCACAGGGGGACCCGGCGGTCCGGGAGGACCCGGGGGACCGGGGACGGGGATGTATTGGACGTTTGAAGCAGGTGTCCCCGGGGTGCCGGGTGGACCTCGAGGCCCATCCTTGCCTGGCGTGCCTGGTGTCCCATCGAATCCACGATCACCTTTGTCGCCTTTCACCTTTTTGGGTTAAGATGATAATTTGAAACATAAGTTATACATGTAAGAATATATGACTGCGATACGAATAGTTAAATTATTGATGCCAGGTTAGACGATGAGCAGCAAATGTTCGAGCTAAGGTATAATATTCTACAAATATATAAAAATATATATCAAAATGGCATATTTTTTTTTAACGGAGACGATAAATACATCTTCTTTAATTGGTAGAACTCCAGTGATGGAGCTCGCGGGCGTAGGCACCACCACATTACCTAATATACTTGCCGCTAAATGGTAGTGTTCAGCACTATCGTGGTCCAGTCATATGGTGATGTACGGCCCTGTAATTGCCGGCACATAGGCATAACACCTCAGGCCTGAGGAGTGGTAACGCATCTGAATTCTGACCTTGGTCTTTGTGTGGGTGGATGGCTGCAGTCATCCTTAACATCAATGTAAACTTCAAGCTTGTTTGCCACTTCCATTACATAAATAATGGTTGTCTGTAATGTTGGATAACGGCAGACATTCCAACGCAGTAACGTCATAAGAAAACATTGATTAAATATCGCTTAGGTACTTTTATGAATTGAATACAGATGCGTCACAAACCGAACGCCAAAACCTCTTTTATACGGTCGGGACCAACCACCGACCATCATGTCTTTGGTCGGGTCAACCGATGTTTGTATTTAATTTTGTTCTACACGGTCGGGCAGTCAACAGCCAGCCGTCACAGTTCCAGTACAGTACTGCCGCTTCACTGATGAGTGTGTATCAGCCTTTATATCTGTCACGTCGACCGACAGCGTTCCAGATGGTCGGAGCCGACCACGGACGCAGCTTGTCGGGAGGGATAGGCTCACGACCAAGGCCGTTGACTTCAACCATAATTGTTCCGGTCAACCGATTTGTACCGTCCATTTTTAAATCAACCCGACCAAGGACACGACGGTCGGCGGTTAGATCCGACCGTGAAGAAGGGGTTTAAGGCTGGCCGTGCTCCTCTATTGCTTGTTCCGTGCTTTCTTTCGCTTGCACGCTCGCATCAGGTGGAACGTGACATTTTTTAGTGCGTCGGCGTTCAATATGAGGTTATCGCGTCTAGATTTACATTATATTCACATTCAGTTAGTATATACTGTCTATAGTCTATCTGTGGTATTTTTCCTGTTTTCGTCTTAGACTTTTCCTTTAAAAATAGATAAGAAATTATATATTTTATTTGCGAAAGAATTTCAGACGGTCTTGGTATTTTTTGTGCCAAAATATTAAGTATACAAAAATAGTAATATAATAATATTGGAATAAAAAATCAAGATAGCTTGATATCCTTATTTTTTATTGAAACTAAAAACGAAATTGAGAAGGCTTCTTGGCATTTACGTTGTTGCTTTTTGTCTACGGATTCCTTTGAAGATAGAATGTAAAACTTCCTTACGAAGCAATTTCCTGAAATGGTCAACATTTTGTTTGAATTTGGAAACTCGAATCGTTTGATTCAGGACTAATTTAACATCCATTGTGTTTTGTAAAGAGATAAAACAAAAGAAGCTGTTTTAGACAATAAAAAGTTTGTCATGGCTTCATAAAGGCAATTACACATTTTATTGCGAAACGATTGTTTTGTTCGGTTGCGCCGCCATATATTTTTGTCTATGTTATGGTTTTTATCAAATTTAACAATAACAGTAAAATATAATTTAGCAATAACTACGAAATGGGCTGCATTATCGTATTTTTTGGCATAGTAAAAGTTATCAGGGTTGATAGATTCCCTTATCATCTGACAAATAATTGAGGTTAACTTGTTGAGCAGCGGCCGTATGCGCCCGGATGCGCAGGCGCAAAAATATCAATTATTGCTTGAGTTCAAGTCGTTTTTATAAATGTAATGCGAAGTGATTTTTCTACTTTTCAATATTTTTACATATATTTCAAGATTCAAGATTTAACATTGATCCCTAAACTTGTCAATAATAAAATTTTCGCGTTGTAAGTCAAATTACAAAACAAAAAAAATAATAAAAATTGGTACATTGACCGATATGTCCAATCAAACCATAAAAATACAAAACCAAAAATAGGTATGAATTAAAAAACATGTCAACAGAAGGTGTCATTCTTTCTTTTTTAGTGTAAGGCATAAGTGAACAGATCTCAGGATAGAATATTGATTTATTCTAATGAGTATTGTTTTGTTCCATAGTAATTAATTCCGACATATAGGAAGAGATTGAATATTAATTTAATATGAGTACCAATTAAAATGTAATATAAACAAATCATTTACAAGTAGATCCATAATTATAAATTATAATTAGGTTTACTTTCTACGCCCGGTAATGGACAGCTACATAAATCATTACTCCATGAAATGATAATAATATCCATGTTTTATTTATCTTAAGACAAACTTTATTAGCTAGTCTAATTTTTATCAAAACGAATTATATCAAAGGAATATAGAAGCGAAAACATTAAATAAATTATTTCTTGATGGAATCGAGAGATACACGTGGTACGACATTATCCCTAAAAAACAGTTTCGTATTTCGTAAAGCTATCTAAAATATAATATTGGTTTTCCTTAATGTAGCATAACTCACATTTGTCCATATAATGTAACGTTAATTTTACTTCACAGAAATAAAACGGCTGAACTTTACACACCTACGCGACAAAAGCGAAGCGTGAACAATACACAACACTTAGTACTAAGTAGTTTGTAACTCGAAATTGAATTTCGGACAAATATCGACTTCAAACGAACAAGTCAATGAATCAAAGTTTTCTAGTGCAAATTTTCTTTTTGAATCCAACTATTGAATATAAATAAATACATGCCTGTCCGGCGCCGATTCTCATAAAACGATTTTCTTGTACGTACTAGGTTGATACATAGTTTCATTTTATTATCTACCCAGGTGCTTAGCAAAATATTTGTAGACAGTTACATTTAATCTGGCGCCTATTATTATATCTATTTTATTGCATTTATCCGCAGACAATCTATTGAATAGTATAATAAACAAGACTGTACTATGACGTCTTCATTGCGATTCAATTGACGAACTGGCAAAATTTTGTTACATTTATTTATAACACGACAGTGCATAATATCATGAAACGAGACAAAACTAGTAGCCATTCATATCAAAAAACTCTTAGCTAACCATCTAAGGCTGATGAATGAATTATCTTTATCCAACATAATAATATCCCTCTATTCATCTAAAGCTCAAAACACCTTTCGCTTGACGCTCGAATCACATAGGTATGGTGTAAGTATAACATACCTTATCAAGGTTGACGGCAGACACTCCAGGGTCACCTTTCTCGCCCTTGGCTCCCGGGGGACCCGGTTGGCCCGCAGCCCCAGGTGGACCCTGAGGGAACAAACAAAATATAAAATAAACTTTTCCGTAAACTGCGACCTATATAAATATTTTCCTGTAATTTGCAATGTTTATTTTATGATTCATTATAATATTTGCTCCGAAAATAGGTAAGTACATATTAAATTTCTTAGAATGACTGGTGGAGTACCAAGTAGATTATTTCAGAGGTGGAGCTCAATGTTGTGAACACACGCATATTATGGGTGAGTTTTTCCATACAAAAAATATTATTTGTCTCTGAACTGGCATTTACTCTGAGTGTAGCTCAAAATATAGCTACACGTGGCGGGGCGCAGGATTGCGCGGTGACGGAGCGGCAGCGATGTTCTTATGAACTTTTGAAAACATCGTTTTTTTGTGTTTTTTTATCAAGATTTGTAGAGAGGCTGCCTGCAAGAGGTGATGCCCTAATTTCAATTAACCCTGTATACTGCATTTTATGATCTGATCTGAACGCTAGTTTTATAAGTTACATATATTAAAAAAAATAGAAAAATATTTATTCTTAAAAATGTTAACAACTTGCAGTCGTTGAGACCTCCCATTAAGTAATCTAAGATACTTGTGTTGGGAGTGACTCGCCTCTCCCTTCAATACATTTTTTTAACTTAAGTTATTACAAAAACAGTTTTATTACAAAAACAGTTTTATCAGTAAAAACTGTGTGCTCGTTACGAGTTTCATAACATATGAAATGAAATTGAACAGGTTTATTTCATTCATTTTCTTTTTGATCTTCAGATCGACCTACGTCTGGAGATGTTGTTATTTCGAAGTTTGTTTGTTATTCTATCTTATATATTTAATACGTAACAAACCTCCAATTCAGGGTTGCCTCACAGAAAATTTGTTTTCTCGTACTTAGCCTGCTATCTCATATTTAAGTTTTCCAATATCGTGCGCGACACATAAAATGTGTTACGTTTGGTTTGTTTTCGTCTACGCGAGCAAAAAAAAGGACATGCATGCCGTCCGGTGCCGATTCCCATCAAACTATTTTCTTGTACGTACTAGGTTGATAAAAAACGCAATTGAACTTTAATGAGATCTTATTTCTCCTTTATAATCAAAAACAATATCTTGTACATTTTTGAACGAGGTTAATCATGTCCTCGTATCTCGTACAATTAACCCCAAACATTGTATGTGTACAAGAAATCTTGTACGTTTGGCAACCCTGCTCCAATTTGATCAGATTAATACATAAAATGTATAATAACAAGCTTAAAGCCACAGTTTATCCTTATGATCTTCGTCATTTCATTTTTTCTTTCATTTCTAAATTTATCTTTATCTGTTGGGAAGAAGTAATAAAAGATATACTGCAACCTTAATTCGCTAAAGAATATCCATGTGAAATGAACAACCTTTAATGGTAGCATAATTTTGTATTTAAGCTGAATTAGTTGTCTATTATATTATCAGGCTATGTTTCTACACTTTACTTTAGGCAAACTTTACCCTTTATTGATCCCAAACATTCGAAACTTAAAAATATTGGAAATTTCATGGAATATCAGTACGTACTACCGGGGTGCATTATTGGACGCATAATATTTTAAAAAATATATCTTTTTAATAAGTCAAAGGACTTGTAGATGCAACGTAGTACGGTCACCAGACCCCTTTTCTCTACTACAAAGAGTGGTTACTTACCGTCCATCCCGGGAGGCCAATATCGCCAGATATTCCGTTCGTGCCTGGTGTCCCAGGAGGTCCAGGTACACCGGGAGGACCTCTAGGCCCGGGCGGTCCTGGATGACCACGTTTCCCTCGAGGACCTGTCTCGCCTTTGTCACCCTGATTATTAAGACCATTTTTTTTATAGTTCTTTAGTGTATGCTTTATACATAAATAAATATTTAGTTCTTATGTGAGCGAGAGAGAAAAAAATTGATCTTGTACATGCACAAATGATACAGTTCAGCCGCTTCAACACTAAGCTACTGAAGCCAATTTAACATCGTTAAGATGTCGCTATACAATTGATAATTGTCATATTATAAACTGCAAAGTTCATCATATCGGTTGTGTAGATATGAATAAGGTTTCAATAGGTATCGGTCACCGATTCCGAATCTTTTAAATCTAAAAAGGGAAAGAGAATACGACGTACGGATGTAAGCTTTGGCATCTTAGTGGTCAAGCGGGTACCCGTTAATTTTACTCAGAAACGTTTCAAAACTCTTAATTACAAAACCAACATTTCGCAACGATTTCGTTTCACATCTCAACTTTCCACAACTACATAACTGCAGAAATAATTCACTTGGTTACAGATTATTACCAAACTATTGAATTACTCATCACTTTATAAATAATTAAGTTGAAAATATATTTTATTTTTAAAGAAAAATGGAAAGAAAAATTTGACTTCAGGCGAGACTCGAACTCGCGACCTACTGGGAATCTAGTCCAGCCGCTCTTCCAATTGAGCTACTGAAGCCCTGCCCGATTTGTCAAATCTTTCCTTCACATCTATTGCATTGCTTTATGGTAGCAGCAGCGCCATCTATTACCAACTATGCTAGTTAGGCAACCGATATAATAGACTTTTCAGTTTATTGAATATCGTAAAGAAGTCGCTTTTACCCTTAATAATTGTTTTATATTATTTCGCATTAACACATGCTTGTGAAATATATTTTATTTTTAAAGAAAAATGGAAAGAAAAATTTGACTTCAGGGGAGACTCAAACTCGCGACCTACTGGGAATCTAGTCCAGCCGCTCTTCCAATTGAGCTACTGAAGCCCTGCCCGATTTGTCAAATCTTTCCTTCACATCTATTGCATTGCTTTATGGTAGCAGCAGCGCCATCTATTACCAACTATGCTAGTTAGGCAACCGATATAATAGACTTTTCAGTTTATTGAATATCGTAAAGAAGTCGCTTTTACCCTTAATAATTGTTTTTATATTATTTCGCATTAACACATGCTTGTGAAATATATTTTATTTTTAAAGAAAAATGGAAAGAAAAATTTGACCTCAGGCGAGACTCGAACTCGCGACCTACTGGGAATCTAGTCCAGCCGCTCTTCCAATTGAGCTACTGAAGCCCTGCCCGATTTGTCAAATCTTTCCTTCACATCTATTGCATTGTTTTATGGTAGCAGCAGCGCCATCTATTACCAACTATGCTAGTTAGGCAACCGATATAATAGACTTTTCAGTTTATTGAATATCGTAAAGAAGTCGCTTTTACCCTTAATAATTGTTTTAATATTATTTCGCATTAACACATGCTTGTGAAATATATTTTATTTTTAAAGAAAAATGGAAAGAAAAATTTGACTTCAGGCGAGACTCGAACTTGCGACCTACTGGAAATCTAGTCCAGCCGCTCTTCCAATTGAGCTACTGAAGCCCTGCCCGATTTGTCAAATCTTTCCTTCACATCTATTGCATTGCTTTATGGTAGCAGCAGCGCCATCTATTACCAACTATGCCAGTTAGGCAACCGATAGAATAGACTTTTCAGTTTTCAGCCGCAATTCAACTGGAAGAGCGGCTGGAAGAGCGGCTGGACTAGATTCCCAGTAGGTCGCGAGTTCGAGTCTCGCCTGAAGTCAAATTTTTCTTTCCATTTTTCTTTAAAAATAAAATATATTTCACAAGCATGTGTTAATGCGAAATAATATAAAAACAATTATTAAGGGTAAAAGCGACTTCTTTACGATATTCAATAAACTGAAAAGTCTATTATATCGGTTGCCTGACTAGCATAGTTGGTAATAGATGGCGCTGCTGCTACCATAAAGCAATGCAATAGATGTGAAGGAAAGATTTGACAAATCGGGCAGGGCTTCAGTAGCTCAATTGGAAGAGCGGCTGAACTAGATTCCCAGTAGGTCGCGAGTTCGAATCTCGCCTGAAGTCAAATTTTTCTTTCCATTTTTCTTTAAAAATAAAATATATTTCACAAGCATGTGTTAATGCGAAATAATATAAAAACAATTATTAAGGGTAAAAGCGACTTCTTTACGATATTCAATAAACTGAAAAGTCTATTATATCGGTTGCCTAACTAGCATAGTTGGTAATAGATGGCACTGCTGCTACCATAAAGCAATACAATAGATGTGAAGGAAAGATTTGACAAATCGGGCAGGGCTTCAGTAGCTCAATTGGAAGAACGGCTGGACTAGATTCCCAGTAGGTCGCGAGTTCGAGTCTCGCCTGAAGTCAAATTTTTCTTTCCATTTTCCTTTAAAAATAAAATATATTTCACAAGCATGTGTTAATGCGAAATAATATTAAAACAATTATTAAGGGTAAAAGCGACTTCTTTACGATATTCAATAAACTGAAAAGTCTATTATATCGGTTGCCTAACTAGCATAGTTGGTAATAGATGGCGCTGCTGCTACCATAAAGCAATGCAATAGATGTGAAGGAAAGATTTGACAAATCGGGCAGGGCTTCAGTAGCTCAATTGGAAGAGCGGCTGGACTAGATTCCCAGTAGGTCGCGAGTTCGAGTCTCGCCTGAAGTCAAATTTTTCTTTCCATTTTTCTTTAAAAATAAAATATATTTCACAAGCATGTGTTAATGCGAAATAATATAAAAACAATTAGTGAACCGGTAAAGCGACTGGATTAGTTTTTGCACTTCGCTTTAAAAAATACAGTAAATACTTAACTACCAGTTGAAACTAAACGGCAATAACAACAATATAGTATATAACACAATTACAACATTTCATGGTGAATGAATTACTTTCATAGTGTTTTCCAAGGTCAAAAATTATTGCACAATTGGGTTTATAAACAACAAGAAAAATACTTTTCATTTTTCACTGTAATTAATTAATTACTTTCCGGAGACAAAGTGGTGTGCTTCGCGAAAAGAAAGAAGCATTTACAAAGTTAATGTTTGACGATATATTTGAGTTACGTGTTATGAAGATTTAGATGACAATATTAAAATAAATTATAAACAATAAACCAAATAGAAATTTTATCGTATTAAAAATAAAACAAAAACGGATAATTATAGAGACACAAGACATGAGAACATTTTTTCGGCATTATTCTACATATTAGTATATTATACATCATCTTTAAATATCTTTTCCCTGATGTCTTAGCAAATTTTTCACTGGTGGTAGAGCTCCAGTGACGGAGCTCGCGGGCGTAGGCACCACCGCGTTACCTGATATACTTGCCAGCCGGTCAGGCTGTAATTTCCGGCACAGAAGCATAACACCTTAGGCCTCAGGAGTGGTAACGCATCTGCATTTTGACCTTGGTCTTTGTGTGGGTGTCTATAGGCTGCAGTTATCACCTAACATCGATGTGAGCTGCATGCTTGTTTGCCACTTCCATAACATAAAAAAAAATGTATCTCCCTGTTGTAGGGACAGCCCTAACGTGGTAGGCAGAGAGTATGGAGTGCCAGATATCCCGGTCTTGACACACCTCCCGTGCCTCATCTACATTCATCATTCTTTTCATACATGCACGCCGATTCCTAAGACTTTCGACCCCACAATCAGACCTATCGACCTATTTGGTCATGGTAGGTTAATCTTGGTCTTCCTGGGCCTCTGTAACCATCCAAATTTGCATTGTATATCTGTTTAGTCATTCACTCGACATTCTTTCTATACGCCATTCGACATTCTTTCTATACGCCCGAACTATCGGAGCATGCTTTGTTATTTTTACACCGATACTCTCATTCAAACAAATCCTTATACAGGGTGGGCCATAAGGGTGTTGGCGATTTTAATCTTTAATTTCTCGGACACTTGTAGCGCGGTGAGGTGGAGGGACATATTGCTAGATGCTCCGTTTCTTGGAATTTTAGTCGCCAATAAGCTGTACACGCGAGCGCAGCGTGCATTTTGTGTCTCCGCGTATTACAGAAACAACAAATCTGTTATTATTGTGCGACAGTTATATCGACTGGAATACGATTTACAAGTCGTTCGCGATAGTCCTAGCGCCAATGTGATATGTAAATGGACCAGATTGTTTGAAACAATCGGGTCGATTGTTGCAATAAGGGATCGCGGGCGTTCAGTCTCTGCGCAAACGCCGGACGTCGTGGAGGAAAGTCCGCAACAATCGACCCGTAAAGAAGCCAGGCTTTGGGCTTGAAAAGAAGAACTTTTATGCTGCATGCTAGGAGAGTTCTTGATTCCGGCCTTGCAAAAATATCAAGGAAATACGTCCAGGATATGGTTTCAACAAGATGGTGCCACTTGTTATACTGCTACTCTGGTCTCCATAGACCATATGAAAGAAATTTTCCCGGAAAAACTAATTTCAAGAAGGGTGGATATTGAAGGGCTCCCACGCAGCCCAGATCTCACTCCATGTGATTATTTTTTATGGGGCTACCTTAAATCTGTAGTGTACGACAATAAACCAACAACTTTACAACAACTCAAGAGGAACATTATTCGAGAAATTA
This sequence comes from Macrosoma leucophasiata, assembly GCA_036365455.1. Classification (NCBI taxonomy): domain Eukaryota; kingdom Metazoa; phylum Arthropoda; class Insecta; order Lepidoptera; family Hedylidae; genus Macrosoma; species Macrosoma leucophasiata. The sequence goes on from JAWQUS010000024.1 coordinate 15,208,268, forward strand.
ACAATATTCCGAGGACAACGTTTCGCCCTTTGTTCCAGAATTTGCGACTTCGACTTCAAGAATGCCAAGAAGCCGAGGGCAGTCATTAATAAAACATTATTTTTAAGTCATAAATTTCCCATTTATATATTTTTTAAAAATATAAACAAAAATGTTGTACGAACTATAGTTTTTTCATAATTTTATATTGAAACCCCCAACACCCTTTTGGCCCACCCTGTATATTACAGATATTTAGTAAGCGTGGCAGCTAGGTATTTTAATATTAACTTTTATATCAAACTACCATTGGGATTAATTTTGGCAAAAAAACTCATTTTATAAAATCTCATAGCAATCTTTTAACCTGCCGACATTCTACATTTTATATTTTACTAGCTTTCGGCCTCGATTACTTTTGCATGAGCTTTTGCCGGTATAAAAAGTATCCTGTCGCAATTCAGGTCATAGTGCAAAGATGAAGCATGGCAACTTCTCTGTCGTAAATATCATACAAAAAAATCTTAATAAGAATATTCTTTTTTCAAGAAAAGATCGACTGGGTATGGGTATGGGATATTGCATATTTTTACTGGTGGTAGATCTCCAGTGACGGAGCTCGCGGGCGTAGGCACCACCGCATTACCTATAAACTTGCCGCTAAATGGTAGTGTTCAGCACTATCGTGTTCCGGTCAGGTGGTAATGTACGGCCCAGTAATTTCCGGCACAGAGGCTCAACACCTTAGGCCTCAGGAGTGGTAACGCATCTGCATTTTGACCTTGGTCTTTGTGTGGGTGTCTATAGGCTGCAGTCATCACTTAACATCAATGTGAACTGCAAGCTTGTTTGCCACTTCCATAAAATATAAAAAAAAAAAATGTTTTTTTATGTTACGATGATGGCAAATAGCCATGCAGTTCACATAGGTTAGGGTCCCTACTGCAGAATCATTTTGTTCATCCAGATATGCTACTAACCTATTTTTTACTCATATTTATAATCTAGAGAACAATTATGCATTAGGTTGCCTATCGAAAAAAAATGGTTTGCAACCATTTTTATAGTTTATTTGAAAAAGATTTTTTTTCTTGTTTTTTCAATAAAATTTTGTTTACTTCACGGCAATATGTATACTCTGAAAAATCACGGCTGCCGTTGCGTACTTGGCCTACATATTTTAGTTCCGTCCCTATAACTTTTTACGTCCATAACATAGGTACATGTATTATTTAAATTTCAAATTCAAGCTATTTTTTGTCTCCTACGGGAGCCAAATTAAATCGGCCTCAAATAAGAGTGACTGGCTGTTAAAGATAAAAGAATTTAATAAAAAATACTTGCGGCCAAATTCTGATAGGCAACCTAGTAGATATAATATTCTCTAGATTATAAATATGCTTAAAAATTAGGTTTACAGTATATCTGGATGAACGAATGATTCTGCAGTGGGGTCTTAACTGAACATGGATGTTTAGTGATGACTGCAGCCTATATCTTCTATAGGATGTTTAGTGACTTAACATGGATGTTTAGTGACGACTGCAGCCTATATCTTCTATAGGCTGCAGTCATCACTAAACATCCATGTTAAGTTAAGACCCCACTGCAGAATCATTATATGCATCCAGAGTTCAAGATGGAGATACGTAGTCTACAAAGGGGTAGCAACCCCTGAGCCCTTAGCTGTTATGTCTATGTGATAGTTATAACGGCACTATTCATTGCCATCTAACCGGAACACGATAGTACTTATACTACCATATGGCGGCAGAAAGATTAAAGTGAAGCCAAATAGGAAAAGTGTTCTGACTAACATAATTCTAATCGTCTTAAAATCCCTCAGGCCACGAGAAAAATAGGACAATTGATTTCTTATTGTTCTCGAACCCAATCGGGTCCATTGCGGCTTGAGGCATAAGAGGTTGTCCGAATAATAACTAATGTAGATGTTTTATCCTCAAACACTGCTATTATTACACCAAATCTACTTGCCGTTTGGTGTTAGTGTTTACGGCTCCTTCATATTCGGCGTAGAAACTAAACAACACAGAACTTAAATTTGGTGACTTGTCTATATAGGAATCTCTGAAAATTTTTGTGCCTAACAATCTTCACTTATCATTAATTTTATTTCGATAAGGTAATGGATATGGGGTAAATGTATTTAGAATTGAATAAAGCTACAAAATATAACAAAAAAGAAAATTAAAACGAATATATTAGATGTATTTCAAACCAAGATAAACGGACATTATGCGCGTAAGTAAATTAACTAATTGTTTTTACCTTCGTCATAATTAAAGCTTCTTCTCTAGATATTGCTACGGGTCCAGGTGGTCCCGGCTCTCCCCTGTCTCCTTTTGGTCCAGTCACGCCTGCTGATCCCTGAGTCCCTGGTAAACCTGATGGGCCGATGTCACCCCGGTCACCCGGTTTACCGTCGTTCCCAGGGAACCCTTGAGGCCCTGCCATACCTCGAGTTCCTTTTTCACCCTGTTATCACATAATTCTGGTAAATAAAAGCATTCAATATAACTTAAGCGATTTTTTTCAAATAATCAAACATTGAGAGTTGCTTTTTAACTGAAAAGCGAACAAAAGCTGAAAAGCGATATTGATTTCAAAATTTCGTTCACCACAGCGAAATAAATATGTACAATACTTTTATTTCAATTTGTGTAGCTTGCAAACTCTAATAACGTGTATAAACATTTTTATTAATGTTAATATTTTTTTAACTTACTGATTTATTCCCTGAAATCAAATCTTTAATTTTATGAAAAATGATTAAGTTTCTTTATATTACTAAAAAAGTAAAATTCATACTCGCACAGAGAATTAATTTAATTTGAAAGTGAGAGTTCACTATCCTGCTCTTAGCGAGCACAAGTTGATAATATTTCAACGGTCTGCTTTTTATATTTCATCTGCTATTTTAATGGTAATAGGGAAAAAGAAAAGAGAGGCGATTAACGACAGTAACATCACTCCAGCCGAAAGACAACGGGGGTTGGTTGTATGTTATTAGGGAAGAATATGCCATGGTCAATCGAACAATTCCAATGGAGCGGTAGTAAATGCAATAACGCGCGATGGGCAGGAGTATCCTGCGAGAAAACTACCCCCACTGCGATCGCTAATCCGCATACCAAGCGTAGCGATAATGGCATATTCGCCCTATGGATGTAGTACTTATATTATTTGCCTATGGGGAGGCTTTGGTCCAGAAGTGGACATCTTTCGGCTGATATGATGATGCCATGATCGCCACCCTTGGCATACGGTTTGGCGATCGCAGTGGTAGTAGTTTTATCGCGGGACGCCACTGCCCATGCCGAGTTGTTATTTTTACTACCTCACTATTGGAATGGTTCGACCGCCATTGTTCATTTGACTAACTGCACTAGCCAAATAATTACCGTCCGAAAAACAAGGAGGTCGGTAGTCTGTGAACACATAGCGGATAAACCGAACCATTACATCCGGTTTGATAAAGTTCAAATAAATACTCGCTAGAGAACACAAACCCATTGCACGAAAATACGCGAGGCTATTGAAATTAAAAAAACACCCGAATTTCAATAGAGAAGATGGATGGCGATTATCAACATCATGGGATCCCATGCTAAGTAAAATGAAATCCCAGCCGCAGCAGTCTGCAAGACCTCAAGATACTATAAGTAATTTTTGCGTTAATCCTGAACGCTACGCAAGGCGTTTACGAAATCGATGGAGGTAACTACATAAAATTTTTCAAATTTCTGTCAGACAATTGTCACCTCAGTCTGCCCGGGACCACGGAAGGTGAAAAGCGACCGAAACGTCGGGTTGATTTTAAAAATCATTTAAGTTTAATATACGCGAGATAAACCCGTAAAAATTGTTTTATTTCAATGAGGGTAGCTCGCGAAAACATATCAAATTACCGTCCATCCAGGAATTCAACTTATGCAATGATTTGTTACTTATTATTTATTGTATGCAAATGAGATTAATTTGAATAGAATAAGTAATTTAATAAATAGCTCGTTAAATTATTCATTGATCAGCTCACAAGTGGCAAATAAGATTGAGCGGAGAGAAATACCCTGGAGAATAAAATTCACAGCTTAAGTAAATTATTTTGCTAGTGGTAAACTGTTTTGATAGGGATTTGAACACATCTTAACGTGCACTGCCTGCATTTCATTACTGCATCCTTTTCTATTGCTTCTCAACTTACTATATTACTGGTATGACGAAAGCAAGCTTTTTAGTTATTTATGAAATTCCCTGTCTACATCAGCTATACTCAAAGTATGCTCCGTGGAGCCCTCCGTAAAGAATCTGTCGAGGCTCCCCAACCATGTGTATGTATGTATCTTCACGCCAGATCCCAATCGGGGCAGAGAGCGTAGAGCGCCATATATCCCGGTCCTGACATACCTCTCGTACCGCATCTACCTTCATCATTCTCTTCATACATGCACGCCGATTCCTAAGACTAAACAGATATACAATGCGAACGTGGATGGTTGCAGAGGCCCAGGAAGACCAAGAGTGACCTACCATGACCATGGCCATGTATATTAGATTGAAATAAAATTACTCTAAAAGGAGTTATTACTAGTGGTAGAGTTCTAGTGTAGGAGCTCGAGGGCGTGGGCACCACTGCATTACCTAATCAATCTGCCGCTAAATCTGGTAGTGTTCACCACTATCGTGATGTGCGGCCCCGTAATAACTTTTCACAGAGACATATCAACTAAGGTATCAGGGGTGGAAACGCATCTGCATTTTGAACTCTGGTCAGTCATCAATTAACATCAATGTGAACTGCATGTTTACGCTGAAATACAATATCTAGACTGTTAAAATGGATCCCGACGAGCCTTGTTTTATTTTTTTCGGTTTATACTCGGACTCAAAGAATAAATAACACATTAGTAAAAACAGTCGTATATTCCGATTTTAAAAATTTGTTTTATTTCATCTTAGCAGATTTCGAAAGGAATTCAAGCCCTACGACATAGCTACGCGAAGACTACGCCCCGTAGCTAGCGTAGCAGGCCGGAATATTCGTAGACTGCTTAGACACATCAAATTACGTACTTTCATGTGCTCCTATATACGAACAAAGGTCGCGTTATTTGTTTTGCTAACAGAAAACTGGTTTATTTCCAACTGATTTTGCCGTACATTTAGAAATTTGGTATTCATAAATTGCACATGGATTGAACGAGCAGAACCAGGATAGTAGAGGGTCTAAGAAGAGCTCATTTCCGGCCCTAAAAAGCCGCTTCAAGACTAATTTCTACTCGTAAAAAAGCACTCAAACGGCTGGCCCTGTAGCACTGAAAGTTAACAGGCCGAGGTATTTTCTTCCTGTAGTTAAAAATATATTAATGAGAGTTCTGAGCCACGAGCTACACATACGGTGTATGTGGAACATGACACAAAAGAGTGTAATTTTGCTTCTTGAGACTGAATTAATCTGTAATTCGTTTAGTCAGGGAATGACTATAGAGTCTAAAATTGACCGATTATTCAAATGTTAACATTTTTAGGACATTTTTACTGGTGGTAGAGCTCCAGTGAGGACGCTCGCGGGAGTAGGCACCACCGCATTACCTAATATAACGTAACGTAACTTCACGCCTGTAATCCCCGAAGGGGTAGGCAGAGGTAAATGCATGCGAATGCATAAGTAAATGAATTTACTAATGCATTCGCCGGCTACTTTTTGACCCATGTAACAGGTGGCGAGCCTGTTGCCATCTCCGGGCACATTACCAAACTCCGAGGTACTGGAAAACTTCCAGAAAATGGAAAAATCCCAATAAAACCAGAGATAAAGGATTTTAAACCGTTATCTCTGATAGTCCCCGACCCGGGAATCGAACCCAGGACCTCCAGCGTAGTAGTAGTGGCCTGCTACCACTAGGCTACTGGGGCAGTCCCTAACCCCACCTGCCTAACCCTGCCTAACCTGCTGTACCTAATATACTTGCCGCTAAATGGTAGTATTCAGCACTATCGTGTTCCGGTCAGATGGTAATTTACGGCCCTGTAATTTTCGGCACAGAGGCATAACACTTTCAGCCTCAGTAGTGGTAACGCATCTACATTTTGACCTTGGTCTTAGTGTAAGTGTCTATAGGCTGAAGTCATCATTTACCCTCAATGTGAACTGCATGCTTTAAAAAAAGATATTGAGCTTACTTATGTATGTAGTAAACTGGGTACGCTTTTTTTACGATGCGAGCTGTTTGATTATTTTTTTCTTAGCAAACACTTGTAGAGACGTAAATTCATTCAATTTTTTTCAAATTTCCTTAAGGCTTGGGCAAACCAAACGCAGGGCAGTAGCAGCGCTGTTTGAACGCGGGCCCGCTCAAGTTGTAATACAAGAAACTCTTTGAACTGCGTCACACTAAATTTGAACGCGGGCCCGCGCTCAAACTGCACTGCGCCGCGCCGCACTGCAACTGCCGGACGACAAACCAGGCGGCGCGGGAGTGGGGCTGGCGCAGCGCAGGGCAGTTTGAGCGCGGGCGGACGCTGTTGTATTACTATGGCGGTTATTTTGTCACGACACACCGAAGGCAGTGCAGCGCAGCGCATCGAGACGATTGCGACTATTGTATTTTTTACAACGGCGTGATGAATATCAGTGAAAAGATAATCGAATTAGTGCGTAAAAATAAATGTTTGTATGATTTCCGATTTCAAGCTGTCTTTCGCAATCTTCAAAAGAACTTTTTGGCATTTTTTCACATATTATCAAAACATGTGAAAAAAAAAAATTCATGACTTTCCAGCTCTCTGCAGAGACGATGAAATTCCCCATATTCTTTTTTCTTGTTATGATATCATAAGCCTAAACTCTTTTTTTTTGCCTAAGAGCCAAAAACACCATGAATGTTTCATGTCGTCTGACATCTTGCATCGTACTGCCTGCCGCACACGTCAAACTGAACGCGGTTTAAACGCGGGCACGCGTTGTAACCGCTTGAACTCCCGCGCTGCTACTGACCTGCGCCGCTACTGCCCTGCGTTTGGTTTGCCCAAGCCTGTGTTTTCACGTAATAATACATTTTTACAATGAAAAAAAAACACTCGCGGATGGCAAGCGTACAGTATGGGAATCGCAAACAAGCGGACTCCCATATTTAGAGCGAGAGATAATTAATTTTCAAATTTGAAAAGTACACAACAGCTTTATTAATAAAAAAGAGAGAAATACGGTTCTGCTCTGTTCATATAAAATTATTTTTCTATCTTATTCTATTCAGTGAAACAACAATTTGTGATATTCAAATGATAATGGCTTCTTAACAAACACAAAAAATTGTTATATAAATAATCTAACGCATCTTAGCTTTTGCCAACGATTTTGTTCGCGTGTTATTTGTATCAGAAAGGGCAGATTTCAATATGTTTGATTTTTGAAAAGTAGCCTATGTCCGTGTCGGGTTCTAAGACTGTCTGTAAATGTAAATACGAGTATCTTAAATTTTATTAATCGGTTGAGCCGTTTTGTCATCAAAGAAGTTATAAACAGTGATATTATATTAACTACATTAGTCCGACAATGTTATAGCGTAATATTGAGTGAAATATGAATAATACAACATACATTCTAATTTTTCATAGGTTAACAAACATACATTCAAATTTAAATTAATATTATGTCAAATACGGTGATAGAGTCCATTTCCAAATAAAAGTAAATTAAAGTATACAATTCACATTATTCTTAAGTTAGCTTTTTTGTAAGTTAACACACTCGGTAATTGAATAAAAGCATTTTTCAAGTAGCCATATTTTGATTTGCCTTACAAATGTATTATAAGGAAAAATTCGACAGGTAGACTGATAAACATACATATTTTCGCATTTATTTGATTTAATCGTAGGAAAGGGATTACAATTCCATTTGATTTTTACAGGTAAACTTTAATGCCGCAGTGTATACTCTTAATTTTTTTTTTTTTTTCATTTTTCTTGTCTATTCTGTATTATACAAGGATTTACGTATCTATTGGGAAAAGAGAGTAATATCACAGTGACGTCCAATGCCGTCCAATGCCGTCCATTGCATTGCCGTACGATTGGAGTGATTCATTGCCCGAATCCGATGGCGCGTTGCCAAATAAAAACTTGCCTTTATTTTACCTCTATTAGCTGACCAATAATAACTCCACGAGCATTTTTAAATATTAGTAAATTACTTGCTTAGATTTTCTGATATTTACTATCAATTTTTTTAACACTAGTGGCAGACAAGCTGTTTACAATAACTGTCCGGAGTATTTAAAAAAAGAAATAAACTGTTTTAAATATTTGTATTCCTATTATATAAAGATCTTTTATAATAGGAATACAACGAACAAAATCGTGATTTGAATCAGAAATGAATAAATAATCCTATCACTCGTGTTCTTTTTTCAAATATTTACGACTTTGATAATTTAATTTATCTGTTTAGTAGGGAATGGACTTGAATTTCCATAAAAGGTAGACAGAACCGTCCTTGGATGTATCCAAACAAGCAGATATTTATAATAAATTAACTAATAAAACGTACGTAACTTCACGCCTGTAATCCCCGAAGGGGTAGGCAGAGGTAAATGCATGCATTCAAGCATACATGCAAACACCCACGATTCGCCGGTTACGTTTTGGCCCATGTAACAGGTGGCGAGCCTGTTGACATCTCCGGGCACATTACCAAACCTTGAGGTACTGGGAAATTTCCAGAAAATGGAAAAATCCCAATAGAACCAGAGATAAAGGCTTTTTCACCATTATCTCTGATAACCCCCTACCCGGGAATCGAACCCAGGACCTCAGCGTAGTAGTAGTGGCCTGCTACCACTAGGCTACCGACGCAGTTAATAACTAATAGTTATTCATTATTCATTATATATATATATCTGCTATTGATATTGATAAGTATTCTTTAGTGCTAACTACGTTAAAAATAATTTACTACTAAAGAATATTTAGCATAAACTAGCTGACTCGGTGAACAACACACTGCTGTGTGCTTTTTTTTGATATTTTTACAACAAACTTGACGAATATCAAACACATTAAAGAGTTATCAAATGTGCTGCATTCGTTTGTAAGTTATGTGCGTACAAACATTACGGTGATGAATTTTTATTCATATACCAATAATTATCATTAAGACATTGACCTATATGCACTAAAGTACTAAGTAAGTACGTATCTTCACGCCAGGTCCCTAACGGTGTAGGCAGAGAGTGTAGAGCGCCAGATATCCCGGTCCTGTCATACCTGGTAAGTACTAGACAGGCCATTCCCCTTCGTAGCGTGGTTCCAGTTTCTTGCATTCAATTTATCACAGGTTCCCATGACAGATGACTTGGAAATGTCTCACTAAGTATTTGTCAAATCAATTTAAAAACGGTACTAGTTATTTGATCCCGATGATACAAGATATTTACAGTGCTCAACAATTGATATTGCACATCGAGCTTGCGAAAGAGATGGTCGGCTCGTTTTGAATTCGTAGAGCGTTATCTCTGTTGTTCACTGACTACGTAAGCACTGACAGTCTGGTATTGGTCAAAACTTGATCCAAATTGTAGACAAACGTCAAATAGGTACGGTGTGAAGGAGATAACGCTCTACAGATCCGAAATAAGCCGAAATCTCTTTCTTAAGCTTGATGTGCAATATATAATGTTGAGCACTGAACGTCAGTGTTCTATATTCAGAGACCGTGAGTTGCCTAGCAACAAACAATATAGTTGCTAATGTGCTGTTGTGTTTGTATTTTGGAAAAGTTTACCTAATTATATTGTTATACATATATATATATATTATTGTACCAAGCTCCAATAATTGTGAGGCAATACGAAGTTTGCCGGGTCAGCTAGTTATTTATAAATATTAACGGAAAATGCTAATTTTATACGTTCTACAATAATATTAATATCAATAATTACCTTTTCGCCAGTATCTCCTTTATCGCCATTCGACTTCAGCGTTTCCTCTCGACTTCCTGTCCCAAAAAATGTTCGAGTTAAAATAGAATACAGCTGTTCGATATAATGTTACCCTATATGATATGTATGTATGTATGTATCTTCACGCCAGGTCCCTAACGGGGTAGGCAGAGAGTGTAGAGCGCCAGACATCCCGGTTCAGACAAACCTCTCGTGCCTCGTCTACCTTCATCATTCTCTTCATACATGCACGCCGATTCCTAAGACTTTTGACCCCACCATCAGACAGAATTCGACCTATTTGGTCATGGTAGGTCAGCCTTGGTCTTCCTGGGCCTCTGCAACCATCCACATCCGCATTCCTATATGATATCACTGTGACATTTGTTATATGAGAAGTAATTATTGTTCCCTGTAATTTCCGGCACAGAGGCATAACACCTTAGGCCTCAGGGGTGGTAACGCATCTGCATTTCGACCTTGGTCCTTGTCTGGGTGTCTATAGGCTGCAGTCATCACTAAACATCAATGTGAACTCCATGCTTGTTTGCCACTTGCATTACATAAAAACAAAACAAAAACATAAACGCAGCTCCAGCACATTAAGAGCCAAAGTATTTTTGCTTGAAGCAAAGTTACGTTCAAAATCTAAGCCATAAATTTAAGTAAATTTTGATGACATAAACAATATCCAAAACACAAGTTATTGTAAACATGTCAAGGTTAACCCTACACGCATCCAACGATCCGTAATTATACGCCCTAAACGAAAGCCATAAGTCGTGTATTTAATAATGTATATTCCTTAACCGCGAGCTACGCAAACTTCCACAAAGTTGGTCGTGCGTTATTCTATTATGTATGTGAAATGTATTTATTTTAATGATTGGTATTAGTATGCGCATAACAAATACGATCGCTCGTGTATTTTGTCGCTGGGTATTTATCGTCGACTCGAAGGAGTCTTAGGAGGCATAAGAAAGACTTTTTTCCATTCGATCGTCGTCAACGTCTTTCAACTTCTTTATTCAGGTGCTCCCACATAGCAGTAATACAACGTAATAAAACCGTGTCACACTTTAACATTTTGCTGCAAACATATTATTGTCTGTCTTTCGAGAAAGCTGGTAAAGGCTCTTAATTGAGGAATTATGCTAAACCTACAACAAGAGTTAAAATTTGTTTTAACATATTATTTTGGGCTGTATAACAATTTGTTATATGAAGATGTGTAAGAACACGAATATTTATAGCTGTTGTCCCAAATTTCTTAAAAGTTAAAAAAAAATGTTATAAAAACATTCTGCAATCTTCCGCACCATGTAAGGTACCTGTTTTTATTACTTACCAGGTGCTTACTTTAACCCTAAACCTGCCGTTAAATGCATGATGAGTTAGGAACACATTCAAGCACATATATTATTACCTTTTTTATTTTATGCTCATGGGAAAATATCTGATAGGCTATGGTAATAACTGGCAAGTAAAAAAGCGTTACGGATGTACCATTTTACAGTTCAATTTAGATTTCTTTATACAATTCTACCTATGATAAAATGTTGATTCAACCACGGCCTTCACAGCCACATTTTTTTCCTCATTGTACATGATAAAGTTTCATTTGCGTAAGAAAATAAACTTTTACAGAAACTATATGGTGTTTCTTGAAATTGAGAATGAAGTTAACAAGTCTCACCACGATAAAACGTAAAAAGGTATAACGCCATATTATATCAGAATATTTCACATTGGTTCTTTATTATCAGTCAATTTTTATAAAAGTTCTTGTTACTTAACTTCACGTCTACTGTTGGCAGGTAAAGCAATTACAAATAATTGTTCGGTAACATTTTCTCCCATGAAATTGGTGGTGAGACTCTCCATCTCGGGCACATGGCCAAGCTCCGAGGGTGGTAGTCGGAAAACTTGCGGAAAATGCGATTTCTAACCCATTCGGGAAATATAGACTTATAATATACGTGGAACTGAAGCGCGCATGGCCCGGCGGCTGGTGTAGATCATAAGCGATCTACTTGGTTAAGCACTACGGGTGCGGTCGAGTAGTGTGATGGGTGACCGCTAGTGGCAAATTTAAATGCGCGTTCCCGTGCTTCGGAGGGCACGTTAAGCCGCCGGTCCCGGTTGCTATCGATAGATAGCAGTCGTTAAACCTTGTCGGAGGCCTTAGGGGCGGTTTGCAAACATCGAACAGTGGGTTGGCCACTAACCCACTCACCTCCACCAATCCGCATTGGAGCAGCGTGGGGGAGTAAGCTCCAGGCCTCTCCCCAAAAATAAGGGTGCGAGACTCGTGCCCAGCAGTGGGACGTATAATGGGTTGCCATTATTATTATTATTATATACGGGCGAGAGCCCGCTGGTGGACTCTTGAACAAAGCCAATTACCTAAACACGTTACTTGAGTAAGTCATATAAACACGTACTTCGTCTTCCTTCTAAAACTTGTTGTAACATTTCTTACTGTAACTCAATCCTTAAGTTTCAGATTATGATTGTAGCAAAAAAGTACGCATTGCAATTGGAAGTTATTGATCTACACAAAAACTAATGAACGAAACGTATATGCGTGGCCACTCCTGAGGCTAATTTGTTTTGCTTATTAGTTGTTACGGGGCTACACCAACCGGATTTAAGTAATAATACGGGTAGGTAGGTAATCCATCTAACCGTATTAATTGTTTTATATTATTTCGCATTAACACATGCTTGTGAAATATATTTTATTTTTAAAGAAAAATGGAATGAATAATTTGACTTCAGGCGAGACTCGAACTCGCGGCCTACTGGGAATCTAGTCCAGCCGCTCTTCCAATTGAGCTACTGAAGTCCTGCCCGATTTGTCAAATCTTTCCTTCACATTTATTGTATTGCTTTATGGTAGCAGCAGCGCCATCTATTGCCAACAATGCTAGTTAGGCAACCGATATAATAGACTTTGCAGTTTATTGAATATCGTAAAGAAGTCGGAGACTCGAACTCGCGGCCTACTGGGAATCGTATTATTTTTCATAACCGGTTAGCAATGAACATACGAGTATGCCTACACTCTCGAATTCCGACAATGCAACTCAACGATTTGTAAAAAGTAAGCACTTGTAACAAAATCACAACACATAGGTGAAAACCTATGTGTTGTGATTAACACCACATTAAACCACCTATTCACAAAACTGAAATAACTTAAACTCGTTAAGCGTGTATTAATAAAAGTAGACAAAAGTCGATTTTAACTTGATGTTAAAGGGGAGAAAGATATGACAATTGAAATTCAATTGTGTCTGGACGCCGGTGGCCTTACCTTCCTTGACAAACTTTAATTATACCACCACTTGCGTACAATGAATATCTTTTCAAGTATTTAAGCGTAGCGTGCGACCTGGTTTTTTTTATAGGTAAATAAAGATATAAAAAACAAACGTTTATTTTTATCGACGATTAAACTTTATTTTTACTTCCTCGCTCGATAAGTGAACGTCATCACGGTATAAGTTAATCGAAGTTAAGACGGTTTTCATGTTATGTAATACAGTAAGTCTGGTCTAACTCTATCTCGTTTCACGCAAATTCCGAGTTACGCGCTTTTTTATCATACCGCGCGCATCGCTTACTCCACTCCGCTCGGTCTACGAGAAGTTCGAGTACACATGATTGATTTACCTATAATTCAATCACCCAAAAGATCGAAAAATGAGTTATTTGAACCTAGTATTTATACGCTAAATGTGAACCTTGACCTACTCGTACACTGCTATCCCACCTATCGCGTAAGTCTTAGGTATTACTGTATCTATTCCTCCTGAAACAGCACATTGGTGGCGGAGTCACAGTGTCGGAACTCAAAAGCGTAAGCACCACCGCATTACCTAATCTATCTGGCACTGTGCTTAGCAATATACCACCTGGTTAGTTGGATTAAATATGATCTATACTAATACTAATAATAATAGAGAGCTGAAGAGTTTGTTTGTTTGCTTGTTTGAACGCTAATCTCAGAAACTACTGATCCGATTTGAAAAGTTTTTTCAGTGTTAGATAGCCCATTTATCGAGGATGGCTATAGGCTATATATCATCACGCTGACTAATAGGAACGGAGCAGCGCGGGCGAAGCCGGGGCGGGCCGCTAGTCCCGTAATAACCATGGAAGAGGCAACAACTCATTAGGAATAGCTACACATCTATATTTGAGACGACTTATGTAGACATCTATAGAATACAGTAATCACTTACCATTTATGTGAACACCATCCTTGTTCGCCGCTATCATAACATAAAACAATATTTAATTGATGATAAAACTTCATAAATCAAGATACCATAATTATTTAAGATCTTAGCACTAAAGATAGATATAATAATAGTAAAAAATACCCTTATGATTATGAAGGATGTCATTTTAAAATAATCAAACATAACTTATTTCATATTACAAAGAAATATAACTGACCAAGGAACTAGAAATATTAAAAGAAGGCGCATGAGATGTAATGCAAATCTTACCTGTTCTAGAAGCATCACTTAACACTGAATTCTCTGAAACAGGTACTGGAGGTCCTGGAGGTCCCGGTAAACCACGAGCACCTGAAAGATGGATTGTAATCAGATCCGATACGATTGTAATAGTAATATTATTCTTAATACTATCAACAACGACGTCAAATTATTTAAGGTCAGGTCAGAGCGTCAGAGCTATCGGTATTGGTCGATCTACCTTGTGGCATTCCCTTCCTATAGTAAATTCTTCATACTTTAGTATGTAACTATGTATGCATACTGTACAAATTGTTACCAATATTTATACTGGTACCAATTTGCTGTGAATTACTATCTAATCGAGATAATAGCTTAGTCAATGGAGGGATGAATGCTTAAAATACTGAATTGCTTAACATAACATGTACTGTACCAGCTAACTAAAATTATTACAAAGATAATATACAATGAATATTAATAATATCCTGAATAAATTGCTCAAATTACACAAGGTTTAATTTTAAAGGCAATTATGTGGAAAATTAGAATGTAATTATCATCGGTAAACAGAAACATAAATTGGATCGTTATTGATTAAAATTGATTGAAGTATTAAAAGGAACATAACTGATAACTTTGTACACGTAAAATTAATAAAAAAAACTTTGAGTAACCAAACATAAACAGGATTTCTAAATAAATCTATCGTACTTGTTTTAAACAAATGTAATGGTTTGTTTTTCTTAGAGGTAAATAACGAAAACGTTATTGGTACTTCAGTAGAAAGCTAGCTTTTAGAACCCACGCTAGCAAATTCCCACTTAAGCAAAAACGAAGCAAGCATAACCGTGAAGTAAAAAATAACTGCAACAATAAATACACGAACTCTACATCCCGTATCCGGTATCCTTAAGGGCACAGAAGCAGAGCGAGAAAATAAAGATTTTCCAAATCGTTACTATAAAGCCCTAAAAATCTTGAGAACGTGATCCTTCGCATAAATAACGGGCATAGTGTAACATAAAATTTGATGGTTGAGTTAGTTTACCTTTTTCTCCCTTTTCGGAGGGTCGACCGTGCGGGCCTGGCAGGCCGGGGGTGCCGTCTCTGCCTGCTTGCCCGCGCTCCCCTTTGGCGCCATGTGGCCCTCTCAGACCCACGTATCCCTATAACACAGTTATGAGCTTACGGTTCAAAGGTACAACGTCGCGTTACGAGGGTCAAACTGGCGCTTATTGCATTAGGACCAAGTTTATTTTCCACAGCTACCTACTAAATTATTGGACACCAGATTTTTTGGATTTATTGCTCAGTCTTCATTGTTTGCTACATATTTTAGCAGTTCGTGTTTGGAATGAGATTTTTCTTTGATGCTGATTTATAAGTAGACATATTGCGAAAGGTAAGAGCTTAAATTTAACTGCTTCTGTGGCCTAGTGGTAGCATGCCACTAATGATACGCTGGAGGTCCTGGGTTCGATTCCCGGGTCGGGGGCTTATCACAGATAGCGGTTTAAAATCCTTTATCTCTGATTCTTTTGGGATTTTTCCATTTTCTGGAAGTTTCCCAGTACCTCGGAGTTTGGTAATGTGCCCGGAGATGGCAACAGGCTCGCCACCTGCAACATGGGCCAAAAACGGAACCGGCGAATCGTGGGTGTTTGCGTGTATGATTGAATGCATGCACTTACTTCTGCCTACCCCTTTCGGGGATTACAGGCGTGAAGTTACGTTTTAAGAGCTTAAATATTAATACGAGTGGAATTTTCCTGTCTAAATTAAAACAGACTTTGTAAGAGCTCCATTTTACCCGCGACATCTGTGAATAATGATGAGTCAATAATTTGAGTTACTTAGAATCCATTTTATTACAAGTGTTGTACAATTTGTTTGTCTTAAAATTTGAAAACAAAGGCGTTCATAATCAATTATAAGGTAGACGTAGCTATTATTTGTTATGAAATAAATTCATTGTCAATTCATCTCAAACAAGTTCAAAGTAAATTACACTTAAAGCTATACCTAGTTCTTTTGAGCATAAAATAGAAATCTAATTAGAAGTAAATGCACAGTTAACTCAATAAACACAGGTCGTTGTTTTTAGATATTTTAATGACTTGAACTGATAGAAAGATATTGTTAAAGCTAAAGATTTTGAGAACATTAAAATTTAGCGATATTGTTCAAAACTTAAAAGGAATACTATAGGTGAAGGTTAAGTCTAATTACTAGTTACTAAAAGGATACCAGATAAGCGTCAGATAGGCAAATATAATTTATTACTTAAAAATAGGTCAATATTTTCTCTTTATATGATCAACCAACCTTGTCGAAAATATGAATCAAAAACTTATAAAATGAAAAGCGCATAATATTCTGCTAACGAACAGAAACGTATAGTAAAAAATTTAGTTAAAATATTACTTTATCGGAAACTTGAACATTGAAACACAACATGCACACTTGTAAAAATGCGCTACAATTCGTCGGGTTTTAGTTAACTTTATCAGGTGAATTTTGGAAGACTTTTATGTAGGTATTCGGTACTGAGTAACGGGTGCGCAATCAAGTAGGGGAGACCGGGTCAAAATCGTATAGCTAAGGGAGAATTAGTCGGGTTTGGAAACAAAAAAGGATAGAGTAATCAGTTTTCTAACGTTTATTAAGAATATTATGTTGTACAAATTGGACCTATGATAAATTATTAAAATTCAATTGGAACATACCATAATCAGTGTTAAAAAAAAGTTGCAAAAATCCTGCTATTCGATTTTGCCCCCGCTATAAACGTTTCAGGACAAACACTCAAAATTATCCAAGTCTTCTGAATCTCAACCAGTACAGTTTTCATGAGTCCACCCTTTGCAACCGATCCATCATCGTTTAAGCGCGTAACACCATATTCTTCAAGACAATACAAACAAATATTTTTTTATTAGCCTTAACTTTTTTCGTCTGTTTATTTTAGGTTGCTAGTTGTTTATTCCGTTTAAATGGTTGATTAAAATTAAGTTTAAACGTCTTCTTTGCCTTCTGAGACCGACAAATCAGCTCATTTTTATGTGGTGAAGACCGATTTTACCCCATACGGTTTTGCCCAAAAGCACAACATATTGATACCTCACTACACACACAAGTTTGGATCACTGGTAATAACACTATGATAATGCAGTAATTACACTCAGTTATACGTATCCAAAGTGCTCCTCACCTAAAACTCATTAAACTCATGAGGTGAACACTTTTGTAGGCGCAAAAATAAGATCCAAACCCTGTAAAATATATTATATATTTTTTGCTAACTTGATAACGAGTGTGCATGCACTGACAAGTGTTTGTTTCTGGATTGATCCTGTTGATCGCAACCTCAAAAGTAACGAGTAACGTAACGATACGATATTAACGATAACCTATTGTTGTAGTTAGTTGACGGGCAATACTAAAAACCACAATTTCATTTTTCCGTATCTATCAAACCTTTGATACATTATTTCATTGTGAGGCAATACGAAATTTACCGGGTCAGCTAGTGAAATATAAAAAGGATCGTCTCGTTTTATTCTTCATCATAACGAAATTAAAAATAATAATATGTTTAATAGGTATGTGAAAGTTACACAATGTGTAGTCCCCGTTAAATTTAGTTAATTACAGTTAAAACAGCTCAAGGTTATGTGAAGAAGCTGCTTCTAGTGATTTAATTAGGGAAGTGTGTGACAGTTAGACAACTTTGTAATTAAACAACGAACTAATTTGCTAGATCCTAAAAGTTTTGAAGCTTTGTACTCACATTTGATTTCGCGGAGTCATTAATAAGCTTCGCGTTAGTTAAATATTGTTAGCATTGAGTTCGTCAATTATGCTGAGAGACGTACAATTTTGGAGTCATGGGGTACAGTAAATGGGGATTTAGGTGTATTACCTTTATGGATAACATTTATATGTTAAAACACCTAAAGAATATTATACGTATTATATTCTTTAGGTGTTTATTCATAAAACGTATTTTAGCTAAAGTGTAGCTAATCTCTCCTTTGTCTTTTTCTATTCTGCACATTTGACATTGCAACTGACAAAAACAAATTATTCTAAAGCTATAACGTATCTCATTTAAGTTTATGAATAAGGGGGTAAGTGTCTATTATATGTCGGAGATAGAGAAGGCAAACGCATTGGCCTGACTAAACCTTTGATTAAAGAAAGGACTAAAAACACCCAATAAATTGATTGAAGTGTAATCAATGACACTTGGCAGTTGAACTCGACTATTAATTACGCTGTCGTCGGTTTGTTGAGAGAATTCTGTAATTCCAATTCTGTAATAATAATATAGTTGTACAGTTTGTAAAAGTAGTGAACAAGATAATGGAACGATTCGCGTACTATTGAATTGTATTGACAGAAGAGACTAATATTGTGTTATGAACATTTGTGTTGTGTTGTGTTCGTACGAGTTTCTTGCCCTTCTTCTCGACCAGTGTAATCGAATGTGCGACAATTAATTATCTTTCTTCATCTTATGCCAAACCGCGTGTTTTTGTTTCATCCTCGGCACGAGCACAGTACAAATATGAACAGTATGGAAACTGCGTACAAAACGTTCGAAATGGCACACAAACATGCGCATCGACGCTCGATGTAGCGAGTGACCCAGTACTGCAGCACCGCGAGAACCGCTTAGATGCCTCGTCGATGCGCATGTTCGTGTGAGTGTGACGTTTCAAGGTTTTGTACGTAGTTTCCACACTGTTCATATTTGCATTGTGGCACGAGTACACCTACATACACCCACAAACACTAATTACATGCCCGCTTATGGAAAAGACACGTCTACACACAAGACAACAATAACACTACCTAGATATCCGGCTGGAGATTGTGTATAACGACATAAGATATACTATGTGTCAATTTGCGGCAAATAAAATAATTTGTTAAAAGTATTATTCACTTTGTGAAATAAAAGTGTCTAAAAAAAAAAAAAGAATATAACATAGTTAAACATAAAACATGAAGTTGAAAAAAAAATTACTATATATTTTTTTACTATGACTACTTTCACTAAGAGTTCAATTATCTTCTATCTGTATTATTTTCTATCTGTCTTCACTGGAGCTGGAGTAAGGATTCTAAGTGCAAATCGTAGTATAATTTATAAAACAATACATTTCTTTCACAGCAAATTCATTTTCTTTGCCAGATGTTACAAATGTGGGAAATATTGCGTGTCTTTTTTCTTATTTGCAACATCTACTAGGTTTCTTCATGTGCGTGTGCTTGTTTAACAATTTTCTTTTGTTTTACATACGTACCTGCAAATGTACCTATATATTTTAATATTGTAAATGAGACTTAATCGCGTACTATTTTAATCGAAGTATTTACCAACGACCGAAACGTCGAGTGTCGAGGTAAATACTTCCATTAAAATAGTACGCGATTAAGTCCCGTTTACAATATAAAAATATGAATACAAATCGTGAAAGTTTAAAACAATGTTCCTATATATATTATGAAACGTAACTTTATGTTTGTTTTCTGGACAGAGTATACTGAGGTAATGCAATCCATGTTTTTGCAAAACCGTTACCGGTGGTTGACCGGGTACACTACCAAACTCAGTGTTTGACAGGGTAGGCATCACCGCATTACTTAATCTATCTACCGTCAAATTGTAGCGTTCAACACAGTCGTGTACTATTTAGGTGATAATGTATGGCTCCGTAGTAAGTGTCATACAGGCAAAACAATTTAAACCTCACGGGCAACGCATTTGCATTTTGACCTCTGTTTATCGGATTTGTGTAGATGTTTCGTCACTTACCATCAATGTGAACTGCATGCTTGTTTGCCACCCTCTCCTGATTACAACTTAAAAAGTACCTACGGCTGGCTGCCCCTCAGAATGAAAATGAAGTGAAATTATTTTTGACACTTTTTTATAGAAATATAAACGCATAAATTCGTCTAAGAAGTAAATAACCAACTGGATACCTCTTCACCATTGTACATTCAAACATTTAACGAATCATGAACATAACTTGACATTCCGCTGAATTATATCTTTTATCTATCAAGTACAACCACGTTTTATGATAGACGTTTACGTAAAAGCCGAGGCACTTACTTACCCTAACAAAGCGTATGAAATGAGGTCACGTGACTTAAGAATGTTGAGTATTTGCGGTCACGTAAAATCTAAGTACCTTAACTTCTGTACAAGGGGATTCCTGTACGTAACACGCTCGTTATGTTGGTTCTTAAAATTCAAGAAACCTGTTTGCGTTCTATATTTTTTATCTTTGTACTGTTTTGTGAAGAATGTGTAGGATATAAAAATGTTTAGATGAATAAGACCTTAACACCCAAATTCTAAGACGTTACTCGAAACATTCCTTGACTCAAACTCAGCTTGAGATATTTTATGAGGATACCTTGAAATCCATATTCTTAGTTGTATTTTGACAGTAACTCATATGTACGGATTATCATACCTATAAATAATTCACAAAGTCTTGAAAATCCATTTTTGAAAGAAAATATAGTATTTAATTATATTTCCAAACAGTTTTGACACTTAGAATTTATTCTTCGCAAGAATATGGCGTAGGTAAATGTAAATGTTCCTCGAAACTTCAAGGTAGGTCGTGAGGTACCTTGGATTTTACAATTGCTTTCTTACCTCGAACGTCGAGTTGACATTATAAGTAACAATTAAGAATATCACTTTCCTTGAGTAAGGTTGAGTTAAGGTCAAGATAAGGACATTATCATAATTGAAAGATTTTTTTTTAAATATTATTTATCAAAGAAAGTCAGTCTCAGTTCTCAGGTTAAATTAAAAAGTAATATTTGACCTATTTAATATAATAATAGGTAATATTTCTTAGGAAATTCCACCATTAAGACCGCTATTTTACCACTGAGTTCAATAAGTACTTTGTTCAATCTTAATTGTTAACAGTAAATTAATTTGAATCCCAAACTTAACGGAATATTTAAATAATTCAAAAAAATGTTTCAAGCCTTATAAAATTGCAAGCTTGAACAACCTGGAAACTTGTGTTATTGTTGAGTTATATTCAAGGACTTTTAATTCATTGAGTGTGCTTATAGTGCTTCTTCTTTTTATTCTAATGTAATAAACAATTCCAGAAAACAAAATCCCTATACTTTTGCATCTAATGCCCGTAACTGTAGTTAACGTCTTCTTTAACTGGTATAAAAAGCTTCTACAATGACATACCATGTATAATAATATTATTATGTTGTTTGAAAGTGTTAATTGTGTTTTAATTAAAAAAAAACATAACCTTTAAAAATGTAACTTCACGCCTATAATCCCCGAAGGGGTAGGCAGAGGTAAATGCATGCATTCAAGCATACATGCAAACACCCACGATTCGCCGGTTACGTTTTTGGCCCATGTAACCGGTGGTGAACCTGTTGACATCTCCGAGCACATTACCAGACTTCGAAGTACTGGAAAATTTCCAGAATATGGAAACATCCCAAAAAAAATTACCCCATTATCTCTGATAACCCCCCACCCGGGAATCGAACCCAGGACCTCAACGTAGTAGTAGTGGCCTGCTACCACTAGGCTACCGAGGCAGTTATGTACCTTAAATACTTAAAATAATATCACAAGCTCAATAAAACTCAATAAAACAGAAAATAAAACTAAACGCAACAATTTACAATTCGACACGTTTATATTTATACTAAGCAAAAAACCATTTCGTATTAATATCTATGTACATTTTAAACTCACCCGCTCGCCTTTGTCGCCCTTGGATCCATGTAATCCCTTTTCACCCTTATTGCCCGGGTAGCCCCTCTCGCCTTGAGGTCCGGGTAGCCCCATTGGTCCTCGTTCCCCTTGAACACCGGGATTCCCGCGATTACCCGACCCGTATAATCCCGTTGATTCCTGCATTAGAATTTGCGATGAGGAATTTATTACGAGTACATGTGAAACAATTACATAGCAATTTAAATATATTTTGTTTATCCGGCTTGGACGTGTGGTGGAATGAGTGATATATTGTGTAGATAAGCGTAGTGAATGATAAGGTACGACTGGAATTGGAGAAGTTTCATATTATAAGTTTTTATGTTTTGGTATCATTTTATATCAGAACCTATTAAATGGAGAGCATAAATTTTATTACAATGAACTCGAAATATTTTAATATATTTGGGTATTATGTGAAAAGAGATCCTAAATTCGTTTCTGTTCGGGGTTCACAAGAAGTGAAAACAACTTTAATTAACAAAGCAATAATTCTTTTTTTTTTTACACTACTGACTAATTGTGGGACAGATAACACACAGCTGAAACTACTAAGGGCATATTAATATTATGTAACCCAGATGACATCAATTTGATAGATATGCAGTATACGACTTAGTCCTCAGGAGTGCTAACGTATCTGCATTTTGACCTTGGACTTTGTGTGGGTGTCTATAGGCTGCAGTCATCACTTAACATCAATGTGAACTGCACGCTTGTTTACCAATTTCAATACATAAAAAAGGCTACTGAGGCAGTATTTAGAATCATCTGAAAGAAATCAATCAACAATAGACAAATAACAACAATGTATATTCAACAGCGAATTAATAGAATAGATCCCTTTAAGGACAGAACTTTGTGCAGTCAACAATTATTTTTAATTAGTTTATCGAAGCAAGTTCAGCTGCAAATGAGTATTCAACGACTTTCATTCAAATGGCACAATGAGTTTGCTTGGAACAAAGAAGTCTAGGTAAAGATCTTAGAATGTTGTGGAACGTCTATTTAAAGTATTTATTCCAATAGACTTTTATTAAACTGTCAGATACATTATTCGTACAAGGAGCAGTTCTAAAAATATGTATCGCTCTCTTTATGTGATTTACTTGAATAAGATTACTCAAAAACTTCTCGATTTAAACAAGTTCATTTAAAACATTAAAAATAAAACTTGTGCCGAACTAATATTAGCCAGTATTAGCTTAACGCATTAAATGTAAGTTTAAGCATGAGCATTTTTAATATAATGAAGGTGGCATACAAGCATGCAGTTCACATTGGTGTTATGTAATGACTGTAGCCTGTAAACACACAAAGACCCAGAGGTCATAATGGAGATGCGTTGCCACCCCTGAGACATTTTGCCATAAAGCTTCACTGACCTAAATTTCATACTTGACAATGGGTAAAGTAATTACAATGTATCTATCTGCCTCCAAATGGTAGTGTTCACTATCGTGATCCGGTAATGTACGGCAATATAATTTCCGGTACAGAGGCATTACACCTTAGACCTCAGGAGTGGAAACATATCTACATTAAAATCCCCTGTTGAATGTAAATGTTGATAAGCTAAGTTATTATTTACGCGTGTAAACTGTATGCCTTCTCGCCAACTCAGAACAAAAAATGTACGGAAATGATTTTATCAGATATCCTACAGCAAAATATAAGGAAAAAAGTTTCTGCTCAATTTGATATTGATGTGTCAATAGAATACTGGATTATGTCCATTTTTTGTACGTCTTTGCTGCCTTTATCACCCGATTTATTTTTATATTTTGTTAATTTATTTCATTCATTTTATGATCGAAATACGGAACGGTTGAAAGCCATTTGTAGTGCAACAATACGGGTCGGGCTCCGTGAAGTTTATAGCAATAAGAAAATTCAGGAAAACATATTTATAAAACAACATCTACGCGGGCGAAGCCGCGGGCAACAGCTAGTTAGGTATAATAATCAAATTAATACGACCATTTCACAAATAAAAGTGGAGCTTATAAGCTTATTTATACATACCCTGTAGCTTCAGTGATTTGGTCATGACTCAGAATCTGTTCCACACTAGGCTTAAAATTTCTAATAAAAAGGTCTTGAAAACGTCGAATAAAAAATGGACTGATAGTTTTTTGAAAGTTTTATCGATTTGAGCTACAAAAAAGCATAATTTTGCAACTTTGTTTCATGCATACGATAATAATATTCATACATACCATCAGAGCTGAAGCAACTGGGCCTGGCGGTCCAGGGGGCCCTTGTGGGCCCTGTAGACCAGGTGTTCCGTCTGACCCCGGCTCTCCTTTTGGTCCTGGCTGTCCTTCCACACCTGGTGTGCCAGATTCACCCCTTTCACCCTTATCGCCTTTGAGGCCTGCTGGTCCGGGTGGACCCGGGTCTCCCATTTGACCCTGTTGGTAGGATGAAAAAACTTGAATAAAAATGTATCTAAGTATATTATTTAAATTACAGATCAATTACAATAGTCAATACACACGCGAAAGAACTTAGCTGTTTATATTAATATGTTAATAAAATATGGTTTAAAGAAAATTTTATATAACTATACGTAATTAAAGAAAGTAAAAGTAAATATGAATATTAGATACGATTGTATTCATATATTATGAGGTTACGAATGTATTGTTACTATTTTAGAATGATTAATCGTTTATTTAAATTATTTAAAAAATATATATAATTCTACATCACTTACGGACAAATACTTACGTGAAACCTAAGTGGGACTTAAAAGTCTTTTGTCTCTATAAAACACATGCAAGCGACAGAGATAGCAAAGGTAAATTTGAGAAAGACTTAAAATTAAATGACGTCTGAGTATTCGGCCTTATGTAAATTAAATATTAATTAATTACATTAAATTATTTCCTCTACTTAGAACATCATTCAATATTTCAAGTTACAACCAAAGAACTTAATTTAAAAATAAGTTGTTGGTTAATATATTGACCATTGACACGCATCCATTTGATCATCAGTAATCGAATTATTTATTAACAGCCTTCTAATTGCGATACAATTACTTTATCGTGCCGACGACATATCCAATTGATACATTATTTCTTAAATTTTATCAACATATTAATTTTATACCTGCAGTCATAGGTATTGTAGCTATTGAAAAAAATCAACTGAGTTTGAAAAATGTATCATTGTTATTTCTGTAGACAATAATTGTCTGGTAAATTTACTGGTGGTAGAGCTCCAGTGACGGAGCTCGCGGGCGTAGGCACCACCGCATTACCTAATATACTTGCCGCTAAATGGTAGTGTTCAGCACTATCGTGTTCCGGTCAGGTGGTAATGTACGGCCCTGTAATTTCCGGCACAGAGGCATTACACCTTAGGCCTCAGGAGTGGTAACGCATCTGCATTTTGATCTTGGTGACTGTGTGGATGTCTATAGGCTGCAGTCATCACTTAACATCAATGTGAACTGCATGCTTGTTTACCACATCCATTACATAAAAAAAAAAATTGTTTTATTCAACTATTGAGTTTTTCCATTTTATGTGTTAGTTTCGGTAGTTATTTATATACAACATGTAAAGGAAATAATGCACACTCTTAAACACCTCGATTAGAAAATCGAGTTATAATCATAATATATGAACTGAAATTACCTACATGTTTGAGTATTTAATATTTTTTATTTAAGAAACAAGTTGTCCTTAATTTGTACGTACAGTATGCACACCTTATGCATACTTACCCTACTACCTCTACTAACGACCGCAAATAAAACACAAACCAACACGTACACTGTCGCAATGTGATGTAGCGTAATCTACGTACCCCTAATTATCACTCGCTGGTAATAAAATTAACTTTCACTATTTTATTTCTTAAATTATTATTAATAATAAAATGCACGTCTCAAGATAATATAATATTTATATAAAATACAATAATAATAATAAAATAGCTGCTTAGAATGCAAATGCTGTTGCAAGCTGGTAAGCTGTACCTGCAGCTATGTTTACGTTTTTGCTTAATGTCATGAGGTGGTAAACAAGCATACAGTTTACATTGATGTAACGTAAAATTTTAGCCAATAAACACCTATATGAAACCAGAAATTTCAATACAGATGTGTTGTCCTGAGGCCTACTAAGCCTCTGTGTCGGAAATTACAGATCCGTACATTACCACCTTACCGGAACATGATAGCGCTGAACACTATAATTTAGGGGTAAGTAAATAAAATAAAATATTGCGCTTTAATATTTTCAAATGCAATGTAGCTCCTGACACCTTTTGTACGCTACTTTATCAATTATCACTGAGCCTGTTATTCATGGCTCAGTGATAATTGATAAAGTAGATATCTCAATAAAATACGAAAACTGAGCACGCAAAATTTGTCACGATTAAATCTTCTTAAACTTTAATAGGTATGATGGTAGTTTAACTATTATAACTGCCTCAGTAGCGTGGTGGTAGCGGGCCACTACTGCTGCGCTGGGGGTCCTGGGTTAGATTCCCGGGTCGGGGACTATCAGAGATAGCGGTCTGAAATCCTTTATCTCTGGTTCTATTGGGATTTTTTCTAATATATTTTCTGGAAGTTTCCCAGTACCCCGGAGTTTGGTGATGCCCGGAGAAGGCAACAGGTTCGCCACCTGTTACATGGGCCAAAAAGTAACCGGCGCTCGTGGGTTGCATGTATGCTTGAATGCATGCATTTACCTCTGCCTACCTCTTCGGGGAATACAGGCGTGAAGTTACGTTTACCTATTATAAGTTAGTACTACAATAAATAGATTCCATAGACATATACTTATTCAAACTTAGTCCATTAAATAACTTTGTTAGGACCGTTCTAAATATACTGTACATTTCAAACGTTTATTTTCATGCGCATAGCACTCGGCACATACCTACACGCACTGCCACAATTTTTAAGTCACACCGATGCCCGTGTCGAATTTTACGTGGCTAAAAAATACCACACATATGTCGGTGCCATTGTTTACACTGTAATCTTATTGAAGGTGATAATGGTATTTTGGGTGTTCAAATCTGTTTGCAATCTGGTGATTGCGTATCAGAAGCAATTCAATTTTCAAAGTTCGTGTAGCAGTTATTTTACGTTTCGCTTTTTAGGGTTCCGCAGTAAACAAAGAACCCTTATAGTTTCGCCATGTCCGTCCGTCTGTCTGTCTGTCTGTCTGTCTGTCTATCTGTTTATCTGTCTATCTGTTTGTTTGTCTGTCTGTCTGTCTGTCCGTCCGCGGTTTAGCGCAAAAACTATTGCTACTAGAGGCTTGAAATTTGGCACAAATACATCTTCATTTCACCGACAAAGTGGTAGAATAAAAACATGAAAAATAAAATATTTAGAAATTAAACTTGCGGATTTTCTCGCGTATACAACACTCCCAAATTTCTTCATACACCCGACGTTTCGGTTGCTTTCCAGCTACCGTGGTCACGGGCTGACTGAGCAAGTTTAATTTCTACAATGTATGAAGCTCGCGAAAACCTACGAAAACGTTAAAATATTTAGGGTAACCTCACCTACATGTAACGCGTGGATATTTTTTTATAGTTTCGATTTCCATATCGTGTGGGGTATCGTTGGATAGGTCTTTCAAAAATGTTAGGGGTGTGCAAACATCATTTTTCGATTTAGTTAACTGTTCGTGACTTATTAAGCTTTAAAGTGCAAATTTTCGTTAGAGTGAAGTGTCCCCTCCCCCTACCAACTAAACGGTTGTTGTTAGAAATTTAAACGTTATGGCAATAGTAGTTACATATAACGAAATTAAAAGGAAAACTGTCACTCTTAAGTTTGTCTTGCAAGTTTTCGAGTAATAGTCGACCAAATGTATTTTACTCGAAAATTTCGAACAACTCCATACAAAATACTTTTTTTTTTTTTCATTGCATTTAATCAAACCTATAAACTACGGAACCCTATACTGCGCGTGACCGGACACGCACTTGACCGGTTTTTTCATCTTAAGACGGCTCACGACTCTCTTCGCAAGGGGTGCACCCTTGCGAAGAGAGCCGTCCGCGCGAATGAGACCCGAGGCTCCTACTATACCTATCTCACGCGAGGCTACGTATACCTATCTCACAGATATCGATGCCCTTTCCCCCACTCCCACGGCATCACCCTCTACTGCCTTATTTTCTTTAGATTGACAATTTAAATTCGTTAAAGGTATCTTTTGAATGCAATGTCCGATTTTAATTATTTGTAATACTGTGTAATTTCCGACGCTTCTGCATTTTGACCTCTGGTCTTTGTGTCGATGTCTATAGGCTGCAGCCATCACCTAACATCGATATGAATCTGCATGCTTGTTTTCCACTTTCATGACCTTCACAAAAAATTCACCCTATTCTTAAAATTATTAATGTATCATTCATTTATTTACTGAAGTAAAACTAAATATGTCTAAAAAACATACATGCTAACACAAACTTATTTATAACCACGCACCGTTTTGCCCGGAGCTCCAGTCGTCCCGTCGGCACCCGTCGGTCCTTGAGGGCCTGGAGGACCCCTCAGGTCTGGCAACGCGCCCAACAGTTGGGATATATCACTGGCACTGCATTTACAATGACCGGATACTGCCACCTAAAGACAAATTTAAACACGTTGAAATATTTCAACAGGGAAATAGTGCATAATTTTGAAATTTGAAAATGGAAAGAAATCATTTCAAATTGGTGGTACGTTGAAAAGTCATAGACGTCTACAGAAGAAGGAGACGTAGAGGTCTTTAAAGTTCTGCTTCTGCCTTTAGAGCACAAATTCTGGTGTCATCAATTTAACTTAATCGTAATAAGATGACGCAAATTAAAATTTTACGGTATATAAATTAGATATGTAACATGTGGATTACGCCCATGATCTTCACTCCTGGAACTGTATACTACTAAATCATTTAAATTTATTATATAACAATCTCGTGTAAGCTAAACAGATATCAATAAACCGCAGTCAAAAGTCAGTTGAGCCGTTTTGGACGTGTGCGATCACCGACACCGTGACACGAGATTCTTATAGAGTGATTTAATAGTATATAGATACACATTGAATACGTAGAAGCGCGCATGGCCCAGCGGCTGGTGTAGATCGTAAACGATCTACTCGGTTAAGCACTACGGGCGCGGTCGGGTAGTATGATGGGTGACCGCTAGTGGCAAATTAAATGCGCGTTTCCGTGCTTCGGAGGGCACGTTAAGCCGTCGGTCCCGGTTGCTATCGATGGATAGCAGTCGTAAAACCTTGTCGGAGGCCTTATGGGCGGTTTGAAAACATCCGGCAGCGGGTTGGCCACCAATCCATCCACCTCCACCAATACACCGAACATAAAGGTAAATGTGATAAATATACTCTTGTATATAAATTGTATAAAAATATATAAATTGTTGTGTAATTTTTTCATGATAAAAGGATAATGGACAAATGGATAGGTACCGCGTTAAAACACCACTAAGAAAAAACTAAAAGAAAAAATAATTGAGAAAGCTAGTAAAGTTTTTCAGTTTTGACAGTTTGTATTATAGAAATTAAAGAAAAAATAAATTTCGGCCAGGAATTGGACCTGCGTCCTTAAGACCTTAAGGACTTCGGTAGCTTAGTGGTTAAAGCGTCTGGACTGGCTATCCTGGCGCCACAGGATCGATTCCTGCCCGAAGTCTAAGTTTACTTTCCCTTATTTCTTTCTTTAATTTCTAAATTCACTCGCACGTGTTAATGCGAAATATAAAAATGTTACAATTTTTCTATGTTTTTTTCCCTGTATCATTGATGAAGAAATAATATGGTCGGACGCTTGTTTTTTTTATATTCTATGCTATATAATACCAATTACATTTAAACACGTGGGTATTAATTCTTGCTGTGATGTTTAATTTATGATTTCAGAAGTATTCACGTTAAGTTAAACACTCAACTAAGATATATCGTTTACACGAAACATACTTTTCAACTAGCACACGTCAAAATGGAAGGTCCTCTTCATCCTATTAGTACCGTTATTCGTATCACTACAATCTGTGTATTGTGTGGGGGGTCACACGACCCCACCGGGTCGGCCAAGCCGGGACGGTCTGACAATGTTAGTTTGTAACTTAGATTAAGTACCTTGCCGTTATTGTGAAATTTCATTGTTCAGTATCTAGGTTATTACTGCTGTTGTTTTGGATAATAGGTTCGGGAAAAAGTCTTTTCGCATTATTGTATGTATGAACTTGTAATAAAATCTCTTTGGCTGTAGTATTTGTATCTGGCTGGTTTTGGTATCATTGAATGTTAAAATTTTAAAGAACATAATTCCAAATTCAAATTAGGTAAATGTGTGATTTTCATTTGTTTTTCGTACTGTCAAGATGAGTGAATCTAATGAAGAAATTCGATACATTTTAAAATTTTACTACAAAAAAGGTAATAATGCAACGCAAGCCGCGAAAAAAATTTGCGATGTTTATGGACCTAGTGCAGTGTCTGTGAGAGTAGCACAAATTTGGTTTAAGCGTTTTCAATCTGGAAATTTTGATGTCAAAGATGCAATGAGAATGAGATGTTTTGAGAATTTAAATGTTTCAAGTGTATTTTTTAGCGGTTGAATTTCTTAAAATAGTGATAGGGGGACATAATATTCTGTTGTTTTCGCATCAAGCTCAACACATCCTTCAACTATAATGTGTAGAATACAATTTGACTGCCTCGTTGGCTCAGTGGTCACTTCCTCGTTGGTTCGTGGCTTGATCCCTAGGTTGGGAAACTCTTACTGGGTTTTTTCTGTGAGGAAATATACAGTAGTAGTCCGGAGCCTGGTCGTACCTCGGAGAGCACGTAAAGCCGTTCGGTTCCGCGCCGTGTTGGATTACCGTCCGATCGGGCTCTGAGGGTACACCTGTGTTTGCGTATACACTTGTGCACTACGAGATAACATCTCCCGCGTAATTGGCTATTCTCCGTTGAGATTGAACTCCGTGGCCGAAATGTGGTCTGGAGGACATAATTTTATTATAACGGAATATAAAAAACAACAAATAATAATACTCACAAGCTCAAACGTACCACCACACGTCAAAACGGAAGTTAGGATATTCGCCTTATCCGTATCACTACAATCGGTGTATTGTGTGGGGTCACACGACCCCACCGGGTCGGCAAGCCGGGACGGTCTGATAATGTTAGTTTGGAACTTAGATTACATACCTTACCGTTATTGTAACGTTTCATTGTTCAGTATCTAGGTTAATATTACTCTTGTTTTGAATATTTTAAGGATAAAAATTAAATGGACTATGAATTTTTGGATGCTTTGAAAATTGAAATGTTTTAAAAGAGTATTGCTGGTGAGATTTTTAAAATGGTGATGGGTATATACGGATATACTCAGTGAGTTTGTTTTTAAAAATTCAAAGGTTACCAGGGGCCATACCATCATTCCTTGTAGCAATGGTATTGCAATCTTAAAATCTCAAATAGCGAACTTCAACGAGAAGTAAACTTTTTAACAGTCATAATAAAATCTAAATTGGCCTTGACGTTTGTTATACGTCAAAACAAGATAAGACCATACCACCAAAAATAATCTGTATAAGGAAGGCTGATTGGTCTGTGGTATAGGTATAAACCATCTCTTAAGGCAAACTTATTTCATAAGTTTTCCTATTTGCATAAGAGATGGTAGTATTGTTCCAGGATAGAGATCGTTGCAATTTTAACAAAAGCCTAATAAAATACAAAAGCGTACAACTTACCCCTTCTCCCTTTTGTCCATTGAAATCTGCAAAGTATAATTAACATTATTTTGTAGATAACTACCATTCATCAATGATGTTTTCATTTGTAGTTAGAAAGACTTTTTAACCGAGTTCAAAAACGAGGAGGTTCTCAATTCGGCCGGCAGGGGGAATCCCCCTAGCGCCGGTCAGCACATAGTACCGGACAAAACCTCTACAAGCAGGATTTAGCGTTCTTGATCGATATTTCACACGAGTACGTATTGGATTTGACGGTTCTAACTCCCCGACGGCATGGGCAGCCTCAATCTCGAACGATGCGGCATACAGGTCATACATTACATATTGTGTAAACGAGACTGCTGCATCGAGTAATATTTCGCAGGTCGTAAACCACTAATTTGTGTGAATATATTGTGTGTGTTTGGCTACCATTTATTAATTGGTGAGTATACTTAAATGAATATTACTTTTATACTTAATATTATAACAAATTTTATTTTTATCAAAATTTTGTTACGGTACTTTTAACCTCTCGAAATTAAACCTGTCCGGTACTAGGTGCCAAATGTCAATGATACCAAAAAACTATGTCCATTTATTAGCTCCTTTTATTGCTTAATTAGTTATGAATTTGTGTTTATGTTGATTTAGTTCGATGCTTAATATTACTAAGAGGCTCTAAATAAGAAGCAACTTAATAAAAAAATATTAATTTATACTTTTTTCCTCAAAAACCTTAAGTGTCCGGTACTCGGGGGACTCCCCCTATATATATATATATATATATATATATATATATATATATATATGTGTATAGGGGGAGTCATAAATATATATATATATATTTATGTATGTGCACCAATTTTTAATTTTCAGTATTAAAGTCGGTTTTTTTTAACGTAGTTATTTTATTCCTACAGCCAGTCAACCGAACATTCAGACATGCAATTCCAATAGGGGGCAGTAGGTAAATACAATAACGAGGGATGACAACTGTAATCGCAACAAGCCTTGCAAACCTCACACGATGCATTTCACTACTGTGGGCATCTTTGGAGAAGACTTTTGTCCAGCAGTGGACGTCTTTCGACTAAAATAGTGAAGGAACCCAACACTTAGCCTGGGTTGCACCAAGACATTTGTTAAAGTTAAAGCTATTGTAACATTTCACATCCTTCTCTAACTTAAGGAAATCTGCTAAAGTTAGAGAAGGATGTGAAATGTTAAAATAACTTTAAGAAAAATCGTGGTGCAATCCCGGCTTAATCTAGAGTACAACTGGTAGCATTTGTTACTTCGCAACCAATTTACTTATAGAACATTTCTAATATCTAACTCACAATTCAAAGTCAATAGAGAGGCCCGAGAAAATACATCGAAACTGAGTGACGATTGGTAGTGAAAAAAATAGGAGTACTTACACGGAGATGAATGCGACACTATCGGCAGTCTGTTTTCATCCGGGTTTACCTGAAATTCAGAAAAGGTATTTAAAATTTGACAAGTCAGTTGGTGCTGCGGTGTTTGAGGACTGTTTAATTTAAGGCTCACGGGTTCGATTCGATTGGATAAATATTTGTAGGGCTTAAAGATATTGTTTCAGATCTGGATGTGTGAGGCACACATAAGAAATGTGTGATTCGGAGCCGAGCACATTTTTACTCATTACGCATATTTTCACTATAATGGCAAAATTCGAAAGGCCGCATTCACATTATACTTTAAATGCAACTCTAACACACGAATTTTGTTATTGATTTGTGCATCAAATTACAACTCGATCGGCCAAGCTTGAAGCAAGTTAAGTTTTTACTGGTGATAGAGTTCCAGGGTAGAAGCCGTTTTTTTTCCACTCAAATACGAAATACTAAAAAAACAACTCAAGCTGAGGCAACTACCAGCAAACATGAATAAACGATCTGATAACCATACCGTTAAACCGCAGCAAATATTTGACGAAAGTAAGGTAAATATAAAAATATTATTTGTTGGTTAGTTATCCAAACATGGTTCAGTGGTCTGGACGGAATGGGTGTGAACGTGTGCCTATGAACATGTAATGTTATGTTATATACATCGAAATAATCCGTTGGTAACTAAATTTTGATACACGATAACACATCAAATAGCTGTGAAAATGATTGGTTGTTTTAAGTTTGGTGTAATTTACTGGTGGTAGAGCTGACAGAGAGTGACAGAGTTCGCGGGCATAGGCACCACCGCATTACCTAATATACTTGCCGCTAAATGGTAGTGTTCAGCACTTTCGTGTTCCGGTCAGGTGGTAATGTACGGCCCTGTAATTTCCGGCACAGAGGCATAACACCTTAGGCCTCAGGAGTGGTAACGCCTCTGTATTTTGACCTTGGTCTTTGTGTGGGTGTTTATCGGCTGCAGTCATCACTTAACATCAACGTGAACTGCATGCTTGTTTGCCACTTCCATTAAATAAAAATAAAATAAAATGTTTATTTTAAGAAATATTACTTATTTTATTTTTATGTAACGAAGATGGCAAACAAGCATGCGGGTAACATAGATGCTAAGTGATGATTGTTGCCTACACAAAAGCAGAGTTCAAAATGCACATGTCTTGCCACCCCTGAAACCTTAGTGTGTATCTCTCTGTGATAGATATTACGGGACCATATATTTATTATTATACATTAAACCTATATTTATACATTTACCCCCTTATTCAAAACGGTACATTAGATACGTTTTAGCTATAGAATGCTTTGTCTTTGTCAGTTGCATGGCCAAATGTGCAGGACAGAAAAAGACAAAGGAGAGATTAGCAACACTTTAGCTAAAATACGTTTATGAATAAGGGGGTTATTATAAAAAACGGAACTTCACGCCTGTAATCCCCGAAGGGGTAGGCAGAGGTAAATGCATGCATTCAAGCATACATGCAAACACCCACCATTCGCCGGTTACGTTTTTGGGCCCATGTAACGGGTGGCGAGCCTGTTGACATCTCCGGGCACATTACCAAACTTCAAGGTACTGGGAAATTTCCAGAAAATGGAAAAATCCCAATAGAACCAGAGATAATGGACTTTACACCATCATCTCTGATAACCCCCTACCCGGGAATCGAACCCAGGACCTCAGCGTAGTAGTAGTGGGGGGTTATTATATATATATTTATACATTTAACCGTAACTCGATAGTGCTGAAAATACCATTTAGCGGTAAGTTGATTAGGTAATGCGGTGGTGCCTACGCTAGCGAGTTCCATCATTACAGCTTAGCCACCAGTGAACAAAATGGACATAAATACTCGTAATAACATCTACGCATAAGATAACTGAAAAAAAATATATCAATATAAAATAGACCGTTAAACCCCAGCAAATATTTAATAAAAATAACGTAAATATAAATCTATTATTTGTAGGTTTGTTATCCAAACATGGTTCAGTGGTCTGGACGGAATAGGTGTGAACGTGTAACGATGAACATGTTATGGCCGATACATCAAAATAATTCGCTGGGGACTCTTGCTGTTATAATAATGCAATGACATTAAAAGGTTGTTTTATTATATTTTTTGAAATACCTAGCTGACACGTCTGACGTCATTCGACCATGTAATAAATGAAAAAGCCATGGGCGTATAAAAACAAATAAAAAAAATCGGTGTGAACAATGAATATGAGTCGTGAGACATTGTTAATTATTACACCTCTGTATATAGTAAAACCGTTTGTTTTAAGGAGTGCTATGTATGTGAAGCGCGCGTAGTACCGCGGCCGGTATAGATCGCAAGCGATCTACTCGCATGTGCGATACGGGCACGGTCGAGGGTGAGATAAGGGACCGCTGGTAGCAAAATTAAAATGCGGGTTTCCGTGCTTCGGAGGGCACGTTAATCCATCGGTCCCGATTGCTATCGATAGATAGCAGTCGTTAAATCTTGTCGTAGGCCTTATGGGCAGTTTGAATACATCCGACAGCGGGTTGGCCACTAACCGGTATCTCCACCAACCTGCATTGGAGCAGCTTGGTGGAGTAAGCTCCAGGCCTTCCCCCAAAAGGGGAGAAACTCGTACCGAGCAGTGGAACGTACCTATAAGGGATGCCATTATTATTTATTATTATAAGTGCTATGTTTCGTAGGTAGTTATGTACCAACTTACACTTTCTGTTAGTTTTTTTTACTTAAATTACAAATAGACTTTTGTTTTTATGAAGTTTCTTCAAACTATTCAAATAGAGCTATCACGGAAAAATATTTTATGCATGCGTTTATAAATCATTTTAATTATGCAAATATTTCATGACAAAGCGGAATATTCGACATCCGACGGGTATTTTATTTGTTGCTGATTCAACTCAATTTTATGTTTTGAGCCAATATTTATTGTGAATTAAGTACACGGTCCAATGTACCTTGTAATCACCATTTAAAAGTTAAGTTTCTTTATAAAAGTGACAAGAGTATTAAATCTATACATATACTGGAATATGAAATCTTTTAAATATTATTAGGATTTTAAAAAAACCGAAAAAAATCCTAAGACTACAAATATTACTTTAAAAAAAAAAAATATTTTTAGTCTTAGGACTTGAAAAATAATCACAGGTGTCAATTTTTCCGATATTTTTTAAAATCCACTATTATGAAAAATGACAAATATATACATGACAAATATATATATTTTTTACATTTTTCTAATAACTGTCATGACTTGACCTATAACCCGTTTTCGGTATATCGTTGATATCTGGGACAACCTGTATATAAAAGGGCACTCACTTATCACAAATCAAATATTAGAAACTGCAAGTGCTACTAATTTCAAGTTTCATATAAAGGCTTTGTTTTAAGACGGTCACTAACACCAGATTTTGTGAAAATCCCCAATGGGTTGTTTTAAGGGTTGATAATTCTTATGAAACTTCGTTACTGTGTTGCGAGTCTAAAATTTCGCATAGGGATTCTTTTTTTGACGTAATGTTAACATTTTGTTCCTGTTTGAAATGTTGGTAAGAGTGTTTTCTGAGGATGGTTTATATTTGTAATTGATATCGTGCTTATATTTACCGAGATATCACGGTTTTTGTCAAAGAAGTCGGGCGCGTAAATGTTCCCCGTGCGAAGCCGGGGTAGGTCGCTAGTATATAATTATAAATGTGAAAGTTTGGATGGATGTTCGTTGGTTGTCACGCCCGAACGGCTGGATATATATAAATAGACCAGAGACAGATCATAGTCCAGAATAACACATAGGCTATATTTTATCCTGAAAACTAGCACAAACCCCTGTGGGACAGATTGACGTTTGTTTTCATGGAAAAAGAAGTAGTCTGATTTTAAACATATACCTTCTATCCCGGATAAATGTACGGTTCCCTTGGGAGAGGTGTATTTATTTGTAATGAGCAAGCGTTTGCATGATTATTTTCAGCGGGATATATCCGCCATATCTTTATCGTTCTCGATTCATTCCAAAAATAGCTTGGGTTCCCTTACTACTAGTATAAAATATATTTATAGCAATTATAGTATTGTCATTGTTGAACTATCTATTTAAATAAATTTTAATAATTTTGGGAGCCTTTGACCCTTTGGATCTGCTATAGCTACCATTTTTTTTTTTGGTTCACTTTAAATTACTAATTACAAGGATTTCAAGAAATAATGGAGAGAAAAATTTACTTTTAGCAGGATAACTGCGAACTCTGGATAAATACTCCAGTAGCATTATCCGACTACGATCGAGGTCGTCACGTTTGACGAAGTTTTCCTCAAGTTTTATTAGAACCGTCTCTAGGTGACGATGACGACACCAATTGATTAGTTATTTGCTGGTTCTGTAACCGGAACGACAATACCTATAGTAGGTATCTAGATTATTTTAATCTCTGCCAGTACCGATCCTGTTATGTACAATTGCATCATATGTGTGAACGTGGGACGCTGATCAATAGTGTTTTCACATTAATATTCTGAAATAATTTAGAATACCAATTTTTTTGACGATTCTAAAGGAACCGGACGATAATATCCTTTAGGTGTTTTGTTTGGTAAGGAAGTACGAGCAAAGCACTTTTACCTTCAGCTAAATTGACATAGTTAGGTACTGTGAAATTTATTACATAAAGTACAAATAGTGCGGATTGAGGAAGCTTTTGCATAAATATATGAGACATGAAGTAAAGAAACAAGTTAGAATAAGTTCAAAAAGTTTATATTTAGATCAAATAACTTACTACTCGACTGTGTCAACAGCGTTGACTGTGGCATTCAAAACCATAAAATTTAAAATATTCAAATATCTATCACAAAGTTTAGTACCTACTTTTGAAAAGAAGTTATTGTATTCCAATATCGACAACAAAACTACAAATTTACGAAGTCCCGAATACTGAAGTATGGAAGTGGTTCACACATAAACAACTGCCAACACAATCCACAAAATTTACTGCGGCATCGGCTCAAACTTATAGCGATGCCACAAAATCGATACAAATAATCACGTAATGGGTCTCGTGGTGGCAAATCTTTGCTAAATCGTACTTGTTCCAACATTTATGATAATTGCCGAAAATTTACCATGGACCTTGTTTTTCCGTGTTCTAGTAATAGAATATCTATGTACTGTACCAGTTGTGTTTAGTCGTAAAAAGACTAATTATATTTTGTATTTCATAAAAACTGCATAGGAAAAATCATTCGCCATTCAATACTGCCTTAGTTTTGTTCTATTTTGTTTATCAAGTGTGGTTATTAGTATTTTATTTCAATATCCACTACTGAACAACAAATCTTTAAAGCCTGACGTCCTGAATTGGTACTTTAACACTCAGAAAATACATAAATACATAAACAACTGCCAATACAAACCACAAAATTTACTGCGGCATCGGCTCAAACTTATAGCGATGCTACAGAATCGATACAAATAATCACGTAATGGTCTCGTGGTGGCAAAAGCCTTGTTAAATCGTTCTCGTTTCAACATTTATGATAATTGCCGAAAATGTAACATGTGAATTGTTTCTCCGTTTTCTCAGAATGGAGAATTTGTGTATTGTGCCAGTTATGCTTAATTCTAACGAGTTTACGAAGTCTATTTAATTATAAGTTCTTACTTAAGCGGCTTAACATAATAATATGCCAAACTGTGCAAAATGATACATTTTAAACGCTTATCATGATTTTTTAATTATGTAATAAAAGTGTCAAATAAGCGTGCAGTTCACTTGATGTTAAGTGATGACTGCAGCCTATAGACACCCACACAGTGACCAGAGGTCCAGAGACGCGAGCTCCATCACTGGAACTCTACCACCAGTAAAAGGATTATCAACTTAACTTATCAACATATAAAAATATTGCTCTGCTGGACATTTCTTAAACATTGTTTTCCTTACATTGGTTTCGTCATTTGAAACCATATACTGCTATCACAGCAAACGTGTTCACGTCTCATCATATCACCCGGTGCAATTTTAATAATAATGAAAGGACATTGTCCAAAATGGGCTAAGAGCGAACAGAATGCTCGTGAAAATGTAATTATGTCAATAAATTAGTTTATTTTTTATAAAAGCTATTAACAACTATTGGAGTACCCAGATGTACCAATCGAAACTTGATAATAAAAAGTATTTTAATGCATGAACTACTTCAGAACCACAACAATCGCAACTCATATCAAACCAGTGCTGCCAGTAACTTATATTGCAGCGATTTTTTTTCGATTATTAAAAATTCTTAATGGTTACTAGCATCTTGGTCGGATAGTCTGTGTCCAATACTAATTAATGCTTTAAATTACTCAATTATACTAGCCGCAGAGAGTCATGTTACTGCGGTACTGTTTTTTTAAAACAAAGTCTTTTCCACTCCAGTAAAAGGCATATTACATATTTTGCTAGAGCGAGAGTTATTCAATTATTATTTATTCACATCAACGATAAGAGTTACAAATTCAAAGTTATTATGGACCAACTATGTTTAAAGTAAATAAATACCCAAAACAGTCCCCTTCAACTGATTATACCCTGTGATATATTGCTAACGATCATCATGAGGTTTTTCACCTGTTGTCATTCTGCTTCCCTCTCATTTTTATTTATCTGTAATAAATTGCTGAATAAAAAACATTTACCGGTGCAGAAAAAGGCAATAAATATATTTTAATTGAATAATTGTATTCATTTGTAAAATAATTGTAATCGATCGATAATTCGATGTTAATCGAAAAAAAATCGCTGCAATATAAGTTACTGGCAGCACTGGTTTGATATGAGTTGCGATTGTTGTGGTTCTGAAGTAGTTCATGCAATAAAATACTTTTTATTATCAAGTTTCGATTGGTATATCTGGGTACTCCAATAGTTGTTAATAGCTTTTATAAAAAATAAACTAATTTATTGACATAATTACATTTTCACGAGCATTCTGTTCGCTCTTAGCCCATTTTGGACAATGTCCTTTCATTATTATTAAAATTGCACCGGGTGATATGATGAGACGTGAACACGTTTGCTGTGATAGCAGTATATGGTTTCAAATGACGAAACCAATGTAAGGAAAACAATGTTTAAGAAATGTCCAGCAGAGCAATATTTTTATATGTTGATAAGTTAAGTTGATAATCCTTTTACTGGTGGTAGAGTTCCAGTGATGGAGCTCGCGTCTTTGGACCTCTGGTCACTGTGTGGGTGTCTATAGGCTGCAGTCATCACTTAACATCAAGTGAACTGCACGCTTATTTGACACTTTTATTACATAATTAAAAAATCATGATAAGCGTTTAAAATGTATCATTTTGCACAGTTTGGCATATTATTATGTTAAGCCGCTTAAGTAAGAACTTATAATTAAATAGACTTCGTAAACTCGTTAGAATTAAGCATAACTGGCACAATACACAAATTCTCCATTCTGAGAAAACGGAGAAACAATTCACATGTTACATTTTCGGCAATTATCATAAATGTTGAAACGAGAACGATTTAACAAGGCTTTTGCCACCACGAGACCATTACGTGATTATTTGTATCGATTCTGTAGCATCGCTATAAGTTTGAGCCGATGCCGCAGTAAATTTTGTGGTTTGTATTGGCAGTTGTTTATGTATTTATGTATTTTCTGAGTGTTAAAGTACCAAATCAGGACGTCAGGCTTTAAAGATTTGTTGTTCAGTAGTGGATATTGAAATAAAATACTAATAACCACACTTGATAAACAAAATAGAACAAAACTAAAGCAGTATTGAATGGCGAATGATTTTTCCTATGCAGTTTTTATGAAATACAAAATATAATTAGTCTTTTTACGACTAAACACAACTGGTACAGTACATAGATATTCTATTACTAGAACACGGAAAAACAAGGTCCATGGTAAATTTTCGGCAATTATCATAAATGTTGGAACAAGTACGATTTAGCAAAGATTTGCCACCACGAGACCCATTATGTGATTATTTGTATCGATTTTGTGGCATCGCTATAAGTAAAAAGTATTTTTGTATTTGATTTTGTTTTGTACTTCTGTGGTTAATGGATAGTGGATTCTGATAATTCTTGCCCACGAGCACCGACGATTCCTCCACTCATGTCGACCGTGGCTCCGCTTCACAAGTCCGCAATACGCTTCTTTCGATGACTCCGGCTTACACATGGACTCAATGGACTTTGTTGAACTCGAATCATACTGGATTTGGAACCCGTGATGCCTACTAGGGAGTAGGCATCACGGGTGCGTCGAGGGCGATGCCTCGATGCACTAATTGTGGCATCAATCTCACTGAACAGAGGAAACAGCGTGATTCTCGCGGAAATGTAGGCAATGTAGTCCGGTAAAAATAGTATTGCAAATATATCTATATTGCTACAGCATACCAAAGGAACTCATATGAGGTCAGTTATGTTCATACATAACGGAATGTCTTGAATGTCTATGGTTGATTGTTAACTTGACTGAATACTGACTTCTTAAATGAAATCTTAGTTATAATAGGTTGATATTAGGACCTTTTTAACTTTATTTTTAGCCCATAACACTTAAGATATTGTTGTGAGCTACGACCTAAACTTCAAATATGTTGGCTAAAACATCCAATTGTAATGACTACACTTTTTAATTATCTTTCTAGGTTGACAATAATAATCACATGTGCCATCAAGGAGAAGCGCTCTTCAAGTACTTCTCACCGTCGACAAGTGTGTGTCAAATGTGGAAGTTTACTTTGAGATCAAAATCTCACAGTGTACGTACAGACTCTCATAGAATGATTATGCCAAGAAAAGAAACACCAAGAAAAGTAAGTTACCCCCCATGTTTAAGACTGAAATAAACTTTTGTATGGTGTAATGAAAGTGTTAAAAAAGTGTACAGTTTTCATTGATAGTAAGTAATTATTGCAGCTGATGATAGACTACATTAAAACTAGAGATAACTAAATGTACCAAACAGCTGTAAACTGTGATGTTAATATATTATACCTATTAAACACATATCACTGATGATCACTCAAACACTAGTTCAATTGTAAAACAACACTTACTTGGTTAGTGGTGATCAATACGAACTCAATTAGTTATGATCAAGTGTAGATTTATTGCCACTTCTGCGATGTATGATCTTTTGCTATGATGAAGATTATGAGATCTTACAATACCAACTAACTTATTGTTGAACAACAGAATTTACTGTTGAATAAATTAAGTACTCGTAGTATAGTATCCTTGAGCTCTGTTAATGTAACTCTAAAACCTCAAACACATTGCTGGTACATTTTAATAGTTCAATCTATAAAGAGAAGGATAAAATTGATTTGAACATGTTTTACAATAATGTCAAAATGCTAGTCTCTCTAACATAATTCTACCTTTATTTTATTACTTATAATGAAAATATGTAGTTGAAAAGTCATTCCACTTATTTAAATATTGAAGTGGTAATAATTAAAATGCTAAGAATACAATTTATCTATTTCAGTTACAATGCTGCCCTTGTTCGTAGAGGAGTGATCAAGCTGGATCCTGTAAATGTGGAACTTTTAGAATAATAGATCAAGGAAAATAACTTTGTATATATATTATATGAAACTGTAAGTGAAGTAGAGAAGCAATAAAAGAATATTATTGCAATGGCATTATAATCCGAAGCTCGGTAAGTTTCTATGCTTATGTGATCGCTGTGTTATACAATGATATATGTGAACACAACTCCTGCCCAGTTTCTAGGTGAAGTCTTTGTTAACTTA
The DNA here is from genome assembly GCA_036365455.1 of Macrosoma leucophasiata. Lineage (NCBI taxonomy): Eukaryota > Metazoa > Arthropoda > Insecta > Lepidoptera > Hedylidae > Macrosoma > Macrosoma leucophasiata. The sequence goes on from JAWQUS010000024.1 coordinate 15,251,475, forward strand.
TAATCAGGATTAATATAAATTAAAAGATAAAAATAATGTAGTTTAATTTTTAACACCTTTGTCGACTACATGTTGCATATGTAGGATAACTGACTAAGCAGACATCTGGGTACTCCAATAACATTATATTCTGTCAACAAATAATATAAAATAATTATTATAAATAATAGAAACATTGAGGGTAACTGTTCACACTTAGCCCTAGCTCCATACAAAGTGGACAATGTCCTTTGGTCATTAATTTTCGTTTACCTTTTAACTATTTATTTTATAGTAATAAATACATATATTATTAATAATGTTGTCATACAAAAATAACATTGGTGAAATCGTACACCGTTCAATACTGCATTCGTTTTGTTTCATTCTATCAGATTTGATTATTAGTACTGTATTGCAATATCCACAACTAAACTATAAATTTTCATTCATTCATCAATACATGGTGTCACCATGTATTGATGAATGAATGAATTGATGAAGGTACTTTAACACTCGGAAAGTGGTTCACACATAAACAACTGCCGACACAAACCACAAAATTTACTGCGGCATCGGCTCAAACTTATAGCGATGCCACAAAATCGATACCAATAATCACGTAATGGGTCTCGTGGTGGCAAAAGATTTGCTTATTCGTACTTGTTCCAACATTTATGATAATTGCCAAAAAACATGGAGATGGTTTCTCTGTTATTTCGTAATAGAAAATCTGTGTATCGTACCAGTAGTGTTTAATCCTAACAAATTTATTGGGCCTATATCATTTAAGGTTTGCCTTTATAGCCCATAATTAAGACGGTTGTAAAACTTGACACTTAATTGCGAGCGTTTATCTCGCCATGTTATATTTACATACTTAATCTAATAAATGGAATCGCCCCCACCCTCCCTCTCCCATATTATGATAAATGAAGGTAAGTGACTGCACTGCAACTTTCCAATCAAGACTGAGCAATCGGTGAGGTTCAGGTACGACAAGAGTAGGGGAATGAGGGGTTAGAGCCCCCAAGTACATTAAATTAAGGCAAGTAACTGGGACTTTGCAATCGGAAGCGGGGGAATCGGAGAGGTACAGGTACGGAAGGCCAGTGGGAAGTATCTGCATATAACTTTCTGATCGTCTCTGACATGCCGACAGACGGACAGACACATAAACACGCATGAGTGATCTTTTACGCATTTTGGTTTTTTTTTTTTTTTGATTTCGGGCATTGAACCCTGAAAAACAAATTCTCTTGCATGTTTTTTCAAATCAAAAAAATAAATTCGGCCTATTGGGTCGCTTTTTAGCTTCTGTGATTCAAATCGATGAAGGCTTGATTGAATCTGCATATATATTTTTTTAAAGATAAGGGAAAGACGGTTCCTCTGAGGTATGCTCGGGACCACGGCAGCAGGAAACAGACCGATATGTCGGGTTGCTTTTAAAAATCATTTTAGTTGAAATAAAAGTAGTTTTATTACAATAATCGAATTAAATCCGTAACAGTATTTATAATACAATTATTTTTGACTTGCTACAAGATTTTTAACACCCCATAACTAAACACAGCCATATTATATCAAGCTTATTACAAAACTCAAACGTGGACATATTTCTTGTCAATCAAATAGAATATTCAATCGAGAGATTTTATCGCCGGCAATATCGTTAAATGACGTCACCGTTAAAGTCAAATGAATACACCGAAATAAAATTTGTATTTCACTAATGGATGCCTCCCCTTTGATCTCGGCGAAACGAGATTTTGTATTATTAATTACCTTATTTGTTAAGGCCCGTTGATCCTAAATTATGAATGCCGCCTTATTGTGTTTGAAAATGTCTTATTAGAGATATTAATTTTACGGCAATAAATTGGAATATTGTTTCTCGTTTCTCATTGACCATTATTTTAATAAAATTACTTTTTTATGACTGGATAGACAAGGCGGTTTAATGAGGGAACGAATTTGATTTGTAATGTGAGTCTTTGATGTAATGAAAATTAATCCACTTGATATTTTTGACTTGTTAGTAGTATTCTAATAACAAAATATATTACGTGAAAGATGAATGAAAAAATCAATTACTTGCGAATGGAACTAGAGTGCCTAGGTTTCGCTAAAGATAGTTTCTATGCAAAACTAAAAAAAAAAAAGTTTCATAGTTACCAATAAGGTTGTGGCATTGGTGGCGTTGGTGGCGTTCGTGACTTTGGTGGTTTTGGTGGCTTTAGTAGTTTTGGTGGCGTTGATGGCGTTGTTGGCGTTGTTGGCCTTATTGGCATTGGTGGCGTTGGTGCCGTTGGTGCCGTTGGTACCGCTGGTGTTGGTGATTATGGATTATATTGGATATATATTACAGGTGGTGTTGGGGATATTGTTTCTGCACAAATACGTTACAATAACTTTGTATTTTTTATATTTCTTACTGCTTTTGCTGGATTCCAACAAAAAAAATACATCCCAATCTATTAAAAACCATGTCACTAAAACATATCACATGAGACAATGTTGTATGCATATATCTTCTTAGCAATTGCTTTGTGGCAAATGTAAGTGATTTGATAGTACCTAAGTCTTTGAGGTCTGAAACAACCTGTGTTCTAGATTCAGTGGTCAGCAAAATGTTACTAAATTTTAACTAAATTCTGCACCAAATTCAACACCACTGGACTGTGAAATTAGACTACATAAAATGTTTTTCTAAGTGAATCTAGTTTACGTTCCTCACAAACAATTCATGTTTGAGACTTGGGCAGTCTCACACTTATTTATTTATTTCACGCTTCAAGTACACGCCTTTTTCTTTGAAATAAGAATTTTATGCCTTTGCCCTTTAGCTAGCATTTAGACATTCTTCGCATTTGTCACGCAGGGAGACTTACATGGCCTAATTCCCGCGTACCCGCAACCTATCGTATTTTATACAAATTACGCCATTTTTTCTGTCTTACAATGTTTCCCTGTTGCTAGTGTATTTGCTAAATTATGCGGTATCTCGAAACAGGATACGAGTTTTTCAATCATTTAACTGATTTAATATTTTATTTTACCTGTCTTACTATACTATATTAAATATTTTTCCAAAAAACTGATAGTGGACGATTAAAAAAAGAGTAACAAAAACCAAAAATACAATTTTAGGAATTTTTGTCTGTCTGTCCGGTACGTTATAACTTGAAATCTGCTCAACGGATTTGAACGCGGTTTTCACAGTTGGATTACATATAATTAGGAGCGTTGTCAAAATATTGTTATATCAAAATCAGTTAAGGAAAAAGAAGTTACGGTCAATTGAAAATTTACTTCAAGCACTGCTTCAAAACTTTAAACTGAGTTTAATGCGGTTTAGATAGGCGTTTGTGGCGTTTATGGCGTTGCTGGTGGTGGTGTTGGTGTTGGTGGCGTTAGTGGCGTTTGTGGCGTTGCTGGTGGTGGTGGTGGCGTTGGTGGCGTTAATGGCGTTTGTGGAGTTGGTGGCATTGGTGGCGTTGGTGGAGATGGTGATTTTGGTGGCGTTGGTGGCATTGGTTCAAAATTAACCAATAGTTATATCTAAAAAATGTTAGCCGAAGTCGAATTCCACGCGAACGAAGTTTTTAATTAAATATTTCAGATTTGTTACCACTTTATTCATCCATTCATACCCAGGACCATTTATTGTAACTATATTTCGAGGAGGCATTTATTCAGCAGTAGGTATAGGTACGTCGTTCTGAATTCGTCCGGATCTTTTTTTATAGTTCAAGATTCTGGACGTTGAGTTTGTTATTATCGCACGCTACGCACTACTGACTAGTGCGATTGCGTTTCAACCTTAAGTCTTAACAACTCAGCGACACTAGTATCGTGTGAGGACTACGTATCTCACAAATTATAAGTTCGTGCGAATTAGCCAGTCTCACATTCATTATTTAGTTACTTTCTTCAGCTTCAAGCAAGCGCTTTCTTCTTCCGATTAAGCCATATTTTGTCTTACAACGCTAAGTTCTTTCAAGTCTGCATGCTACAAATCTGCGACGTGTTGAAATGAGAGCAGTGTCTTATTTTACTTCGTATTTATATTTGCAAAATCAGAAAGCAAAAATATGAAAACTGTCATCTTCTTTTATTGATCCCGTTTGAAGCGCGGGCCTAGTTTCATTGTGCTTTCTTTAATCTGTAATTTCACGTGATACAGTTTTTTTTAAACTACTTATTCTCTAACAATCCAAAGAAGTGATGCTGAATTAGGAATCCGAAGTGCTGAATTGACTAACTTTTCTAAAACATCACTAATGAATTAATACAGCATAGTAGGTATGCTCACTAACTGATAACAATATCACATTTGCTGTCCTTGATATTTACTAATTCAAGCATAATTAGCGACACTACTGACTACCTAATGTACTCGTAGCTAATTAGGATCTTATGAATACTAATAATTAAACCCATTGCAAGATCATCTAACTAAACGTGAACTCTGCTATTGACATTCAAATGTATGTACACAACAAGCTTCCCTATTCCTTTCTCTTTCATATTTAAGTATGTTATTATTTCGATTAAAACAGAGTACTTTGAATCACATAAATAACAGGAACACGGATTACATACTTACCTCATTTTATAATGATCACCCCTTGAAGGGTTGGCAGCGCGTTGGCAACTTCCCTGGTGTTGCAAATGTTCATAGGCGACGGTGACCACTTACCATCTGGTGGCCCGTCTGCTTGTCTGTCAACTTAATGACATAAAAAAAATAAAAAAAATTGAAGGGAAATAAAATAGCGTTGATATTTATTTGCAATAAATGTATTTTTATAGGAAATACGAGTATAATTCTCTTCGCAACGGACTATTGTGACGTATTCTTAGAAATGTTTATGTCTGAAGATGTACAAAGTGTAGTCATTGGATTTCTAGAAAGGGAACGGGGTCACGTGATTACTTATTTATATCCATTCGATATTCTTCGAACTAGTTTTTCTGTCATCGCTGTTGCTAATGCCTTAATAGAGTGGAGAAAGAAAAAAGTAACATCATTCATTAACATACAAATTCTCAATAACACAACATACCTACTTTAAGTTTGTTTCTCCCCTAAGATTTTATGATTAACTCGCAATTTGGACAGAGTATTGAAATTTACCATTTTAATTTCAAGACTCTAGCAGAACCAACAATACTACTACCATGGTAGACATCATTAAGAATTTTGACGATAAATAAAATATTAACTAATTAACAAAAAAAAAATAAACTGCCGAAAATAGAAACTAGAAAATATTAAAACATCTATATCAACGATACTTACTGAAGGGATTTATTATGTACTAGGTCGCGTGTACTTTTATAATTGCGAAATATGTCTAGGCTACAGCCTAGGTATATTTCGCTTAACATCAACGTGAACTGCAAGCTTGTTTTCCACTTAAATGACATAAAAAAAAACACACACATAAAATCACTGGCTAAATCAAACAACCGATATCCATTCCATCATAACCACTACATTAACAAACAAAAATACCTGCTTCGCTCTAACTTTGACTTATTCACTGTTACGTTATTATCAAAATACGTTAATGCTAACGATTTCGGTCACGAACTGTGTTTCACAGAAATCATTGGTCACAGTGATACCTTGTAATAAATAACGTATTTATGAAATGTTGACAAAATGTCCGCCAAAACAAGGTTCTCTAGTTTTTAGTTGTTTGATAAGTTCATTTAAAAAAAAATCTAATTCTGTTTTCTATAACAATATATGACCATTTTTTTGTTATACGTATATTTGCAATAGAAACACATCAATGGGGCTTTTTACTGTTCATTAAGTATGAATTGGTCACTGGCCTCAGAAATGATTGCAAAGTAAAGTGGAGGAATAAATCGAAATCAGAATTAAAAATAGCGGTAGTAGAGTGACTGGGATAGAGTTTCAGGAATCCCTCTCGGACTCAATTTTGGATAGCCACTTTTTCTTATAATATTCAAGCACAGACATAACTCTAAAAATAGACTTTGCACAGCGAAAAAATGACATGGAGTATAATAACGTTTATTTGGACTTTATTATATAAGCCGTTAGCAACAGTGACGATGCATTGTCATGCTACATTTTTTTGATGACGGTAGATTTTAAGTGCACATACGATAGCTCCGCAATCTCTTTTAGAGAACGTAAGCATGAATCTATGCTTCTCTAAGTAATTAAGGATGCAATAAAAGTACAAATACGCACACATTTTAACAATGTGACCATAAAATTAACATCACATTTCAAACGAAATTCAGTAAGCATGACGACATTTGCACGTTATTTTACTAACGAAGTCACACATAATCCTGTTACCTTAATCCAAAATGTGTGAAAGAAATCTCCACAAACGATCTCAAATCAATTATCGCGTCGTTTCACGCTGCACGCTATGCCGTATGGAACAATGTGGGTTTCTTTAACCACACGTCAAGCTTTCACTTAGTTGACTGGATAGAGCGTGTTTATTTTTAGCTCGTTTCTTGAAACCATATTTGCAGTATAAAATGAATTATATTTTGTATAATCAATCATAATTGGCTGTTATTCTGGATAAATATTGTAGATACACTATTTTTTTTATGTAATAAAAGTGGCAAACAAGCGTGCAGTTCGCATAGATGTTAAGTGATGACTGCAGCCTATAGACACCCACACAATGACCAGAGGTCAAAAAGCAGATGCGCTGCCACTCCTGAGGCATTAGGTGTTATGCCTCTGGGCCGGAATTCAGAGCCGTACATTACAACCTGACCGGAACACGATAGTGCTGAACATTACCATTTAGCGGTTAGTATATTAGGTAATGCGGTGGTGCCTACGCCCGCAAGCTCCGTCACTGGAGCTCTACCGCTAGTCTAAAATTTTGATTATCATTACAGTTAATTGGATTCTGTTACTATGGACATTAAGGTATACAGTCCTTTTATGAATTTGGAGTTAAAATATGCATGTTAGGACCAACTGCCTCGGTAGCCTAGTGGTAGCATACCACTACTACTACGCTGAGGTCCTAGGTTCGATTCCTGGGTAGGGGGTTATCAGAGATAATGGTGTAAAGTCCTTTATCTCTGGTTCTATTGGGATTTTCCCTTTTTCTGGAAATTTCCCAGTACCTCGAAGTTTGGTAATGTGCCCGGAGATGTCAACAGGCTCGCCACCTGTTATATGGGCCAAAACGTAACCGGCGAATCGTGGGTGTTTGCATGTATGCTTGAATGCATGCATTTACCTCTGCCTACACCTTCGGGGATTACAGGCGTGAAGTTACGTTACGTTATGTTAGGACCACAATATTGGAACAGTGCAGTTGTCGTGCTACGCAAAGTTGGCTTTGCCTGTATGCATGAATGTGTGCTTATAGCTCTGTCTTCTCTTTTGGAGAACATTGGCTAGATTATAGGTTAGAAGGTAGCTTCATGGTCATAAGAACAGAATAAGTTACTTAAATATGTTATCATGACAAGGTATAGTATCTGGATGCCTGAAATGTTTAGATCACTTCATGATTTTTTTTTTAATGTAAGTAAGTGGCAAGCAAGTATGCAGTTCACATTGATGTTAGGTGATGGGTGCAGCCTATAGACACCCACACCAAGGCCAAAGTCAAAATGTAGATGCGTTACCACTCCTGAGGCCTAAGGTGTTATGCCTCTGTGCCGGAAATTACAGGGCCGTACATTACCACCTGACCGGAACACGATAGTGCTGAACACTACCATTTAGCGGCAAGTATATTAATGTAATGCGGTGGTGCCTATGCCTGCGAGCTCCGTCACTGGAGCTCTACCACCAGTGAAATGCTCATGGTGAGAATAAATAAATGCAAAGTGTCGGCATTTATTGCAATCTTACAGTCAGTACAATTTTACAATAGTACAAACCATTATACAACATTTCTTTGTTTGTTTATAAAATTGAAGGAAATGCTTTAGAAAGGCGTAGATTTATCTAAATTAGTATATCACTATAAAATTAACGATTATATTCACACAAAATCCAGTAAGCGTCTTGACATTTGCACGTGATTATAATAACGAAGTCGCACAAAATCATCACATCCAAACGTGTGAAAGAAAACTAAACAAATATCACAAATAAATCACTGCGTTCGTTGCACACTGCACGCCATGCCATATGAAACAATATGGGTTTCTGTAACCACACGTCAGCTTTCACTTAATTGACTGGATACAGCCCTTTTATTTTAAACTCGTTTCTTGGAACCGTATTTACAGTAACTACATACTTTGTTGTATTTTATAGAATACAAATGGTTGCTATTAGGCTTGTTATTCCTGATACATATTTGTATGTAACTAAATTTAATATTACCTAAATGTCATTTCATAAAACCGATCACCACTGCAACATACATGAGCCCAGAAAGGCCCGTAGAGTTGCATGAATTTTATACAACTCCAAGACCCTCATGAGCTATGTATGCGGCACGGAATCGTAGGTCTTCATATCCAGCAAGTCGATATACTCCTTCGGTTACGACGAACCTGCTAGCTAATTTCCATGTCTATGAGGAGTAATTCCTTAGTACCGCGGCAGAGAATATCTAATAATACTACGTATAGAATGGACACTTCGACGTCCCGCCCGATTTCCCCACATCACCCAACCTCCCCCTCCCCCTCTTATGGGCGACGCTTGGTATTTTCTACGTGCTACGCACACAGGTGCACGTGTAAATACACGACACTGATTGATGTCTGTGTAATAGAGACCAAATTAAGCGTTTGTATGGAATTTTGGCGGAGTGTCCGCGGTGTGACCAGGTTTTCGGTCTATGTTGTGGGGAGCCTACGCAGTTGCCACTCGAGAACTCGGCCTTAACGGCCGTCGGTTCTTCGAGCTATGCGCCCTACCCACTGCCACTTGAGTTTTGTTACTCGGTTGACATAGATACATATATATCAATTTTGCGAATAGCTATCATAAAAATATTGCTCTTAGTACGATATTAACGTTTCCTAACGTAACGACAAAATGCTTGAAAGCCATGATAATATTGATTGTTATTCCGAAATGTTGCTCAATTAAATTCCTTGGCAAACCAATAAGCTAAATAAAAGGTTATCCTTTGTACGGTAAGTACTTGCTAATATTTCGACAAAGAAATTGCTACAGTCTATACAAATTCCAGTACAGTCTATACAAAAGATTTCCCAAACAGACCCATTTTATTAATATATTTAAGTTCAAGCACTGAACGCCAAATTATACTTCCCTAGATATTTTCTTGAAAAATAATTAGTATAAGCCCTCTTTGAAAATTATTAAGGTCGGAATAAACGTTTTCGTTGATTGTTTCTTTTTTGTTTTTCATCTTATTTCAATTCAGAGTGTTTCTATGTCAAGAAGAGGTATCCTTTATTTTAATTATGGTTTTGTTTACATAAATCTTTATATAGGTACCAAAGGTATCCAGAGCTTCAGTGATGGAACTCGAGAGCGATGGCAAGGTATCATTATATAACCTAATCTATCGTCCGCTATATTAGTAGAAGGTAGTAGTAGTAACGCTGTCATGAGTGACGGAGCTTGCGGGCGTAGGCACCACCGCATTACTTAATATACTTGCCGCTAAATGGTAGTGTTCAGCACTATCGTGTTCCGGTCAGGTGGTACGGCCCTGTGATTCCCGGCACAGAGGCATAACACGTTAGGCTTCAGAAGTGGTAACGCATCTGCATTTTGACCTCTGGTTTTTCTGTAGGTGTATAGGCTGCAGTCATCACTTAACGTCAATGTGAGCTGCATGCTTGTGTGCCACTTTCATAAAATAAGTGGAGGTACTGCTACTTAGTGTTGACTTGGAACATTCTAATGGTTCCTTAAAATTAATACAATTATGCATTATCTGTTATTTTTCACTATTATATGGTGGGTTTTTAAGATGGCATTATTTTGCAGAAATATTTGCTAACTCTTCACAGTTAAGGCACTTAAGGCACGTTGTGGCTTCCGACGTGACGTGAACTCAGTAGCATGAAATTATGACCTATAAATTATTATGCATCGGCATAATAATTTAATTACATTAAGAAAACACAACTAAAACCCGACATTTTTGAGGGTTCCCTTTGATGTCCCCACGATGCTGCTGTCATCAGACATGTAATCTGTAAGTAACAATAAATTTGAGCAGACTGAACAAAAATATTTATTCTCAAATCCGCAATTTGTGCCGATCACAAAAGCCGTAATAACCCGCATGGTTACTAATTCTATACAAGTGATGTAAACATACTCGTACGTCAGACGCGACGGTGATCGTCACGCATTGCAGCAAACGGACGATATTCATCCGTTTTTATTAATCCACGACAGCAACGTGCGACCAACAACGGCTACGTCGTGTTTGTTTTTGTTGAGAAGTTAATTTAATAACTTTTTTCGTTTTATGTCATTAGATTAAAAGGTGGAAATTATCTGAAACCTTTTTAACCGACTTCAAAAAAAGAATGAAGTTCTCAATTCGTCCGGATCTTTTTTTGTTTTAAGGTCTCACGTCTGTTTAGAGAACAAGTCACCAACCTCGTGTTAATATTTTTTAATTCATATAAAAGTAGGTAAAAAAATAAATATCACTTGTATCAAGCTTGTAGCTTAAATAATATAGTCTTTGACTGCTACGTAAAACTGTATTATATCAATATTTATTAAATTATCTTACCGTGTGTTTAAAAGTATAAACTTCATTTAATTCATCTTTTTTCTAGCATTAATTTTCATTATGAAGAATGAAAATATTATAAGTGTACATTGTCATAAAAAGTCTGAAGTGATGAATACTTCCATTTTACTATGTACTTTAAGCTAAAATAAAAGCAAAACAAATAAAACAAAAAACATTTATTCGCAAATCTACGATTTGTGTAGATCGCAAGGGCTATACATGCGGGTTATTTATTCCATAACAAGTGATGTAAACATACGTCGGACGTGACGGTGGCCGTGACGCATTGCAGCAAACGGACGATATTCATCCGTTTTTAATCCACTAACGCGACGTGTGACAAAAAACGGCTCTCGTTCGGTTTGTGTTTGTTCATTAGTTTAATTCTCTGTTTTTAGTTTGAATACAGACGAGTCTGTATTTTCTTGGAGTAGTCGTAGATTAATAAAGAGTAGAGAAGATGACGACGAAATTTAAGCCCTTAGTAATATTTTTTTTGCGTTTGTGTTCGAGCGCAGTTGGAGAACAAATCAACATTTTCATATTCAATGATAGGTGTTTCAATATTTGTTCTAAGTATCGTATTATTTCCCGTTTGTTCCCACGCATAGCTCTTGTAAGAGCTTTATGTATAGAATAAGAAATATGTATGGTGCAAAAAGTTGTCAAGGTTATGAAGTACATTATTTTTAAATACTATAATAATTACTATAATTACTTCATTAATTAAAATCTAAGCAACTTATGTAATTAGCTACATAGAACACTGTCTATGTAGCTAATTACATAAATTGCTTAGATTTTACTTACTTTTATTGCTTAACCGTTAGAAAGTAATTTATCTTTGCATATTAATGCAACTATTTATTAATTTATCTATTTACTCTTTTTATGCAAGAAGATGGTGTACATAAAGGCGGACTTAATGCCACTAGGCATTATCTCGCAGTCAACCTTTGGGTTATGAAGAGAGCGACGATGTAGGTGCAAAACGGGTCTAAATTTAGAAATTATGAGTGGAAAATGATTTGATCAAATAATTATATTAATAAATATAGTATATAACTATTCTGAAATCAACGAAGCGCAGATTAGTCATAAATAATATATTTATTTACAAACTTGCGATTTGTACAGATCACAAGAGGTGTACATGTGCCTTATTTATGCCAAAATAATAACAAGTGATGTATAAAATGAAATTAAATATACTCGTATATACATCGGACGTGACGTTGATCGTGACGCATTGCAACAAACGGACGATATTTATCCGTTTTTAATCCACGACCGCGACGTGCGACTAAAAGTGGCTCCGTTGTGTTTGTTTTTGTTGATTAGTTTAATTTCATAACTGTTTTTATTTGAAGTTTGTATATTCTCGGAAAAATTGTAGACTGATACAAAAATAGACACGATGATGGGCCTCTTTGTCAGTTTTAATGTTGACATTTATTGGCGTCTAGTTGGGACTTAAAACTGCTTTAAATCCCTGAAGCAGCAAATGGACCCTATAAGGTCCAAGAACAATAAGAAATCAATTGTCATATTTTACGTGCTGCCTGAGGCCTCTTGTACGCGGCAAAAAAGTCACCGGGCCTATGTAAGAATTCGTGTGGTTTCTAGAAATGAACCGTGTACACTTTTTCGGCGCTGAACAAGTAAAAAATCTTGTCTGCGCTAGACACAACGCTTAAAAGTTGCTGCGGTGCGGTGGAGGGCGGTGGAGGGTAAGGTAAGGTGGTCGGTGGTCAGCCGTCAGATAGTTTTGTTTATTTATTTATTTTTTATTATTATTTCTAGAGTCTCTAAAACTAGTAAGCGTGTTTCGCAAATTTTGCTTTTTTAACAAAATAATAGACATTAACTACTTGCAAAGATCTATGTAGGGTATATATGTATGGGTTTGAAACGTTATGGTAACGGCCTTAAGGTTTACATTGCTACGTTCGTAGATTGTCGTGGTATTTTTGAGTAATGAAACTTTCATTTAAATATTTCCTTAAATAATATATGTTTAATGTAAGGAACGTGGCAAACAAGCATGTAGTTGACGTGGATGGTAAGCGGATACTGCGGTATTCAGGCTGAAACTTACAGACATCTACACAAGAAATCGAAATACACCTTGCCTCTCCTGATGCTTAAATGATCTTGTTGCTTTACCTCTGTCATAGAAATGACGAGGCCATACATAAGAATCTAGCAGCACCATTTGGTAGCATACTGATTGATGAATGTTGATATTATTCACGCCTTTTAGCTCTGTAACAGGAAATTTAGGCAACCTACTACCACTAAAACCAATTTATATAACATTTTTTGGAGTTTAATACACCTGCCTTTTATGTATATCGTCTTATTTCAAACAATCTTATATCTGAAAAAATATAAAAAAGGTGAAACGCTCCCAAATTCTGATTGTTTCAATATCAGTACAATCGTACCCTTACGTAGGTATGAATTATTTATATACATCCGACTACCCTTGATGTGCTCGCCGTGACTCGATTCCTTGAACTCGACTTGAATGTGGATTCGTAGAATCTCGAATATCACGTGTCTCTTCATCAGTTCTACGATATTTCCAACATTGCTCGCTCAAGTGGGTGATTTTTTTAAAGGTTTATTTATTTACTAGCAGCTCGCCCTGGCTTCGCGCGTTTGCAATGTTACCTACCCTCTCCTATTCATCTTAGCGTGATGTTATATAGCCTAAAGCCTTCCTCGATAAATGGGCTATATTACACTGAAATAATTTTTCACGTAACTTCACGCCTGTAATCCCCGAAGGGGTAGGCAGAGGTAAATGCATGCATTCAAGCATACATGCAAACACCCACGATTCGCCGGTTACGTTTTGGCCCATGTAACAGGTGGCGAGCCTGTTGACATCTCCGGGCACATTACCAAACTTTGAGGTACTGGGAAACTTCCAGAAAATGGAAAAATCCCAATAGAACCAGAGACAAAGGCTTTTTCACCATTATCTCTGATAACCCCCTACCCGGGAATCGAACCCAGGACCTCAGCGTAGTAGTAGTGGCCTGCTACCACTAGGCTACCGAGGCAGTTTAGCAATAATTTTTCAAGTCGTTAAATACTTATTTATTGTACATAATATAGGGTCCCATTGTAATTATAGGGAGGCTTTGGTCCAGAAATGGACGTCATTGGGGGGATATGATGAAGCTCGTGTAAAAAAAAAAAATCACGAAGATTAAATAATAATATAATATGTAGCTTATATGTGTAGCGCATGCATGTTTTGGATCACAATTTAGATCATTACATTGATACAAACTCCTGAATGTAAAATGAAATTGTTATCTGCTTTGTGTGCTATATTTATAATACATATATAAACACACCCATTGAAACACATACGGCACTAAACGGGATCCTGTATGGAAAAGAAACGATATGCAACTGTGTAAAAGTGCTTGAAAATTTCTAAATTTCTTCGGCTTTCGTCGCGCTTAAAGACACTTTAGGAACATGGTGATATGTTATGCATTTCACGTTTATCTGCGCAACTTTTTACACTGTGAAATCCCTTGGTAATAATACATTTCGTAATGCAGAAAACAAACTAAGAAAAGAAGGTACAGACCACTCCAAACAAACTTTCTATTTATTATTAACTAAAGATTGAAAGCTTTTTAGACGACGTGACACTTTTTTTAAACGTTCCGAAATATTTTTTACTGTCCACAAAAATTTATTGTTGATTACAAGATATTTTGTGATCAACAATGGCATTTACTCTTTTACTCGCTCAAGAAATAGAATGTCGGAGTGAGACAAAGAGAGACCAGCATTTAAGCAAAGGACAATTAGTTATGTCCCTGATGTGACGGAAAAGTATCCGTTAGTTTTGTGGCGGATAAATAACAGATATTTATTTTAATTTCTATTTTAAATAAAAAAAAATTACTTTTGACTGAGAGATACAGATAGTAGATAAAATAAGATACCGATAGTTGATCCGTGTCCGCATCCGTATATCTGGACATCATAGATCCGCATTTAGATCCGTCTAAGCGGATATACCTACATTTATAACGATCCTTCACATCACTAATGAAAACCACAAGTCCACACTTAATTGACAGGCAGAGCGGCATTATAACATAATTAAAATTTAATTCAAAGGTGTTGTGACTCATGAATACATAATTTCGTCACGTATTTTAATAATGATGAACTTAATATATTTTTTCTCTCAAGAAGCATTGTTGTTTTCTTGGCGTAAGACTTCATGGGAAAAATTGCAAGCTTAATTAACTGCACATAAATTTTCCCTTGCTGCTTAATTATTTTTTGAGGCTGGTGTGTTTAATGTAAACAGCTTAAAACTCTTTAAGACGCTAGATTAAAAAATTCAAACAAAAGATAAAATAAACATAATATGATTTTTTTTTTAATTTTCGTTGCGTATAACATAAATTGTGTTTTATTATAACATAAAATAATTACCTACTATTTTGCAGTCTAAAATAGTCTAAATGTTGTTTATGTTGCTTATACGTCATCAAATAATTATACCTAAGCCAAAGAATACATATTTGTAATTTTGAATAATTTTACTAAATCGATGGGCGATCGATTAGAAGTTTGACGCAATCTATTGATTGCGTCAAACTTCTAGTCCGCTCTGAAAGGATAAATTAGGCACATAACATTATATGCACAATGCTGCGATAACCATAGGTAAGATCGGTGCTGAGTCGCAGAGGGGGAAGCAAGCGGGCCCTGCCGCCTCATCCGCGTTCGTCCCGCTGATTCCTATTCCGCTGTATTTAAAGCGGAGTAGAAGTTTATCTTGTACTCTAAAAGAAGGTTACATAAAAGCATAATTTCAGCTAACTTATTCAAAAAAGTTTAAGAACCACTGGACTCTACGCCTTCGAGGAATCCAGGCATGAAGTTCCGCTAAAACCTATGAAAAATCCATATTACGTGATTCATGAGTAAAACTCAAAACCTAATAGTCCAGCAATATAAATGACACTGAAACAAATTGTACGATTATCTTTCCCCATAAAATTACATCTATCACCAAATTTACTGCGTTATGACACGAACAAATCTCGTTAGTAGACAGGTCACTGTCCCTAGGTCGATGATAGGTGAAACAACAATATAATTCACTTAGGTTCGGTTGCATCACATGACAATAGTGATTATCTTTGGTTTTTGTCAAATTCAACAAGAACAATACTGTGACTGCGAAACATGCCTTTTTTCATTTTTACACCGATACAATCATTCACACAGAGCCTCTTTCTAACATCTTCATTTCGAACGCGATCGGTGAGCGATACACCGCAGATCATACGCAAAGATCATCTCGACCGCGTTAATTTACTTTAACGCTCTTTCCTGCATACCCAGCTCTCGTTTCCATATAATAGTGTTGGAGTAAGAACAGCATTATGTATTTGTTTTATATTATTTCGCATTAACACATGCTTGTGAAATATATTTTATTTTTAAAGAAAAATGGAAAGAAAAAACTGGACTAGATTCCCAGTAGGTCGCGAGTTCGAGTCTCGCCTGAAGTCAAATTTTTCTTTCCATTTTTCTTTAAAAATAAAATATATTTCACAAGCATGTGTTAATGCGAAATAATATAAAACAATTATTAAGGGTAAAAGCGACTTCTTTACGATATTCAATAAACTGAAAAGTCTATTATATCGGTTGCCTAACTAGCATAGTTGGTAATAGATGGCGCTGCTGCTACCATAAAGCAATGCAATAGATGTGAAGGAAAGATTTGACAAATCGGGCAGGACTTCAGTAGCTCAATTGGAAGAGCGGCTGGACTCGCGACCTACTGGGAATCTTCCCAGTAGGTCGCGAGTTCGAGTCTCGCCTGAAGTCAAATTTTTCTTTCCATTTTTCTTTAAAAATAAAGCATTATGTATGGCTTGTCCATACGTTGAAATGACAAGATCTGATAGATAACAGACATTAACAATAACTTTAACTATAACCAGCGAATCTTGGACGGCTACAGTTAATAGTAAAACATTTTGCGTGTTTTAACAGTTTTCAAATGGTGTAAATCCTTTTTTGCCTTACCGGTACTTTAACAAGCTTGTCATTGTAACATCACGTTGATGCAACCCAGTCTTTACATAATACTTAATCTTGCAACTTTGTTCATGAAGAACTGATTTCAGCACAACATAATTATAATAGCCTACGTCCTTTCTATTAGAGTTCAAACTATCTTCATGTCATACTTCATCTCAATCTACTCAAGTTGGGTCGTTAAAGAGTAACAGACAGATAGGCAGAGTTAATCTTAGTTTTATTATTAATTGCCTCAATAGTATAACAGTCTTCTTTTTATGTAAGCGGCAGTTAAATTTTGTATATCGTCGCAGAATATAATTCTGCAGTCACATAAGTCTAATAATAGCAGGCTAATAATGAAACGCTGGGACTCTGGGACCCCAGATCGAAGAGATTAGTGCTATTGGGATTATTCCATTTTCTGGATGTGTCCCAGTTCCACACTCGGAGTTTAGTAATGTCCCTGGAGACGTCAATGGGCTCGCAACCTATTACATGAGCCATAATGTAACTGGCGTATCGTGGGTATTTACACGTTGTTAACGCATTTTAACTGTATAATGAATAAGTACAGTCAACCCATTTTAAAGCTTCGCCGCCCTCTGTACCTACGCAAGCAGGACACGAAGAAATTCACGGCCAATCACAGACAAATGTCACGACACCTGCAGCCGCTGTGATTGGCCGAGAAGAAGGACGACTGTGGAGGGATACACGGCCACGTTACACACTTCTTTTTTTTGAGCTGTATCGAGACACCATTAAATCGCGCAATAAACAGTATTAATTTAAATTATCAGTTTTTTTCACTATCTGGCTATCTTCACATTCACCTGTCGACCTCATCCACGTCACCGCCGCAACACACGAATACTTGAATGCATTTACCTTTGCCTACCTGTTACCGCCAAATTTATACACCGCATTAACCGCGCGCGCGCATCGCATTGTCGCCTGCCTTCCCCCTGCCCTCTGCCTTCCGCCCTTCCTTCGTCCTTACTCCTGTGACGGTGGAGGTGAGACGGAGAGGCCAGCGCGCGCACGACACAAGCCTGTTGAACGCGAACGCGCGCGCACGACACACCGCAACGCTACCGCTAGCCCGCGACCGCTGTACAGCGGCTGCAGTAGCAGCCCACCGCGCAGTTCAGTGCCGAGGAGACATCCACCATCGTCAAGGTACCCCAACATCCCGTCTTTTTCCTCTCACTAGCAATCTTCGGTATTCTAAACCGATTAAAACCGCACCACCATAAGTGGTCCGAACGAGCCGGATCATATTTATTTCGATGTTCTTTCTGTACCTCGCCCTTTAAGGAATACCTTTAAATAATTTATCTACACGCTTAGTATATAAAATATAACACGCATACCTATATACACGCATTCATATACGCATTTTATATCATATATCATTAAACAACCGCTATATACAGTCCACTTGCTAATCATTATTCATAGTTCTATTCTATACACATACATGCGTTAGGATATTATCTTGAATCGTGATTTTATACCGCTTGCCGCTCTTATTACGTAATACTAATACGTATCGCTGACCGCCATTTTGTGCATATTCTGCAGTGTCAATCGTAACGAGTTTTTCGTATTAATATTTCGTAGGCATATATTTAATTCGCATTTTTTTTGTCTTTTATTCTGAACTTATTTAATTTAATATGTCTAAGAAAATGCAAGACGTCGCTGTTGAGATCGACAGGAAGTTATTGCTGTTGGAAAACAAACGTAATTGTCTGTTCGAATGTCTACAACAAATTTACGATTTGTCAATTAACGCTAAAACAAACGATTTAATAAAAGAGGAATTTTTGGATTCCTGTAGTAACATTGAAACACTTCGTACTGAATTTCATCAGGTAGTAGACGATTATAACGAACGTTTGATGGATTTAGATTCAAAAAAGATGCCTGATTTTAAATACCTTAGTTCTTTCGAAAGATTATTTAGTAAAGTGAAACGACTAAATAATATTCTTTGTTCTTCAAATAATGGGAAAAATAACGACAGTGGTGATTCAGTGAAGAAAGTTTTTTCCCGATTACCGCCAATAGAATTGATATCGTTTAACGGAAATATTAAGGAGTGGCCGTTATTTTTTGCGAGTTTTAAATCTAACGTACATGATAATCCGTCCCTTACCGACGCGGAGAAATTATATTATTTGCTCGGTAAACTACAAGGAAAGGCTAGTAATTTTTGTTCGCGAATCACGCCTTCACCAGAAAATTATTCGTTAATTATTGATTCTTTAATAAATAAATTTGAAGATAAACGTACACTTGCTGCTCCATATATTGATCAAATATTGCAGTTTAAGGCAGTAACACAAGGTTCCGTAGATGGTTTCGAGTCGTTTTTGGACGGATTTGTAGGCGCTTACCGTGCATTAAAAAATATTAACATAGAAAATTTATTGGATTTATTCGTTTTACATATCGCTCTCAAGGGGCTTGATATGAATACAGTGAGCTCCTTTGAGATGAGTAGGGATAACGATGAAATACCTACTTTCGATAATCTTGTTAATTTCGTAACGAAGCAGCTTAAAATATTGCAACAAACTACAACTACCGCCGTAAAAAATGTTAACGTGGCTAAAAGAAGTTTGCCTTCGCGCTCTAGCAATGCAGCCCCTAAGTACCAATCATATGTTACTAGTGCTATGAACAATAATAATTTTCAACGCAAGAATTGTCTTTGTAAAGGGCAAGTCCATAGTGCTTTATATTTGTGTCAATGCTATATCGATGCCTCTCATGAGGAACGCTTTCGTAAAATTAGAGAATTAAACGCCTGCACTAATTGCCTCAGTATTCATCATAATTCGTCTAAATGTCGTTCCATGTCGCATTGTAAAATATGCAATGGACGCCATCATACATCTTTGCATCATGAGCGGCCACGAGGCCGATTAGATAATGTAACTAAAACGCCACCTATTGCTTGTAATACCGCAGCACCCTCACTACCAATGCAGGGTAATCCGCACGAAAATGTGGCGTTGTGCTCCTACCTTCACAACAACGAGATGCGCTCGCGTAGTAAGTTAGCTACGAGCGCTACGACCTGTTTGTTAGCTACAGCGCAGGTTCTCGCGTATGATGGTGACAATTCATTAGTTAACATTCGAGTATTGCTGGATTCGGCAAGCCAGTCTCATTTCATTACGACAAATTGCTGCGAGCGTTTAAATATTAAACCGCATTATATAGAACGAACGCTTGTAAAAGGATTTGGGGGTTCGGAAAAAATTGTTAAGGGTTCTGCACATTTAAAATTTACTTCCCGCTTTAATACGCAACTTAATTACAATATCAACGCTTTAATTGTCGATCAAATCACGGATACTCTTCCATCCGTAGTTGTCGACAGATCCGCTTTATCATATTCAAATGAATTACCGCTTGCAGACTTGACATTTGATACGCCTGGTCCAATAGACGTTTTAATAGGTGCTTCTTTGTTTCCGCATTTGCTACTACCGAACGTAGTTCGGGGGGGTGACACGCGTTTGCCTCCAGCAATTGAAACTGTACTAGGCTATGTAATTATGGGATCCGTTCCCATCGCTTTCGATTATAACGCTACTTCGTCGACTTGTTGTACTGTAGTTGAACCTCAGTCGTCGATCGACGGTTTCATTAAAAAATTCTGGGAGCTTGAGGAAGTTCCTAGCGCGCCTACGCAACATCGCGATGATGTTGAATGCGAAGAATTATATCGTGCCACCACTGTACGTGATCCCGTCAGTGGGCGATATGAAGTAGCATTACCTTTTCGGGGTGATGTTTTTACGTTAGGTAGTTCATACGATATAGCTCGTAAACGATTTTTGAGTTTAGAAAGGAAACTTGAGGCTTCGACCGCTTTAAGAACTGCTTACGATGAAGTATTTAGAGATTATATACGTAACGGATATCTCTCTATCGTTCATAGCAATGAACATAGTAACTTTAATAATCCGCATTACGTAATTCCGCATCACGGTGTTATTCGTGAAGACAAATCCACTAGTAAAGTCCGTCCTGTTCTCGATGCAAGTTGTCAAACAACTTCTGGTACCTCGCTTAATGACATTTTACATAGTGGACCTAATTTACAGGGAGATCTCTTTGAAATAATTTGTAATTTTCGTTTATATAACGTTGCAATGACAGCCGATTGCAAACAGATGTTTTTTGCAATTGCCATAACAAAAGACCATCGCCGCTACCAACGTATTTTATATCGATTCAACCCACAACAACCGCTGGTCATTTATGAATTTAATCGAGTATGTTTCGGAATTAAATCGAGTCCGTATCACGCTTTGCGTACTGTACAACAACTAAGTAAAGATGATGGGCATAAATATCCGCGAGCTCGTGATATTGTCGCAACATCTATTTTTATGGATGATATCGCGTTCTCAGTGCCCTGCGAGGCTGAGGCCACTTTGGCCGCTAAAGAACTTATTAATTTTTTCAAGGGTGCTCAGTGGGACTTAGTCAAATTTAATAGTAACTCGCAAACTGTTTTAGATAGCATTCCACCTAGTCACAGATTACCCAAAGAGATTGAATTCGATAAGACAGTGTCGCATAAAATATTAGGTTTACACTGGTCAACTGAATCGGATGAATTTTATTTTAAAATTTCACTTTCAGATGACGGTTGTACCAAACGCATTATATTATCAACGATAGCTCGTTTGTGGGATTTGATGGGATTCGTTGCACCTACGGTTTTATATGCTAAATTACTTATAAAAGAACTTTGGCAACTCAAAATTGATTGGGATGAAATACCTCCCAAGCATATCGTAAAGGCATGGAAAATATTCTGTGCTGAGCTTCCGCTTTTAAATTATTATCGCATACCACGTTATTTAGGTGTAACCGCTGATTGTAAGGTAACGCTGATCGGTTTCGCCGATGCCAGCGAAAAGGCTTACGGAGGTGTGATATATTTACGCGTCAGCTCACCTGTAGGTACTAGCGTCAAACTCGTGTGTGCAAAATCTAAGGTAGCACCTAACGCTGCACATACCATTGCACGATTGGAACTCTGCGCGGCTATGTTATTATCAAATTTACTCCGTATTGTACGGAATAGTTACAGTTCGCGTTTCGTAGTCGACGTATATGCCTTTACAGACTCAAAGGTGGCATTGTATTGGATAAAGGGTTCCCCTCATCGCTGGCAAGCATTTGTTGCGAATCGAGTTATTAAAATAATTGAGAATATCGCAGCAGAGCATTTCCATCACGTTTCAGGGTTAGAAAATCCCGCTGACTGTTTATCGCGTGGTATAACGCCATCTAAGTTAATAGCGCATCCGCTATGGCTACACGGGCCCCCATGGCTAGCCATGGAGCCTAGTCAATGGCCTATTTACGCCCTGGACGAACCACCAACAGAAAGTATACCCGAACAAAAGGTGATCGTACAGGTAGCCGTCACACCTACAGTAGAATGTGTTCTCTACGATCTCGCGCTACGCAAATCTTCGTGGAATAGATTACTACGCGCGATTGTATATGTTTTCAGATTTTGTAAGTTATTACCACGTAATGAAGAACCGACTATAACCGCTAAAGATTTAGAATTCGCAGAATTAAAATTGCTTCAAATTTTACAACGCAAATATTTTTCGCAGGAGCTCATTCAATTACAAAATAATGAATCATGCTCCAATGTTTTTAATAAGCTTCGTGCTTTTTTAGACCGCGACGGTTTAATCAGAGTAGGAGGCCGGTTAAGTAATTCTGATTTATCATATGATCAGAAACACCCAATAATTTTACCACGGAATGATCATATAGTCTCTTTATTAATTGATCATTATCATCGCATAAATATGCACGCTGGACCAGAATATTTAATGTCGCTTTTGAGACAAAATTACTGGATTTTGTCCGCTCGTAGAATTGTACGTCAGCGTGTACACCTCTGTTACCGCTGCTATCGTATGAAACCGCGTTCTGTTTGTCCAATAATGTCAGATCTGCCGGATAGCAGATCTGTCGCCGCTGTTAAAGCATTTATGCATACCGGTTGCGATTATGCCGGTCCTATCGCTTACACCCCCATACGTGGCAGGGGTGTTAGAAGTAGAAAAGCATATATATGTGTATTCACTTGCTTAACAACACGCGCTGTTCATATTGAACTAGCTACTGATTTAAGTACACCCAGTTTCTTGGCTGCGTTAAAGAGATTTTTGTCGCGTCGCGGTCCCGTTCAAGTTATGTATTCTGACAACGGGACTAATTTTAAGGGTGCAAATTCATACCTAAGAGATCTGTATAAGTTTCTGAATGAGGATTACAAATCACGTTTCGAAGAACAGTTATCTGAAAGTCGGATTGAATGGCGATTTAATTGCCCCGCTGCACCGCATTTCGGTGGTTGCTGGGAAAGTATGGTGAAGGTTATAAAAAATCACCTTTTCAAGGTCATTGGTCAGCAACTGCTTTCCTACGAGGAATTAAATACGGTTTTAATTCAAGTAGAGTGTTTGTTAAATTCGCGTCCGCTCTCTGTCCTCAGTTCAGATCCAGCAGAACCTTCGGTTCTAACCCCTAGTCATTTTTTACATACCGCACCATTGGGGTCTTTGCCCGCACCTGAAATACAAGATGGCGCAACGCTTCACGAAAGACACGCACTTCAGGACAAAATAGTGCAATCGTTTTGGGCTAGATGGAAGCTGGAATACTTAAGTAACTTACAGATTAGGAGTAAGTGGAATAAAGCATCCGCTCCTATTGCACCAGGAACAATTGTTGTTATAATGACTAACAATACTCCGCCATTGTCCTGGCCATTAGGTATTATAGAGAAAACTTGTCCTAGTAATGATGGTTCAGTACGAGTTGTTTCTGTGCGAACTGCGACTGGCGTATACCTACGTCCGGTTGTACGTGTATGTCCTATACCACAGCATTAATTTCTTGTCCATCCACGCTAAACGAATCACTATTCTATATATTTATTATAATATAACTTATTTACTTTATTTATTTTTTTTTCTTTTATTTTTTTTTTCTTTTTCTCACACACGCATTATTTTAAAGGTGAACCTTTAAGGGGGGGTGGAAATGTTACCGCCAAATTTATACACCGCATTAACCGCGCGCGCGCATCGCATTGTCGCCTGCCTTCCCCCTGCCCTCTGCCTTCCGCCCTTCCTTCGTCCTTACTCCTGTGACGGTGGAGGTGAGACGGAGAGGCCAGCGCGCGCACGACACAAGCCTGTTGAACGCGAACGCGCGCGCACGACACACCGCAACGCTACCGCTAGCCCGCGACCGCTGTACAGCGGCTGCAGTAGCAGCCCACCGCGCAGTTCAGTGCCGAGGAGACATCCACCATCGTCAAGGTACCCCAACATCCCGTCTTTTTCCTCTCACTAGCAATCTTCGGTATTCTAAACCGCTTAAAACCGCACCACCACTACCCTTTTGGGGATTACAGAAGTGAAATTGCGTTACTTTTTATTTTTTTAATGGAAGTATAGATTATGGAATACCATTTGATGTGCGGAGATTTTCTATTATATGTAAGAACTATCCCCGTGACTGAGTCGTAATGGTATACTGCTACTGTAAAGTCTGAGGTTTCTGGGCTTGGCCAGAGGATGGAATATCAGTACACATATTTTGTGTATTTCTATATAATAACATGTTCTCGCAAAATTTTTATTTGCTTTATTCATAATTCCGCCCCTCAACTTTCGTACGACCAGAGAGTCATTATTCCGATTATTATCAACCAATGAATAGGACGAATGTTATACTTCCCTAGACGCACATATCATAATTTTCCCAGCAACGCCCTAAACTGAGGTTAAGACCCACAGGGGATTTACTGTTACTTAAATAGGCTGTGAGGGTGAGAATATGCCATAATCACCACGCTTGGCATGTAAATTAGCGATCGCACGGTGGTAGTTTTATCGTTCGACGCCATAGAGCAACACCGGAGGGGAGTAGCCATTTGGAGGCTTTTTGTTAAAGTACAAGTCCAAATGGGTCTATACCTGTCGCCTAGATGTTTAAATGTGTGCGTGAATTTGTTTCTGTATTTTGCTAAAGTCAAGGTGTGAGTTTCATAGTAAAAGACGATTTTTGTACTGTGCGTGTGTGTGTCTCACGCATTTCCCCTCGCAAAAAGTTACAAACTGTTTTGCATCGGTAATAAACGCTATGGCTACTCCCCTCCAGTCCACCGCGGCCGGTGTCCCGTGTTGCTCTATGTTCGACGCTGCTGCCCATCCCGCGTTATTGCATTTAGGGGACCATAGCGGAGCAAGCCTCGTCTCGTCTGTCGAGTTGACGGTAGACTGTACGATACGGTACCTGGGACAACGGGGGGACATTATTTGGATTTTTTCCAAGTTTAGGAGCTCGAGGGCGTAGGCACCACCGCATTACCTAACCTATCTGCTGCTAAATGGTAGTGTTCGGCACTATTGTGTTCCGGTTAGATGGTAATGTATTGCCCCGCTAGTAGCCCAGGATACTATTTTTTGATTTTTTCAAGTGCGTCAGTTTAAAACATGGGAGATACCTTGAACTCAGTTGGTTACCTTTACTAAATCTAAAGTTTGTATATAGAGCCGCGACTGAAGGGTAGCCCTTAAAAAAAACAAAAGGTCGCTACGACCTTAGTCATCTTCCGAATCATCTAAATTTTAGATAGGAGCATTGTTTGGGAACATTTTACGACGTTTACGACCCAAGACGTTGATGCCGCACCCTTTTCAAAAACAATTGATTCTTTCGAAAATGAAGGTGAAAAATTACTCAAGAATGTCCGATGCTCAGAGAGGATGTAAAGTGAACAGTGAACCCAATCAAAGCTCTCATCCAAAATTCGGACGTTTTCGATGCGAAGCAAGCTTGTGGCGGACACCCTAAGAGTTCACCCCTTTATGGAAATCTTAGATTTGGTGGAGGTACTGAACATGGCGCAAGGTATCTCCTATATCTTATGTGACGCGCTGGACTAAATTCCAAAATCCCCTCTTGGGCCCTACTATATCTACATTCACTAAACCGTCAAGACCCGAGAGACCACCGGCGGCGAATGATTAAATTAATTGTCATGTTTTTCTCGCGAGCTGAAAATTCTTGTGAGTTCTTGCTGCCTTGTGTTACTTTTTTTTCTGTTACGGAACTGGCAAACAAGCTTGCAGTTCACATTGATGTTAAGTGATGACTGCAGCCTATAGACACCCATACAAAGACCAAGGTCAAAACGCAGATGCATTACCACTCCTGAGGCCGAAGGTGTTATGCCTCTGTGCCGGAAATTACAGGGCCGTACATTACCACCTGACCGGAACACGATAGTGCTGAACACTACCATTTAGCGGCAAGTATATTAGGTACTCAGTATACATTTACAATTAGTAAAGTTGTACACTAAAATCCTTGGAATCCCTCCCCTTGGTAACCCGTTCCGAAGCCGTTATTCCATTCGTTTTTGTCCATAACCTCTTACCCCATGTTTGTTTAACTTACGTATTATAATGTTATAATTTACGCACAATGAAAGTTTATTGCGACTTTTTATTCCAGCCAGCAATAAAAAGAGTTGAGGAAATGTAATAAAATGTGAATTGTTTTGAGGGTGTGATTCATTGAATTTATAGACCAATGTTCGTATAATATACGCACAATGTATTGTGGCGTGAGGATGAAGGCGGTTTCATACTATCAGATGGAAAAGGTAAAGATCTGTATATATATACAAACATTTTTAAATCCTTTTTACGACAATTACTTACGTGGTATGAACTTTGGCATGGTTATAATTTATGTAAGGAAGGACTGCATAATACTTATATTTTTTTAGAATAACGCAAAATAACGTCACTAAATAAATATAACAGAGACGTAATTAATCCCTACTTCCCTACTCATATTATAAATGCGAAAGTAACTCTGTCTGTCTGTCTGTTACCTTCACGTCCAAACGACTTAACCGAGTTTAATGAAATTTGGTACAGAGATAGAGTTGACTTTGAGAAAGAACACAGGATTTTTAATCGACATCCACACACACACATGATAAATTGAAATTGCTTTAAATTTATAGTTTTGATTTTCTTATTTATTTTTAAAGATCATTTTTGACCACTCTTTTATTACAAAACCTTGTTTATAACAAAAAACGTAACAAAATATTACACTGTAAAATAACTATACGGAGAACACCGTTTTCATTGTGATCCTTCATACATGTACGAGCCAATTTCTATAACCTACGTAAGCAACTCTAAAGCTTATAATAACGGCTTATAATTAATGTACGGCCTTATAATTGCCGGTACAGAGGCATAACACCTTAGGGCTCAGGAGTGGCAACGCATCTGCATTTTGACCTCTGGTCATTGTGTGGGTGTCTATAGGCTGCTGTCATCACTTAACATCAATGTGAACTGCATGCTTGTTTGCCACTTTTATAACATAAAAATAACTATTGATCAGCGTTTTATTAATGTCATGTCCTATTTAAAAAAATATATATATTTTTAAGCAATTATCAAAATAGTCCCGCATAAGTTTATTTCTAATTGTGTTACCCCTCACAATTTATAATCTGAAATAGTAACCTACTTGAACAAAACATTACGTTAACATACCAAAGTTCGTGATACAACTGAAATGAATTCAAATTTACGAATATTTCCACTAGCCCAACAACATACAAATGTCGTTTTAAACAGTATGTAGGTACGATGGAAAATCTTGTTAAGCGATATCTACTCTGAAATCAGTTGGAGCGCTTTGGCACACAAATTACTACTCAACGAATTCAGTATTTTAAGCATTTAAATATTCTATTTTGTTACGTTTGCTCTTTTAAATAGCTTTTTTGTTTCATTATTCATGGAAGCAGAATGGAGTAAGCCAATATTATATTTAACGCTGTTGTGAAATACGCTTTGTTTGTTAATGCCAATTAAAGAGTTTTTTTTTACAATATTCAAAATTCAAATAATTTATTTCAAATTAGTCTACAAGGACACTTTGGCATTGTCGGGTTATGAGCTACCTAGAGTGAATGACTTATAATAATAATCCAATGGGTATTAATGAATACCAATTTAATGCAGGTACTACTGAGAAGAACTCCGCTACCCAACAAACTAAGCGTGTTGCTCTTGTTTTAAGCAAAGGAGATGTTGCGAGCTCGGCTCTGGTACGTACAAAAAATGGGTAAATTAAAGAAGAATCCAAAAAAATACAATTAATTTATTCAAGAATATATTTTAGAGTTACAACCACATTTAATTAAAACGATTTTATCATTTTCAATATGGTTATTAGTGGCATTTGTCAAAATGACATCGCCCGCCATATTCGCCATGTTGGTTCTGAGTTGCAATTCTAAATGCAAATAATGTTTTGTAACTGCAAACAAAGCTAAATAAGTTAATATATGCAGTAAAAAACGTTGTTATATTGATTTTGCCTGTTAATGATATTGTGTACAATACATGGCCGGAGGTCCATACATTTTTGCAACATCTCCTTTACTTTATTTACTTACTTGTAAGGTGCCGTACCTAGTATAGAACGCCTCCTTCAATTTTAGTTAAATCCTCGTCCCAACTTGCCAAATATTTTTAGTATTAAAATTGATGCAAAAAGTGATGTGCAAATCAGAAAAATCTGATACTAACCAAATGTATGGTCCAGTATTTTGCGGCAGAGAGGCATGATAACATAGACCTTAGTAGAGGAAATGCCATCTCTAGTTGTATGTACATATGTTTATAGGATTATATATGTATTACTAACCACCAATGGAAACTAGTTTGCCTCTTCAAGACATAAAAAATGAAAGTTTGCTTTGTAATAAATTTAATCATGTTTCAACAAGCTGAAAGGTGTGCTTAATTTTGTTGTAAAGATTTTAATCTTCGAACCAATTCAAGTCCTATTAATCAGATTATATCGAACAAAGTAATTTAATATAAAAATCCAAAACATTTTTTAATAAATTGTGGTTTTTACTTAAATGTGTCACAAACAAGAAAAAGAGAGACAAGAACATAATAAAAAGTTCACTCACCGCTCTATGTGTAACAAAGGAAGTCCTTCCTTGAAGTCTGGCGCTGATCTTCGCTGGCGTATCCTCGTCTTCTCTCTTCGGATCAAACCACCCAAAGGCAGCACCCACCACCAACACAGCACCCAGAATCATCAGTGCTAAGAATCCACCAATCGCAGCTTTAGTAGTTTGTGATATCACCATCGCCATTTTGATTGATCACCTTATCATCATTTGGTATCACATCGATCACGTCAAGTTCGCACAACTGTTTTTCGATTCATAATTTTAACTCACTATTGAATAACGTTCTATTCTTATTTTCAGTATTCATCCATTTTGGTAAGTACCTGTTGGAAGAAAGGTTGAAAATTAGGTCCTATTAATTATATTTTTATCATCTGTGACGTTTTGCAATGTGATCAAAATTATATTCGTATACACATTTTTTTTTTCTTAAATACTTATCATAATTTTTTTAAAGAAGAATAATATACTTTAAATGTTACTTGAAGCCGTGACCTTTGGTTAGCTTATAAGCTACCAAGTTCTTATTTCTAATGTCTGGTCAGATATTTAGAGATTGTTATTCTGAAAGTTGCGACATTTCACTTCGCTAATCTATCATCATTAACTATACTTGATAAGCTTGATAAGAAAAGTTGAGTTTTTCGATGTTTCTAAAGTTTATTTTTATAAAAAAGAGTGCTATTTTGAATCCATTTTCATTTAAGAATGTTATAAGTACTAAAATAAACAGATAAAATACGCTTACACTCACAGCCCTACACTAGGTATAAACCTGTGTCGTGGATGCCGTTGTACATATACAACACATACACAAACACCCAGACCCGAAAAAAATATCGTAAAATATAGCATTTGTCCGGTGCGGGTATCGAACCCGCGACCTTTCCACGAGCCTAGGAAGGAAACTTCGACTTTTTTCGGGTCTGTAGGGCGTTATCTCTTTCGCAACATACCTATTTGACGTTTGTCGACCATTTTGATCAAGTTTTGAGCAATACCGAACTATCAGTGCTTACGTAGGCTGTGTGCAACAGAGATAACGCTCTACGAAGTCGAAACAAGCCGATCGTCTCTTTCGCAGGCTCGATGTGCAATATTAATTGTTGAGTACTGGACGTCATTTTGAATGTTAAATTGGCTAGTAACAACAAAATGTATCTGCAGATATTTTCCAATCAGCATAACTGTACAGATATCGGTGAAATTCTATTTGCGTCAATAGAATCAAATGAACTGAAATCATGTTACCAACCGAATGTATGCTATTTGATCGATAAAGTCATAAACTATTCGTCTATTCACCGACGACCATTCGAGTTAGAACAGTAACCAATCAAAGATGATTCCGAGTCAAAGCCTCTCGAATTTCAAATTGCTCGTTTGTAGGACTACCTGTGCATTTATTGGCAATTCAAGCGAGTTTGATATTTTAAAAACAGAATTTGTAATCGTACTGTCATTGGCAATTGTCATCATAACTAATAGAAGCGCACAGCCACGGTTTTCTCTAGCCTGTTATTGAGCTCAAACCATTCACTGAACAAACATTTCTAATTCACAAATTTCGTTCGTTAAATATCGTACAATGCGACATAATAATATGTTTAATTTAAAAACTGAATACTAAAATGAACTTAAAACTTGAAAAATTATGAAATAAACTAAAATTAAGTAACCATATTAAATCAAAAGTAGATGCAAAATATATAGGAGACGTTTTACCCTTACGCTCCATTTTTTACAATGTTGTTTTATTATTTTGTAAGCACGTAATGTGTATTCCAAATTACACCCTTTTAGTAGTACTTGTGGTCTCAAAACTAAGCTGGAAACAAAGAGACAGAAAGATATGGTGAAATTATTAAGGTTCGGTAAAGGCTACGGAGCCGTAAAAATATAGAGCACAACCAATAGAAACGTCTTATCGTCGCGTTTAAAAGCTGTTTACTACCTCACAACGGGTATGTACCGATGTAGGTTATCGTCGTCAGCACAATAGGCTGTAGCGCTGTCCTTCCTCCGCCGGACCTTTGTTGCTGTTGTGTGATATCCCGCCGCCGTACCTCACACTTCATAATGGACAAGTTATTAATAGAAGCAGAGTGCATTGTGAAAACAACAACGTAAAGATTACTGAAGTTAACCAACTAATGTTCACTAAATTTATCTCCAGATTTTCTGGAACAAATGTTGAGTGTAATGTTGAATGAAACAAACGGCACAGTAAAAAAAAAACAAGAATATACACATAAAATAATTAAGCAATATTTTTTCTACACGTTTATTGGTTTCAATATTATTGGAAGGAAGTTCATTTCTTATTTCTACGAGCGATTTTTGCCGTGAACGGATTAATTTCTGATCACAAAATAACTTTTCCTTTTTTTTCTGCAAATCAAATAACGTAACTTCACGCCTGTAATCCCCGAAGGGGTAGGCAGAGGTAAATGCATGCATTAAAGCATACATGCAAACACCCACGATGCGCCGTTTACGTTCTGGCCCATGTAACAGGTGGCGAGCCTGTTGACATCTCCGGGTACACTTTGAGGTACTGGGAAATTACCAGAAAATGGAAAAATCCCAATAGAACTAGAGATAAAGGACTTAACACCATTATCTCTGATAACCCCCTACCCGGGAATCGAACCCAGGACCTCAGCGTAGTAGTAGTGGCCTGCTACCACTAGGCTACCGAGGCAGTTAAATACTCTACTTTATAATACCATTTTGAATATTTTTTACCAATTGGTATTTAATATAGAAACAACACTAAATCTAATTTATGATCTAAAACACTATTTCGTTTCATTAATCTTCGAAGAATTTTTAACATAAGCCATGTTTAACGACCATCACCACCGCATTACCAAATCTATCTGCCGCCCAGTTTAGCACTATCATATTCCAGTTAGATATCAATATTTGGCACCGGTATAACTATCACAGAGACACAACAACTAAGGTTTTAGGGGTGGCAAGTGTGGCAACACATCTTCATTTTGACCTTTGGTCTTTATGTAGATAGGTGTCTATAGGCTGCAGTTATTCACTTAACATCAACGTGAACCGCATGCTTGTTTGCTACCTTTAATACATAAAAAGATACGCCTGGATAAAAGAAAGAACTGGCTGGCTGAAAGAAAGAACTGGCTTCTTAAATACAACTGGTGAATCTGTATATTATCTAGCTCGTTTACCTATGTGTACCAAATTTACATTCAACTCAATCGCTCTAGTTATTTTGTAGAAAATTGGATGTGCCAGACAGACAGACAAACAGATAGCGTCAAGAGTGGTTATCTATAGGCTCTGTTTCTTGTTTTTGAGTTACAAAACCCTAAAATAAACGACAAAATCGAATAGGGTTAAAAACGTATACTATTTAACAGTCGGGACGTGACGACACCAGTCGAGATGAATTCTTCGGCTAGCAAAACTTCTTATCTATTATTAGCTGTGCCCGCGACTTCGTCCACGTGAGAAAAAAATATGATTGTTCAGTATCTACCCGGACGAATTCGTAGGCGCAGCTAGTATAAAAGAAGCCTAAGTTACTCCTTATTACATCAGCTATCTGCCAGTGAAAGTCCCGTCAAAATCAGAGACACTCAAATTCTATTTATATGTATGTAGGTATGGAGATAAAAGTAGCCTAAGTTACTCCTTATTACATCAGCTAGCTACCCGTGGAAGTCCCGTCAAAGTCGGATACAGTCCAATTCTACTTATTTGTATGTATGACGAATTCGTAGGCGCAGCTAGTATAAAAGAAGCCTAAGTTACTCCTTATTACATCAGCTATCTGCCAGTGATAGTCCCGTCAAAATCAGAGACACTCAAATTCTATTTATATGTATGGATGCATGGAGATAAAAGTAGCCTAAGTTACTCCTTATCACATCAACTATCTGCCAGTAAAAGTCCCGGCAAAATCGGTTCAGCTGTTCCCAAGATTAGCCTCGCCAAACAGACAGACAGACAAAAATAGTAAAAAATGTTGTTTTGATATATGTACCGTGTATACATACATATGCATTAAGTAAAAAGCGGTTATTTAAATATTACAAAGACAATCCAATTTTATTTATTTGTATAGAAGATTTATTATGGAAGGTAATATACAACATAAGACCTACAAATTCTGTGAAAATGTTAAGCGTCTACTTGCTACCGTTATTATCGAGCAAAAGCATATACGAAAAAAAAACACCTCTATTGTATGCCCCCTAGGACCTTTAACATTTTAATTTTCTTATTTTTAGTAATTAATTTTACCAATTTTGTCTTTATAGCGGTAACAGAAATACATTATTTGTAAAAATTTTAGCTTTCTAGGTATCACTATTAAATGAGATACAGCCTGGTGACAGACAGACGGACGGACGGACAGACAGACAGACAGCGGTGGATTAGTAATTCGTAGGGTCCGTTTTTACCTTTTAGGTACGAAACCCCCTAAAAGATAGAAGATAGATATAGAATAGTTAAAAATATTCGATACGATTCTTTAAATTGACATAAGTTTTTATTTCTGAACCGAAACAAACACTAAATGTTAAGTGAAACTTACCACAATATATTAATGAAACCTCAGATCGAATAAGCCGTTTCTGAAATTAGCGTGTACAAACACACAGACAAACAGACATTTTTTCGGGATAAAAAGTACCCAGTGTTGTGCGCCAAAAGTTAAAGTATATTGTTTATTATTCGGACCGGTAGTTTTTCTGTGATGCTTGAACAAACAGACAGACAGACAAAATTTTTTCTAATCACATATTTGGGTTCGGTATCGATCTAGTAACATCCCCTGGTATTTATTTTTTCAATATTTTTTATGTGCAGAATTTACACTTCTACAGTTTTATTATAAGTATAGATAAGGTAAAAAAAAAAAACAAGAACAACATGGACTAAGGCTAAATAAGGTTAAAAGTATGTAAAAATGTTGTGTGTCACAACATTTTTACATACGGAATCCGAATACAAAACCTCAAAGGAAAAGCAGTTTCAAAGTAAAGAAATAAGTTGGGTACTATAAACTTGTGTATCTACTAACTTCAAGCTGTCATTATAAGAAACTGCTATAAGAGAAAACCTTTCAGCAGAAACTCAAATAGTCGTGAACAAACGGAGTCAAATGGTCTAGAAAGTTGCAATTCTTCAGTTTAATATTTCAAGAGCTAATTTTTCTGATCATCTTGCAATGGAATTGAAAAGGCTATAACAAGAATATTGGCAATAAGCTGGTTGTATTAACAAAGAAATTATGCTTATTCGAAAGATTTTCAAATATTTAAGAAGTATCGCCGAGAATAAACCTATCAAATGTAACAACCGATGCAGAATTTGTAGAAACTATTCCAATAGTGAAGCGCGCATGGCCCCGCGGCTGGTGTAGATCATAAGCGATCTATTTGGTTAAGCACTACGGGCGCGGTCGGGTAGGTGATGGGTGACCGCTAGTGGCAAATTAAATGCGCGTTTCCGTGCTTCGGAGCGCACGTTAAGCCGTCGGTCCCGGTTGCTATCGATAGATATCAGTCGTTAAACCTTGTTGGAGGCCTTATGGGCGGTTTGAAAACATCCGACAGTGGGTTGGTTACTAACCCACCCACCTCCACCAATCCGCATTGGAGCAGCGCGGTGGAGTAAGCTCCAGGCCTCCCTCCAAAAAGGGGAGGGACTCGTGCCCAGCAGTGGGACGTATAATGGGTTGCCATTATTATTATTGTTATTCCAATAGTAGTTGGGCGGTAGTAAATAGAATAACGCGGGACGGGCAGCAGTGATATAACTACCACCACTGCGATCGCTAATCCGCATACCAAACTAGGTATGGTATAGTCTCCCCTAATAACGTACAGTTCTCAACAATTAATATTGCACATCGAGCCTGCGAAAGAGACGATCGGCTCGTTTCGACTTTGTAGAGCATTATCTCTGTTGCACACTGCCTATGTAAGCACTGACAGTGGTCCGGTATTCGTCAAAACTTGATCAAAATGGTCGACAAACGTCAAATAGGTACAGTGCGAAAGAGATAATACTCTATAGACCCGAAATAAGCCGAAGTCTCCTTCCTATGCTCTATGTGCAATATTTATTGTTGTGCACTGTATGGCGTATCCTTATGACGTACAGTATAGTAAGTACTGTTGTAAACATTTTTGGGCACAGTTCAGTCCAGCAGTGGACGTCTTTTGGCAAAAGTGATGATCAACTTGAATATAAGTCCGACAAACAAAATAACTGAATGATTTCTGTTCCTGCATAATAAAGTAAGTATTAAAGTCAATATTTTGACATATACATATTTTTTAATACAGTGCTCAACAATAAATATTGCACATCGAGCCTAGGAAGGACACTTATTTCGGGTCTGTATAGCGTTAACTCTTTCGCACCGTACCTACTTGACGTTTGTCGACCATTTTGATCATGTTTTGACCAATCCCGGACTGTCAGTGCTTACGTAGGCAGTGTGCAGCAGAGATAACGCTCAACGAAGTCGAAACGAGCCGATCGTCTATTTCGTAGGCTCGATGTGCATTATTAATTGTTTAGTATTGTACGTCATTAGGGAAGAATATACCATAACTATATACTCAAACGAATACTCAAACGTCACTCAATTTTAAGCAACCCTTTTGAGGGTTGTGCGCTATCTCTATCGTTTGAACTTGTTTTAAACGACCGAAGACTTTTAAGTCCCACTTCGATTTGAGTGACGTTTGAGTATTTGACAGTCAGTTTGGTATGCGAATTAGCGATCGCAGTGGTGGTAGTTATATCACTGGTGCCCGTCCCGCGTTATTCTATTTACTACCGCCCAACTGCTATTGGAATAATAATAATAATAATGGCAACCCATTATACGTCCCACTGCTGGGCACGAGTCTCTCCCTTTTTGGGGGGAGACCTGGAGCTTACACCACCGCGCTGCGCCAATGCGCATTAGTGGAGGTTAGTGACCAACCCCGCCGTCGGATGTTTTGAAACCGCCCATAAGGCCTCCGACAAGGTTTCGTACATATTAATACGATCGTTAATGCAGCGAATCGATCTTAACTAATAATAAAATCATACAAATTTAGAAAGAGTTTCAAACAAACCAACAACTTATTATTGAATCACGGCAAAGTAGCTTTATAATTTAATACGTTTTGACCTTCAATTATTATACAAAGTTTTTGGCTGTAAAATTTTGTGTGGAGTTTCTCGGCATCGCTAATAGGATTAATATGTTAAGCTAGAAACTACAAGTAGAAAGCGTTATGGTGGGTACACGTTTACATAATTCATGAAAATAAGTCTAGTTAGTTAACAAATGTTATTTATTATACTAAAATACAACTGTGAACATTTTTTCAATATCAAATTAATCATAACGGAATATTTATTTAATAGCCCCAAATAGCAATAAGTATCACAGATACATAGAAATTAGATCTCAAAGGTGGCAACAATCTGCATCTTGCATCTCCGGTTTTTTTTATTGTATTACAAGCGGCAAAGAAGCATGCAGTTCACATTGATGTTAAGTGATTACTGCAGCCCACAGACATCCACACAAGACCAAGGTCAAAATATGGATGCTTTACCACTCCTGAATGAATGAATGAATGAATGAATGAATGAATGAATGAATGAATTTATTTATTTGCTAGAAATATAGTACATGAGATCTTCAGTATAATAAAATAATGTCCTTTCATATTTCACCACTTCATTGGCATGCAAATAACAGAACAGAATATATTTTATCAATTACTACATTATAACCATTACGATTCCATTTACACATTGATCAAATTATATTTGGATAATAATAACATTTCATTTTGGCTAGTCAAACACGGAAAAAAAATATATTGGAACATTTACAAAACAAAAAATAGATCATACGTAATATCATGTCAACAAGAATAATTATTTTAAAGTCAAAATTTATAATTTAAGTATTCGTCCAGGGAATAAAAACATTGTTCAGTCAACATGTTACACAGTTT
Organism: Macrosoma leucophasiata; assembly: GCA_036365455.1. Classification (NCBI taxonomy): domain Eukaryota; kingdom Metazoa; phylum Arthropoda; class Insecta; order Lepidoptera; family Hedylidae; genus Macrosoma; species Macrosoma leucophasiata. The sequence goes on from JAWQUS010000024.1 coordinate 15,288,380, forward strand.
ATAGTGAAAAGTGTTTCCATTCACTTCTTTTAAGGATTTAGGTAACTTGTTATAAATTTTAATGGCTGTTGAGTAAGAATTGCGAGATTGTAACTTAGATTTAACATATTTTGGTACAACTAGTCTGTCAAAATGCCTTGAACCATATTTATAATGTTCGCTAAATTTAGTAAATAATTGCATATGAGTTTTCACAAATTTGCAAGTTTCCAAAATATAGATACATGGTAAGGTCAATAGTCTATGCTTTCTGAAGTATGGTCTGCATGAACCCCAGGGTGGTTCATTAAAAATAGCGCGTAAACATTTCTTTTGTGTTATGAAAAGATCACTCACATTAACTGCGTTACCCCACAATATCACTCCATAACGCAGTAAGGAGGCTACATGTCCGTGATACGCTATAAGAGCAGTCTTATAGTCTGTAGTTCGTGCTAATTTCCACAATATATATACAAAACCATTCAATTTATTATTAACTGATTCTATATGAAGTTTCCATGAGCAATTAGAATCTATTTTGATTCCAAGAAACGTTGTGTCATGAGATTCATGAATATCCTCACCATCGTAAGTTATACGTATTTGATTACTTTTTGGTTTTCTATTGTAGAACTGTAGGAATTTAGTTTTGTTGACGTTGACTTTTAGATTATTTTGGGAAAGCCAGTGTATACATGCCCTTACAGTTGCATTTAATTCTGCAATGTGCTCCATTTCAGAATCATTGTTAACTATGATAGAAATATCATCGGCAAATAAGACGCACTCATGTTTAGTGATATCTGGGAGGTCGTTTATGTATATAAGGAACAGTAAAGGCCCTAATATGCTTCCCTGAGGAACTCCACACTTATTTACTTCGAAGTGTGATCTATAATGTGTTACCTCATTCCTATTATTTAACTTAGTTAGTTCTACACATTGAGTTCTCAAATGCAAATAACTTTCTATCCAATCAAGAACAGGGCCCCGAATACCATAAACTTCACACTTGGTCAGGAGTCTTTCATGGTTAACATGGTCAAATGCTTTACTCATATCAAAAAACACTCCCGAAACAAACTTTCCCTTATCTACATATTCCAAAATTGATTTAACTAGTACGAAGGCTGCCAGTGACGTACATTTTCCCTTTTGAAAACCGTTTTGATTTTTTTTTATTATATTAAAATTTAACAAATAATTATTAAGTCTTACGTGCATGGCTTTTTCAAATATTTTAGATAATATTGATATAAGTGTTATGGGGCGATAGTTATTTATGTCAAGTTTATTGCTCTTCTTGTAAATAGGTCTTACAATCGATATTTTAAGTTTGTCTGGAAAAATACCCACCTCAAAAGACAAATTTATTAAATAGCTTAATACCATAGAGAGCTCAGACGCGCATTCTTTTATTATATTAGTTGATATGCCATCATATCCGACAGAGTTTGTTTTATTTAACGATCGAATGATGTTAACAACTTCCTTGTGATCACAGGGTTTCAAAAATATACTTTGCGATTGAGAATTAATTTTGATGTCATTAATGTTTTTTTTATTTTGAGCTAGATTGATATAAAAATTATTAAAAATGTCAGCAATTTTAATAGTATCAGTTATTATGTTATTGTTATATTTAATTTTAAAGTCAGAATTAATCGGTTTTTGTATTTTATTATTAATTACCATCCACGAAGCTCTACACTTATTATTCGATGTTTTTATATAGTTTGAATTGGTGTATTTTTGGGATAAGAAAATTACTTTTTTTAAAACCTTACTATAGTTTATGTATTTACTTTTACACGTTGAACTTTTTGTTTTGTAATATTTAAATCGCAGCAAGCGTTTTGTGACACATGACTTCCTTATACCTCTAGTCATCCATCGCGACTTACTCATTTTATTTTCAATTTTATGTTTTTTAAGTGGGAAACATAAATTATACAATAGAGTCAGCATTTCATGGAAAATGGAGAAAGCTTCGTTGAGGTCATTTTTCCCCAGTACTTCACTCCATGACAAACTTTGCAAGCTAGTGCGAAATTTTTTTATATTACCAATGCTAAAGTCACGTTTCCATGTAAACCATGTCTGCAGAGGTTTGGGTTTATCAGTTATTAAGAATTCGACTGTCTGACCTGTGTCATGATCTGACAGTCCAAGTTTGTGGATTTTGCCTACCGCTTCTTCCGTATTACTAATAATTAGATCCAAGCAAGAGTTTATACGTGTTTTGTCTTGTATGTGCGAGTAGTATTTATAATTTGTAATGATTTGTAGTAGTTTCTCAGAGTTTTTATCCAGCTTTAGAAGGTTAATATTTAAGTCACCACAAATTACAATTTTTCTGTTTCTTTTTTTGCTTAATATGTATAACATATGATCAAATTTTTCGAAAAATAAGGTAATATTGTCATTTTTAGGCCTTCTGTATATACATATAACAATGGTTTTAAAGGCAGGAATATCAATACCGCAACATTCGAAGACGTAGGGACATGCAATATCATTTAGGCTAGTTAATTCTATAAATTCAATATAACTTCTACATAAGATACAAGATCCTCCACGTTTTTCATGTTTTCTAGTGAAAGAAGCAGCCATTTTAAATTGTTTAATTTGTATGATTCTTTCTTCACCACATTTCACAAATATTTCCGTAAGGCACATTATATCCAAGTAAGTACCAGTTTCAGTGAATTCTTCAATGCAAAAGTCTAATTGTTCTAATTTAGTACGTATACCTTGAATATTCTGGTGGAAAACTACTACCTTGTTAACGAAAGGAATTATTTGTCTGGCTTTTCTTATAGACCGGGATCCCTCGCCCTTTTTCGTAAGTGATTACTAACAAGCTAATTTTTCGTCAGTAGCTTCATTTTGACGAGACGCCCAACATTAGCTAGTACAAAAATTTCGTAAGTGGTAGCTAACAGGGGTAATGAGGACATAATTTGTTGATTTAGTGGTTATCAAAAATTCATTACTAACTGGTTTTTTTATTTATAATTCTTATAATAATAATCTAAATTAGCTGAAAAAATATTTGTCCTACAAAATGCTAGGTTTGATCAACGAGGTCCCATTTTTGCAACATGTACTATTTACGAGGTCATGAAAAATTATTACTAACCAGCTGATTTTTTTTTTGTTGGTTAGTTAATAATTATATAATTTAATGCCCACATTGTCCTACACATTACGTGGAACGTTTTTCTAGTCCGACACTCTTAGGTTGTAGTACAAATACTAGATGTAAAAATAATTAGTATCAAGTTGAAACTTCGTGAGTAGCTTCTTTTTAATGAGACGCCCAAGAATTTCTTTTACGAAAAGGCTCGATTGTGGTAGCTAACAGGGGTAATGAGGACATAACTTGTTGATTTAGTGGTTATCAAAAATTCATTACTAACTGGTTTTTTTATTTATAATTCTTATAATAATAATCTAAATTAGCCGAAAAAATATTTGTCCTACAAAATGCTAGGTTTGATCAACGAGGTCCCACCTTTGCAACATGTACTATTAACGAGGTCATGAAAAATTATTACTAACCAGCTGATTTTTTTTTGGTTGGTTAGTTAATAATTATATAATTTAACGCCCACATTGTCCTACAAATTGCATGGTATATTTTGCTGATCCTCCAATGGAATTTGAAATTCATAACAATAAAAATCTATTCATTCTGTACATTTTTCTATTGGAGTTTAGTTATATTAGTACGCATGCGCGCGATGCTGCGTACTGTGTTTAGTTACTCCATGCTGAATTCCATTCTCGTTCGATCTGCCAAAAAATTATCTTTACAATATATCGAAAGGTCAGTCCGTTAGCGATGAAATATATCAATTTTTATCATCAGTTGAAATAGAGGGTGAAAAACAGCATCAGAATTTCATTACTGAGACTCGGATAACACCAGATAGGTTTGATAAAGCCATTAGTAAAAATAAAATTATTAATTTTGAGTACAAGAATACGAAACAAGTCAAAATTAATGGAAAAGTCAAAGAAATTAAAATGCAAAGAGATGTTTTTGGCCGTTTACTTTATGCATCAGTAGAAAATAAAATTGATATAGAAAAAGCATTAAGTTATCCTCTAGCTCCTGTTCCTTTTTCACTCTGTCATACTAATGGATCAATATGCAAGACCCCTTAATCTGTGATTATTAATGAATTACTAGAATATCAAACCGAAATTGAAAATCCTCCAGAAGCAGACATTCACTTAATTGATGGATTTTATTTATTACATACGCTGAAAAACGTTCCAAACAGATATGGTAAAATCTCGGAACATATATTAAAAATACTTACATATAATAAAAAAGAAGTACATATTATATTTGACAAGTACAAAAAACCCAGTATCAAAGATTTTGAACATGATCTGAGAGGTGAAGAGGATACACAGTATGACGTCATACGTAGAGACAATAATCGTCCTGCGGATTTCTGCAAATTATTGAGGAGTAGCAACTTTAAAGAAAAATTTGTCGAATTTTTAATTGAAGATTGGACAAGAGATGAATTTTTTACCTTGATTGAAAGGAAGACTGTTAAACTTAATTATGATCAATGTTACACTTATGAGGTGTCTAGTGATAATAAAATAAAAAGAATTATTGATTATAATCTTTCTTGTTATCATGAAGAAGCTGACACCAAAATTGTGTACCATGTTTGTCAATTTAATCGTAACTATCGTGTGCAGATACATTGTACAGATTCTGATATACCAATAATAATGTTGGCTAATTTCAAGTATTTAAAAGATAAAATACAAGTAATAATTAATTTAAGCACAAATAAAAAAAAAATGTACCTGAACATAAATGAAATTTATGCCAAGCTTGGAGATCAATTATCGTGTTCATTTGCAAAGGAAAAAAAAGACCTTTCAGTATTTTTAAGAAAAATAAAAATTTTCAAGAGACTTTTATTCAACTCCTACGAAGTGATCATACAGTATTAACAACGTCAAATGAAATAGTTCGAATTATTGAAGAGTATGTATGTAGAGTGTACTCATTAAAAACCAAAAATGATATCAACAGAGGACGGTATGAACTATTTGAAAAAGGCTATAGATCAAAAAGTGGAAGTGAAAAAGTATTAAAAAAATATATTATAGGATATGATCCTTCCAGTTTGCCACCAACAAAACAAGAATTGTTGCAACAAATTAAAAGAACGGTATTCATCAGCAATGTATGGTGTAATGCACACATGCGGTGCCCCACAGATAAAGTACCTGAAAATTATGGATGGACAATAATTGATGGTAAATACGAGTATTATTGGTTTGATGGTCCTCAAAGCCCATCCTTTGAAGAATTATCTTCTCAATTGCAAGGTACCCTATTAATATTATTGAAATTTGGTTTTTAATTTTTCGGCGACATTAATTAATTTTTTCATATTATTACAGATTTAGATACCACGGAAGATCAGAATGAAGAAGATACTGATGAAGATGAGGAGAGTGATGCCAGTAGTGGGGATGAATGTTTTTCTGATGAGTCAGATGAAAATTAATTTCTTTTTTGTATAAAAGTATCTACTTTTTCATGTATGTTACATAATAAAGTTGATTTATTTCAATAAATATATTTTCACTTTACCTCATGTTGCACATAGGAAAAACGAAAATTACGATTATTGTAGGACTACGGATGCATACCAGTTTTTTTGTAGGACATTGTTTTATTCGGATAAAAAACACACTAATGTATCACGTGATACTTTTGTCCTACAGTTACTAATAAAAAAAATGGTCCTGTGGTATGGACAACTTAGGAGTCTAGGACTAGAAAAACGTTCCACGTAATGTGTAGGACAATGTGGGCGTTAAATTATATAATTATTAACTAACCAACCAAAAAAAAATCAGCTGGTTAGTAATAATTTTTCATGACCTCGTTAATAGTACATGTTGCAAAGGTGGGACCTCGTTGATCAAACCTAGCATTTTGTAGGACAAATATTTTTTCAGCTAATTTAGATTATTATTATAAGAATTATAAATAAAAAAACCAGTTAGTAATGAATTTTTGATAACCACTAAATCAACAAATTATGTCCTCATTACCCCTGTTAGCTACCACTTACGAAATTTTTGTACTAGCTAATGTTGGGCGTCTCGTCAAAATGAAGCTACTGACGAAAAATTAGCTTGTTAGTAATCACTTACGAAAAAGGGCGAGGGATCCCGGTCTATTATCTATGGGAGTAGAAAGATTTGGCAGAGATGACATATTTTTGCTGCTAGACTTTAACGTAACTGAAGGTTTATGAGGTTGGTAATAATCTAACATTGTTGTTTGCTTAAAGTATTTTGGTTGACCCATTTGTTGATGAGGTAGTGAGGCTTTAGTTTTTAGTGCATTTTTAAAATTTAAATAAACGTTGTCGTAATCTATTGAGTCAATTAATAAATTTAATTTGTGGCACGTATAACTTAAATAGTAGGAAAAATATTCATGTTCAATTGTATGGTTTAAGTCTAAATATTTACAGTTGTCAAAGTGATTACAAATTATTTTTAATTTATTATTCAACAATTCTGTATTTAAATACCTACTATTTAATACACTTACAACTATAACTGGGACGTCAGTACATTTTTTAAAGAAAATACTTAATTCTATAAATAATTTCGTGGGATTGCAATCATTTTCTCCAACGAATAACACTAATTTGTCGTTACAATTAAGATTCATATATTCATTACATTGTAGTAAATTTGAAGATTGAGCATTAGGCTTAGTAAAGCTACTTATACTATATTTTTCATACTTCGAATTCTGTCTTGAATTTATCAATTGCGTAGCCAGTCCATTGTTGTGTTCCAAGGATAAATAATCTCCGTTGGGTAACATTCATTATTTTATTATTCAGCTCCTTTGTGGACTGTTCGTTTTGAGTATTTGGTATAATTGAAATTGTCTCGTCATCACATGGATGGCTGTCGTCGGTATTTAATGGTTGTGTTTGAGTAGTAGGTTGAATCAAAGGTAAATTAGATTCCCTTTTCGGAGTTTGTCGAAAACTATCGGTTAAACGCCGTCTTACATTTTTTTTAGAACTTCGAGAGGTATTTTCAGATAACGAGGTCATTGGACTTCTGCATAATTGCTTCAATACATATAATTCTTGTTTCATAGAGTGTAGTTGTTTCTTTAGATCATTATTTTCTAAAATTACATTTTCTAGCTCGTTTTGCGTACTCTCAAGGCTATTCTTCAATAAATGTATTTCGGATTTCATATCTTCTACTTGAGATGTGTAAATATTTGTAGACAGATCAAGACTCCTGCTTAATACATCGTCATATGATATAGGACTAAGTGAGCTATTTCTTTCAAGTGATTTTGTTCTAGGTATTTGGTGCGATCGCAACGTAATGTTTTCTGTGCCTTCCATTATTATACTTATAGCGACCTCTGTTATAATTCAACGCAATCTACCAAGAATCGGTGCTATGTTCAAACCCACAACTTTGTTTGTATTTTACTTATTTCTGTAGATGTCGTTTCAATATGTTTTATAAAATTTTTAAAATGGTTTTTTGAACAAATATTAATATGCTGACAAAAAATATTTAACAGCAAGTCCGAGTAGGCTTGATCTTACACCCTGCCGAGATTACACAGCGGAGTTGACGAGTCTAACCGCTGGGCTATCAAAGCACCGATCAAGATGGCAAAATTAAGTAATATATAGTAAAAATAAATCTTGTGGTTCAGGTTCTAAAGTTCATTGACACTGTCATCGGTTTATGACTAACGCATTCTAAACATCCACGTATTTAAATTGCACTTATATCTCGCAACGGTCTGTTCACTATTGAATTTTAAGTTTTACAAATTTTTTCACTTTTATTACCAGTTTTATTGATGTTTATGTTTGCTATTTTGATATTATGATAGTTTTGTTGAAACTATATTATTTTCACGGCACGAACACTGTCTTTTTTATCGAAATCACTAACATATAAAGATAGGCCTGTATTTCATTAAATTGTTTATATTTAAGATCACCAACAATCACAGTTCTAAGAATGGTCTTATAGTATTCACTTACACAGTTTTTACGATAGTTCTCACACTTTTAACATTTTTTAGAAATTTATTACACGGGAGCAAGGTTTACTCGGTAGCAGCGCCACCTGTCACTCCTGAAGATGTGAGGCCTAAGGTGTTATGCCTCTGTGCCGGAAATTACAGGGCCGTACATTACCACCTGACCGGAACACGATAGTGCTGAACACTACCATTTAGCAAGTATATTAGGTAATGCGGTGGTGCCTACGCCCGCGAGCTCCGAAACTGGAACTCTACCACCAGTAAATTTCTTCTACTTACCAGTTTTTGTGTAGATGTCTAAAGGGTGCAGTCATCACTTTACAACGTGAGCTGCATGCTTTTAACCACCTTAATTTTCATAAATAAATAGCATATATAAATATAAATAATATATTGGTTAAAGACATTAATATTTATAATAGGGGCTGCAAAACAAAACATTTTACAATAATTTGTAGCTTCACAAAGTGAAGCTACAAATTATTGTAAAATGTTTCTCATTACAGTCCGCCAGAGCTTGGGCGTCTTTAAAAAGATTCCATCATCATTTCTCTTTGAACTGTGAAATCGAATGTAGCTCTTATTTTAATGACGATCGGAAACCCTCAAGTGTTATCGAAACAGTATTTCAGTTGACGACCCGGTTAGCCCAGCGGCGTGAGACGACCGTTTGATTCGAAGCGAGTTCGATCCCCGCACCGGGACAAATATTTGTATGGCCTACAGATATTTTGTTTCGGGTCTGGGTGTTTGTGTATGTGTTGTATGTGTACAACGGCACCCACGACACAGGTTATACCTACTGTGAGGCTGTGAGTGTAAGAGTATTTTTTTTTATTGATAATTGAGTTTTAGTGACAAATGTCACATATACTGTGGGACGAAATAAACGATTATTATTAGTGACGTAACTAAAGGCTATAAATACCATAATTATACTGGTGGTAGAGTTCTAAGTGTAGGAGCTCGGGGACGAATTCTGCCTCTAAATATGCCTGAATCTGCCGCTAAATAGTAGTGTTCGGCACTAACGTGTTCCGGTTAGAATGGTTAGATGGTAATGTATAGCTCCCGTAATACCTATCACAGTGACATGACACCTTAGGTCTCAGGGGTACTTTTTTCAGAACTCACCCATTAAAGGGCTGAAATTTGTATGAAATATCTAAACTGCTTAGCCGGTTATTATGATTTTTTGGTACAAACAATGGTAGTCCAGGGTTGAAAACAGTACTTTGTGGAAATGTTAACCCTAAAAGAGTTCAGAATTTACGAGTAGGATCTCCCAAGGGTGAACCCACACACCTTCGGGATTTATAAAATACATCGACGTTTTTTTTTTTGAAGTAAGGAAGGTGGCAAGCATGCTTGCAGCTCACATTGATAATAAGTGATGACTGCAGCCTACAGACATTTACATTAAAACCAGAGGTCAAAATGCAGATGCGTTACCACTCCTGAGACCTTAGTTGTTATGTCTCTGTGAGAGTTATTACGGGGCCTTACATTATAATCTAAAGGGAACACGATAGTGCTGAACACTACAATTTAGCAGCAGATAAATTATGTGATGCGGTGGTCCCTATGTCCTCAAGCTCTGACACTGGAACTCTACCACCAGTTTTGGTAATATATGACTTCATATTGTAGGGAACAGAACAAAGGTACAATACAGAACAAATATACAAAGTTCGTTTACTTCGAATTACGTATTCAGTTATCTACACACAAAACGAACCACTGTCTATCTTTGTCCTAAAACAATACAGAACAAATATACAAAGTTCGTTTACTTCGAATACAAAATCATGCATCATGTTCTCTAAGTAATCATATGTAAAGTGGTCTCATCCATATCGTGACTTGGTTTTTATGGATGTTTGCATCGCAGAAGATGTCCCGTTGTATTGTTGTATCACAATATTATATTTTTACGATACCAAATGCTTTGTCTGACTATAATAACTTATGCTATGACATGTACATGACACGAAACCGAAGTGATCGGTTTTCTGATATCATTCAACATGTATTGGGACTATAAATAATGATATTTATGCAAATAAAGGAACAAAATATTAAAGGTTTTTTTTTTATTATCATACTTTGTGTTAGGAAGAAACTGAACCATTATGATAATATTCGTACGTGCATTGCACGATTTTCTTAAAAATAATTGAATTTTGGGACACCCATGTAAATTAGTGTTCTCTACTGTAACCCATTGTTCAACAACAATGGGTCCGATTTTGGATGATGAATAAGGAATTTTTTTCTGGTGGTTGAGCTCCAGTGACGGAGGTCACAGGCGCAGGCTCCACCGCATTACCTAATATACTTGTCGCGAAATGGTAGAGTTCAGCACTATCGTGTTCCGGTCAGGTGGTAATGTACGGTCCTGTAATTTACGGCGCAGAGGCATAACACCTTAGGCCTTAGGAGTGGTATCGCATCTGCATTTTGACCTTGGTCTTTGTGTGGATGTCTATAGGCTGCAGTCATCAATTAACATCAATGTGAACTGAATGCTTGTTTGCCACTTCCATTACAAAAAAAAGTTTCGCAACTAGGTGAAGGTACCTAATATCGAGAGACAAGCCTTATTGAGAAGATATCAAAAAAGTTTTGAAATAAATAATATTTAGTTTTTACATAAATAGATATTGATTTTATGAAAATAAATGAAATTGATCCTTTACACTTTTTTATCTCCGTAATAGCTAAAACTAAAATTCTGAAAAAAATGTCGGAAATATTTCTTACAATAATAAGGAACCCTTTTAACATATGACCGACTCGCACTTGGCTGGTAAATCTAGAGTGCTTATTAAGTTAAGAAATGTTTTATCATGCCAATTGCTAGCGAGGCATAGAGCGGGAAACAACAAATACATTTAAGTAACAAAATTAACGCATAAAAATCCCAAAAAAAAGAAATTAAAATGCTAGATTCTAAAATACAGCGCGGACACCATATTTTGTCGAGTCTCTTACTTCACATAAAATTATTAGTTCGAAAATAATTATTCATAACACATTATTTGGCATAAGCGTCAGTAGCCATAATGTTTAAAAGTTCTATATGTTGTTTAGCATAATGTCATAATATCATATTATTTCATATATGTATGCCTAATATAAATTTTTATGGAATAGCCGAGTGACCATTTATATTTGAAAATCTTAGAAATAACAAAAGATGCATGTCTGAAATAGTGTTGTATGAAATAGACATTGCGTGGAAATATACGTTTCGCTCAAGGCAAACATAACCGTAATCACGAAATTAAGCCAGACAGTGAAAAACCTCAACTTGTGGCTGATAAGAAAAGGTTTATATTGTAAACGTGCTCCACGCAGTCAGGCTTCTTGGAAATAAGACTGCAACAAAGAATACCGCAAGGTTACAAATGTCTGGCAATGTTGGGTGATATTTTAGACGACGCGAATGTAAATATCTTAATTTAACATTTTATTGCCTTAGAAATTCTTTCAGCTCCTTGTTACATTGATTACACCACGATACGCGCAGAAAAGGTCTACATTCCTTACTGATTTAACATAACAGGTATGTTAGATTTTTGTGAAATGGTCGTTTACTGCATGAAATTTTGATGTTTGTTTGTATTGCATTAAAAAACATACAGGTGAATTGAGAAGCTCTTCCTTTTTGAAGTCGGTGAAAAAATAGCCAAGATCGACAACAAAATTGAAAGTTAGAATTTTTACGGATGGAAAAATACTTGTAAAACTAAAAAGTAATAAACTGCAACTCATTGATACTAAGATAAGGTCAAGCTACTTATCGTAAAAACGATCGATACAATCGAGTACCTACTACAACGATATTATATTATTATACCTGTCTCATAAGAAAATCCCGCCACATCAGAAGGCTTCGTGACAGTGTCCGACATCTTATCTTGGTCGTATTCTCGACCGTTTTCATTCACATCTTAGACGGAATAGACGGACATTCCGTTATACTAGATTCTAGTAACTAGACATTCAAGATTTTTTTACATAAAATTAAAAAAAATAATACTTAATCAATACATTATATTAAAAACGTAACTTCACGCCTGTGGGGTCCTCGAAAGGGTAGGCAGAGGTAAATGCATGCATTCAAGCATACATGCAAACATCCACGATTCGCTGGTTACGTTTTGGCTCATGTAACAGGTGGCGAGCCTGTTGACATATCCGGGCACATTACCAAACTTTGAGATACTGATAAATTTCCAGAAAATGGAAAAACCCAATAGAACCAGAGATAAAGGACTTTACACCTTTATCTCTGATAACCCCTACCCGGGAATCGAACCCAGGACCTCAGCGTAGAAGTAGTGTCCTGCTACCACTAGGCTGCCGAGGTAGGTACATTATATTAATAGGTATATTATATTCAGCTCTAAAGCAAGAAGGTCGATTAATCGAATCAAACAAACATTTTTTTGCAACAGATTTATTTATGGTGATAGAGTTTCAGTTTAAGAGTTTGAGGGCTTTGGCACCACCGTATTACCTAATCTATGTGCCGCCAAATGGTAGCGGTCAGCACTATCGTGTTCCTTTTCGATGGTAATGTATGGCGCCCTAATAACTTTCACAGAGACAAAACAATTAAGGTCTCAGGGGTGGCAACGCATTTGAATTTTGGACTCTGGTCTTTGTGTAAGACTCTATAGGCTGCAGTCATCACTTAACATTAATGTGAACTGCATACTTGTTTGCCACCTTCATTACATAAAAATACAAACAACTGTCTGTGGCCATAACACCATCATAAAGCATCTCTTATCTTAATCGTACCTACTTGGTCACAGTACCACACCGTGGACACTCCGCCAAAATTCCATACAAACGCTTAATTTGGTCTCTATTACACAGACATCAATCAGTGACGTGTATTTACACGTGCTCCTGTGTACGTAGCACATACAAAATACCAACCGTCGCCCATAAGAGGGGAGGAGGTTGGGTGATGCGGGGAAATCAGGCGGGACGTCGAAGTGTCCATTCTATACGTCGTATTATTACATATTCCCTGACATTACATAAAGTGATAAAGAAATAAATAATAAAGTAAAGTACCTATATTATTAATAATCATTAATATTATACATACGAAAGTTTTTATGTTTGTTTGTTACTCCTTCACGCAAAAACTGCTAAACCGATTTTCATGAAATTTGGCACACACATAATATGTAGAAAGTAACGGTAAGGTAACTTGGTTTAACACAGAATAGTTTTTATCCCGAAAAAATGTTGCTGTGTGATGCCATGGGATGATTTGATGATAAACTCATGTTACGCGAAAAGAGACAAATACGCGGGTGAAGCCGCGGGCAAAACCTAGTATTACATAAAACTAGTTATTAGAGACAATGTTACGGCCCCTGATCACTTCACGCGACGATCTACTGTAACAATAGATTTATAATGGTAACCATAATTTTATACAATTAAAGGCTACTCACTGTCACTAAGAATAGGTTTTATACTGTGGTAGCTACTGTCAAGTGCCACAACAATAAGACGGCTTTATCCTTAGTAAAAAATATCGCTATGTCAGCGGATTTCACGACATCGCCCGTCTTGGTCGTCTCTAAAACTTTTTCATTCACATCCTTGTCGGATATCACTTGACGCGTAAGAAACGTTGCGTACTTTATTGTTTTAAATGTAACTAGAACAAACTTACAATATTCATTTGAATTTTGTTAATTACTTACACTGGCATTTTGAAAAACAGGAGTGACGTAAAGAGTCTTAAAGAGAAGCTTGTGGTTCGACCAATTGAACCCTTAGATGAATCAAACGAATAAAAATGTTAGCAGTGTTCATTTAACACCTTTGCATTATTTATATTAAATGTTAGGTCGATATAGACAATGATCTTTAATTTGAAAGCGAAATTGCTAACCATAATCTAAACAAAATAAAAAATACGACATCGCCCGTCTTGGTCGTCTCTAAAACTTTTTCATTCTCATCCTTGTCGGATATCACTTGACACGTAAGACTGAAACGTTGCGTACCTTATTGTTTTAAATGTAACCAGAACAAACTTACAATATTAATTTGTATTTTGATAATTACTTACACTGGCATTTTGAAAAACAGGAGTGACGTTAGAGAAGCTAGTGGTTCGACCAATTGAACCCTTAGATGATTCAAATGAAAAAAAATGTTTAGCAGTATTAATTTAACACCTTTGCATTATATCAATTAAATGTTTGGTCGATATAGACAACGATCTTTAATTTCATGAAAAACTCAAGATTGGTGAAAGCGCAATTGCTAACCATGACCTCAAACAAAATAAGACCAAACAGAAGCACCAGTAACGCTCATATGTTCCTGCAAAATTGAAAGAAGTCACCAAACATAATATTATATAAACCACAATACTAATTAATAATGGAGATACCTCAGATTTCTCCGCCCTTTATAAAGCTAGCACTCCACTGAATCGACTGGTATTAATGGTCCGTAAGAATTATTGATTTCTCCTCACCGCGGCTAAATGTAATTCAATTGGCTCATTTCAATCTCGACGCATTGGGAAGTTCTCCTTATAAATGGTTTCTCGTTTCAAATAGCGCAACTAGCGATTTATGGATTTCTTCACCCTTTTCTTATAAGTTGTAGCAATTTGAAATTGGTTTTAAAAGTATTGTGAAACTTTAAGTCATCAATAGTTTTAAATCACATTTAAACGCATGCGAAAATGAAATTATTTTATTGCATTGAAACACAAAACTAGATTTTTACCACCATATTCATAAACGTACTTTGCTAAAGTGTGGCTAATTTCTCCTTTGTCTTTTTCTATCCTGCACGTTTGACAATGCAACTGACAAAGACAAAGCATTCTATAGCTAAAACGTATCTAATGTACGTTTATGAATAAGGGGGTTGGTGTTAGCTGTTACCAGGGATAGTTATTTAAAGCCCGAATGGCTTTAAATATCAATCTCTGGTGGTAAAGCACCAGTAAGGACTTGAGAGCGTAGGCACCAACGCATTACCTAATCTATCTGTCGCCAAATGGTTGTGTTCATTATGGACCCGTAATAATAGGTTAGGATCCCACTGCAGAATCACTTCGTTCATCCAGATATGCTGCAAACCTAATTTTTATGCATATTTATAATCTAGAGCATACAATATCTATTAAGTTGCCAATCAAAATTTGGCCGCACTTATTTTTTATATATTTTTTGGGAAATATATTTTTTTACTTGTTTTTTCAACAAAATAATGTTTACTTCACGGTAATATGTATAAAACTGAAAAATCACGGCTGCCGTTGCGCACTTGGCCGCCTCTACCAATTTTCGTTCCGCTTCGATAACTTTTTATATCCATAACGTACATATAATATTTATATATCAAATTAAAGCTAGTTTTTTTTCTCATTGTTATGATATACGTGAGCAAATTAAATTGGCCGCAAATAAGAGTTGCTGTCTGTTACAGATTTAAAAAAATTAAACATACTTGCGGCCAAATTTTGATTGACAATCTAGTGGACATATATTCTCTAGATTACATATATGCATAAAAATTAGGTTTGCGGCATATCTGGATAAACGAAATGATTCTGCAGTGGGATCCTAACCTATAACTATCACAGAGACATAACAACTGAAGTCTTAAGGGTGGCAACGCATTCTAATTTTACCTCTGTTTTAAGTGTAGATGTCTTTAGGCTGCATTCATCACTTTATATCCAAGTGAACTGCATCCTGATCAACCTAAGGCACTTAAATAAAACAAGCTTGTATTTTAAAAAAATATTCGTTGCGAAACTATTACGAAAAAAACCTGTGTGAGTAAAATATTATGTACTTAAACTTTTTGAAATAGCTCAAGTTGATGAAACACACAACCTAAAGAATATTACCTACTAAATTTAGTGGTCTATAAACTTTCAATCTCTTTTATTTGTCAGGTTTATTAGAGTACCTACTTGATAGCGTAAGCATCACTGTAATATCTATGAATCGGCCTTCAAATATTCAGCAATAACAGACCTATGCCTGAAGAGGAAAAACATCTTAGGCTCGAGAATGGTAAAGTATCTACACTAATATTATAAAGCTGAAGAGTTTGTTTGTTTTCTTGTACACGCTAATCTCAGTAACTGTTTTGATTAGAAAAAAAATTGCAGCGTTAGATAGCCCATTTATTAAGGAAGGCTATATAACATCACGCTAAGATAAATAGGAGAGGGTAAGTAGCATTGCACCCCCGCGAAGTCGGCCGGCCCGTAGAGTTTAATTAAACTTTGATATTTATAAAGACGTAGATATGAACATTAAGGCAGAAAGTATCCTCAAGGATTATAGTAAACAATAATTAATATTATCAATGAGTTCTCTGAAATATATACACCAAACTCGTAAACATTATGAGTTAAGAAAACAGCCATGTAACTAGTAATAAAATTAAATAAATAAAAAAAACGCGCTTACACTTACAGCCTCACACTAGATAGCCTCACACTAGATATAAACCTGTGTCGTGGATGCTGTTGTACACAAACAACACATACCTACACAAATACCCAAACCCGAAACAAATATCTGTAGGCCATACAAATATTTTTCCCAGTACGAGAATCCTTGCTACGAAAATGTGTGACCGTTCCCGCTATATATATATATATATATATATATATATATATATATATATATATTTTTATGTTATGGAAGTGGCAAACAAGCATGCAGTTCACATTGATGTTAAGTGATGACTGCAGCCTATAGACACCCACACAAAGACCGAGGTCAAAATGCAGATGCGTTACCACTCCTGAGGCCTAAGGTGTTACGCCTCTGTGCCGGAAATTACAGGGCCGTACATTACCACCTGACCGGAACACGATAGTGCTGAACACTACCATTTAGCGGCAAGTATATTAGGTAATGCGGTGGAACCTACGCCCGCGAGCTCCGTCACTGGTGCTCTACCACTATATAGCTGTACGAGGAAGATGCGTTATGAAGATGCGCCGCCATAAAGTGCGCTGCATACTGTAGGTACTCTACACATAGCTACACCATTCGCGACGGCCATAACACATCCTTCGCTATAAAATATATATCTATAATCTATCTCATATCTCCGGCCACATTTTCAGAACCAGTAGGTAAAACTAGGTGGCTCTAACTTCTTAAATTGGAGATCTCACCCAGGATCCCAACGTAGCAGTAGTGGTCTGCTGCTACTAGGGCAGACTATTGGTAAAATATAATTGAGTATTCATGGCATAGTATTCTACTACAAAAAGATGGACCCATCCACATTCGTATTCTACTAAAATGCAAATGTGAATGGTTGCAAAGGCCCAGGAAGACCGAGACTGATCCACCATGACCACCAGGTCGAGTTCTGTCTGATGGTGCGGTCAAAAGAATTAGGAATGGGCGTGCATGTATGAAGCGAATGATGACGGTGGATGAGGCACGAGAGGTATGTCAGGACCGGGATATCTGGCACTCTACACTCTCTGCCTACCCCGTTAGGGATCTGGCGTGAAGATACATACATAAAAGATCGTCTAGGTCAGACAAGCTTTTTGTTATTATTTGTCGACACAATTAATTGCAAATATTGATGTTACTTAACTTTATTATTAACTTTAGTTGATATATTAATTATAAAATGGAATATTTACCTTGATCAACATTTACCGTGTCCTTAAATATTTTTTCAAGTTATTAACTTACTAGGACAGGCGCCGGTCTTGTAATTAGGATAATGGAGCTGTCATATTTATTTTCATTTATATAGCGAAACGAAAAAGAAAATGTTTTAATTTTGTATTTAATATTATTTCCAGCAAGAAAATATTATCACTATCCAGTTTTCCGCCAACAATGTTAAGTATTCTTTTTACTTTTAAAATTTTACCTTTTGTGACTATGCATATCATTGTGTGACTTTAGGTTTTATTCAAAATTTGATGAATGTTTTTAAATGGTCATTAAACATATTCGAACACTACATACGTATCTACTACACTAGTCATAATATTTATTTAATCCCTAGGTAGTCTATGTTACCTCAGCATATAATAGAGTAAGATCCCATGGGCCCCAGACCTTAACAATTTTTGAAATAACACATAATTTTATGAGTGTTTATTCCGTAAAATTCGTTATTTCAAAAATAAGTAAGTTCTGGGGGCCTTAAGTTAAAACAGATTTGTTTTAATATTTTAAGCTAGTAGTAGTTTTGGACACAATCTATTATCTTGATTAACTTGAAAAATATTTATTTTAAAATAAAATTAGGTCCAGAAATATAGTTTGAAAAAAAATATTGTTAATTAATTGCTCAATTTACTCCCCAAAAACTAGCTATTATTTGAAATTAATTAAAAAATATATTTAAAAAGTTGGATATTGAAGGGGTGATTAGAAACCTAAGTAGGTATATGAATCCTGATTGTATTGCATTTATTTTTCAATTTTAGGTAATTGTTGAAAGAGACTATGTATGGAATGTGCTATGGATATAAAATTGATACGATTATTTAACATTAACATATCTTCACGCCTCTATTTTCCCGAAATGATACCAATGAGACCTATATTTCAACCCTTTTACCAAGCAAAAGGGTTGAAATATTGGTACATTGGTATATCTTGGATATCATGTACATGGGTATGTACATGATACCCAAGATTTGTCCAGTATATTTTAATCGTATTTTGTAATGTTGGAATTCATATTCATTCACGCTTGCAAACATTTGACTTGAAAAGTTTTTCGATTGAAAAAATCCAGTATCAGTTACTCCCTGATTCGGGAACAATACCTGAACCTCAAACCACCACCACAGAACAGAAAGGTATCTGTTCTGTGCCACAGAGGCTTTTAAAATAACTAGACTAGTGGTAGAGCTCCAGTGACGGAGCTCGAGGGCGCAGGCATAACCGCATTACCAAATAACTTGCCGCTAAATGGTAGTGTTCAGCACTATCGTGTTCCGGTCAGGTGGTAATGTACCTACGGGCCTGTAATATCCGGCACAGAGGCATAACCTTAAGCCTCAGGAGTGGTAACGCATCTACATTTTGACCTTGGTCTTTGTGTGGGTGTCTATACGCTACAGTCATCACTTAACATCAATGTGAACTGCATGCTTGCTTACCACTTCCATTATAAAAAAAAAACTTTAAAACAATATAATCCAATTTCCCAACCATGATATCACATCGACTCAAATGTTAATAATGTAATAGCACTGTTATCAACATGGACGAAATCACGTAACCAACAACACGCAGAACCCTTTTACATATTGATTGGACTGGAAAGTGATTACAAAATACGGTACGTAAATACACAAGTCACGGGGCGTTTGGAAAAATGAAACGATGTCATTCTTTCAAGAAAGGAGAGGCACGTTTTTATACGATTTCTTTTAAAAACATACTGCAAACTAACATTTTTTTAATGTAATGGCACTTCCTTACATAAAAAAAAATGTGACAGTTAACTTTACAAACTGACATACGCATTTATATTCATTTTATGAAAAAATATGAATATATGCCGCCATCATTTGTCTGTAGTGTACATCACTATTATGGGCTGTTTTTTATGTAATCAAGGTGGCAAACAATGCAGTTCACATCGATGTTAAGTGATGACTGCAGCCTAGAGACACCTACACAAAAACTAAGGTCAAAATGCAGATGCCTTATCACTCCTGACGCCTAAGGTGTTATGCCTCTGTGCCGGAAATTACAGGGCCGTACATTACCACCTGACCGGAACACGATAGTGCTGAACACTACCATTTAGCGGCAAGTATATTAGGTAATGCGGTGGTGCCTACGCCCGCGAGCTCCGTCACTGGAGCTTTACCACCAGTAAATTACAAGAATTAACAAAGTAGATGCAGACGTTTGTAAATTATTTAATTTTAAATGCCTTAAAACGCCATAAAGTTTAATCAATGATCTTATTGACACCGCTTCGTTTTACGTGATTTTTTGTGTGGAGCTTACTCCTAGATTACAACATTTAAACTTTTTACTAGTGGAAGAGTTCCAGTGTTCAGGAGCTCAAGGGTGTAGGCACCACCGTACCACCAAATTATTCTGCCGCTAAATGATAGTGTTCAGCACTATCGTGTTCCGGTTAGATTGTAATTGTATGGCCCCGTAATAAGTATCACAGAGACAGAACACCTAAGGTCTCGAGGTGGCAAAGCATCTGCATTTGACTTCTCGTTTTTGTGTAGATGTCTATAGGCTGCAGTCATCACTTAACATCAATGTGAAATGCATGCATGTTTACCACTGTTGTAACATTAAAAAAAAACCTCTGTGCGCGGCGATGAAGAGTCAGTCTCTTTAGTTTGTGAAACGGTTTTTTTTTTCAGATTGATCTAAGAAAAACTTACTTAGTTCTTCTTTGTTGAATGTATTAGGTAATACTGGTTTAAAATATCTTGGTATATATACAGTAGCTGCCCCGACGAACTTCGTATCGCCTTAGAGATAGGTATAAAAAAAAAAAAAAAATATAATAATGGCAACCCATTATACGTCCCACTGCTGGGCACGAGTCTCTCCCCTTTTTGGGGGGAGGCCTGGAGCTTACTCCACCACGCTGCTCCAATGCGGATTGGTGGAGGTGGGTGGGTTAGTGGCCAACCCACTGTCGGATGTTTTCAAACCACCCATAAGGCCTCCGACAAGGTTTAACTACTGCTATCCATCGATAGCAACCGGGACCGACGGCTTAACGTGCCCTCCGAAGCACGGAAAAGTGCATTTAATTTGCCACTAGCGGTCACCCATCACACTACCCGACCGCGCCCGTAGTGCTTAACCGAGCAAATCGCTTACGATCTACACCAGCCGCTAGGCCATGCGCGCTTTATAAAAAAAATACAGGTCCAAAAATCGAAGAAAAAAGTTTGGGGAGAATCACTCTTATCACTTAGGTGTATGAAAAATTGATTTTGGCCGATTCTCAGATTTACCCAATAGGCACACAAAATTTCATGAGAATCGGTCCAGCCGTTTCGGAAGAGTATTGTAATTAGCACGAGAATTTTATTTATATAGAGAAGATGTATATAAAAATATAAGGCATATTTATGTAAATTTTGAGGAGAAATCTAGCGTAAGAGTATCATCATATCAGCCATAGGAAGTTCACTGCTCAACATAGGCCTCCCCCAATGACCTCCATGCCGACCGATCGGAAGCGACGTGCATTCATGAGACATCATTGAATAAGTGTTTCTTGGTGGTCATAATGAAGTCTATCTCATTTTTTGTGGAACCGTCGGGGCTCATCCAGGTCCATTACCTATGAGGCGGCTTCTTGAAAAAGGAGTTCATCATGAAGAATTCCTCCTTCTCCAGAAAGTTGGCCAGCCTCTGGCCCCTAGGGTTCCGATGCCCACATACAAATTGCCCCACTTTCAGCTCATTATCGCATTTCTTGCCCAGCTTTGCGTTGAAGTCTCCCATAACAACAGTGAAATACGTTTTGGAAGTATGTATGGCCCTACTTATGTCCTCATACATAGCTTCCACCTCGTCGTAAGAGTATATATTAGCAATAATACATGGGCAGAGTATGTATATTCGCGGGCAACTTAGTGCACAACGGTATGGCCATAGATTTTTTGAGATAAATTAAGCTACCTACACCAACTTGAAAAGCCAAGCAAATGCATAAAATAATGTAAAACATAAATGAATAATATGAATATGTATAATGTAAGAATCTTCTCACGTACGCTCTTGAATGTCCTCTTTTTCACGCCTGACGACTTGAGACTTGAGAGCAATATGCGGCTAAAAGTTATATTGCTACGAATTGAGGGTAAAGTTGAAGGATTTACTTGTTGATATCGGTTGCTGCTTCTTATATATTATGAAACAAAGGCCACCGTCTGTCTGTCCAATATGTCTGTTCGCGATTAACTCAAAAAGTGCTGCACGGGTTGTCATGCGGTGTTTTTTGACGAAGGTTTGTATAATAATATGTTGGTTGAAATATATAACGATAAATTTTGGTAGTGTCGGAAAAAAAGTCAAGCTGCCTCAGCCATTAAAGATGTAGAAAAATCCATGCCAGAGCATAAGGTTATAAGTATAACAGATTGAACAAAACAGCCTTATGGCATAAATTAATAATTTGATTATGTTATACATACTGAAGTTTTTTTTTACGCCTGCATTCATGGCTCCACATTAGGTACTATATAAACCTGTGTCGTGGATGCCGTTGTACACATACAACACATACAGAAACACCCAGACCCGAAACAAATATCTGTAGGCCATACACCCCGCGACCGTTCGAATCAAACGGTCGTCTCACATCGCTGGACTAACCGGGTTATCATTTTCTCAGGTATGCTCTTATCTTCACTGTGTTTTTGTGTCTTACTCCTTCAAACTGGAGAGTACCTTATGCGAGGCTGAGTTTTATATTGACTTGAATTTGAAGAAGAATGAATCGAAGGATTTTTTATGTAGATTGTTACTGGTAAATTGATGCCATTTTCAATAATTAATTCCTACCAATCCAACTGTTGAAAATGATTATTGACGACTGACCGTTATGTCAAGCGTATGACGCTTGACATAACGGTCAGTCGTCAGTCAGGTCGTCGGTCAGGTTTACATTACAAATGTTAATAAGGTCGTTAAGTGTTCAAAAAAAATCTATCGCTCAACTATCTTTTTTTTTCATACAAACTGGTCAATTATAAATGCACCACAAAAAGGATAAGCGAAGTCGGTAAAGCCGTTCTCGAGTTTTGTGCTTAGCAATACATTTAGCAATTCATTTTCATTTAAATATATTGGTATATAATAGATAGACAGAAGAAGATTATGATGAGTACCTACCTACAACAATTTTGAAATTTTAACAAACATAAAATCAATCTGTTTAGTTGGCAACGTTTATATTACGTATATAAACGTTACGCTGACGAGCGTATAACATTGGTATGAGGCTCCGTGGAGAGACATTACTTTGTGATTAATATAACTAAAGTAGACGTGTTGAGAAATTCAAATGTGTACTCGTATGTGCTGCATATCTCTCGTCCATAGATAGTGCTGAACGTTGTTTTGTCCTAGTTAGGAGGTAACTTATTTGGTTAGTCGGCAGTTACCAACGCGTAGTTGCTGCTGTGTTACTACCGGTCTCAAGTGTAATACCTGCTGAATTGAATGTGGTACTCCTGAGGGTTTTAGGAGACGACCTGTGTAGTACTTTAATAAGAAATTGTGCTTAATAAACATGATTTCAGATGGCAGACGGCCATTTATACACATACATATCTGAAATTATGATGACTGCTGGATAAAAGCCTCCCCCAAAGAATGCAACAACAACGGAATGGATAAATAAAGGTGGAATGGTAACGTGGGCGTGGCAAGCGCGCCGCAACTATGTATAAACAATCACAGTTCGGCGGAACCATTCATTCGCCGCGCGTAGTGTCTTGTATACTGATTCGGACGACACATCTCTTGGTAAAAATACCGTGTAGGGCCAATTTTAACATGTAATATGAAATGACCATTTGAGGTTTGACATTAAGCGAGGAGGTATATCTTTCCATCAGTAAGTCACAAATAACATTTATTGTTATTATATTTTTAAAAAACATAAAAATATACAAAGGATATAAGAATATGAATATTCGAACTTAAACTGCATAATTTAAGCGTTACTGCTAGCGAATACATTGCTCGTTAAGCACTCGCTCAATTAACGCTATTACTGTCTCCGCTTGCAATGTACAGCATGTAATGCGTCCGCTACACTTCGACTACTGACGTGCGAGCTCGTTCTGAGTATATTGTTGTGTGCGTGCGAGTGCCTATTGCCTACGGGCGTTGTCTTAGTGTGCAAACTTACGCAAACGAGTAGCTGTCCTGAGGATTTATCCGTTGGTGATTGTCGAGATGGTGTTACATTTGTGTAAAAAATTGCACGGTGGGAGATTTTTTTTTTTAGGTCGGTCTTTGTGTAGGCGGCCTGTCTCGAGACGGCACTAGTCTACTTCACCGGGCAATCGGCGAGTGCGGAAGGCGCTCCAGCCTAAAGGTAGGAGAAAAGCGGCGACACTGGTTCTAATACTAAATTGAAGTAAAGGCCTTTTCATCCTTATTTATCTATTCCGTGGCCACAACGAACGGTCCTGGGCTGCCCGTATCTAGCAATTGCGCTCGATTTTCACCATGTCATTGGTCCACCTCGTGGGAGGTCTGATCTCGTTTCGTTCTCGATTCGTGATGAACGAAAATGACATTATTTATATTATAATAAAATTTAATTAAATAATAACAAAATTGTAACCGCGCGAAGCCGGGGCGGATCGCAAGTAAAAAACCGGTCAAGTGCATGTCGGGCCACGCGCAGTGTAGGGTTCCGTAGTTACAGAGTAAAAGATGTAATGAAAAAAATTAATAAATATTTTGTATGGACTTGTTCGAAAAATTTTCGAGAAAAGTACATTTGATCGAATATTACTCGCAAGGCCAACTTAAGTGTGATAGTTTTCCTTTTAATTTCGTTATATGTAGCTACTATTGCCGTAATGTTTGAATTTCTAACAACAACCGTTAAGTCTGTAGGAGGGGGGGGGACACTTGAGTCTAACGAAAATTTGCACTTTAAAGCTTAATAAGTCACGAACAGTTAACTTGATCGAAAAATGATGTTGGGACCTATACTATTTTTTAAAGACCTATCCAACGATACTACACACTATATGGCAATCCAAAATAAAAAAAAAATCCTCGACTTACATGTAGGCGAGGTTACCCTAAATACATATTTTTTCATGTTTTTATTCTACCACTTTATTGGCGTATTTAAGATGTATACTTGAATCAAATTTCAAGTCTCTAGTACTTATAGTTTTTGCGCTAAACCGCGGATGGACAGACAGACATACAGACAGACAGACAGACGTACATGGCGAAACTATAAGGGTTCCTTGTTTACTACGGAACCCTAAAAATGAATACTATATTAGCTTAGGAAACTCAGACTAAGAGAACTCAGCTCACTTGAAATAAAACAAGACTAAAGGCAAAGCTTAAAATATCGCAACCCATTCAACTGTTTTTTCAGTGGTAAATATTTTCGTATTTGTTAGGTTTTCTTACAACTCGCAGCGAAGCAGGATGTTATTATAGAGCAACTTTTAATTAACGGATCGTTAATTTCATTGGAAACTTTCAAAGCTACTGTAAACACAATTATTTTGAGTTACAACTTCGTACTGCGATTTAGATAGAAACGAGTTTATAACAATGTAAAATGGGCTTGTTGACTTTTTTTATAAATACACTAATAATTTTAAAAATAAAAACGAATGTTTTATTTTACATTGGTAAGTAAAAATATTTTTGCATTGTCGAGTTACAAGCTGTAGGCAGCTTGCATTGAATGACATAAATTAATTATTTAATAGGTTTTAATCAAAATCTAATTTCATTACACCAGTTTTCCTTTTACAAAATAAAAACTGTACATACAAACAAAATATGTGAAAATCTTTGAGATAACATATCAATCAGCAGATTCAAACCAAAATTACGAGCTGCCGATTTGTAGACTTGACCATCTTAAAAATTAGGATTCCGTAACGAATGGCTGAAAACGTAACCCATATAGAATAAATCATAATGTCTTTTTGTCCGCTAATTCTCTGTTACAAATCTTATGGATAAACTTTTATTTCACATCAAAATGAACATCTCAAAGTAACACACTCAACAAATACATATTTCAATTGAAACAAAAGGTTCACAAAAGCAAACATTGGACCGTTTTTTATCGAACCTATTAGGACTTTGTTATGTCTGCAGAGAGAGAACACTCATACTCGTATTTCTGAAAAGAAAAATCTGGAAAGAATTGTGACTCGCCTCGCTATTAATTGCTACGTACTTTTTAGTTTTTTTTATCTATTTAAATGAGTATTCTCTGAAACGAATCGGTTCGTATACTCAGTTAGCAACTTATTTTGAGTTTATGCATTAATCATGTACGTTTTATTAGTATGTATCTTCACGCCAGGTCCTTAACGGGGTAGGCAGAGAGTGTAGTCACATTGATGGTAAATGAATATTGTAGCTATTAAACATCTATATAATATAGAAACGCATTATGAGTTCATGTATTTATCATGAAAAAAAACGTAAAAACCTAACTTCATGCCTGTAATCCCCGAAGGGATAGGCAGAGGTAAATAAATCATGTACTTTTACGTACGTTTTATTAATCACAGTGATGGTAAATGAATACTGCAGCCTATAAACATCTTCATAAAAACGGCACTGCAATACCTAATTTACGTACGTAACTTCACGCCTGTAATCCTTTAAGGGATAGGGAGAGGCATATTGCAGTAAAGTGGACAATATTTAATTGGAAGTACAAATAAAAAAACCCAAAAAGAATATTAAAGAATACTTGCGGCCATTTTTTGATAGGCAACGTAGTGGATATATATTCTCTAGGTTATAAATATGCGTTTAGGTTTGCAGCATATCTGGATGAACGAACTTATCTGCAGTGGGATCCCAACCTACTACGGCTACAGGTTTGAAATAACCAACCGTTTTACGAACCAACAAGTTTACGATAAGGGCGTCGAGGTTTGAAAAGCGGAAGCCCCATTATAATCCCTGCAAACTAATATTGAATTACACAACTTTTCTTCCTATTTAAGTTCCTACGATCAATCCGCGATAAAGCAATGCGGATTTGGTGAAATAGGTTACTGGGTTATTCAGAATTCTTCAACCCGTTGCCTAAGTTATTACGTGGGACCAAGTGCTACCCTTTTTATTAGGTTATTTCTACGAGCTAATGCGTACATGACCTAAAATTTGTTTAGGTCCGTCTGGGTTAGGTTAGGATGGATTGTGGACATGTTTGGATTTAATGCTTAGTAGTTTGTAGTCCCAGGAATATGTAAGAAACTTTATGTTTTTTTATGTAATGAAAGTGGAAAATAGGCAGTTCACATTGATGTTAAGTGATGACTGCAGCCTATAGACACCTACACAAAAACCAGGAGTCAAAATGCAGATGCGCTACCACTCCTGAGGCCTAAGGTGTTATGCCTCTGTGCCGGAAATTACAGGGACACGATAGTGCTGAACACTACCATTTAGCGGCAAGTACATTAGGTAAAGTAAAAAACAAGCATGCAGTTCACATGGATGTTAACTGATGACTGCAGCCTATAGACATCTACACAAAAACTCTAACACATGTAATTACAAATTTAAGATCAATTGACACCTATCTATTTGAGTACATTATTGTGATGTGTAGCTTATATTATAGGGTTTGAAGAATAAAAAAAAAAAAAAAACGTAACTTCACGTCTGTAATCCCCGAAGGGGTAGGCAGAGGTAAATGCATGCATTAAAGCATACATGCAAACACCCACGATTCGCCGGTTACGTTTTGGCCCATGTAACAGGTGGCGAGCCTGTTGACATCTCCGGGCACATTACCAAACTTTGAGGTACTGGGAAATTTCCAGAAAATGGAAAAATCCCAATAGAACCAGAGATAAAGGCTTTTTCACCATTATCTCTGATAACCCCCTACCCGGGAATCGAACCCTAACCTCAGCGTAGTAGTAGTGGCCTGCTACCACTAGGCTACCGAGGCAGTTGAAGAATAAATTAAAATTAAATTATTTCATCGGAGTGTGGTATTCGGTTTAACTTCGAAAACTTACTTTCTAATAAAAAAATTGATCGAAATATCTAATTTCCTTTTATACACACCTTGCTTTCGTACAAGATCCTTAAAACATTGATTAAGATATAATAAAAAATAAAAAGATATTTCAATATATTATATCTATTCAATATATTTAACCAAAGTTAGTCTATGGGCGCCCACACAAAACTGCGATGCGATGTGAATTCCTGCGATGCGATGCAGTAAACCATACTTTCAATATGTCAGACGAAATAGCATCGCAACAATGCGCATCGCATCGCAGTTTTGTGTGGATTACTTTAGCGTGTCATTACGATCATAATAAAACATTAAGCGCACAACAAATCACAAAAATTAAATTAAAAATATTATAAACCTACCCATTAAGGCACATAGTATTGAAGGCCAAGGCTCATTATGGATCACTACGCCAATAAACCACCACCACCTATATAGGTAGGTATATCGAAATCAAATTAAACGGCTATCAACCCAAAACTACAAAATAATCCATCATTACGCAAAGAATGACTGAATGCTTTGCACTCATAAAGCTATGAGATCTATCCCCGATTAGTATTTGGGGATCTAAATCAGATCAAAGGCTCAAGGGGCGGGTCGCATTTATTGCAGGGCTGACAACAAATGGGCTAAAGTCGGATTGGCCGCTGTAAGGGAAAAGGGGAATCACCGTCGGGATGATCGTTTGACCGGCAGTTATATAAACTAACATGCAGTTAAGTTCTTACTACGAAAATGTTTGAGTGTATGGTTTGAGTACTTTTCCTGTTTTTTTTTTTTTAATGTAATAAAAGTGGCAAACAAGCGTGCAGTTCACATTGATGTTAAGTGATAACTGTAGCCTATAGACACTTACAGAATGACCAGAGGTCAAAATGCAGATGCGTTACCACTCCTGAGGCCTAAGGTGTTATATCTCTGTACCGGAGATTACAGGGCCGTACATTACCACCTGACCGGAACACGGTAGTACTGAACACTACCGTTTAGCTCGGTGCCTACGCCCGCGAGCTCCGTCACTGGAGCTCTACCACCATTTAAAATGTTTCTTTGTTATTGTAGTTTTACAGGGTGTCTCAGAAATCAACGATAAATCGAAAACGGGTGATAGGCCAAATCAAGACATTTATAAGAAAAATGTGAAAAAAAAATTGTTATGCATTTTTTATATTATAAGGATTTAAAAAAAACGGAAAAACAGACATCCTGTGATGATCTTTCAAGTCCTAAGACTACAAATTTACTTTTTTTTTTAAACGTTTTCCAATTTTTTTTTATATTGTAAAAATATATCAAAAACATTTGTCATGACTTGGCCTATCACCCGTTTTCGGTATATCGTGGATTTCTGGGACACCCTGTAAACTATTGTTCCAGGTTAAGTAAAAAGGTTTGATACGATATAAGTGTATTTATAACTGACTTTGTGTATTGGATTATGATTAAAAATTACCGCAAAGCTAGCACAAATAGACAATGATATGCAAATGCAGACAAATCAGCATGAATGCTTGTAGAACTCAGTTTACATTGATGGTAAGTCAGATTTGCGGTAAATAAATAATTACCTCATTAATTGTGCCTTCCCAATTTATCGTCGCTACGAGTTCACATTGCGTTACGCTTCGTGATACCTAGCAGAGAGTAAGAAGGGAATGTGACTACCTCACATACTGCCTTCACTTGAGAATTCTTCTGCAAGTGCAGGCATTGAACCAATCAAAAGTATTCATGCTATTCAAATAGCGCGGAAGGTAGTAAATACAATAATCCGGATGAGCAGCAGACGTCTTGCGAGAATAAAGTAACTGATATCTACATAGTAATAATATCGTTTAGATGAATTATGTTAACAAAAACATTGCCCAGTCATCCAATGCCTTCTCAATTTATCATCGCTATAAGTTCACATCGATAAGGAATAACATTCGCCGCATGACATCGGCAAAGGTTTTGAACTGGAAAATAACTCATATGTGATTCCGCTCACGAATTGTTCCCTTGGAATACAACGATAAAGCACGTATTTGTGTGTGTATGCAGATAAAGTGGTTATTTATATAACAAGTAGCAGACTTATTGCTGGTAGTGAAGTTTCGGTATAGAAGCTTGAGGTAATTAATAACTATATACATATAATAACTAAATACAATAACAATAATAAATCCCACGGTATTAAATAGAAGCGAGAGCTAAGTATACAGGAAAGAGCATGAAATTAAATTAAACGCAGTTGAGATGAGATCTTTGCGCAAGATCTGCGGTGTTACCCTCACCGATCGCGTTCGTAATGAAGATGTAAGAAAAAGGATTTGTGTGAATGATAAGTATCGGTATAAAAATGAAAAAAAGGAATGCTCCGATGGTTCGGGCATATAGAAAGAATGTAGAATGAGCGAATGACTAAACAGATATACAATGCGAATGTGAATAATTGTAGAGGCCCAGGAAGACCAAGACTGACCTACAATGACCAAATAGGTCGAGTTCTGTGTGATGGTGGGGTAAAAAGTCTTAGGAATCGGCGTGCGTGTATAAAGATAATGATTAAGGTAGACTAGGCAAAAATTACAATTGCGATTACATTTTATGCCTAGTTTTCATGGAAACTACACTCAAATTCTACAAATAAAAAAAGTTAAAACCGTACCCAAACATATCAGGTCTGATTCACACCATACGGGTTTCGATATATTGCCGGGCCGATCGAAACGGTCAACATTCGGCAATAATTTACTTTCTTATCGGATCAACCGATTGGCCGACTCAGATTCTGTACAAACGATCGGTGCACGTACGTAAAAGGATTTGGTAATGGATAGCCTGCATGCAAATGCTTGGTTTATGAGAGTTTTGAATTTAGTTTGTTTTTTGGGTTAAATGATAATAATGCTTTTGAGCGCAGATCTTGCTTCATGCTTGAATTATTATTGTTCAGTCATATAAATATAACCAACCAATAAATAGAAAACAGAAATAGGTACATTATCTGTAAAAAAATCATCTATGTAGCTCTAACGGTACCTATTACAAATATTATATAATGTTTGAGATACCGCCTGGTCACACCGCCGAAATTCCATAAAAACGCCTTATTTGGTCTCTATTACACAGACATTAATCAGTGACGTGTATTTACACGTGCACCTGTGTGCGTAGTGCGTAGCGTGCGTAGGATAACAAACGTCTCCCGAGGAAGAGGTTGGGTGAGGCGGAGAAATCGGACGAGACGTCGAAGTGTCCATTTGTACGTAGTATTATTACATATTCTTTGGCCTAGTGACATACGGTCAGCGGAGTTAGTATTAGGATTAAGTATTCACCCCTTCGGTAATGAACCTTAAAAATGGTAAGTAATCATCTACTCAAAAGTTGGGAACCACTGAGCTAAATATTTATGCCAGTGTTATGTTTAATTGCGCACCTAGCTTAAATATACATAATATTATATCCACTTCCGTGATTAACACCTAACACCGGGGATTTACATTAATTTATAAAGGTTCAACCACTGAACTAAATACATCCACTTTGGTTAGAAATAATATATCCAATTCACTGGATATATCATTCCAGAATTTCGTTTCGAAGTTGAATATGGATAAGCAAAAGAAAAATCTAAATGGTCGTCATTTAATTTTGTGTCGATATACGTATAAAATAGTCTTGTATCTTGTAATCCAAGACTAGCCCTTCATGAAAATACAATCAAGTTATGACATTCATTCGCATAATTTAATCAAAATAATATAAGAGTAAGAAAAGGTAGAAGCGCGCATGGCCCAGCGGCTGGTGTAGATCGTAAGCGATCTGCTCGGTTAAACACTACGGGCGCGGTCGGGTAGTGTGACGGGTGACCGCTAGTGGGAAATGCGCGTTTCCGTGCTTCGGAGGGCACGTTAAGCCGTCGGTCCCGGTTGCTATCGATGGATAGCAGTCGTTAAACCTTGTCGGAGGCCTTATGGGCGGTTTTAAAAACATCCGACAGTGGGTTGGCCACTAACCCACTCACCTCTACCAATCCGCATTGGAGCAGCGTGGTGGAGTAAGCTCCAGGCCTCCCCCCAAAAAAGGGGAGAGACTCGTGCCCACCAGTGGGACGTATAATGGGTTGCCATTATTATTCCACTTATTTATTCATACAACTTATTAAATAATTTTTTACATGTATATGTATAAAAAAACAACAAATATATATATAAAAAGTTAAAAAATAGTGTGCCGCCGGCTGCGAGAGCAGGGTCCAAGCTGCCGGTGGTTAGGGACACAGAGACAGGAACCTCCTCACTATGCGTGCCGTGCCGAGGAGTACTGCTTTCTGTATCAGACCCTTGATCCATACACCTAGCGAGAGCCTCTTGAGATGTTGGTCGAGGCTCTTCGCTATCAGCCCGTTCACCGATACGACTATCGGCACAATGATGGCCGAATCCACATCCCACATGGCGACAACCTCGTGAGCCAGATATTTAATTTCCTTGTCTTTTTTGGCTTTCACGTGATTCTCATCATGCGGGACGGTGATGTCGATCATCATTACGCGTCGCTCCGAGCGATCTATCACCACTATATCAGGCTTATTGGCAACAATTGTCCTGTCAGGGATGATAGATCGGTCCCAATACATCGTAACATGGTCATTTTCTAGAACTGGGTCGGGCACATACCTGTAGTACGGCACCTCCGCGGCTACAAGACCGTATTTCAAGGCAAGTTGCTGATGGATTATCCTGGCTACTTGGTTGTGTCTGTGCAAGTATTCGCCGTTGGCAAGACTCGAACAGCCGGAAACAATATACCTGATTGATTCACCCGGTCGATGGCATGCCCGACATATGTCGACCGTTCCATTCTTCAGGATAAACTTCCGGTAGTTGTTGGTCATTACCACTTCGTCCATAATTGCACAAACAAAACCTTCGGTTTCCCCAAAGAGGTCACCGAATCGTAGCCAGGCCACAGAAGATATGAAATCTACATCGGGCCCATGGAGGGCCCGGTAAAAACGCCCGTGTAGCTCCTTGCCTTGCCATACAATCCTGCGGTCGCTAGTCGTGAGCACCTCAGGTTTGCGCCAGTTCTTTTTAGCCAAAGAGAGTGGGGTGAGTCCGCTGCGACCGCCACCACATCCCGATGCATATCTCCGACGGCGGTCAGGAAGTATTCTCGGAGATTACACACCTCACGGTTGTGTGGAGTCTTAGCGCTTAGAACGCCATGACCCCCACATTTCCGTCGGATGTATAATCTCATCACCGAAGACCGTGGGTGATGCATGCGGTGCGCTGTCAGTAAAGAGCGGACTCGCCTGTCAAGGGCATCCAGTTCGGTCTGAGTCCACTTGAGTATGCCGAAGGAGTACAGCAACACCGGCATGACCCAACGGTTGAAGGCGCGCACCCTATTACCGCTCGACAAAAGACTTTTCAGTACTTTTGTCAGGCGACCAAAGAAACGTTCCCTCAACGATTGTCTCATCTCGACCTCGCGTATACCTATGGCCTCCGCCATACCCAAATACTTATAGCTCTCGGTAGCAGAGAGGTTTCGGAACAGGATGGAACCCGGGAGATTCATTCCCTCAGATTCCATTATCTGCCCCTATTGTACATGCATAACAGCGCATTTTTGAATTCCGAATTCCATCCCAATAGAGTTACTGAAGTTTTCAGTTACCTTCAGTAGCTCAGACAGGTTGGAATTACTGGAACCGAACAATTTCAGGTCATCCATGTATAGCAGGTAAGATATCGTCCGACCACCTCTTCGCAACCGATAGCCAAGCCCCGAAGCCTCTAGCAGCGTGCTAAGAGGATTCAAGGCCAGGCAAAACCATAAGGGGCTCAGACTATCGCCCTGGCAATTCTCACAGGTTCGCCAACCGCCAGGGGCTGCCGAGATCCTGGATAGCGAAGAACCGTACTCCACTGCAACATACATGAGCCCAGAAAGGCCCGAAGAGTTGAATAAATTTTATACAACCCACATGAGCCATGTATGCGGCACGGAATCGTACACCTTATTATTATTATTATTATATAAAAGTGTGTACTCTCTTGGCCGACCAAATGTTTATCCCCAGTCGTCCTTGGCGTAGGCGTAATCTTACTCAAAGCTCTGTAATTCTATTCGGTTATAGTAATAACCTTTTGACTGGTAAAGACGTCTAGAGAATATCTATCAAATATGTTTTTATTAGACCATGAAAGTAACTATAACTATATATATATATATATATATATATATATATATATATATATATATATATATATATATATTTATGTAATGGAAGTGGTAAACAAGCATGCTGTTTACATTGATGTTAAGTGATGACTGCAGCCTATAGACACCCACACAAACTCCAACCTGGAAATTACAGGGCCTACATTACCACCTGACCGGAACACGATAGTGTGAAACACTACCATTTAGCGGCAAGTATATTAGGTAACGCGGTGGTGCCTACGCCCGCGAGCTCCGTTACTGGAGCTCTACCACCAGTAAAATATTTTTTTTCTATAATTTTATTTATTGTGTAACACTTTTAGTCCCTAGCGCGTTCTAATTAACAAGTAAAGCTTAAATAATAAAAATCATTGTTTTTTAAATTAAAACTTTGCTCTCCATTGAAAAAAAACTATTTTTTCCGATTAACCAGTCGTTTCGGGCGCTTTTCAGTTTTTTTTCATCGGTATATTAACTGTTAATACGGATCATGTTACAAAAATAAACGACACACCGTATACCTTAAAGATAACAAACTTACACCCGAAAGATCCAAGTGCTTCATGTTAGAAAATCGCTTTCCTTAAAAACATTTTGTTGATTTCAATTTTATGCGACCGCAAATTCGCTGCCACGCAAAATTTAACTCTATCGCATCCAAGGAAGCGAAGGAAATATTTTTTATTCAAAGGTTTATTCAATTACGGTCGCCGATATTATTGGGATCCTGAGCAAGGTCAATTTGGTAGGCTCAAATCTTAAGCGGTCCTCTTTAATCTTTATATTAAATTTAGTTTGCCTCAAGTTTTCCAAGTAGGTACGTTTTCTTATACGTTATTACGATACCTTTGATCCAGGCTTAATTTCTTGAATGAAATTTGTTTTTTGATGTTCGTTCTTATTTTGGCGTTTACTACAAGCACTTCTAAATTTATAGGTTACTAGCTGTTGCCTGCGGCTCCGCCCGCGTGTAGGTCGCTTTTCGCATAACCTGTAAAAACTCATAAAATCATCCCAGGAACATTGTTTCATTTTTATTTTCCCTTTAATCTAAGTCAGCTAATACCCTATTTACAAAACGAATTTCATTTAAAACCGTTCCGTAGTTTCGTCGTGATTGATGGACAAACATCCAAACAAAGAAACTTTCACATCTATACAAATAAATAAAATTGGAGTGTCTGTTTGTAACATAAAAAAATAATCTTCATATTAAATTTAGTTTGCCTCAAGTTTTCCAAGTACGTTTTCATAAACGTTATTTCGATACCGTTGATACAGGCTTAATTTCTTGAATGAAATTTCTTTTTTGATGTTCGTTCTTATTTTGGAGTTTACTACAATCACTTCTAAATTTATAGGATAAATTAAATTAGAGTGTCTGTTTGTAATATAAAAAAAATAACCGTTCTTTATTAAATACACATTATACCAAAACATTTTCTACAATTTTTGTCTGTCTGTCTGTTTGACTGACAGTCTGTCTGTCTGTCTGTTTGTCCCCGCTAATCTCGGGAACGGCTGGATCGATTTAGACGGGACTTTTACTGGCGGATAGCTTATGTAATGAGGAATAACTTTGGCTACTTTCATACTAGCTGCGCCCACAACTTCGTCTGGGTAGATACTGAACAATCATAAATTCCCAGGCGGACGATGTCGCGGGCACGTCTAGTTTATAATATTAGTGCGATACTAAAAGTTTTTAGGCGTCGGAACGTGTCGATCCCACTGCCTACTATTGAGAGAGTGGGAGAATTATTCTGCTAATGCTGTCAGTCAACCAAACAATAGGTGCAGTAACCGACCAATCGTAAATGCAAGAACGGGGGATAGGCAGCTGCGTCCCAGTAGTCAACAAAAGGTAAGTAACAAATATAAATTAAAGAAAAAACGGAAAGAAAAATTTGGAATTCAGATTCCTGTTACCCACCTTAAACTACGGTAGCTTAGTGGTAAAGCGGCTGGACTGATTATCCTGAGTTGGCAGGTTCGATTCCTGCCCGAAGTCAAATTTTTCTTTCCGTTTTTTTTTTCATATCTATTGTTCACTCGCACGTGTTATTGCAAAACATAAATAGTACAAGTAACAAATAATTTTAAATGGAATAAATATTAATGAATATTCACACTTCTTATTTGTACTTGCTGCGTAAATACCTGATAATATTTACTTATTCAACGTGTTAAGCCACAGCCATTTAATGAATGCTATGTGGTTTATATTCAAACGAACGATTCATTTCACGGTTATCAATACCAACAATGCAATAGTACCAGTTCTGAATTAAAAGAAATGGTTCAAAGCATTGATGGAAGAAATAAAATTAGTTTTATTGTAAAGTTAATTTTATTATACACAGTTTTTCGTCACTTTTAGTTCAGCACTATCGTATTCCGGTCAGGTGGTAATGTAATTTGCCGGCCCTGTAATTTCCGGCACAGAGGCATAACACCTTAGGTCTCAGGAGTGGTAACGCATCTGCATTTTGACCTTGGTCTTTGTGCGGGTGTCTATAGGCTGCAGTCATCACTTAAAATCGATGGGAGCATGCTTGTTTGCCACTTCTATTACATACAACAAAAAGGTTAACTCTTCGAAGACCCACCGTCATAAATATTCTTCATATAATAATAAATAATAATGGTAACCCATTATACGTCCGCATGAAGCGCGCATGGCCCAGCGGCTGGTGTAGATCGTGAGCGATCTACTCGGTTAAGCACTACGGGCGCGGTCGGGTAGTGTGATGGGTGACCGCTAGTGGCAAATTAAATGCGCGTTTCCGTGCTTCGGAGGGCACGTTAAGCCGTCGGTCCCGGATGCTATCGATGGATAGCAGTCGTTAAACTTTGTCGGAGGCCTTATGGGCGGTTTGAAAACATCTGACGTATAATGGGTTGCCATTATTTTTATTATTATTATTAAACGTCCCACTGCTGGGCACGAGTCTCTCCCTTTTTTGGAGGGAGGCCTGGAGCTTACTCCACCACGCTGCTCCAATGCGGATTGGTGGAGGTGGGTGGGTTAGTGGCCAACCCGCTGTCGGATGTTTTCAAACCCTCCCAAATAATGCCTCCGACAAGGTTTAACGACTGCTGTCTATCGATAGCAACCGGGACCGACGGCTTAACTTGCCCTCCGAAGCACGGAAACGCGCATTTAATTTGCCACTAGCGGTCACCCATCACACACCGACCGCGCCCGTATCGCTTAACCGAATAGATCGCTTCCGATCTACACCAGCCGCCGGGCTATGCGCACTTCTTATATATTCTTTATTAACTATCAATTCTTCTCATGAAATCGTCATAACATTATCGATGTTAGAAAGGAAATTTATAAAAGAAAACAATAATGACAGCTCGACTTCATAGGAAACAACAAACAGCCTGATCTGTCATCTTCCACCGTCGAAGCTACCGGCGACTCCATAGATCGAGTGTCCGTGTCAGTCACTCTTTGTTGATAAAACTTTGCATGTGGGTGTAAATGCTAGTTCTATTGAAAGGAATGGTAGGTATTATCCATAGTGGCATTGAATTTTAAATACCATATGATTTCGTTTTTGCTCATAATTAGTATGTATGTGAAATTGAGAAATATCCCAAAATTATAAATAAGATCCTACAGACCGAATTTGACTAACGCAGGCCAAACTGAACGGGGACTAGCTAATTGCGAGATATTATAGTTCTGCACTATGTACGCGCAAACACTGGTGCACTTCCTGTTCTCTAAGACTTATAGGCCGAAGGAACGGAAATCCGACTCGACCGGAGAGAGATCAGGCGCACGGCCGACAACTTTACGTGCTCTCCGAGGCACGTACATCAGCCTCCAGCTTCTGCTGGGCATTTCCTCGCATAAAAAAACAAATACTAACTTTTTAAGACCTGGGGATCGAACCCAAGACTTTTGGCTTCAGAGCCGCGATCGCAACCACTGGACCAACGAGACAGTCATCAGAAAATTCCCAAAAATATGTTATTTAACTTACAAAAATATGAATGTTTTGTAAAAAACGCGAACATAAAAGAAACAAAAATAGAAGACATTATGAGGTAATAGAGATGAAGTCGATAGAAATAAATTAAGAAAAGATAAATTGAGAAGCGTGGCCCTAAACAAATTATTAAAACTGTCGTTTAAACAACTGAAAAGAATACAATTCATTTATGTTTACTCTATTCAATTGAGAAAAATAGAAGTACTTAATTTTTTTCAGTATTAAAAATAGTAATGTACGCTGCATGCAAGTAAAGAAATGAGGCGGTCGGAATTCTAAGGGTGTGTCTAAACACAGTGGAAAAAGAGCAGCAGTAAAACAACGCTTGTAATATTTCGTCATGTTAACTTATTTATTTTATGACGAAACTCAATAGTGAATACCATATACAACAAGAAATATTACACATCGACCCTAGCAAGGAGACTTAAAATAAAATAAAATAGAATACGCTTACACTCACAGCCCCACAGTAAGTATAAACCTGTGTCGTGGGTGCCGTTGTACACATACAACACATACACAATCACCCAGACCCGAAACAAATATCTGTAGGATATACAAATATTTGTTCCGGTGCGGGGATCGAATCCGCGACCCTTCGAATCAAACGGTCATCTCACACCACTAGATTAACCGGGTCATCCGGGTCGTCCTTTGAATGCTTGTTTATCACCATCATGACAAAAATAAACGGAAGATTATAGCGCTGCGTTCAGAACTTTAGTGTTTCGGCGTATTATAGTATAGGAGTGGCAAAGTATGTGATTTTTATATGTCTTTAGGCTGCAATATCAAATATCATCCACGTGAACTGCACACTTTTATCACTTACGTCCATAAAAAAGTCATGCTATTTTCGCGCGGCAAGCATCTAATCACAGCTCGGTATGCCGCGCACGCCAGGCATCAGATTCTCACTTTATGTTATGACCACCCACATGTTATGACACACTTTAATAGCTAAACCACGCTTAATTACATTACGGTTTCTATGTCAATGTTTGTTGGTCGGTAGATCAATACTGGACTCAACGAAATTGAATCAATCGCATTGAAAGCAATTGAAAATTGAATGTTGTTCAATAAGTTTAATATGTTTCTAATAGGTATTTTAAAACAAATATCGTAACATTAGTAGTTAACCAGCGAAGTAGTAGTGGCATGTTTTCAATAGGCTACTGAGGTAGTTATTACTATACTTAGAAGAATCTATATTTCAACCTTTTCACTGGTGGTAAGGCTCCAGTGACCGAGCTAGCGGGCGTAGGCACCACCGCATTACCTATATTTGCCGCTAAATGGTAGTGTTAAGCACTATCGTGTTCCGGTCAGGTGGTCAGGTGGTAATGTACGGCCCTGTAATTCCCGGAAAAGTGGCATAACACCTTAGGCCTCAGGGGTGGTAATGCATTCAATTCAATGGCTTTCAATTCAATTGAATCAATCGCATTGAAAGCAAGCCATTGCAAATTGAATGTTGTATGACTTTTTGTTCAATAAGTTTAATATGTTTCTAATAGGTATTTTAGAACAAATATATACATTAAACTTTTGCCATAGGTGTAGATTTATAATGCATACCCATACATTTATTATACTTATAGTCCTATGACTTTGATCGGTTAGATAGTAATGTATGGCCCCATAGTAAAAAACATATTATTATTTCTGTGAGCACAATATTTTTTTTTGTGAGAGTGGCAAATAAGCGTGCAGTTCACATTGATGTTAAGTTATGATGCGCTGCCACTCCTGAAGCATTAGGTGTTATGCCTCTGAGTCGGATATTACAGGGCCGTACATTACCACCTGACCGGAACACGATAGTGCTGAACACTGCCATTTAGCGGCAAGTATATTAGGTAATGCGGTGATGCCTACGCCCGCGAGCTCCGTCACTGGAGCTCTACCACCAGTCAAAATTATGTGACTAGAAATCTCATTCATAGAATAAGATGTAATAGGTATTTAATATCAAATTTGCTTTACCTTTTTTGTATGTAATGAAGGTGGCCAACAAGCACACAGATACAATCACTGTATAAATGGTGAACTTTGTGAGTCATGATTGATCAATCAATATTATTAGGTCAATAAACTGAGTATACAATTCCACAGAAAGTCATTGAATATTAAGCATTAAACGACTTTGCCTATAATAGGTATAATCATTTTAACATACTTTTAGTAGGTCAACTTGCTAGTATACACTGACTTATTATAATTCGATCAATAATAAATCTTACTGCTATTCTAAATATGTAAGTATGTACCCTCGTATTAGAGTTGGGGCGTGGGGTAGTCCATGTGTAATTTTTTTATCGCCGACGTGTTTATCTTAATCTTAATAATATAAAAATTACGTCTCACGTTGTTTGTCCGGACTCCTAAACTAATTAATCGATTTTAATCAAACTTTGCACACCGTGCGAATTTTGCATACATAGCACGTCTGCATCATTTCTTTTTAACTGTTATAATCTACATCGACAAGATATGCAGCCATAATCAAAATTGGAATGACAGATTGTTAAATTAAAAAAAAATGAACAATATAGAAAGCATAGACAAAAAGAGGTTTTAATACTCGTACATCTCAAATCACAAAGAACAACTAATAATTGTTGATGTTGTTACCTCTCGTTCTGGTCAATAAATTTATTTTTATTCCTATTTTATATCAATTAAATTTAAAATGAAGTTTGAAGTTCTGAATCGAAACTAGAAGTTTTATCAGTTAAAACAACATATTACATCACGAGCTTGCAACGCCGTGTCGAATATTGCAAGACCCATCCTCTTGATTGATGATGCACCCGACAAGGATATCATGGTCGAACAGAAATGCCAGCCGTTAAGACAAATGAAGGACGTAATATAATCCGCGTGGAATGCAGTAGAATCCACCCAAGAACGGTTTGACTGATGATGGTTAACGTGTGGGTGTAGCGAAAATTTGCTTGAGTATAATAGGAAGCGGGATATTTCTTGTCTCTACTATTTAGGTCTATGTACTCGTAAAATGTGTGTAAGTACCATTTAATAGGTA
The DNA here is from genome assembly GCA_036365455.1 of Macrosoma leucophasiata. Classification (NCBI taxonomy): domain Eukaryota; kingdom Metazoa; phylum Arthropoda; class Insecta; order Lepidoptera; family Hedylidae; genus Macrosoma; species Macrosoma leucophasiata. The sequence goes on from JAWQUS010000024.1 coordinate 15,329,541, forward strand.
ATGAAATAATTTAGTTGCTTTAGTTACCTTGATGTGGATATGAAGAGAAACCGATCATACTCATACGAGTATGATCGGATGATATACATCATACCTACAACTGATACAAACCCAAAAATAATAAATATTAAACACAGTACGTACATTCGATAAAATTAATTCGTAATAAAAAAAAAACTTGATTGGAAAAGAAGGATACTCGTGATCAAAATAAAAATAAGAATAGTTACTTAAATTGATTTTTCTTTACTCAAAATGAAATTTTACACCCCAAGCTAGAAATTGGGTTACGTATCTATTGCATCCTTTTGATTGATGATGCACCCGACAAGGATATCATGGTCGAACATAAATGCTAGACGCTAAGACAAATGGAGGATGTAATATAATCCACGTGGAATGCAGGAGAATCCACACAAGAACGGTTTGACTGATGATGGTTAACGGCCCATTTATTGCATTAATCAGGTCCTTGTGATTCGTATATGGATATTATTTAATAGCTACTGGAATAATAATATATAGTTGCTGTAATTATCTTGATGTGAATATAAAAGCGCCTTAACAACTTTATCGAAACGCGGGATTATCGACAATTTGTTAGAATGTAATAAGAAGTGGCCGATTTGTCAGATTTGTATTTTAGTACGAATATCATTGTATTCTAGAATTATTTTTTTTATTTAAAATCCTACAAATTATTATCCATTTGGTATTATTTTAAAAATGGTGCCACTATTTTCGGTTTCACTTAATTATTTTAAAATTAGAAAAACCGCAGATTTTTTTTATTAAGTAAGGACACTAGTCATATAAGTACAATAGAATATTATTACCCTTTAACTTAAATTCTAATTCTTCTCCGTACTGATAACGTTATTTTACATCGCAAGCTAGAAACTGGATCGCATATTACATGACCCATCTCCTTGATTAACGATGCATCCGACAAGGATATCATGGTTGAACACGAATGCCAGCCGCTAAGACAAATGAAGGACGTAACATAATCCACGTGGAATGCACGAGAATCCACCCAAGAAAGGTTTGACTGATGATGGTTAACGTTGGGCGGGTGTAGTGGAAATTTGCTCGAACGGGGAGCGGCCTACTTCTTGAATTATTTAGGTCTCTGTGATTTGTCTATGTATGAAGTTTGTTAGCTTATGGAATAACTTAGTTACTTTTAGTACTTTTGATGTGAATATAAAAGCGACTAAGAACTTGAAGCGCGCATGGCCCCGCCGCTGCTGTAGATCGCAAGCGATCTACTCGGTTAAGCGATACGGGCGCGTTCGCGTGTGTCAGCAGTGGGGACGTGTCAAGGGTTGCCATTATTAACAAGTTAGTAATATATTTGAAAAAAAAACTGACCGAGTATCATACAGCGAATCTATACTTTTTCCTTTTTCAAAACGTTTAATGACGTTTTGAAAAAGGTATAGATCGCGAGCTGGGTCGCATAATACATGACCCAACTTCTGTTTTTACGATGCACCCGACAAGAATATAATGGTCGAACACAAATGCCAGCCACTAAGACAAATAAAGGACGTAATATAATCCATAAGAATCCACTGAAGAGAGATTTGATTTGATTTGATGAGATGATTTTGGCTAGGTGTAGCGAAAATTTGGTCCAATGTAAATAGGCCTATTACTCGAACTTTAAGGTCTGTGTGACTGTAATATTGTTAGTAAATAAAACGCTAAAACTCGAGAACGGCGGGACCGATTTAGCTTATTTTGGTTTTGAATGATTTCTGGAAGCCCAGAGAAGGTTTAAAAGGTAGGAAAATATGAAGAAATTGAAGGGAAATAGTAAAAACCACAATTCGATTTTCCCATACAAATAGTCCGTATCTATCAAACCTTTCACACATTATTTCAATCTGAGGCAATACAAAGTTTGCCGGGTCAGCTAGTATTTTATAGATAAAATAATGGTTTATTACCTAATGTTATTTAGTACTGAATATTAACGCTATGAGCTGAATACTTATAATTATTATTTACGTATTACTTCAAGCCAATTCCGTATGTTATTTTTAAACTGGATAAACACTGTTTTTTTTTAACTTAAGTAAGAACAACACTTTATGGTTCGTACTAAAAAGGTTTTTTACTGAAAAGAAAAAAGCACAAATTTGTTCTAAATGAAACAACATATTACACCATAAGCTATAAACAGGATTGCCTATTAGATGAACCATCCTCTTGATTGATGATGCACCCGATAAAGATATCATGGTTGAACACGAGTACCAGCCGATAAGACAAATGAAGGATACGAATATAATCCGCGTGGAATGTACGAGCATCCACCCAATAATGGTTTGACGGGTGATGGTTACCGTAGGCGGGTGTAACGAAAATTTGCTTCTATGTAATAGGATGCGTGTATATGTCAGCTCAATGAAGGTCTGTGTGGTTTGTATAATACCTATTGTATTATACCTAATTTTTGTTAATAGCATTGTTGAAAATGACATAACTAAACTCATATTTTGTCTTCTGCCTTCACTGCCTTAGCAGCCTCTTTCAACCTATCATTTACTGGTGGTAGAGCTCCAATGATGCAGCTCGCGGGCGTAGGCACCACCGCATTACCTAATATATTTGCCGCTAAATGGTAGTGTTCAGCAATATTGTGTTCCGGTCAGATGGTAATGTACGGCCCTGTAATTTCCGGCACAGAGGCATAATAGTTTTTATATTATTTCGCATTAACACATGCTTGTGAAATATATTTTATTTATAAAGAAAAATAAAAGAGGCATAATATCTTAGGCCTCAGGGGTGGTAACGCATTTGCATTTTGACCTTGGTCTTGAGTGTAAACTATAGCTTATTTGCCACTTTCATTACATAAAAAAGCCTAGTGGTAGTACTACTACTAGTAGTACTACTAGACGCTAGGGTCCTGGGTTCGATTGCCGGATTGAAGGCTCTCAGAGATAACAGTATAATAATCCTTTATCTCTGGTTCTATTGGGCTTTTTCCATTAAGATTTCCGGTAGCTCGGAGATTGGTAATATGCCTGAAGATGTCAACAATCTCGCCTGTTACGGTTACGTGGGCCAAAACATTACGGCGAATAGTAAGTGCTTGCATGTTTGTTTGAATGCTTGCATTTACTTCTGCCTACCGGGGTTTACAAGAGTGTTACATTAAGTTTTAAGTTTATATCTTGTCCGAAGTTGGAGTTAAATGAGTGTATTCAGTACATGCAAATACTTACTATTTGCCAGGGACGTTTTGTTCCATATATCTACCAAAAAATAATAACCTGAGATGAAGCTCTGTAGTGTTTCAGGATCGGGATATCAGGCACTCTACACACTTTGCCTACCTCGTAAGGGACCTGGCGTAAAGATAAATACATACCTACCTATTAGATGGCGAGATAATTGATATTACTGGTCATATTACCATCCGAGGTGGCACTGGAAATATGGCGAAAAATGGAAAATCCTTATAATATTTATCCCATCCATCCGGTAAATGGACCTAAATATCAAAAAAGTAGAAGACTACGAGCCCAAGCTTTGAGGCTATTTTGTTTGTAGAATCATTAATATGTTACAATGAGAAATTCTGGTTTCATGATATCCAGCCATAAAAATTTAAAAAAGCAAGCACTAATGGCTTTGACATGCAGGAAGAATGTCAAATGAGCGATTTCAAAAATATGTTCTACGAGTAATATTAAAATTTTAATACAGTGTTCACTTTTAAAAACCTGCTTAGATGATGCTTACACGGGACTAGAGGGACCAAGACTGGATCTTCTTGAACTATAAGAATATTTATATGAGTATACCCAAAATCTTCTAAATTAGTGTGTGCGTGTAGACATAGAGAGCTTCAGTTTGACCGTCGGTATATGAGTTGATATAGACGATATAGATGTCTGCACTCATCACTTACCATCCATCGCCACCATCATAATATAATTGGGGAAAAAGTTTCTTCGCATTTTTTAAGATAATTCAAAACATTTTTTAATATAGTTTATTTAGTAGTGGCACCAAAATGTATCGAGTTTCTTCATTAGATTCACTCATCTTGACAGTACGAAAAACAAATAAAAATGACACATTTGCCTAGTTTGAATTTGGAATTATGTTCTTTAAAATTTTAACTTTCAATGATACCAAAACCAGCCAGATACAAATACTACAGCCAAAGAGATTTTATTACAAGTTCATACATACTATAATGTGAAAAGACTTTTTCCCCAACCTATTATAATTTGAAAAGAAATAGATTTCGATATAAAACTTAAGCCGTGATATAAAATCTATAAAAACTTTTAAAATAAAATATTAAATATAGTAAACTAAAAATATTTAAATGAACAAAATTATCGAATGTTGTCACCCAAAACCTGATAGTAAGTATGTATTTATTAGTAGGATAGTATTAATAAAATATTTTCGTTCAATGCATGTTGTACTGTAGTTATAATAATAATATTCTATTTATTTTCTTCAGATCAAATGTATATTAGTAAAAAAGGTATTTTTTATTTCCAATTATAGTGATAATTAAAAACTCAAGAAAATATAAAACAATCAGATCTGTTTAATATGGCCTAATTGTATTACAACACCACGTTTAAAATGTCTCATATAAAATAATATAAAAAAATATATTTACCAAGCTGCACCTAAACTCGTGGTAACATTAATTCGAACAACCCTCAAAGTTGAGAAAAATATAAAAAACATTAAATATCATCGCAATAAATTTCCAAGCCATTAAATTTCCGCCCCAGAACACCGCATTCACGTTAACTAGATAACAATAATTACTACCAGACAGGCATTTTTACGGTAACAGTTAACTAGAACCACCCAGGTTGAAATCACCTGACGTTATCTTAACAGACCATTAGACGAGTATAACGTCTAACGCTTGTCAAAAGCGAAATAAACCTTTAAGTACTGTTTCCAAGCATTTGCACTTTTTACAGACACATTTGAAACGCTTTACCTGAGCTACTTAAAACAATCACCAACTGCAAATTTGATTCAGTCAAAAATTTTCTATTTACAATATAAATCACAAATGTTTTGTCACACACACAACACGGAGTCACTGATAGTCACACATTAGGCGTTAACTCTGTAGAGACGTCGACCACGAATCGCGATTTTGGCCTTAGTCGATTCTCGTAGCGCGTAGCGTTCGACCCGACCGATCTGCTACGTTGCCGCGCCGGCACTGGCTACGTCCAGCTACAATCTACGGCTACACTGCTTAGGTTTATTGGTCCTAGTAGAGATTTCAAAATCGATAGGTTTATATTATAATACTATTAATTATATTAATTTAGAATGTGAATTATGGAAAGTTAAAAAGATTATATGAAAACACTATTTTTAAAATAAAAATACAGCAACAAGTTTCCAGTTTCTCATAATTGAAAACAAAACTTTTTTGATGACAGACAGACTGCATCTCGTAATAACTTATATTACGATATGCAAATAACAAGGCTGCAAAATTTTGCATTTATGTTTCAGTATTATTCTGTACTGCAAATTGAGTATTTTAAAAGAGAGGTATACGGACAGTATTTTTTTAGTAAATAAAAATATCCCATAAGAAAAACTTATGTAATAATAATAATTTTGTATTTATTAGTTTCATTAGCATATCATAGTTTCGACTATACAAGGTGACATTTTCATCGTTTCATTCGTTTTTTTTTTAATTATTTCAATGACACTTTGCAAGTTATTAATAATTCGCATAGATATGTATCCGTATAAGCAAATATATAGCAATAACAGGTAACTACTCGCATTCAAACATATCTGCTGGCGGCCACAATTTACCTGTTATGGTTTGGCAGATATACCTATAGATGTCGAGCTTATTAACATCAAACGTTACCAATTTCCTAGTATGACATTGGGAACCTTAAAAAAATCTGAATATCCCATTAGCACCTGGACCGCTGACTTGGAAATCGAAACCAGGACTTCAGAAGTGGTGACTTGTTACCACGTAGAGACGTGAGGACTCCACCGCCTGCTAGCGGAAGAATTACCTTCTATCGGAAGATTATTCTTCCATTAGTGCAGTCAATCAACCGAACAAACCACTCCAACGGGGCGGTAGTAAGTGCAATAACGCCCGATGGGCAGAAGAGTCTTGCGATAAAACTACTGCTACTGCGATCGCCAATCCGCATGCCAAGCGTGGCGATTATGGCATGGAGAGGCTTTGGTCCAGCAGTGGACATCTTTTGGGTGATATGATGATAAACTTACTGTTAGGGTAAATAACAAAATATTAAATAATTAAAGCAATTAATATTATAACAACAATATTCTGCCAAATAACGTTATTATGGGAGAACTGGAAAAACAACATTATCCCGGGAATTAAGGGTCAAGACGATTAATCATGTTGATTTCTAACCCTTTTAGGTTGCGATAAAGGACGTATGATGCTTACCTTCGCTTAAAGCCCACTCTACACTCACGGCACGAATATCAGTTAACGCTCCTAAACGCATTCCCGTTAGCGTTCGCGCGGTTTCCTGATCGGTGTCGGTTTTTCAATGCAGCCACAATATATTTGCTGCTATCAGTGCCGGATTAGCCATATAGCAGGAGGCAGCAAATGCTACGGGCCACGCGACTTGGGCCCGGGCCTGTGCCCAAAAAAACTCACAAATATGTAGTACACCTTAGCTATTCAAGCAAGCATATGAATAGCTAAGGTGTACATTATTATGTTGCAAGTTGGCAATACCACAATACTTACAGGGGATTCCCCCTAATATTGTTTTCGATTCCTTTTCGTAAATGTTCTGTTTTATTTACATCCCAAATTTCAATAGGCAATGTAACTCTAGGGCCCCATGGTCACATTTGCTACGGGCCCCGTACCGGCTTTATCCGGCACTGGCTGCTATCATACATTGCGTCACAGTGGTTGCAGCGATGACGTCATTGTCCGATTTCTTTATGATTGCGAAGCTGGTGTGTGGACGCGTTTTAATTGCGAAGTTCGTGACTCGGATGGTTGCATGAATTCACTCGCCCTTACATGGGACAAAACGTAACCTGCGAATCGTGGGTGTTTGCATGTATGCTTGAATGCATGCACCTCTGCCTACCCCTTTGGGGATTACAGGCGTGAAGTTAGGTTTAAAATTCTAATCTATACTAATATTATAAAGCTGAAGAGTTTGTTTGTTTGCTTAAACGCGCTAATCTCAGGAACTACTCGTATGATTTGAAAAATTCATTCAGTATTCAGTATTAGACCACCATTTAGCCCACTTATCGCGGAATATAGAGGCAGGTTTTAGGCTATATAAGATAAATAGGAGAGGGTAGGTAACATTGCAACCGTGTGAAGCCGGGGCGGGCCGCTAGTACGTTATAAAAGTGTTTCAACTGTGAAGTTAAGTGTTGCGTGGTGCTACTAATACCCTTAAGAATCTAGATTAGATGAAAGGTTAGATGAGAGTAGCGAGAGATATTTTTTATTCTGGGTCCTCTTCCGCAAAAGAATAAAATGATAATCTTTATAGCATCACTCCTGTGTCTATCTATTCTTCTATCACAATCAATTCCATCAATCAATTGCCTATATAATTAAAATTTGGTACAGGTAAGAAGCTTGGTGCATATAATGTAAATAAGTGAACACAATAGCAACTGAAAACAAATAATGAAACTGACAATTCAAACTGCGTCAAACACTAGCTTCAAATTCCCTTTATCGTGCGTCCGATGAAATTAGTTTCGGTGTGTATTGAAATGGAAAAAAATGTAGGTGTGGACTTGAACCGTGCTCGTAGCGTCCAATGTACGCTTGCTTCGGCGAAACGAAGCCGAAGCTGTCATAGAAGCACTTTGTTTGCATTGCCGCGCAGTTCGTTTGCAGGGGTATGCATAGAGAAAGTAATACACTGTGGTATGTACAAAAACTTACTTGTTTTTCGTATTTTGTATACTCAACAAGCGAACAGAATTCCGACTGCCCGCGACTTCGTCCCCGTGTGAATTAATGATTGTTCAGTACCTACCCGGACGAATTCGTAGACGCACGCAGCTATGGTTTGTCCTAACTAGGATGATAATTATGACAGCTCATGCCTATGAAGTTCTGAAATCTATCCCTTACGATAAGTATTAATTTTATATCATTTTTCATAGACGAGTAACCGCCCACTTAGTGATTTCAATGCATGTCTACAGACCGATAATTATCAAATATCGCAACAGACTGCCGAAAATCGATATTAATAAATTTATACAATCGAACCTTTTAAAAAATAATGTCTTACTTTAAATGAAATACTTTATATTTATGATATGTATGTACATATGTGTATTGTGGTAATGTACGGCGCTGTAATTTCTGGCACAGAGGCATAACACCTTAGGCCTCGGGAGTGGTAACACATCTGCATTTTGACCTTGGTGTTCGTGTAAGTGTCTATAGGCTACAGTCATCACTTAACATCAATGCGAACTGCAAGCTTGCTTGCCACTTCCATTACATAAAAAAAACTAACCTCAACATAAATGAAGATTTCCATTGTCTCTCAATATTTGCTCCGTTCACACAAAAATATAATAAGTGAATATTTCATCGCATTGAAACAAGCATTCAATAACATTTTGCTTTTGTACAAGGTCGTATATAAACCTTCCAGAATACGCTATAATTCCTCCACTCCAGCCGTAGTACTCTGATGGGCGGGTGAATGTTCCAGATAGAAATCCGGGGCCGCTTCAACATTTATATTGCCAGACCCAACACTTTCGGGTGAATAGCTCCAAAGAATTTTGTTCTTTAAATCCCCTTTGAAGTAATAACTTTATAACCGCCCCGTATTAGAATGGCGAAGAATTATTTGATTTTGAACTATTTGTCGGGGAATGTAAGATTTATCATTCTTAAAACAAAGAACATATTATTTCGTACCTACAAAAGGCAAAAGAGAAGTCCTTTGATGTTTGCTAAAAAAATTTTTTTTTTCAACCTTTTCGGATCCTAGTGCGTTCCCGAAGAGGCATATTTTTTGGTTATAGGTACTCGTACCTACACAACAAAGTTTTCGCGAGTGTATACGGGCAACTTTATTGTCATTTTTTTTTCTGGTTGCGCGTATTCCTTTTTTGTTTTTTTTTTCAGCTTTATGTCTGATTAAACTGTTTAAGTGTACTTATTATGAATTTGGTGAAGTTGTTGAACGATGTGCATGTACTTTCTTTTGTAACTATTTCGTTGAGGTCGAATGGGCTTATGTTTACCATGGTGCAGATTTTGAAATGGTCGTTGCGTTCTTTGCTGAAATATTATACGACGGCAACTGAATTGTGTTTTACTCCTTAGTATTATTCATGACTAAATCTCATTTTATCGATTTGATAGAAATAGGGAGGTTCGCACGAGAATCAAAGTTATCGACATAGCCCACCGAATAGTGAATCTCAAACTCGATTAAACATCAAGCTATGCGCGTCGTGCGTATTCAATATAAACTTGTAATCAAGTTCGCTGCTAATTTATGAGTCGATGAGATAATCTATGCCGCCAAACGGTAGTGTTCAGCAATATCATGTTTCAGTTAGATGGTAATGTATGGCCCCGTAATTACAGAGACATAACAACTAAAGTCTCCGGGGTGACAACGTATCTGCATTTTGACCTCTGGTTTTTGTATAGATGTCTATAGGCTGCAGTCATCAGTTAACATCCATGTGATGGTGGGATCAAAAGTCTTAGGAATCGGCGTGCATGTATGAAGAGAATGATAAAAGTAGACGAAGCACGAGAGGTTTGTCAGAACCGGGATATCTGACGCTCTACACTCTCTGCCTACCCCGTTAGGGACCTGGCGTGAAGATACATACATACATACATAAAATACATAAAAAACACTGAAAATAAATCGCGACAAACCCCTATCATTAGAGTTTTCAAGTAATACATGTACCTATTGTCTGACATCCCGGTTAGTCCAGCGGTGTGCGATGACTGTTCGATTCGTAGGGTTGCGGGCTCGATCCCCGCACCGGGACAAATCGCCTCTTTGCAAGAATAATGTGACATTTCATATAGAACGATCTATATGAAATGACACATTATTCTTATAAAGAGGCAAAATATTTGTATGGCCTACAGATATTTGTTTCGAGTTTGGGTGTTAGTGTATGTGTTGTATGTGTACCACGGCACCCACGTCACAGGCTTATACCTACTGTGGGGCTGTGAGTGTAAGCTTATTTTATTTTTGTTTGAAATATTTATTTATCGCTCTTAAACTAAGACCTACCAGTAAGGGAATATTAAAAGTTTTCCAAATATTTAATTAATATTACACGTCCGGGCACAATTCCAACATATTTTTATTAAAATGTTATTTACAAAATTGCTGACCTCAAAAATATTCCGCCATTAATAAATTAATATACTGACTACGCTCGTCTGATTTAATAATGCTAGTTTCTCTTTAACATAGATTTATGATAGCTTTCATCCAGATAATAAATATTATTTTATTGCGTCCAATTTTCAATATTTTTATGCAATCTTTGGTCAATAAAAGTTGATAAAAAATACTATCATTGACTTATAGAGAATCTAATTACTTAGGGACTGAAGTCTTTGTGTGTCTATGTGCTTACATTTTTTTCGACTTTCTCTTTTTTATATACATTGATTAATAAATAACATATTATTTTTACATATCTTTTTTCTGGAACTCTGCTAAGTGAATAACATTGATCTTGACGAATAAGTTTTTCTTTTTCTTCATTTATTATCATTGAAGGAATAGAAAAAAAAATGTTTATTATGTTTTAACCAAGTAGTTTAAATTCTAATTTTTGATTTACTGTTAATATATGATTTTGCTTTTACTATATGTAATGGTTATTCGCTCTAGGTAGTTTATGATTTATTGACGTTTTGAAAGTATCTGTAATAAAATATCTATTTGAAATAAAAATATTTTCTATTCTATTCTATTCCATTCTATATGATGGCGAAAAACCAATTTTCAGGTCAAATAGACTCTAATGGTAAGTGAATATTACAATCTATAGAAATCTATACAAAAGCATAGGTCTAATTGCAGACGCGTTGACATTTTTGGTTTGGCCGCTGTAATACTTCTTACAACCCAATCATTGCGTAATTTAACCGTAATGATGCAATTGTAAACATTCAACAAGCACGTGTTTAAAAAACGTAACAATGTTAAGTGTATAAATAAACACGATAACCTACATAACCAAATAGGCCATACCCTTTACACTTTACTGTTATATGCCTGCCAATATGTCTATATGGACGCATAAAAAGTATTATATCATAAACAATCTTTAACACGACGCGTCGCGTAAAACGCAGGCAAAGAGGATGGAAAAACCGGCCATTTGCGAGTTAGATTCTTGTGAAGAGAGTTCAGTAGAATTGAGAAACTGCCTATGTTATTTTATACCATACCAAGAAAGCAAAGCAAGAACTTGCCAAAGGAGGAGAGGAGCATAATTAAGGTAAGGAAATATGAAAGAGTTCGCAGCGACTACATAAGATCAAAAACTAAAGTCACAGACGCTTTGGCATTTGTTTTATAACAAAAATGGCGATGGGCGGGTTACATAGCTTGAACAGTTGACAAGAGATGGTCCAACAGAGAACTAAAGTGGCAGGGGCCACAAGGAAAGAGAAGAACAGGCCGAGGTCACGATGGGCTGATGACATTAGTGTCATTGCTAGCTCAAATTGGGTCAGACATGCAAGGAATAGAGACAACTGGAAGACACTGGAGGAGGCCTATACTCAAAAGGGGTCCTTAATAACTGATGTACTATACTCGTATTACTGTAAAGGTACATTCAAATCCGTCTAGTACTTTTTTCTCGAAAGAGTAACAACAAATATAAACTTTCGGAGACCACGTATCGGCAAGCGCAGCGTAGGACGTCCACCTGCAAGATGGACCGACGACCTAATCAAGGCTGCAGGAACCCGCTGGATGCACGTCGCTTCCGATCAGTCGGCATGGAGGTCATTGGGGGAGGCCTATGTTCAGCAGTGGACGGCTACGGCCTATGGCTGATATGATTATGATGATGATGATACGAGTGTGTGTAAAACACACAATGTTCTTAAATGTATATACTTTTATATATGTATATATTTCTTATCATTCATGTATAATTCTGCCAACGTCCTTGGATGTGGAATCCGTACGTCACCGAATGTCTTCCAGTTGGAAACCAGCATCGAGCTTCGGCTTAGAACAATGCTGAACTGGAATCCATTTGGTGCAGCCGTGAGACATGGCCAAATATTAACTTGTATATACTCTTTTAATATATTTATTGAGGTATGTATCTTTTATAATACAAAATTGGTACCGTGATACGCATCATTTTGTTATTTAATTAAATATTTTTTATGTTGTATAATATTTATATTTTCATTGAATATATTACTTTTTATTCGTTCTTGGGTACCAACCTATTTTCGTTATGTTCGTTATCGTATAGGGAGGCCTGGAGCTTACTCCACCACGCTGCTCTAATGCAGGTTGGTGAAGATTCCGGTTAGTGGCCAATCCGCTGTCGGATGTTTTCAAACCGCCCATAAGGCCTCCGACAAGGTTAAACGACTGCTATCTGTCGATAGCAATTGGGACCTACGGCTTAACATGCCCTCCGAAGCACGGAAACGCGCACTTTAATTTGCCACTAGCGGTCACTCATCACACACCCGACCGCACCCGTATCGCTTAACCGAGTAGATCGATCTACACCAGCCGCGGGGCCATGCGCGCTTACAACACCCCTAACATTTCGTTATTAATTCGTTATGGGCGTCTCTGGTGAAGACTTTGTCCAGCAGTGGACGTTTTCTGGCTGGAAAGAACCTCCACAATCTAAAAATTTATTTTAAATTTTAGGATTGACAGAATGACGTACTTACTTCAACCAAATTTCATTTCAATCGGAACACTAGTTTTGATGCAAATGTCTGTGACGGATAGTTTAACAAACAATAATTATAAAAGACCATTTTTTTCCCTTTTGAGGCACGGAACCCTAAAAATGCTAGGGGAAACCGTAGTAAATATTCCGAATGGCATTTTGCATAGTAAAATTTGTACCTGCTCGGTTTCGATAGCACTTCGCTCGTCTCTGATAACTTAATACCGTCGGCTCAAAAATAAATAGATTTCAGAATTGAAAGTCCGGGGACGTTTCCATGAATATTTTTAATCGGGAAATCCTCGTTCTTAATGAAGAATTAATTAAACCACAAGCCACCAATTGGAAGCTGACGTTGATCCACGGTATTATTAAATTATGGATGTAGTGTTGTATTTTTTGTAGGATTATATGTATAAGTTTGAAATTGTCGTGTAAATATCAAATTTATGGTTTCTGATAACTAATTGTTGCTTACCATCATGATGGTGGGGTCAAAAGTCTTAGGAATCGGCGTGCATGTATGAAGAGAATGATGAAGGTAGACGAGGCACGAGAGGTTTGTCAGAACCGGGATGTCTGGCGCTCTACACTCTCTGCCTACCCCGTTAGGGACCTGGTGTGAAGATACATACATATAATTGTTGCTTGGTATGAAATGTAATTGAAATGGCATGTTATTCTTTTAACTTAATTTTAAATTAATTGTTTTATTTTTTAACTTTTTATAGTTTTTTATTGAAAAATGGAAAGAAAAATGTACTTCGGGCAAGATATGAACCTTCGACCACTGGATCACTAGCCAGAGCTTTAAGCTACTGAATGACTGAACAGAACTTTAATAGGTAAAATTAATGTTATTGCATCGCCTTGTGATGGTGGTATTTATTTCCATTTACCAAAATTCTCTAAGATATTATTATTTCACTTGCGTGTTTCAATACCATAAAATGTAACAATTATTTATACTTCTATTGATAACTATCGATACTACTTAAAGGATTTTGTAATAACATAAAAAAATAAGCTTGTGGTAGCACGGTGGCAAAAAGATCAGGTAATGCGATGGTGCCTACGCCCTCGAGCACTAGTATAGGAACTCTACTACTACTAGCATAAGCATATATACATAATTATGAGAATAGCTGCTAAATTCACATATTACCAGGAAATCAGAAAACAGATGTAGCTCCTTTTAATTAGATGACACATTTTCGTTCTCCCTTTAGTATATTATCGGATGCCCGAGGTTAAGGAAATAATATTTGCAACGCAAGATATTAGATAATGATGCGATGTTGGCACTAATTAAGTTAACAGCTGGTTCGGCTGGTCTCTAGCGTAATATGGAAGATAAATATTTGATAGATATTAAAAGGATTACATCTGCTCCGAGTGTGCTGGTTCTTATTGTGACTCTCTTGATCTTGCTCTTAGATCTAGTTGCTATGAGGAATTCTATAGATAAGGGAGACTGTTCATCTACTTGCTCGTAAACGATTCTGACGATGAGACTGAGTTACCCATCGCAGCGATGAACGATCCTACCCCTTCGGACATTACAGGCGTGAAGTTACGTTTTTATTACAATGAAATGCCGACTTTAATAATTTTGGCTTGGCACCGACTTCAAACCTATTGGTGAATAGGACATATAAATAAAAGGTAGTATATAATTACTATTAAATCTTTATTATTTTTCACTTTTTAGATTTGAAGTCGGTTTTCTTAACGTTGCTATTTTTATTAAAACATTGAATTTTACAGTTGTGAACTGCATGCTTATTTATCACTTCTATTACATTTACTTTTACTTACATAAACTGCAAAATTTTTAAGCGTACAGTATGCAGCTCTTTAAAATAATTTTCATTCATTACACATACATACAGCGTTCTGTGAAAAAAATATCCAAAATATTATGCATATTCAACAAAATTAACTATTCAGATTGGACGATAGCCGAATAAATAATTTTAAAATTAGATACTCCATTCATCCGCTTAAAATTCATCGGTTCTAACAGGCAAAAGTAGTCAAATTTTATATGGGAGAGAAGAAAAGAAATACAAGTTTCGGCGGAGAAAGTCCGTTTATAACAAATTTAATAAGACCGCTTTACGAAATACACACGGGATGCACTTTTGGCTACAACTGCTGCGTCTTTGTTTACTTTAAGGTGAAAAATGAACGAACAGGGACAAATGTATTTTAAAAGGTTTATAGGGGTCGTCACGACTATCAAAAATAAAGTCCGACGATTAAATTTAATAGTTTCAAGGACGGCAAAGATTGCGAATAACTATTGGAATGTTCGTAGCTCGTAGTTCTTCGGCCCACAAGTAGCATCTACAATAAATGCACCTGGGTGCACTATCGTGTTCCGGTCAGGTGGTAATGTACGGCCCTGTAATTTCCGGTACAGAGGCATAACACCTTAGACCTTAGGACTAGCAACGCATCTGCATTTTGACCTTGGTCTTTGTGTAGGTGTTCATAGGCTGCAGTCATCACTTAGCATCAATGTGAACTGCATGCTTGTTTGCCACTTCCATTACATAAAAAAAACTCAGTCGCCATCAATTTTAAAGCCATTATGCAGTTTTTATATTTCGCCGTTATTTTAAGAAAACTGTAATGTAGCTTTAAAATTAAAACCACTCGTTAATTAAAAAAATGGCCACCCGTTAACATATATGATTACTATGATTTCTTACATCCAGAGTAGGTTTAAAAAGTCAAAACTTTACAATAAAACAATTGTATTTGTATCCGATTTACAGTCACCATCTCTATTGTTTATAAATTTGTCGGACAACGGTAACAGAAGTATAATTATGTTTTAAGACCTTTAGTTTTTGTATAGATGTCTATAGGCTACAATATTTACTTACCATCAACGTGAACTCCATGTTTGCACTAACATTATAATATTTTAAAACAATAAGAGGTATTGAGTCCATTTTAAGATCCGTATGTTCCGCCACAGAGAGGTTTCCTTTAAATATTTCAGTCAAATATGCAAATGACTGAAGGGAAGTTATAATCTTTTCTTGAATAATGAAATTTTAATTAATTCCCCGTTCAATAACGGCAGAAAAAAGTTACCACGACCACACTAATGCTGCGCAGCAAATCGGTTTGTAAATGGGCATCCTTTAAATGAAATAATGTGGTTGGTCTGTTAGACATTAAGGTATTGGGTATTCTGAAACACGATGAAGCAAAAATGTTTCACGTTGAACCTGAATAGCATACTTTTCTAGATTTAAGCTTCATTAAGAAATGCGATTACAAGTCGACCTGGATTACGATTACCACCACACTACGTCCCTTATAGAATTGGCAGGTAATCACATTACATAACAGATGAGTTGACGTAATTTTATGCAAACTTCTAAATATTTGAAGGAGAAAAATCTTAAATATGATCGCATATGACTGGCATCTTCCTTATTAGTTTCAACCAAATATACTACAGGAGTGAAATCAGCAACAATTCATAGTCAACGTTAGCTGTCAAATGCAACAACCACTTTTTCCTGACTCCAACGTAGCAGTATTGGCCTGCTACCACTAAACCTTAATATTTTATATATTTATATTTCTATTTAAGTATGTATTTGTATGTATGTTATATTTATACATATATATATATTACTTTTGCTATTCTGATATGTAAGTAGGTACCTACCATTTTATTTATAATAACTATAAAATACTTGTATGAATTTATGTGAAATTTTGATGATAGTATTTTTTTTTTCACTTTGTTTTTCTTCTTGGTCTCTCACTGCACCTCAGTAAAATTCTCACCACTACCCAAAGGTTGACTGGTAGAGAATGCTTTTTAGCATTAAGTCCGCTACATGTACCAAATAGTGCAAGAAAGTTTAAATAAATAAATAAACCAGGTACGCGGTTTTAAAACTATTCCTTTGTCTTTGTCGTGGGCAGTAAAGTTTATTAAACATATAACACTATCGCCTTGGAACAAATCAAAACACAATATTAATTTTAACAAGCAAAACAAATATCAAAACTCACACATCGAGACGCGGCGAGTTGAAATAGTGGAGTTCTGATGCAGTATTATTTGCAGTTAATTAACCTACTTAGCAGTTAGCTCACAAAGACATTGTTCGTTAAATGTGCATTTTGATTTCTCATTAAACGAGTTCTCACTAAAGTTATCTGTGTTGAACATGCTCAACTTCTACACGACTGTGATAAACTTTAATAGAAATCTGGAAAATGTATGACATAAGCATTCATTGAAATGCGAGAAAAAATAATACGTTCCAAATTTTACACTATACAAAGCTAATTTTCTAAATTCCAATTTTATACCTTAAAAGAAAAATAAAATTTGAAAGAATGCAAGAAAGCAAAAAAAAATCTTGATAGGTGTATCAAGAAAAAGGGGAGAGAAACTAAAATTAAAGGTATTGGATGGTAACGTGATGTTGCGATTTGCATTTCTAGATATTATATATATGATAGTTTTGTACATATGATGGACTAAATTTAATCCACCTGTTGTACTGTAGGATTATTGACTCCTATCTTATTTGACCTTGTAAGTACTCTGCGGACTAAATAGTACACGCTTAGCTAATAACAAATCTTCTTTGCGTTTCAATTACAAGCTTTATTTCACTCAGACACAGTATTGTACTGACCCATATTTTGGGCACTCTAAAAACTCTTCCATGGGACCTGCTGGATCGTACGTTAAGTGGGCCATCTGTATTTCAATACACAAGTACTTTAAATCAGAGATATCATGCTCATCCACCTGAATTAATTGTCCTTGCTACGTCCAATCTGAGTCCGGAGTCTATTTAAAGATTGCAAGATTAGCTACGGAAGATTATGTTCAAGTGGGAGATTCTTTAAGGGTCTCACGAATGGACTTACTCTTTCTTCTCTCTTAAGGACGCACCTCGCTTTCTATGGCCCAGAAAAAAACAAATATCAAAGTATTGCGCATGCATATCATTTTTATTGGGTGAGGCTTTTTTTCCAACTGTGAATGCCTTTTGGCTGAAATGATGATGATCATCATTATGAAGACGGAAAGTTGTCTCGGAGATGTCACAATTCATTATTAAGTTAAGAAATGCCCAGTAAATCTTGGGTCATAAAGCCCTATTCTAAAGGAAACATCTTAATTATGATTAACAATCTGTAATAGACAAGCCAAAAACAAAAAATCCCTTAGTTGTCAAACAACATTGTAAATCTATATTCACTAAATTACATTTTAATATTGATGGTACCAACTTCTCCTCTGAATTCTAACCACAAAATCATTTAGAAACAAGCAAACAGTGTTTAAAACAGAATGCTAAATCGTTTTACCATTACAAAATGACATTTTCACTTTGTTCAATCAATCACTCTGTAACGCTGACAAGTCCTTTAAAAGTAGAAGCCTATCTGTCGGGGATTTTCCCGTCAATTATATTTAGGCTCCTTAGCTGATGATATTTTATGATTGATATACTTGTACTTGAAAGGCGGAATAAATCGTCGGCGTTTAGATAAAAATCCATTTCAACGTGCGTGAAGCTTTGGGGTATTATGAAAATAAGAGAGAATTTTCTTCAGGAAGATCCCAAAAGAAGAGGGATTTTACATTTTTATAACCCTTTTTTTTCTATGGTATATTGGAATTTGACTTGCTTTGAGTTTGATCCAATTTACCCATCAAGGCTTGGTCTCAGTCAGTAGCAATTTAAATTGTAAATACATAAAAAAAAGGTCGCGGGAACAGGGTCCAAGGCAAGTTAAGGACACAGAGACAGGAACCTCCTCACGATCCTACCGTGCCAAAGAGTACCGCTTTCTGAATCAGACCCTTGACTTAACTTTCCAGAGAGACCCGCTGAAGATGTTGGTCGAGGCTCTTCGCTTCACGACTTCAATCTCCTTGTATCTTTCAATCTTCACATATTTCTCACCATGAGGGATGGTGATGAGAATTATGTTTACTGTTATTATGTTTCAGAATGGATGGTCACGTACTCTAATAATGAATAGCGAAACATCTAAGGCATTTGAAAAAGCTTTGCGTCTACATTGAAAACTCTGGTTTTTGTTTTTGGCAGTCACACAGAAATAAATTCTAAGCTAATATATGAAAAAAGAAGAAAGATTTAACGATATCGCCCGAGTTGCAATGGACCTGCATTTTATTCAGCCCGATAAAGATCTGCAATAGTCACTTAGGTAACATCCATAAGGACTGCAGTAGGTACCCGTTTGCTTCTTAGGTTGTATCGTAAAAAACCTACAGAAGGAAAAATTGAATTCTAAACTCAACATAATCTTGCTATAAATTTTCACTTTTCAAACAACTTTGTTACGGGCGACACATTGCTTTGACAAGCCCAAAAACATTATTAAAATAAACACATTGTAATCCCATGATTTTGAATTAATAGTGGTCCCAGCTATTTATAATAACATATTTAATCACAATTAAATTATTGAAAACTGTATTATTTAGTATTTTAATATCTGATCGTCATCGATTCAGCCGAAAAACATCCACTGCTGAACTAAAGCCTGCCCATAAAGGAGGATATGCTAGAATCACTACGCATGGCATCTAAATTGGCGATCGCACAGGATTGCATTCCAATGGGACGGTAATAAATGCAATAATGCAAGATGGGCAGCAGCATCCTCATGTAAAACTGCGATAGTTTCTTCGACTACAAGAAAATTCTTCTACTAGTGGGCGGTGGGGTCGTCATGACCCGACGCCGTTGCCTCCATATTTATCGTACGTAAATACTACAATGTATAGAATTCAAGGCAGAGGTTAAAAGCAGATAAGGTAAGAACAAATTATTATGTTTAAAAGAATGATTTGTAATTCTTTCGTTAAAGTTTTTTTTATTTGTCTAATGAAGCTTAATAGCAGCGCCACAGATTAGATAGAATAAATTTACATTAAAGGTATTAAGAGCGAAGAGTATAAAATAAATATTTTAAAATGTCTTGCCTCATTAGACATTCTGTAAGAGAATTTATTTATTACGTTGAAGTGTTTTAAAAATGACCTTAAGCGGACGTTGACACTAGAAAGTAGAATTATAAATTATATTTCTCGCAATCACGAGGTGACGTGAAGCAGAAAAAAAAATTGATGACTTTAACTGATCCTTGGGTAAATAGACTTATTAAATAGAACCGGAATAGATCATGTACAATGTTCAAACTATAGTTAGTGAGGTTTACACAGAGATTACCAATTACTTATTAAGTGCAGTTTTCAAGTTTGTTCGGCGTTTGTCACTGTTACATGGGTGTATTTGTGTTTGAGTTTTGTTTAAATTGAAAATCTATTTTGTCTAGATGATTTCACGATTACGTTCTTACACCAAAGCACTAAAATATTTTTTTGTCATCTATCGTAATAGCCACATGTAGACTTTAATTTTTTAACGTAACTTCACGCCTGTAATCCCCGAAGGGGTAGGCAGAGGTAAATGCATGCATTTAATCATACATGCAAACACCCACGACTCGCCGGTTACGTTTTGGCCCATGTAACAGGTGGCGAACCTGTTGCCATCTCCGGGCACATTACCAAACTCCGGGGTACTGGGAAACTTCCAGAAAATGGAAAAATCCCAATAGAAGCAGAGATAAAGGATTTTAGACCGTTATCTCTAATATCCCCCGACCCGGGAATCGAACCCAGGACCTCCAGCGTAATAGTAGTGGCCTGCTACCACTACGCTACTGAGGCAGTTAATTTTTTATTACTATAATTAAGGATATTTACGTAACATATCTCGACGGGACGGTCTGTCTATCGAACGCTTAGTGATTTAGGGTCGAGTGGAGGGAATCAGGTCACGCGGCAGATCACTGCAACTCAAAGCAGCAGTGGAAGGCCCATTGCACGAGTATTCAATAAAGGCAACAGTAAGGGACCAGTGGCGACGCATAGTGAAGCAAGTCACAACATCGCAACAACCGCGACCACACTGATAAGAGTGTTACAACTGCATGCAGCATGGGTTGCACCACAATGTTTGTTAAAGTTAAAGTTATTGTTATATTGCACATCCTTTTCTAACTTTAACAGATTTGTTTTATATTATTTTGCATTAACACATGCTTGTGAAATATATTTTAGTTTTAAAGAAAAATGGAAAGAAACATTTCTATTGCAATAGATGTGAAGGAAAGATTTGACAAATCGGGCAGGGCTTCAGTAGCTCAATTGGAAGAGCGGCTGGACTAGATTCCCAGTAGGTCGCGAGTTCGAGTCTCGCCTGAAGTCAATTTTTTCTTTCCATTTTTCTTTAAAACTTAAATATATTTCACAAGCATGTGTTAATGCAAAATAATATAAAACAATTATTAAGGGTAAAAGCGACTTCTTTACGATATTCAATAAACTAAAAAGTCTATTATATCGGTTGGCTAACTAGCATAGTTGGTAATAGATGGCGCTGCTGCTACCATAAAGCAATGCAATAGATGTGAAGGAAAGATTTGACAAATCGGGCAGGGCTTCAGTAGCTCAATTGGAAGAGCGGCTGGACTAGATTCCCAGTAGGTCGCGAGTTCGAGTCTCGCCTGAAGTCAAATTTTTCTTTCCATTTTTCTTTAAAACTAAAATTTAACAGATTTCTTTAAGTTAGGGAGGGATGTGAAATGTTACAATAACTTTAACTTTAACAGATATTGTGGTGCAACCTAGGCTTAGAATAAGAAGAAGTCAAAACACGAATTGATGATCAGGTATCTGATGTGGGTCTAGAGGAGTGCTTACAAAATTGAATAAAATCAAAAAATAATCTTACTATAACCACACCGCGGACACTCCGCCAAAATTCCATACAAACGCTTAATTTGGTCTCTATTACACAGACATCAATCAGTGACGTGTATATACACGTGCACCTGTGTGCGTAGCACGTAGAGAATACCAAACGTCGCCCATAAGAGGGGAGGAGGTTAGGTGAGGCGGGGAAATCGGGCGGGACGTCGAAGTGTCCATTCTATACGTAGTATTATTACATATTCTTTGCTATAACTTCAAAAAAATCTTATGAAACACAAACAGACTACCAAACACCAATGTAACATAAACACGAACCATGTAACGTATGTTCGGCACACGGTGATATTTTTCAATGAAATATTTACGCCCGTTTAGAATTCCCGCTCGCTCCGTGTGCCAAAACGTTGTAATTGTGACCGCAGTTTAACGGTCACCTCCGGCTATAACCATTTAGTGACACGTGCCCGACCTATATATCTCTACATGTATACATATATATCTATACAAATAAATAAAATTGGAGTGTCTGTTTGTAATGTAAAAATAACCGCTTTTTACTAAAATATTAGGTTGGGTAAAAAGTTTCTTCGCATTTTTTAAGATAATTCAAAACATTTTTTAATACAGTTTATTTAAATTTAACTAAAGTATGTATGTACCATTTTGTTCGATAACCTTTTGCTATCTTGTAGGTAGGGACATGATCCCATTGCTATAAAAAATTTGGGACTTCTCATCAAAATACCGCGACAAGTGGATTTTTAACACCTCCCAGCCAAACCCTCTTAATTTTTGCTGAGTGGCTATAGATGTGAGGTCTAGCGTTATCATGATAAAACACCACACCCCTTCTGTTGATCAATTCCGGCCGCTTTCTCTCAACTTCTTTCTTTAATCTCATCAGTTGTTCGCAGTAGAGTTCAGAATCGGTAGTCCTGCCTGGTGGTAATAGCTCATAATTAATAATGCCCTTCCAATCCCACCACACACACAACATCACCTTATTGCGAGTTAACCCGGGTTTCGCCACAGTCTGTGAAGCCTGACCGGCCTTTGACCACGACCTTTTTCGCACGTTCTTGTCGTACGTGATCCACTTTTCATCACCAGTATCAGCTTCTTCAAAAATGATTCGGTTTCATTACGTCGTAATAAAGAATCACAAATGAGTACACGGTTCATTAGGTTTCTTTCAGTGAGCTCGTGAGGTACCCAAATATCTAGCAATTTTTTGTACCCAGCTTTTTTTAAATGCGCCAAAACTGTTTTGTGATCAATTCTCAGTTCTTCACCTACGTCGTAACTACTGATATGTAGATCTTGCTCCACTTTTTCAAAAACGGCATCCATTTTTTTTTCGCGGCTCGCGTTGCATTTTTACCTTTTTAGTAGTAAAATTTTAAAATGTATCGAATTTCTTCATTAGATTCACTCATCTTGACAGTACGAAAAACAAATGAAAATCACACATTGGCCTAATTTGAATTTGGAGTTATGTTGTTTAAAATTTTAACTTTCAATGATATCAAAACCAGCCAGATACAAATACTACAGCCAAAGAGATTTTATTACAAGTTCATACATACTATAATGCGAAAAGACTTTTTCCCCAACCATTATACACGGTACATTACCAAAACAACAATTTTTACAATTTTTGTTTGTCTGTCTGTCTGTCTGTTTGTACCCGCTAATCTCGGGAACGGCTGGACCGATTTTGACGGGACTTTCACTGGCAGATAGCTTATGTAATAAGGAGTAACTTACACTACTTTTATACTGGGCAGCGCGTTGGCCACTATCCTGGTGTTGCAAATGTTCATAGGCGACGGTGACCACTTTCCATCAGGTGGCCCGTTTGCTTGTCTGTCAACCTACAGACATAAAAATACTAGCTGCGCCCACGACTTCGTCTGGGTAGATACTGAACAATCATAAATGCTAGCTGTAGCTAGTATCTTGCTGTGCGCGGACGAATTCGCGGGCACAGCTAGTCTTACTTAAAAAATATACACCACCGACCAGCACACTGCGTACAAGGAAAACGCAACGAACCGATAACGTTTACGGAAATCGACTTAGGTGACCATTGTCAAAAGATTTATAGCGAAGCTTTGGAGAATAGTTTTTTTTTCACTTTCAATTATACTAACTAAATCGCATTTGCCCCGTAAGTATGAATTATTGCCATAATTCTTGCCTAAGTGACATTGTGAATTGGAAAAGTCTAAATGTTCATAGAATGAAGCGAATAAAACATTTATTTAATTCCACATAGGTAGATTTTTACACAGGGTATTCGTTACCCTTAAATTATAATTATTGATGACTTAAGATCTTTTATTTGGAATTTGAACCAGATTTTCAGAATAATACGAAAATATTACAATTCCTATATCAGAGCAGTAAAATATTCTTTAATCATATGTTAATTGCCTAATCCATTTTTTTTTCTTAAAAAAATCTGTTGAAATGCAATGTTGATTTTATGTGAAGTCACGGGGCGTCCCACTAGTGATACTTTTTATTATGTAAAGAAGGTGACGAACAAGCATGAAGCTGACATTGATTTTTTTTTAAGTCATGAAAGTGTCAAACAAGCGTGCAGTTCACATTGATGATAAGTGATGACTGCAGCCTATAGACACCCACACAAAGACCAAAGTCAAAATGCAGATGCGTAACCACTCCTTAGGCCTAAGGTGTTATGCCTCTGTGCCGGAAATTACAGGGCCGTACATTACCACCTGACCGGAACACGATAGTGCTGAACACTACCATTTAGCGGCAAGTATATTAGGTAATGCCCGCGAGCTCCTTCACTGGAGCTCTACCATGTTAAGTGATGACTGCAGCCTATAAATAAAAACCAGAGTAGAATATACAGTTGCGTTGCTACCCCTGAGACCTAAGGGGAGACCTCTGTGACCTCTGTGATAGTCTTTACGGGACCATCACTATCTTACCGGAACACGATAGTGCCGAACACTACCATTTAGCGGCAGATAGGTTAGGTAATGCGGTAGTGCCTACGCCCTCGAGCTCCTACACTCGCAGCTCTACTACCTGTGGTTAAACATGAACTAACAAGTTTTGAAACGCCGTAAGTGTCATTAGAGAATCTTCTCACTTTCAAAGGCAATATTAATAAGGTTCTATTCTAAGGTTTAAGACATTTATGTCTCTCAAAAGATTAGAAACAAATCACTTACCAGAGAAATGTACGAGTAGCTTTACAACAGGTATTTCTAGGTATTTTTAACAATGTCATAGAAGCACTCGATTCGTTATATTGACTTATTTAATAATATAGAATGTCGAATGAGCGAATGACTAAACAAATATACAATGCGAATGTGGATGGTTGGAGAGTCCCAAGAAGACCAAGATTGACCTACCATGACCAAATAGGTCGAGTTCTGTCTGAGGGTGGGGTAATATACTTGCCGCTAAATGGTAGTGTTCAGCACTATCGTGTTCCGGTCAGGTGGTAATGTATGGCCCTGTAATTTCCGGCACAGAGGCATAACACCTTAGGCCTCAGGAGTGGTAACGCATCTGCATTTTGATCGTGGTCTTTGTGTGGATGTCTATAGGCTGCAGTCATCACTTAACATCAATGTGAACTGCATGCTTGATTGCCACTGCGATTACACAAAAAAAAAAAAAAGTCTTAGGAATCGGCGTGCTTGTATGAAGAGAATGATGAAAGTAGACGAGGCACGAGAGGTATGTCACGACCGGGATATCTGACGCTCTACACTCTCTGCCTACTCCGTTAGGGACCTGTCGTGAAGATACGTACATACATACTTATCTTATAAAAAATGAAAACAACTTGCCGAATGATCAAACATTCTACATCTTTAGAACTATCAAGGTACAGTATCAGCCCTTTTACTACGATAAGCAAGTCACAATTTTATGTTAGAAGCCATTCAATTAACAACTATTTGAACTTCACCGTCACATAACGTGAACCGACTAAAATTTATAGCACAATAAGGTTCTAACGACGATATGATTCTACTTAAGGCACGTTTCGAAAATTAATACCCGGATAGACCTGAATAAATCACCAAGATCCGGGCACGTTACACAAGACCTGTGACATTGATATTTGATAGATGATGACTTAGTTTACTTCTTTTTTGTTTAGTTTTAATACATATTATACTAGTTGACCCGGCAAACTTCGTATTGCCTCAGAATTAAATAATGTGTCAAAGGTTTGATAGATACGGACTATTTGTATGGGAAAATGAAATTGTGAGTTTTACTATTCCCCTTCAACTTTTTCGTATTTTTTTACCTTTTAAACCTTCCCTGGACTTTGAAAAATCATTCAAAACCAATATTAGCCAAATCGGTCCAGCCGTTCTAGAGTTTTAGCGAGACTAACGAACAGCAATTGATTTATATATTAGGTTGGGGAAAAAGTTTCTTCGCATTTTTTAAGATAATTCAAAACATTTTTTAATATAGTTTATTTAAATTTAACTAAAGTATGTATAAACCATTTTGTTTGATAACCTTTTGCCATCTTGTAGGTAGGGACATGATCCCATTGCTATACAAATTTTGGGACTTCTCATCAAAATACCGCGACAAGTGGATTTGGCAGTCCTCTCGTGATGTTAACCTAACATTGCATAAAGAATTCTGAAGAGACCGAAACAGGTGGAAATCTGAAGGTGCACGGTCAGGACTATACGGCGGATGCATTAACACCTCCCAGCCAAACTCTCTTAATTTTTGCTGAGTGGCTATAGATGTGTGAGGTCTAGCGTTATCATGATGAAACACCACACCCCTTCTGTTGATCAATTCCGGCCGCTTTCTCTCAACTTCTTGCTTTAATCTCATCAGTTGTTCGCAGTAGAGTTCAGAATCGATAGTCCTGCCTGGTGGTAATGGCTCATAATGAATAATGCCCTTCCAATCTCACCACACACACTACATCACCTTATTGCGAGTTAACCCGGGTTTCGCCACAGTCTGTGAAGCCTGACCGGCCTTTGACCACGACCTTTTTCGCACGTTCTTGTCATACGTGATCCACTTTTCATCACCAGTTATCAGCTTCTTCAAAAATGATTCGGTTTCATTACGTCGTAATAAAGAATCACAAATGAGTACACGGTTCATTAGGTTTCTTTCAGTGAGCTCGTGAGGTACCCAAATATCAAGCTTTTTTTTGTACCCAGCTTTTTTCAAATGCGCCAAAACTGTTTTGTGATCAATTCTCAGTTCTTCACCTACGTCGTAACTACTGATATGTCGATCTTGCTCCACTTTTTCAAAAATGGCATCCATTTTATCCGTAATAGGGCGACCAGAGCGAGGTGCACCTTTGACATCAAAATTTCCGGATTGAAAA
The DNA here is from genome assembly GCA_036365455.1 of Macrosoma leucophasiata. NCBI lineage: Eukaryota > Metazoa > Arthropoda > Insecta > Lepidoptera > Hedylidae > Macrosoma > Macrosoma leucophasiata. The sequence goes on from JAWQUS010000024.1 coordinate 15,356,711, forward strand.
CGCTTAAACCAAATTTGTGCTACTCTCACAGACACTGCACTAGGTCCATTAACATCGCAAATTTTTTTCGCGGCTCGCGTTGCAATTTACCTTTTTTGTAGTAAATTTTTAAAATTTATCGAATTTCTTCATTAGATTCACTCATCTTGACAGTACTAAAAACAAATGAAAATCACACATTTGCCTAATTTGAATTTGGAATTATGTTCTTTAAAATTTTAACATTCAATGATACCAAAACCAGCCAGATACAAATACTACAGCCAAAGAGATTTTATTACAAGTTCATACATACTCTTTATATATATAATGCGAAAAGACTTTTTCCCCAACTTATTATATATAAGATAGATTTATAAATAACGTCTGAGATGCAAAAAAATGGTTTTTGATTTACTGTGAGATCAAATGAATAAATAAGTCAATTTATAAAAATAAATATACCTTTATACATCTTAGATAGATTGCAGGAAATTTTAATATTCAATCAAAAAACTTCGTGAATTTGAAGATTTAAGCAATTCAACGATCTTAAATAATTGCAATTGATATTTATTTGTATTTTTTTATGAATATAAAAATCTATATGAAATATTTTTTATAGGTTGCACGTTACGCGTTTATAGGTAGGTACATCATTGTTTTATGAAATCCTATTCATAAACGCAGTAATATATTATTATATTATTCTTCTCAATATATTATCGTCTTTTATAGGCGACAATACCTTAACCGTATCATAACCTGAACATTAAACGAAAAATAAACACTATGTTACTAGCCATTCTATTAACAGACATTTGAACGTTACCATCACGTTACATAAGCCGAGCAAAATTTATTGCACAATAAGGCTCTAATGACAATATGATTCTGCTTGAGTAACGTTACGAAAATTAACACCCGGATGTACGTAAATAAATCACCAAGACCCGGGCATGCAGGGCTACCCTTGTTTCGATAATAGTAATTACTCTACAACGTCAAACAAGACATGTGACGTGTACATAATGATATTGGACGGATGACGCGCGGAAAGTAAATTGAGTTATCCTAAAAGTGATTAGTGATGTGAAAGGATAATAACGTAATGTTGGTAACGTTACGTAAATACGTTATTTGGAGGTAACGTAAGCGTGACTTGAGCTTGGATGAAGATATTATAGTTCAGTTTATTATTGTTACCTGGTCGGAACGGAAGGAGTTTACAAAAGCGATGTACATTACTGAGGTTAGTGTTACTGATGCTTTGCGGGTGAATTCATGGCCATATTTTTAGCAATACTAACGGAGTTACAGTAAAATATTACATTGCTTACGCAAACCCTAGCATAGATTTCCGTGTATCATACGTTCATTTGTTAAAATAAAAACATCTGATTTGTCTCAAACAGAAAATTACCAATCTGAAATAGATAGATAGAGAGCATTCCAATCGGATGGCCACCATGGTTTGATTGACTGACTAAACTATTAGAATAACTCTCTTCCAATAGAAGAAAAATCTTCCGTTAGTAGGTGGAGGGTCGTCAGGTCCCGTCGCCAGAAATCCTGAAAGAGTTCCTTAGTTGTAGTCATTAAAAGTTTAAACCTATGAGTCAATATTATTATATGGCTAAAGAATATTTCATTGCTTTAGTGAAAGAACGACACAGTAAATTCATCGAGAGAAAATAGATTTGAAATAAACAAAGCTTAAACGCAAATACACCCATTTAACCGCAACAAACGCCGAACAAACTTGGAAACTGCACTTAATACGTAATTGATAATCTCTATGTAAGCCTCACTAACTATAGTTTGAACATTGTACATGACCCATTCCAGTTCTATTTAATAAATCCATTCACCCAAGGATCAGCTTAAGTCATAAACTTCGTCACTATACTCTGAAATTGAAATTGAAAAGTATTTATTGACACAGATTGGAGACACAGTACATACAGACAGACATTGATTAAATCAGGGTTAGAGACACTTAATTAAAAGATAGAAAAGAAAAAAAAAACGGGACATATAGGTCGCGCCAGGTAAAAAGAACGCTGGCGGTCAAGCTGCGCGTCATGTGTTTTTATTTCATTTTATGTTATTCTATGTAATATAGTTTTCAATCTGCCTACCAATACACGAAACCGCAAGCGAAAGCTAGATCAAAAATAAACCAATAGGGCTAGTACTTTCGTGCGCGAGTGTACCGATGCGCGAACACATCCCTTCTACTTTCTTCCAGCGTTCTTTTTACGTGGCGCGACCTATACAAGAAGTAAATGAGATTTAAAACTACCCATAACACACCCTAATCAACTGTGTCTCTCGTCTGTACCAAAAAGGTCCGAATTCAGCTTTGTGTCAGGCCGGAGCCTGACGCTGGTATTCAACTCGAACCAATTTGGTGACAAACGGATATCAAATCTGAAGCCCTGAAGCTAATGCACCGGACGCACCGGTGCACCAGTCGAGCTGCGACTAGCTGCGACGGTCACACGGCACGGCCGCAGCGGCTGTGAGGCTGATGTAGCGATTAAATTGTTAGTAAAGAGAAGAGAGAGAAAGGAGCAAGATAACTAAAATAATACTCGTATCATTTTTCGAGTTTCATACCGCCTTTTTACAATGGTTAATGCTCTACTGAACTGTTTGATCTGATGCCACCATCTCTTTTCTGACACCGCACCACACGTTAAGAGAGATTCCACTCGACAAGCGATACAATTAAATAGAAGTGCTCAACGATCCGATTGACACGTTCATTCTTGCAGAATACAAGTAAATAATACGAAGTCTAATGTATTCCCCCAACGCTGTTATATAGGGTTCTGTTCAAAACTGTTGTCAGAACAGTGTTTCACGGCCGGAAGTAAGTTGGAAGTCCCCTGATGATGGAAATCATCATATATGATAGTATCTTTAGACATAACTCTCTAAAAAATTCCGTTCCACTATCTAATAAAAATCTTAAGCATCTACCTGATATCGTTAATAACATTGAGCAAAAATACAAAAAAAGACATGTGTGTTGTATGGGAACCCCTCCTTAAGATTTTTCATTAATTGGGAACATCGGTTCTCAGTTGGGTATCACCATCAACAACCACCCTGTTTGGTATACTCTCAATGAATGTACAATCTTCCTTTATTACATGAATCCATGCAATTAAACGACACCACTGGCAGATCGCGTAACGCTCGAATTATACCTACCTACCGCTTCGACGAAATGCAGGTATGCAATTGTATGTTGAATATAATTAACAACAGTTTGAAACGCATCAGTAAATCAATTGTATTAGTTACCACTTGATCGACCAATGTCGAGTCCAATTAACTTTTCCGTATTTACCAAAATATTGAATGGATTATCTAGTAATGATTCATTGGATAATTATATGATTGATGCGGACAAATCTAGTGTAATGAGCTTGACATGTTACATGGATTGATGATCAAATAACAGTAAATTATGTCATGCGAAATGAAACTGAAACACATAACGACAAGAATTTATATTTTCACTTGCCATGCTAAATTTAGGAGAAGAGCATGCGCGCTTGAAAAAACAATACGCCACTCCGTATTATATATTCAATAACGGCTCCGTAACCAACATCCAACATCTGTATTGAAATCATTACATTTAATTGCACCTACATTATTACAGGTATGTATAAACCTACCCACCTGTATGTATAGATTGCAGTATTCGTTCACCATCGATGTAAACGCATGCTGGTTTATCAATTTAAAAAATATATAAGAGAATGAACACATGTCATATGTGATAGTTGTAACGAAGCTATACATTATCATCTAATACTAAGTACTGATATACGACAGTACCTACTGAACATTTGGTGACAGATAGATTATGGAATACGGTGGTACTCTACCACCAGTTTTTAAAAACCGCTAGAATACAAATTTATTTTAAATAAAGCATTAACACGCATGGCCCGGTGGCTGGTGTAGATCATAACCGATCTATTCGGTTAAGCACTACGGGCGCGGTCGGGTAATGTGATGGGTGACCGCTAGTGGCAAATTAAATGCGCGTTTACGTGCTTCGGAGGGCACGTTAAGCCGTCGGTTCCGGTTGCTATCGATAGATAGCAGTCGTGAAACATTGTCAAAGGCCTTATGGGCGGTTTGAAAACATCCGACAGCGGGTTGGCCACTAACCCACCCACCTCCACTACTCCGCACTGGAGCAGTGTGGTGGAGTAAGCTCCAGGCCTCCCCCCAAAAAGGGGAGAGACTCGTGCCCAGCTGTGAGACGTATAATCGGTTGCCATTATTATTATTATAAAGCATTACTAACTCAACACTTTAAAAAACATAACTTTTTGATGTTAATTTCCAATCGCAACATGAAACTAATCACAGCTTTTATAATTTCTCTCCGAATTCGTATCCGCTGTTCGACAGTTGAAACGCAAACTATTGTTCGAAGCGAAAGCCCAACGTCAAGCAACTTCTGGAAATTATAAACAACTGCTAACAACGTGGCCTAAACTGATTCGGATATGCATACGCTTATTGATTTCGCTAACTATCAACCTGTTGGAAATTGATAACGGTTTCTCGGGGCCGCATTAAATTTGGCGGTGAGTTATTTAAAAGACTTAACTACTAGACTATAATTGTATTGTACTAATAAGCATCTATGTTGGATTTCAAAAACGCTGTCTGCCGTTCTGCAGTTCAGAGCGAAGTAACTTGCCTAACAACCGACAGTTCTTGAAAGGAGCATCCAAGATATTTTGATACCGTGAGTCCCGACCCGAACCTGTTCGGCAGATCGACCACGATTTGCACTCCTTTAGATCGCGCCAAAAAGAGACGTCCAAGGCATGTCCTAAGAGACCACGTTGGATACTTCAAGCCGAGGATCGGACCCGCAGAGGTCTCACTTAGAGAGTCGTGTAAATTTATGATAGCCCGATTTCCCGGGTCAAATAGACTAGTGCCGTCTGAAGATGAACCACCTACGTAAGTCCATTAACAAAAAATAATAATTGATACCGTTAGTTTTTACTGTTTGAATTTTTGCTCGAGCGGTATCGTTAGATTTATCTTAATTGTGTGAGTGATACTGGATATACGCAAAATTATTATTCTTCCTCAACGGAGCAATATATTTTCAATATATTTTATGTTGATATGCTTTAATGTACTCTTTGCTTATCATAAACATAAACAGATAGGTATATAACCCTATGTACTCAATTAGTGCCATGCTACCATTCTACCAACATAAACAGTCGAATCCTCAAATCGTTCATAGTTTGTAGCTTAAAATAAGAACTTCGAGACAAAGACGTGTTGAAAACTTAAAAAAAAATTCAGCACAATAATTCCTTGTGATCTGCCCAATTCTGAAATTAAAAGGATAAACTTGCTTTGAAAAAAAACGAGTCCAGTTTCCGATTGTTGTAGACGTAACTAATACAGAAAGTTCGCCGGAGTTAGTTATTTTCGTTACATGTTTTATACTTTGTTTGCCATCTTAGTTGAGGTTAACGAGTTTAGCTCTACTTTGGGTCTATCTCTGCAATACTACTAGGTGAGGATACAGGAAAACTCATATATTATATTCGGCACGATACATTTAGCAAATGAAATCAAACTTAATGAATGGTAGCCCACGTATTAAAGGTTCCCTTATTCATATTTTTACTCTCGGGGTAAGTTTTCTATGTTACCGAAATAAATCGTTACATCATGAAATCTATATGTTTAAAAATCTATCGCTGTTCGTTAGTCTCGCTAAAACTCGAGAACGGCTTTACAGATTTGACTAATATTGGTTTTGAATGATTTCTGGAAGCCCAAGGAAGGTATAAAAGGTACGAAAATATGAAAAAAATGAAGGGGAAAAGCAAAAATTTCATTTTTCCATACAAATAGTCCGTATTTATCAAACCTTCTACACATTATTTCATTCTGAGGCAATACGAGGATTGCCGGGTCAGCTAGTTGTAAATAATAGTCAGGTATCTGTTAAACATACATGTCAGAGTTCACTTTAGTCTACGGCATATTAAAAACATTCAATTCAAAAATCCACTGCGAATGCTCTTTTGTAATCTGCCCGAGTCTGATTAAAAGAATAAACTTGCATCGGAAAAACGACACCAGTTACCGATTGTTGTAAATATAACTGATACAGAATGTTCACCAGAGTTAGTTGTTTTCATTACAAACATGTTTTTACTGTTTCTTTTGCTATCTTATTTAAGGTTGATAAGTTTAGGTCTCTTGTTGAAGCTATCTTCTTTTTATGCAATGGAAGTGGCAAACAATCATGCTCACAGTTACACACCCACAAAAAGACCAAGGTCAAAATGCAGATACGTTACCACTCCTGAGGCCTAAGGTGTTATGTCTCTGTGCCGGAAATTACGGAACTGTACATTACCACCTGAACGGAACACGATAGTGGTGAACACTAACATTTAGCGGCAAGTATATTAGGTAATGCGCTGGTGCCTACGCGCGCGAGCTCCGCCACTGGAGCTCTACTACCAGAAAAAAATCTCTTGAATGTTACCAGTTGAGGATACAGGAAAACCCCATGTCTATTATTAGGTACAGTAAGTAAGAATGATAGTTATGTGTTAGGAATTATTAGAGTTGCATTATAAATATTAGTAGTAACTTAACCAGTCCATCGAGATTACTCGTCAAATCATGAAATCGTTAACTATCGTTTTTGTCAAAAAATTCAAGCAAGAGTTCAATTCAGTCCATGAGTTATTGAAAACTTAAAAAAAAACTGCATCGTTCATGCTCTTTTGTAATCTGCCCGAGTCTGATTAAAAGGATAAACTTGCTTTGAAAAAAGACGAGTCCAGTTTCCGATTGTTGTAGACGTAACTAATACAGAAAGTTCACCGGAGTTAGTTATTTTCGTTACATGTTTTATACTTTGTTTGCCATCTTAGTTGAGGTTAACGAGTTTAGCTCTTCTTTGGGGCTATCTCTGCAGGTGAAGATACAGGAAAACTCTTATATTATGGTAGGTACGCTAAATTGAGTAAAAGTAATCAAGCTTAATGAGTGGCCGCTACCTATATTTTTTCAGTAAGGTTTGCGATATACGAGTACCTACCCATGATAGGAAAGTAAAAATTAATAATATCAAGTAACCTACTTTTACACTCGTAATGGCCATATTACACGACACGGTATTCAGGGTCCGGCAGAAAGAAGAGAAAAGAAGAAGAAGAAAAGAAGAACCTTTATCTGATAATGCAATTGTCTACTTATTGCCTGCTATTTATTTAGTTTTTGCACTACTTGAATTCATGATGGAATACAAATGAATCCAACTTATTGTAGTTATTGAATTTATTTAAATCAATATATTTGTTTTGCAGTAGAATTTCTGAATTAATAAGAACAGATAAAAGATCACTCATTTTATTTAGTGCATTAAATAATCAGTTTATAATTATTAGCAGTTGTTGCTCGTATTAATGAGATCCCTATATTTGTTAAAGACTAATTTTATGATGTTTATTTTTCGCCAAAATATTTAATATCCTTCTATGTATTAAAAATAGAGAAGGATTATAAATATTTTGTAAGACTCATATTATGTGCGGCATACTTTCGGCAATTTGATAACGGTAAAAAGTGAAGATCCCCATAATCATAGATATTTAATTTTCCGTCTACGCTAACGATGTACTCATTCTCTAATTGACTGCAACTAATGGACATCAATCATACCCATCTTGACACCAAAATTAGTTTTCAATCAAACTCGCTAACTCAATCAACACTTACAAACTATGTAGTTATATGTTCCACAAAGTAAAAGTTCATATCATTCGCCCGATCGAATTCGGTAGCAATAATTTCTGTGATATTCGCACATATAACATCTACCCCTTTATTTATAAGTAGCAAAATATCGTGAAAGAAACTAATGACAGGAAATTTACTATCTACTTCTATTTTGAACCTTCTACAGAGGACGAGAGGGATTATAGTCGATTGATTGTGGAAATACACAGCTGTTCGTCAGGATGCTTGAGCAAAAGTTTAGGCTTCAAGCCGAGTGCTAGCGACGTAATTACGTACAGTATCTATATAGTTCGAATTTAAATCCTTTGTCGTTAGCAGTGAACTATTGAAGCGTAGATCTGTCCGTTTCAATTTAACAGGAAGTGGAAAGGTAATGGGTTATTTTCTATTTTTGGCTTTATACGATTTTCAGATTAAAGTTCGTAGTATATTTGTTAGTTGTCTCGTATATTTTAGGATTGCTAGTTGGCCCGTGTCATTACTTAATTTCTGGTTATGTTTACGGCTTGAAGCACAATTTTTCTATTTCTTCGTTACCTTCGCAAAATTTATTGAGTTTATCAATTTATTAAGTAAGTCTTTATACAATTTAAAGAAAGACTATGAAGTAGTTCATTCATTAAGTGCTGCATATTTTTTTGTTACGTGTTCGGCAATCAAGGGTTCAGTTTACATGGATGCCTACTCAAAACCAGAGGTCAAAATGCCGAGGCGTTGCCACCACTCAGACCTTAGAATATACAACTAATACTACTTGTGTTGGAGCTCTGGAGGTGGTAGAGCTCCAGTGACGGAGTTTGCGGGTGTAGGTACCACCGCATTACCTAATATACTTGCCGCTAATTGATAGTGTTCAGCATTATCGTGTTCTGGTCAGGTGGTAATGTACGGTCCTGTTATTTCCGGCACAGAGGCATAACACCTTAGGCCTCAGGAGTGATAACGCATCTGCATTTTGACCTTGGTCTTTGTGTGGGTGTCTATAGGCTGCAGTCATCACTTAACATCAATGTGAACTGCATGCCTGTTTGAAACTTCCATTACATAAAAAAGCTACTTTCAAGTATTCTCGGGCACCCCCACTTAAATATTGTTATCACCAAACACCACCATATCATCACCATTACAATAAAATTGCTTCATTTCAACAATATTATACACGGCATACAAAACACCGTAGCATTAAACAATCACAATGAAAACAGTTCGTCTCACAACTGTTTATTTTTAAGCCATTACAAAAGATTTATTACCTTGCGGCCCATTATCTTTGCCAAAACTACGGAGTTTGGTTGCATTGTAAAAAGAAATAAAAGAAAGAATTGTTCATTTGAATCCTACTGCCGCCACGGTTTTGCGAGGTGCGGTTAATATTCGTTATATGTTTTTGTTTTTTCTTGTTCTGGGTAGTAATTGTGGATTTTTATGAAAATTTATAAGCTGTATATTGCAGGTCTTGTATTATTTATTTCGGTTCCGTATTATCGGTTAGTGGAGAATCAAATTAACAATCACTTATTATACTTATCACATCGTACCCATAATGTAGCTCCTATTAATTAATTAGCAATTTATATTAATTTTCAAAGTAAAGATAAACTGCAAACATGCATGTACCGTTGAACTACATCGCTTTACGCCTGTGGTAACGTGCCCAGAAGACTGGCCGCATTGCCACGTTGAATAGCAATGTAGTATTAAATCGTAATTGTAAAACCTAAGATCATTATAATACATGCTTATGATAGCAAATGATGTAACCATCAACGCATTGGTTATTTTCTTTGATGATAAATAATAAAGGCAACCCTTGATACGTCCCACTGCTGGACACGAGTCTCTCCCCTTCTTGGGGGGAGGCCTGGAGCTTACTCCACCAAGCTGCTTCAATGCGGTGCTTCAATGGTGGAGATTAGTGGCAACCCGCATCTTTGATGATAAATGATAGTAATCGATTAAAGGGGGCCATAATGGTTTACATTGGAAAAGTTAGTTAGTTAAGCGGCAGAATGGCCGCCGGCGGTAGGATGCTGGTTCACAATTTTTTATCGCAACATGAGAGAAAAGGTAGAAATATTTGAAGAGGTAGGCGGAGAACGTAGAACTGTAGAAATCCGCGCTCTTGTAAAAGAAACTTCCATGATTATTTAATATCCATCGCTGTCAAACTTTAATAAAACGTGTCAGTTTGGTCTGCAATTGCCTTACATTTTATATTTATTAAATATCTTAATTACCAACTGATGGGCGCTGACATGGCAGTATTGCATATTATTTTATGAAATGGAGTTAAATTTGCACGCGCTTATAAATTGTTGATTAATTCGTTTTCGTGATCCCTAGTGATGAGTAATGACGTTAATGAGATTATTCGATAACAGGTTTTAATATTATAGAGCTTATTGCAAAATGTAATATGCAATATTATGACTTGGAGAGCACCAGGTAACATTCATTAATTGAAAATCAAGAGCAGAAGGGCAGAAAACCTTCAATATTTAACGTTTTCGCAGATTTTGCGAGCTTCATACATTGTAGAAATTAAATTTTCGGATTTTCACGCGGGCTGACCACAACCACGGTAGCTAGAAAGCGACCAAAACGTCGGGTATAAGAAGAAGTTTGGGAGTGTTGTATACACAAGATAATCCAAAAATATATTTTCTACAATCTTCAATATTTATTTTTAACTAGCGGCCCGCCCCGTCTTCGCGTCAGTGTAATGTTACCTACCCTCTCTTATTCATCCTAGCGTGATGTTATATATAGCCTTAAGCCTTACTCGGTAAATGTGCTACCTAGTACTGAAAGAATTTTCCAAAACGGAAAAGTAGTTCTTGAGATTAGCGCGTTCAAGCAAACAAACAAACAAACTCTTCAGCTTTATAATATTAGTATAGATTTTTTCCTAATTTCAGCTGTCATGTCTCAATATCAGCTCCACTTATTCATCATCATCATGTCTGCCAAATAACATCAATGCTGGATAAAAGCCTCTTCCAAAGATTGCCTCATGACCTAGTGCACCTTGTGGGAGCCTCTCACACTACACTTTGCTATCGGGTACACGATCGCAACTCAAGAATTATTGTGTCCCAATGGCCGTCGGTTCTACGAGCTATATGTCCTGCCCATACCACTTGAATTTCGCTAGTTGCCGGGCTATTTCGACCAACACTTTGGTTCTCATACGGATTTCTTATTTCTGATTTGACCTCACATGGAAACGCCAAGCACAATTCTCTCCATTGCTCTCTACGTGACCTCCAGCCTTCTTCTAAGGCCTCTAGTGAGCAACCTCGTTTCGGTTGCGTATGTCATCTCTGACAACAGACACTAGTCAAAGACTTTCGTGTTGAGACGCTGCTGTAAATTGAACGAGAGGATGTATTGTAGCTTTCAGAATGCTGCTCAATCAAGTTAGATTCGACAATCTTTCTCGAAATTGGATCCATCTAAATCTGTGACCTAAATGAACTGTCCTAGGTATCATTAAAATAAAACTCATTCAAGTTTTATAGAATATTTTTAATATTAAATAATATATAATATTTAATATTAATAAAAATTGACCACTTTTCAATGTAAATGGTTGAATTCTAAAACAATTTTAGTTTATAATAAATAAATTACCTGAAGCTAACTAAACGAAAAAAAAGCAAATTATGCAGGTAATATGACAACAAGCAGGCAATCCCGAGATATTTGCCTTACAACTAGAGTTCTAAGAATGTATTGGAATACTGTTTATTATGATAAAGTAAATTCTCGTTATAAAAGTAATTGAAAGCGAATAGTCGTTATGTACATAGAACTAATGTACACAGTGTAAATTATATCGGCATTAAGAAACAGCTGTGTCCCAGCCAAATGAATCATGTACATAATATGGGTATTCTAGAACTTGTTTGTTTCTCATTTGCCTGATAATTGTACGATTATTACGAGTAAAATTTCATAATAAGATACGCGTTTTATGATTGTTCCTTCGTTTGAAATTATGTTTATATTATTATAATTTAGGTAACATAAGTGGGACTTAATACAATCGGAAAATAAGCCTCGTATATCAATATCTTCGTATTTAATAAATTAATATATTTGTCTTAATATATTAATAACAAGATAGATAAATTACATAAAAGATCAAATTGAAATTGGGCGACCCCTCTCACAGTTTTCTGTGGGTATCGTTTATTTTTATCTGGCCCACCCACCGCCCACTAGCGGAAGAATTTCTTCTACTGGAAGAGAATTATTCCACTAGTGCTGTCAGTCAACTGAACAAGGGCGGTCAAACCATTCCAATAGGGTGGAATAAAGTAGTGTACAACAACGCGGGATGGGCAGCAGCGTCCCACGATAAAGCTACTGCCACTGCGATCCCCAATCCGCCTGCCAAGCGTAGTAATTATGACATATTCTCCCCTTATAACGCACAACATCATGGTCATCATTTGGTCCTTGGGGATGGCTTTGTTCAGCCCTGGACGTTTTTCGTTCGACGTTTCTGGAGTGATGATCGTTTTTTTTACCCCCTAAAACTCTAGCTGTGGCATCGCGACAGTATGCTCATGTAAACGTGAGTATAGAAACACTGTCGCAATAAAACGGACTCCTGGAAATAATAAAGCAAATATAGCATCATACTTCAGAAGAACCATCAATCATATTTCACCACAAAACACTGTTTTCAAAACGACGAAGCGAAAAGTTACAATAAAACAAGGCAAAGCAACGCTTCGCAACTAATAAAAATGTAATAACATTTAATCACAATCAAACTTGTCCGACTAGTAATAAAAGAACTCATTATACTCAGAGTCTCATCTGATCTGAACACCCAACTTTTTCCTTTCCAGCTTGCAAGCTGCATAAGAAAGTTACGCCCGCAGCTGGTGGCTTCTTGGCAAGTAATTATACGTATTTCGACGTCACGCCACTTTGTAAAAAGACGTTGCCAACTTTATTTTAGACTGTAGAACAAACGAAATTAGTGGCGAACAGAGAATGGGTGCAAAGTTGCAATTAATCATTTTATTGGATAAGTCAATTATCTTTGCTGCCAGTGGTGCGTATCATCGTTAAGCATTCGATTCGTTGGTTTGTGTTAACAGCTCTAGGTCTATTCAGAAGTATATTTAGACTGGTATGATGCACAACGAAGAACTAAGGGCTTTGTAGAAATAAATCACTGTTTCTATCGACTAATTAATAGGTATTACAAATTCGATACGGATTTAAAGAGTAAGTATAGCGCACTTATTCTTAAATACAGTAGAGTTTTGATATTTTACAAATTCTTTCGCTCACTACCTGGGATAAAAATATTTGGGCATCAAACAAACGACCGTAGAAAAACTATAAAGAAAAAAGAACAAAAGTTCGGTTACAATTGAAAATTATACTAAAAGATATTCCTTGTAATTAATTTAGAATATATTTTGATGAATTCTTTACCCATAAAGAATCGTGTAAAGTTCCATAAATTGATTGATCGATATCATATAAACTTGTACGTGTGTAACATTCTGTTTTCATACAGTTTTGAAAATATTTGATAGGTTGCTATGCGATTTCTCACGCAAAAGCATGTTTAACGTAAATAAATTTAATAACAGTATGTCTCTCCTTGACTCAACATTGAATTCCATTCATTCTGAGCATCAAAGGCAATCTCGTAAGAATTAATATAAGTGAAATATCTTACAGGTCACTATTTAATTTCGAATACAATGAACGGTTCATAATTGCGTGTCAGCGTCAATGTGCTATTAAATTAAATTATTCTAATATCTGTTAACCTTGGACTGACAAGAAATCATCTGGTGTTTATTAAAATGGTGTCTGCAACGTCAGCTGCGTCTACACCGAACGCATGCTCGGGCGAGGCAGGCTCGTGAGCGAAAGCTCGGTCGGTGTGGACGTGGCTCGGGGTTATTCGGGCGTACGGTGGCTCGGCCGAGCATGGCTCGGGAACTAGACTAACTCGAGGCTGGCGTCGGTAAAACGGGCATGCTCAAAGGCGCCTCAGCGTGCGCTGTGCGTCCGGTGGGGCTGGCTCGTGAGCCAGCCCCGGCCGAGCCGCTCGCCGAATGTAACTCGCGAGCTCATTTACCCGGTGTAGACGGGGCTAATGTTATTATTCTATTTATTATTGGAACCCGTTATTTTAGGTTGTATAAAAGTAACAATTTTGGTCAGTCTGGACCCAAAATATTGCGTATGATGTCAGTCAAAACTTATTATACCGATCGTTTTAGCAATCTTTGGTACAACGACAACGACCGGTCCTAGCTTAGGGAGGCTCAGAGCCGGGACATATTTTCTGGCACTCCACATACTTTGCCTACCACTTGAGGGACTTAGCGTGAAGATGTATACACCGAGAGAGGATTATGTGCTGAAATAATGATGATCATAAATGAAGCTCTTCTATTTTTTTTTATTAATAAGTAAATAAATCTATGTACTATGCAGACGACCATCTTACACAAGATAAGACTAAAACGTAACTTCGCGCCTGTAATTCCCGAAGGGGTAGGCAGAGGTAAATGCATGCATTCAAGCATACATGCAAACACCCATGAACGCCGGTTACGTTTTGGCCCATGCAACAGGTGGCGAGTCTATTGACATCTCCGGGACATTACTAAACTTCGAGGTACTGGGAAATTTACAAATAATTGAAAAAGCCCGATAGAACCAGAGATTAAGGACTTTACACCATTATCTCTGATTACCCCCTACCCACGGGCATCGAACCTAGGACCCTAGTGTAGTAGTAGTGTCCTGCTACCACTAGGCTACTGAGCCAGATAAAACTAAGGCAGAAAAAAGCAGTGCTTCTATATATTCAGGACTGGTTTCATCGGTTGAAACCAAACCCTATTAACATTAATACTAAACACGTTCGCGCAAACCGAATAGCGGACTCAAGTCAATCACAACTCAAATTAGTCCTCGGTTCCAATATGAACCAGATATCCATTCTTGAGACATTACTATGTTTGACACGTCGCCAAGGATGCCCCAGAGAGGGCGGTCAATTTCCTTTTAGAGCGAAAGAAGGTATTTTCTTACTCAACGACACGACACCGACATGACTTCGGGAGCATTAAATCGAAAGATTCAAATTACATTTTCTTTTGACTTCAGATCAAAGGAAACTTAAGATTTTCAATCAGTTTGCTATAACATAGATTAATCACAGTATAAGAAAAATTATAGAAATTTTCCTTGATTTGTGGTATTGCTATTCTTACAGGTTTTATAACGCATGGAAAACCGCCTTGACTTATTGACATATGGAAACAACGCTTGAAATAATAAAGTAAGAACGAAAACATTGAAACATGTTTAAAAAGAGCTTTAGATTTATTATAGTCATCATTAATTTTGTCACATTTAAAATAATAGAAAACAATTTATTATTTTAAACGTGCGTATGTTTTAGACCATTCTTTATTATTGCAAACTCGTTCAGCATTATCGTGTTCCGGTTAGATGGTAATATACGACCTCGTAATAACTTAACACAGAGACATCAACTAAGGTCTCAGTGGTGGGAACGCATCTGCATTTTGACCTCTGGTCTTTGTGTGGATGTCTATATGTTGCAGTCATCACTTAACATCAATGTGAACTACATGCTTGTTTCCACTTTCATTAAATAAAAAATAGACTTTAACGACCAACCCTGCATCACGCAAACAAAAAGGTACTTCATATTTAATAGCCATATTTTTACTATATTCTTTTTATCTTTACATTCGGTTCACTTGCCGAAACAAGAAATCAGAATATCGTATCGGCAACACTAAAGAGGTCAAGAGTCCGCCGATTACCGGGAAGTAAATGCATGTCAACACAGAGAACAACCAGGACCGGTACGTGATTTACTTGCTAGCTTTTGTGAGTAAACACGCCATGGTTTTGTTGCATCACTAATCTACGTGCTGAGCTGGTTATTGGAGAGACCCTCACGTTTCTGGGTTTATCTTAGTACTTCATTGCGTATAGTTTGATAGGCATTTGCTATACTACTTTATGACATTTTTGAGACAGAGACACTGATCTTAGGCGTCAAGTGTGGCCACCTTACCTTAAGTACCTTTTTAGTAAGAATACCTTCAGAAGGAAAACAAATCCCTTGAAGGGTGACTTGTGCTGTTATCTGTCTGTCCTTATGTCTCAGCATAGTCTAGGCCTATTCACTTTTAATTAAATCAGTGACAAACATGGGAGTGCATCGTTATTCACTTTAAACACCACTTAGGTACTTTTGGGGGATAAATAGGATATTGTTTTTTTTTATTTGTGTACCACCGTTTGACCACTTACTCTTTTGACGGAAAGTAGAAAGGTGGCCAAAGATTAAGCCCGTTGTTCTGAAAGGTACCTACCTATTCACTCAAGATTTGAAGTTTTTCGGAAACAAAGAAGCTGGCAAAGTATTCCAATTCTTACAATAAATGTAGAGCCCAAACGCTTGGTTCGAATTTTTGGGATGTAAACAGTATAAGAATGGTATTCCACCGCTCTCCTAGTTCATTCATTAAAACTGAGGATGAGGATTGAGGATTTCAAACAGATTTTCGTAATATTTTGTAATAGTTTTAATATTTTAGTATAAGATAAAATATTTTGATAAATTTTGAAAAAAATAGTCGAAAATCGACTATCCCCTTTTCTATCACGGAAACCACTGAATCTAAAATGTTGAACGTATCAGTTGTTATTCGCTTTAATTTTATATTTGTAATTTGACCTATCACAAGCAAATTCTATTATTTCCAAGTGATTAAATGAATTTTTGAGTTTGAGTTTGAGTTTGAAAAAAAACACTGGAAGAATAGTTCCTTTAAAATACAACAAAGTTATGCATGAATTCTATAGAGTCTAGAATTTAAAGTAAATTAGGCTCAAACTCTTAATTGTACTATAGCGTACCTACTGGAAAACTATGCACGTGAATCCGGACTTTAATTAAAATATGATTAAAAAGAAACACTTCTAAATGCGTTAGATATAAATTAGCGGGAAAACGAGACCTGATGCACACATATTTTTATTCCGCACCAACTCAGGATCGCAATTTGCGGACAAAAACGTTTAACGCGACGCGAATATAAAACAGAAGTTTTTAAATTATCTCTCTCTGTATACTCAACTTCTTGTATTTGCGTCTGTTATTTTTAAGCTAGAAATAAATTGTACGGTACTAGTTGGGAATGTAATTGGATTAAGTGTCAGGAAAAACTATGTAATGACCTGAAAGAAACCGAACTGGTACGAATAACGGGAAAATTTTCACGGAATGAAAATGGACGGGTGTTTTTAAATTGAATTATGTTTTGGTATGAAACAGATGGACCGATGTACAGAGATCACTGGTTTTAAGATATTTATGAGCTGCGGTAGGTATTCATTTTACATGTTGACAGCTGGTAAGGGAGTAGATAGCAGTCATGACGGTAAGATTTATGATTTTTACTCTCATGAAAATTACAAATACATTTAATTTTAAGACAAGTGAATTCTGCAGTTTATTTATAGATGTATTTATAAAATTATAAATGCAGATCCATGGTTCCTTTTAAGGTTTAAACTCCTCGCCTCACTGCTAATAATTACTGGACCATTTCATAGAAATACAAAGGCCCTGAATACTTCCATTTGGTAATATAATTCAACATGTACCGTAAATGACGGAACACGAGAGCGTAGGCACCACCACATTGCCTGATCTACTTTCCGCGCAATGGTAGTGTTCAGCGCTTTCCTATTTGGTCAAGTGTTAGTGTATGGCCTTTTAATTTCCGGTACAGAGTATTACAACTGAGACATCAGAAGTAGCAACAAATCTGAATTGAAAGCTCTGGTTTTTATATACACATTTGTAGGCTGTATTCACTTACCTTCATTGAAGGTGTAGAGACGTGACGATTCCATCAGCCATTGGTGAAAGAGGTTTCTTCCACAGGCGGAGTCAGTCATCCAAACAATGGTGGTTATACCAGCGGCAGTGGTACGCTAATATGGAAAATCACCAACATAACGACCCTAGGTCCCCGACGGCCCGGCTAGCAGAGGACGTCTGTCGATGAACGGGTAGAAGTGTTCCACCGACAAAAAGGGAGGAGGGAGGATCCTCTGACCAGGCGAGGTGATAGCGCCTGGCGGGCCGCGGCTCCACGAATGACGTTGGGAAGTTGTATATATGCCAACTCTTGAGAAATCTTCGTATGTGCGATATAATTTTACTGACACGTTATCTACCGTACTAGACAATTACTTTGAGGTTTCGTCTGTGTTCCACTATTAGGCAACTTAATGTAATGGTCGCTACACGTCTTTTGTCCTAAATTATGAATGATCATGATTGTGAACTAAAAGCTTGTGCACTTACCATAAAAAACCACAATAATAGGCAGAAATCTACAGTTCACAACACAAGAACATCGGAACAGTAGAAATACACAACAGTATTTTGCAAAATATTTATTCATATACACCACTTTCGTTTGAGGAAACGTCTTATTTTCAACGATAAACTCCGAAATAGGGACAAACTGGTCATTTGGAAATTCTAAGGACCTATAATCACGGTTTAATTTCATCCAGACTATAATTTGCGATGCCGTTCCAACGCTCATTTTCACTGCAAACTTGTTTGTAAACAACACTAATAAACCGAGTTAAAGTTTAAACTGTAACGGTACGGTGAAAAATATGGTTCAAATCATGTTTCACGATAAAAAGTTTTAAGAGCATAACAGTTTATAGAAGAAGTAGCATTTCTAAACGCTTTGGCGTCGAAGTTGGTTTGCATTGTTCATTTTTTTGCCATTTTTAAGAGTTATTTGTTGACCGTGCTGAAGCATTGCTTGAAAGAGTTGAATACGTTTTACCCACATAAACGTATTTGATTTAGATAAAGCAAGAATTTCTACTTTGTTTTATCGTTATCAATAAAGACAACACACTGCAGTCTCTATTGAATTTTAATAAAATAACACATTGAATATTATAGAAACCAAAATAAATATTTAAATTATTTCTGTACATACGCAATACACAAATAAATAACTATCATATATTTAATATAAACATATAATACATATATATATATATATATGTATTATATGTTTATACATATATATATATATATATATATATATATATATGTATTTATTTATCTATAATATAAAAATAAGTCGGGTTTTCCTTCCTGACGCTATAACTCCAGAACGCACCAACCGATTTCCACGGTTTTGCATTCGTCGGAAAGGTCTCGAGCTCCGTAAGGTTTATAGGAAAAGAAAATTCAGGATTATAAAACGATATACACGCGGGCGAAGCCGCGGGCAACAGCTAGTTATATATATAATAATATAAATATATAATATATATATATATATATATATATATATTTATTATATACTTATATGATAGTTATTTATTTGTGTATTACGTATGTATAGAAATAATTTAAATATTTATTTTGGTTTCTATAATATATTTATTTTTGTATTTAATTGTACCATTCCAACTGAATATCTCGATTTATTAGTTTTTTTTTGTAAGCACCGCCAAAAATTTTTTTTAACTACCAATGGTTGACTGGCAGAGAGCGCTTTAAGCGTTAAGTCCGCCATTTGTACCGATATTTTATTGATGCAATAAAGAATAAATAAATAAATAATAAAACTTTTCAGGCGTATGAATGATATAATGACTGGTGGTAGGCAGCTGAAGTTTGGTATATTGATTTATTTATTTATTCTTTATTGATTTAACATTGAATACAAGTTAAAACAAAGGGCGGACATAATGCCTCGTGGCATTCTCTACCAGTCAACCCTCATCATGATGAAATATTGTGGTAGGTATTACAACTTATGAATAAAGAAAACTTAATGTAAAGAATACAAATATATGATCTAACAAAAAAATAAAAATAAATAATAATAATAATAAACACGTAAATACGTATATAAGTAAATAAATATTTAAATACATGATATATATTTATAGGTATATTATAGTACATACAAAAGCTACAAAACATATATATGTATACATATATATATAATATAAATGATGATGTGACGATCTTTACGAATCAAACTGTAGATAGTGCTCTCGGACAAGTCTTTTAAAAGAATTTTTACTCGGAGCTTTTCTTAAGCGTTCGGGTAAGCTGTTCCAGAGGAGTGATGCCTGAATAGTAAAAGAGTAATGGAGAAAATCGCTGTTATGCGGAATAATGGATGTTTGCAAGTTTGATGAAGAACGGAGAACTTTGTCATGAGTGTCGCAGAGGTATGAAAATTTTTCTTTGAGATAACAAGGCGTAGTCGGATCATTCAAAATAGAATAAAGAAGTAACAGAATTCTAGAGCAACGCCTTTGTCGAATAGTAAGCCACTTAAGTTGGGCACGAAAATGGGAGATATGGTCAAACTTACGAAGACCGAAAATATACCGGATACAATTGTTTAGAAGACGCTCTAGCTTGTTGAGAAGATCTTGATTTTAGTTAATACTGCGGATGTTATACATGCCTTTAAGTCTATTAATATTAAGAACACAACTGATTTATGGGGCTTATCTGTAAAAGTTGCATATGAAATAATGGATGTGATTGCACCTTACCTAGCGGCAATGTTTAATAATAGTATTGTAAGTGGTATATTTCCTGACTTAATGAAACATAGTAAAGTGATTCCTCTTTTTAAATCTGGTAGTACAAGTGACCCCACAAATTTTAGACCAATTTCTGTACTACCTGTCTTAAGTAAAATTTTTGAAAAACTTATTTTAATTCAACTACTTGCACACTTTAACCATCATAAACTTTTACATTGTCGACAGTTTGGATTTACTAGGGGTCGTTCAACTACCGATGCAGGTGTTGAACTTGTCAAACACATTTTTGAAGCTTGGGAAAAATCACATAATGCACTAGGGGTATTCTGTGACTTATCTAAAGCATTTGATTGCGTTCAGCATGAAACATTGGTCAGAAAGTTATATCACTACGGCCTTCGAGATACCGCTCTCGAGCTTATGACTTCATATTTAAACAATAGAAATATGTGTGTTGATGTAAATGGGACAAGATCTCCCGGGACCTCAATGGATATGGGGGTCCCACAGGGCTCTATTTTAGGGCCATTTCTTTTCTTAGTCTATATTAATGACTTACCCTACATTATCAATGATGGCCAAGAGATGGTATTGTTTGCTGATGATACTTCTTTAGTGTTCAAAATTAAAAGACAGGAGGTAGATTTTGACTGTGTAAACAATACTCTCTCTAATATAGTACATTGGTTTAGCGCCAATAACCTTTCGTTAAATAGCAGTAAGACAAAATGTATTAAATTTACTACTCCTAACGTAAAACAGGTTGAAACCAATGTTAAGATAAATGAGGAAGTATTGGAGATCGTAGAGTCCACGGTATTTCTGGGCATTACCGTGGATGCTAAATTGCAATGGGGTCCCCATATTGCCAAATTAGCTAATAGACTTAGCTCGGCAGCATTTGCTGTGAAAAAGATTAGACTATTAACAGACGTCGAGACGGCTCGCCTTGTTTATTTTAGTTATTTTCACAGTATAATGTCCTATGGCATTTTGCTATGGGGAAATTCCGCCGACGTCAACACTATTTTTGTACTGCAAAAGAGAGCTGTCCGGGCTATCTACGGGTTGAGTCCGAGGGTATCTCTTAGAGATAAATTTAAAGAAATAAATATTCTGACTGTAGCTTCGCAATGCATTTATGAAAATGTATTATATGTTCGTAAAAACATTAATGAGTTTCCTACAATAGGTAACAATCACAGTATAAATACTAGGAACAAATACAAGTTGTCCATGCATGCAACGCGGCTGAATAGGGTCAGTAATTCTTTTAGAGGTCAATGTATACGGTTCTTTAATCAAATCCCCAAAAACGTTCAAAGTCTATCGATCAATAAATTTAAGAAAGTAATGAAAGAACGTTTATATAAATGTAATTACTATAAGACCAGTGATTATCTTAATGATAATACGTCTTGGGATTATAGCGATCGCTGCCAGGCTATTTCATGATCCTGTGATTTCGTGTATTCAGTAATTAGTATCTACTATTGTTAAGGGTTGAATAATGTGAATACCCTGGCTGAAAATGAATTCCATCTTTTATTTTGCCGTATGCATATCCGGAACAGTCATGCACGCTTAAATGTCTTTGCCTTTGGCGGCGTCGTGTGGCGGGTTGCTCACTTCCCTCTAAAATGGTCGAGGAGGGCAATGGCTGTCACATGCGTCATACTCGTGAACGGGTGCTGTTGGTGGGGACTGGTCTGTTCTGGTTTGCAGGGGCTACATCACATTTAGTAGATAGCAGTTTATTTGCATCTATGCTATGGACGTTGACATTATTTGATTTTTCACGATAATCTGTACTAGATTTAAGCTCTCATTTAAAAGAGCTCTTACTGAGTTTGTTGGGTAGCAGAGTTCTTCTCAGTAGTGACTGCACTTGGAACTCTGCTAAGTGAATAACATTGATCTTGACGAATAAGTTTTTCTTTTTCTTCATTTATTATAATTGAAGGAATTGAAAAATTTTATGATTATTATGTTTTAACCAAGTAGTTTAAATTCTAATTTTTAATTTACTATTAATATATGATTTTGCTTTTACTATATGTAATGGTTATTCGCTCTAGGTAGTTTATGATTTATTGACGTTTTGAAAGTATCTGTAAAGATCTATTCGAAATAAAAATATTTTCTATTTCTATTTCTATTTCTATTTCTATTTAGGTCCGGGTAACAAACATCTGCGTAATCTATAATGGGCAGAATAAGGGTATTTACCAGCACCAACTTAGTTTTGGATGGTAGAAAGTATTTCAAGCGATTAAGAGACTGGAGGGCGGAATTGACTTTACGACAGATTTCAGTGATCTGCACACGCCAGTTTAATGAGTTGTCAATAAACAGACCAAGATTCTTAACTACATTTGATAGCGGAATTGTAATGTTGTTGTACTGCACTGGGGGCAGATCAGTAAAATCTATCTTGGCTAGTAATCTCGAGCTTCCAATGACAATAGCCTGGCATTTCGACGGATTTACGGATACGCCAAAACGGATGGACCAGTTTTTTACCGCGTTCAAATTGAAATTAACTATGTTAATGGCATTATTAATATCATCCCACTTGGTTTCTACATACAGTTGCAAATCGTCGGCATAAAGATGGTACGAACAACTAAGATTTGAGACCAATGTGTTAATAAACATGGAAAATAAAATTGGAGATAATATACCGCCCTGAGGAACGCCAGTATCAATATTTGCCCAGTCAGAAGAAAGTTCACCGCATCGAGTGGATTGCTGGCGATCGCAAAGATAGGATGATAACCACTTGAGGGCTAAGGGACAAAAATTTAAGTGGGAGAAAATGGCGAGAAGGATGTCGTGATCAACTGTGTTAAAGGCATTCGAAAAGTCTACAAGCGCCACCACTGTCAACTTTCTCTCATCCATACCTTTACGGATGTCATCAGTGACTTTAACAAGAGCAGTAGTGGTGCTGTGACCAGGACGAAACCCAGACTGGAACATGCTCAGTAGGTTATGTACATGAACATGGGTTGAAATTTGCCTATGCACACAGGCCTCTAAAACTTTTGAGAGGAAAGGAAGAATGGATATCGGTCTAAACTGACTAGGAAGTTTGGGTTGAGGAATCTTAGGCAACGGACGTACATAAGCTCTCTTCCAGATCGTAGGATAGCAACCAGACATCAATGAGAAATTAATTATGTGGGTGATAGAAGGCAGCAAACAATTTAAAAGATTAACAATCATAATTCTACTAATATTATCACATCCCACCGCCTTCGAATTTATAGCCAGTATCGTCTTCTGAATCTCATCCTCATTCACAGCAGTAAATTCAAACTTAGGTATATTATAAGATTTCAAGGATGAAATGTAATCTAGTGTTTGGGACAGCAAAAACGGGTCTATCGGTGAAACATTAGTAAAATGTTGGTTAATTTCATCTAAAGGTGGAAGAGAGTTCGTATCTGGAGTTGTCACTTTACAGATACCAATAGATTTAAGAAATTTCCACACATCGGCAGGGGAAGAGTTGTTAACATTATTATGGATGTAATGGCGTTTAGCTGTTCGTATCATCTGATTGCATTTATTTCTTACAACTTTAAAGGCGTTCCAATTCTGTTCAGACCGATCGTTTTTATATTTACGAAAAGCACGATCCCGCCTCCGCATCGCTATCCGCACAACATTCGTCGTCCAAGGTGCAGGAGGTCTTCTGAGCTTAACGTCATGCTGTGGAGCATGGGTATCATATAATGTGAGCACGGCAGTATTCAGAGAATTTACTTTGTCGTCCACAGAAGTTGCTTCGGAGATTAATTTATAAACGTTGAGACTAAAAGCATGTTCCATTAGTTTATTTACATCCATTCTTGCAAAGTTACGAATTTTTAAAATGGAAGGTTTAAATTTTGGAGATATAAGCTTGTATGATATATAAATAAGGTCATGACGTGAAAAGCCAATTACAGAAAGTTGGCCGTAAATGTTGGTGCAATCAGGCGATCCAGTTATTACAAGGTCTATCCACGAATCATCTGAGTCAACGTTGTGATGAGTAGCATTTAGAGGTAATATAGAAAGATTGACTGACTCAAAGATAGACCGAAGCCTTAAAGAACGTGTAGAAGATTTTAAGAGGTCAGTGTTAAAGTCGCCCATTATAACGCAATGTTCGTACTCGGACCCAAGAGAATCGATTACCGATTCAAAGCTATCAAAATAATCAATGGACGGAGGACAATACACAACTCCGAGAACTGCCTTAGCACCCCTTAAATCTATTTCTATGAACAAATACTCGGCACCTGCTGAAGAAGGAGATTCTAATATAATTTTGTAAGAAATAGATGCCCGCAGATAAATTGCCACACCCCCTCCCCTCTTTTCCCTGCGATCGTTACGGTTAAGCACAAATCCTGACAAAGAAAAAAAGGCAGAGTCCAAAGAAGGTTTTAACCAGCTCTCAGAAATTAATATCCCATGTATATGAGTAGTAGGTAGAAAGGCAGTTTCAAGTTCCGAGTAATGGCTGGGGATGCTTTGAGCATTTATGTGACAAATGTTGAGAAAATTTTGATGTTTCATGAATATGTCGTTTAACTGAGTGCCAAGAGTAGCCGTGGATTCATCTGAGGAATCGTCACACGTGTCATAAGATGGGCTATCTGAATCGGCGATGGAATGAAACGTATCATCATCTGACATAATTTAACAATTAATATAATAATACTTAAATAATAAAATAGACTAATATAATATGTATATATAAAATACAAATAATTATATATTTAATAGCTTAAAATAAGATTTTTAAGATAACTTAAAAAAAAAAAATAATAATAATATACTATTACAAGTTAAACAAATATTCCATACTTGCCGGTCGACTCAGAACAAAAAAAGATAAAAATAAAATAAATATAGCATGGCAACACAGAACTCATATTCCATAAACTATCTACTTGGCATGAATAAATATAACTATTTTGAATACAACTATTTTGATTCCTCGGTTCTAAGCAATAGTTACTTACACTCCGTAGTAAACGAAGTTTTACTGGTGGTAGAGCTCTGGTGACGGAGTTCGTGGGCGTAGGCACCACCGCATTACCTAATCTATCTGCCGCTAAATGGTAATATTCAGCACTACGGTATTCCGGTGTTAAGATGGTAATGTATGGCCCTGTAATAACTATCACAGAGACGTTACAACTTAGGTCGTAGGGGTGGCAATGCATCAGCATTTTGACCTCCGGTTTTTGTGTAGATGTCTATAGGATAAAGTCATCACTTAACACCAATGTGAGCTGCATGCTTGTTTACCACCTTAGTAACATAAAAAAAAAGAATTTCCCAACTATAAACATTGACCAACAACTGGCCAGTCTGACGGTACCACCTGGTTGAAGGAACATCTTTTCGTCGCAGGCGATTTTTCCAAATATTTGTCACAACCCAATCCTTTACAGGGTTTTTTATATATATTTTTACTGGTTGCAGAGGCCCAGGAAGACCAAGGCTGACCTACCAGGACCAAATAGGTCGAGTTCTGTCTGATGGTGGGGTCAAAAGTCTTAGGAATCGGCGTGCATGTATGAAGAGAATGATGAAGGTAGACGAGGCACGAGAGGTTTGTCAGAACCGGGATGTCTGGCGCTCTAAACTCTCTGCCTACCCCGTTAGGGACCTGGCGTGAAGATACATACATTTTTACTAACATGAGCTTTAACTTTGTTCGTATACATTTTAATATTAAGCACTGACTTCAATCATTGGTTGAAGATATAGCTCAAATCTGAGATAAATATACAGGTGACGTATTTCGCTAAAGAGATCAAAGGTCAAATTTCATGCACAAACCTGTAATTAATGACAAAGCTTACACTGGCAAATCAATGAACTCGGCTTTCAATACCAAGTCAAAGCCACCGTTTTGCCTTATTCATATTACAAGGCCGTTGCTAACGTGCCGCATTGTAATTTCACAGAGGCCGATAACAACTCCAGAGTGGCAACGCATCAAGCAACATACGGCATACCGGCACCGTGCCGGTTACAGATCTATGGTCCCGTAATAACGATCACAGTGACAACAACTAAGGCAGAGAATATGTAATAATACTACGTGTAGAATGGACACTTCGACGTTCCACCGATTTCCCCACCTCACCCAACCTCCTCCTCTCTTATGGGCGACGTTTGGTATTCTCTACGTGCTACACACACAGGTGCACGTGTAAATACACGTCACTGATTGATGTCTGTGTAATAGAGACCAAATTAAGCGTTTGTATGGAATTTTGGCAGAGTGTCCACGGTGTGATTAGTCACACCGTGGTCTCAGGGGT
This sequence comes from Macrosoma leucophasiata, assembly GCA_036365455.1. Classification (NCBI taxonomy): domain Eukaryota; kingdom Metazoa; phylum Arthropoda; class Insecta; order Lepidoptera; family Hedylidae; genus Macrosoma; species Macrosoma leucophasiata. The sequence goes on from JAWQUS010000024.1 coordinate 15,383,509, forward strand.
AGCAACGCATACTTATTTATGCATTTTGACCTAAGGTTTTCGTGATGTCTACAGGCTGCAGTCATCACTTATCATGCCTGAGAACTGCACGCATGTTACATAAAAATGTCATGTCCTCTGTCCTCCAAAAATGTATGTCATACTAAGGGCCTTAAAAGGTTGGCCTGAGAACATAGAGCGCCAAATATCTCGATTCTTACACACCTCCAGATGCCTCTTATATATTTGACACCCTCTTCATTCAACTTTAGAGGGCAAATGTATACATTAATTTTCCGTTTCCGAAACCTTTCGTTTTACTTGCACAAGACTATCATTTGAGCATAAAGACGTCCACAGCTGGACAAAGGCCTAGGATACCCTTTGCAACATATGGGGATCATGCCATAATCGCTCCGCTTGGCATGTGAGTTGGGAGATCGCCTTTGCGATAGTTTTACCTCTGGACGTTGCTGCCTATCTACATTTACTATCTCCCTATTGGAACGGATTGACTGCATGCACTAGTCAGTTACTTTTTTAAGGATTTCGATTACTTTTGTTAATGACGTAAATTGGACCATTTCTACACACTACAAAAACTGTTCAACACTATATTTTAATCTGTTGGATACGCACACTATAAAACAAAAACAAATTGCTAATAAAAAGAGCCAACTGCAGTTTACATTTCATACGCCAGTTATTCGTCTAAGAAAACTTGGAACTAATTTCTCGCTTCAGTGGCGCTACTCGCCGCTAACTCCATTGCAAAGTGATTTCCTTTATTCAGTATTGGCTAACAGATGTTGTGTACGTGCGAAAAATCTAAGTTGTGTGCCAATTTAAATAGTACGTATATATAATAGTACGTTTATTGTATGTATGTAAAAACCTGCCTAGTGCTACTTTGTCCTAGTTATACTGGTTGTGGACTTCCAGTATGGGAGCTCGTAGGCGTAGGCATCGCATTATTTAATCTGTCTGGTGCCAAATTGTAGTGTTCGACACTATCAGGCACCGGCAAGATGGTAATGTATGATCCCCTAAGAACTATTGCTACGGAACAACTAAGGTGTCACAATTTTTATGTAAGTATCTAAAGTTTACAGTGGTCACTTAACATCCACTTGACTTACTATACTTGTTAACCAACTTCGTTACATAAAAAAATATTCTCAAGATTACGTTACTTCACGCCTGTAATCCCCGAAGGAGTAGGCAGAGGTAAATGCATGCATTCAAGCGTACATGCAAACACCCACGATTCGCCGGATTGACATGTCCAGGCACATTACCAAACTTCGAGGTACTTTCCAGAAAATGGAAAAATCCCAATAGAACCAGAGATAACGGATTTTACACAATTATCTCTGATAGATCCCTACCCGGGAATCGAACCCAGGACCTCAGCGTAGTAGTGGCCTGCTACCACTAGGCTACCAAGGCAGTCAATATTACCGCTGACTTTTCATATAATATGGTCAAAATATATGAAGTATATGTGGAAGCAGAAAGATAAGCCTCGTGGTCAGTTTGAATGAGTTTATTTGGAGTTCAGTATTTAAAAAAATAACATTAACTCTTTCAGCTTTACATTTGAGGCTTTGTGCACATGGTACACAAAAATATTAAGGCATATTCAAATTTTAAAAAAATATTCAGGAACAACCAAGTTCTATTCTTTGAATTGTTGTTAATTAAACGCATTCTTAACAAATCCCAGTTTGTTTTCTGACAATATAAATGTAAAGCTACAAAACAAAGGAACTTGGTATGAGAAAACAGTTTCTTATGAAAATTGTGCTTTAAGAAATGGGTAAAACAATCTCACGTGTAGTTCACGGATACTGTTATTATTTCTCTTGTTAATAATCACGGTCAGTAGAACAAAGAGGCATTGTCCCAACCCTGTAAAAAGTGGGCTGAGAATGAAGCGAGCTTTGTTCCGGGAACGCCGCCCGCCCAAAGCTTTTTAGGCTGAAGCTTTTTATGGTTGCTAACTGTGTAATATTAAGCAATAATTCTTACTTAAATGTACTAAATACTGTAAGCATAAGATACATACTGTGTGTGTAACAGAAATGAGCTTAGAACAAAACTGGCTATCTTTGATACGGGCACGCCGCCCGCCCAAAGCTTTTTAGGCTGAAACTTTTATGGTTGCTGGCTGTGTAATATGAAGCAATAATTCTTACTTGTTATTCTTACTTAAATGTACTAAATACTGTAAGGATAAGGTACATACTGTATGTGTAAAAGAAGTGAGCTAAGAACAACCCTGGCTATCTTTGATACGGGAACGCCGCCCGCCTAAAGCTTTTTGAGAGATGTGCACATCTAATTCCTTAAATTATGAAACAATCTTTTAATCAGGATCTAAATATGATCTATCTTTGTGATAAATGTCTTACAAATACCTACTTGTAGCAGTTTGAATCAAATGGTTGTCTCAAATCGCTGGACTAAACGGGTCGTCAATCAATTATTGATCACTCCAATTTATTCCAATGGCGTAACTTAGCATTGATGTAAAGTACGCTACGCAGTTTACCTCATACAATTTATTTTCATATAAGGTACTTAAAGCACAAATATTGTAAGATGTATTATAACGAAGAGAACATAAAACAAAGTTACAAGAAAAACATTTCATTCAGAATATGAAAATGAACGTGGTAATTAAACAAAAAGTAATCTATACACATAATAAGACGGTCAAAATCGTGTGTCTGTACATTCAATATTATTCCAAAAAACTGATAGGGCACGATTAAAGAAAAGTTACAGAAACCCAAAAAACAGTTCTGGAATTTTTGTCTGTCTGTCTGTCTGGTAAGTTATAACTTGAAATTTACTCAACGGATTTGAACACGGTTTTCAAAGGTTGATTACTTAAAGATTATAAACAGGAGCGTTGTTAAAACTTTCTTTCATCAAAATCGGTTAAAGGAAAAGAAGTTATGGTCAATTGAAAATAATTATACTTTAAGCGCCGCTTCAGCACTTTTAAACAGAGTTCAATGCGGTTTACCTAGCATTTCTTGTTCGTTTTTCGATATCAATAAAGACAAGAACACACTACAGTCTCTATTGAATTTATGTAGAATGTAAAATAAATGTAGTATACACTTTGAATGTGGGCAAGCGCCATCTCTTGAGATTTCATGTAACTAAATTGTATAATTTAATATCATAAAATATCAATAGATGGCGCTGACTTTCTATAAATGTAGTATCCACATGTCACGCGAAAAGCAACTTAAACGCGGGCGGAGCCGCTCACAACAGCTTGTGGCTTCGAGTGGCTGCCTTACGATAGATCTAATAAATCCAATAGATTAAAAAACGGCAGTACCATCTGACTAGAAGTACCTGCCTATATTTTTTTGATAGCCACAGACTATCAGATGATTAGCGTTTTTAAATTTTCTTGCGGTCCCGGAGTACCTTGTATTATAAATAAAATAAAACAAATAAATAAGACATTTATTGTTTTCTCATTCTACCACTCCTGAGGCCTAAGGTGTTATGCCTCTGTACCGGAAAGAACAGGGCGTACGGCCCTGTTATTACCACCTGACCGGAACACGATAGTGCTGAACACTACCATTTAGCGGCAAGTATATTAGGTAATGTGGTGGGCCTACGCCCGCGAGCTCCGTCACTGGAGCTCTGCCACCAGTAAAAGTATAAGGTATAAAGGGTAAATAAAGGTAGGTATAAAAATGTTATACAACCTATTCTCAGCGTTATCGAATATACACAAAAATATAAAAATCGGCCAAGCCCTATCGAAAGAGATTTGTTATAAACATTGTGACTCAATTATTATTAAATTAGAATTATGTATTTAATTACCCGTTTATAGGGTTACAGGTTAAGTCGACCTATTCCCGTGAAGGGCGTGTAGTTTGTATTGTTTCTGACTGATTTGTCTATGAAACACCTTATCCCAAATCTAACCGTTTTCGAGATATTTAAATTTAATTGTTTTTAATAAAAAATGCCCGATTTTCGGTCTCAGATCTCCTTAGTTATTTTGAAATTTATAAGTCTTATTATTACTGTTAGTCGATTTTTGCATGTAAAATAAGATGCTTTATAACCTCAATAACCAAATTTTTACATAAAACGAATAAATAATTCGTTGCAGACGTTCTAAACTTATAAAAAGGTAATAACATATTACCAAAACAACATTTCTTACAAATGTTGTCTGTCTGTCTGTCTGTTTGTTCCCGCTAATCTCAGGAAAGGCGGGACCGATTTTGACAGGACTTTCACTGCCAGATAGTTGATGTAATAAGGAGTAACTTTGGCTACTTTAAAACTAGCTGCGCCCACGACTTCGTCTGGGTAGATACTGAACAATCATAAATTCTTACGCGAACAAAGTCGCGGGCACAGCTAGTGATCAAAAAAGAGATTAATACAATCTTGTGTCAAGTGGTCTCTAGGTTAAGCTAGTTTTTGTTTGAGACCGCTACCGCCCGCTCTAAGATTCTGAAGGTTTTGTTTCGAGGTTTGGTGACTTCTTATGGCGTTACCTGAAATAATACGTTGTAAATATAGGTATAAAGCTCCAGCAACCCAGTATTATTTGTATTACTTGCTGTATTTGTTGTGTAAATTTTAGTTTTCTTTTATTCATTGTAAATTTAAATTATAGTTTTATGTACCCAACCAGAGAATCGTAAGTGGTTGTAGGTATGCTTGAATGGATGCATTTACCTCTGTTTACCTCGTCGGCACGTACAAGCGTGAGGTTACGTTTTTTAAAAATATTTTATCGACTCAAAATTGGAGGCTTCTTAAATCGACCGAATATGTGTTTTTAATATGTGTTCGCAGATAAATTCGGCGTTTATAAACCAATCTTGATGCAACAATAGCGTATTAGCTCTTCCAAAAATGATTTTTGTTCTTTCTTATTTCAAGAATGACGACTACATGAATCCTTCTTTACAATATATTAATCTTTTATATCCAATATACTAATCGGATCGTTTACAAATCATACAATGGTATTGTAGAAAGAAAATCTAATTTTAAAATGTAAATTAATTTAATAGTAACACATAAATGAACATCGAATTGAATTTTAGTGACTAGTTTCACAACATTCTAAATAAGGAAATTTAACAAACTGCCCACGGAACTTAAAATATTTTTTATGATACGGACATGTTCAAATCAAAACATTTTTTTTTTTTGTACCAAAAGTGGCAAACAAGCATGCAGTTCACATTGATGTTAAGTGATGACTGCAGCCTATAGACACCCACACAATGACCGGAGGTCAAAATGCAGATGCGCTGCCACTCCTGAGGCATTAGGTGTTATGCCTCTGTGCCGGAAATTACAGGGCCGCACATTACCACCTGACCGGAACACGATAGTGCTGAACACTACCATTTAGCGGCAAGTATATTAGGTAATGCGGTGGTGCTTACGCCCGCGAGCTCCGTCACTGGAGCTCTACCACCAGTAAAAAAACTAAAAACATTCCTATTAGAGAAATCCCTATATGCTTTATCTGACTTGGGGACAGCGTAAAATTAATGATTATGATGATTTTGACTGAATACGTGTATAATTGTAATATTTCACTAGCTGTGCCCGCGACTTCGTTCACGTGAGAAAAAATATGATTGTTCAGTATCTTCCCAGACGAAAACGTGGGCGCAGCTAGTATAAAAGTAACCTAAGTTACTCCTTATTATATATCTGCCAGTGAATGTCCCGTCAAAATCGGAGACACTTAAATTCTATTTATTTGTATGTAGGTTTGTATGTATGGTTGTATGGAGATATAAGTAGCCTAAGTTACTCCTTATCACTTCAGCTATCTGCCAGTGAATGTCCCGTCAAAATCGGAGACACTTAAATTCTATTTATTTGAATGAAGGTATGTACGTATGTATGTATGGAGATAAAAGTAGCCTAAGTTACTCCTTATTACATCAGCTACCTACCCTTGGAAGTCCCGTCAAAGTCGGATTCTCCACTCGGACTCCAATTCTACTTATTCGTATGTAGGTATGTATGTATGTATTGATGTGTGGAGATAAAAGTAGCCTAAGTTACTCTTCATTACATCAACAACCTACCCATGGAAATCCCGTCAAAGTCGGATACACTCCAACTCTACTTATTTGTATGTAGGTATGTATGTATGTACGGATGTATGGAGATAAAAGTAGTCTAAGTTACTCCTTATTACATCAGCAACCTACCCGTGGAAGTCCTGTCAAAGTCGGATACACTCCAATCTACTTATTTGTATGTAGGTATGTATGTATGTATGGATGTATGGAGATAAAAGCCTAAGTTACTCCTTGTCACATCAGCTATCTGCCAGTGAAAGTCCCGTCAAAATCGGTCCAGCCGTTCCCAAGATTAGCCCCGCCAAACAGACAGACAGACATACAAAAATTGTAAAAAATGTTGTTTTGGTATATGTACCGTGTATACATACATATGCATTTAGTAAAAAGCGGTTATTTTAATATTACAAACAGACACTCCAATATTATTTATTTCTATAGATAGATTACATTTGACATGCCTAAATTAATTTATAAAACGACATCGAATAATTGTTAATAATTTATAATTACTGTTCTGATTACATATTATTATATTGACATTGCCCATGTAAGTTACATCATAAACGACATCGTACACTTTAAAACAATTTGTACAATGGACTTAATGACATAAAAACATACATTTGTAAATAATTTTATACCTAGCTCTCATTTCAAACACAATGTAAATTGTTATTGAAGAAATAAATAAGGAACATCACAAACTAATGGAAATATAATAAATCACTCCAATGGAAACTGTTGGAGCGTACATTAAAATTAACGAAACGAGGAGTAAAATGTTTAAAGTGGAAAAATCATTACGTAAAACAGCGGTGGGATCACCCTCGTGAGTTAAATGGGAAGGGATTATTGCTTTTAACACGTTATTTTGCAAGTTTTCGATTAATCCGTACGGATGTACTCTGAAAACCGTTCATTTAGATTGTGGTTCGATAAACCCCTATTTTAATTCAGCCAGTGAATGACAACTGGATGTGAGTGATGGGCCAATACAATTTCATCAATATTATGAGTTGTCTACATAATATATTACTCAATAATACTTTTATGATTGTATTTCAAAATTTTTTCATGAACATGACGGGATGAAGGTCATAAATGAATGAATGAAAACTTCTTTATCTGATATAACCCTAAGGCATGCCCAAAGTAAATAAATAATATACATAAACTAGGTACAACAAAAAAAAAACAAAAAAGATAGTTAACAATAAGAATGACTAAACGTATATTTAGTTACACTACGACTTAACAACTACCTAAGAAATATCTCACGGCTACACCAAATAGCTTCCAGTTTAAAAAATCTCTATTTAATTTTAACCCTTAGAAATTATGAGTGTGGGAAACCTCCATACTCCTTTCTACTTCTTGAAGTCGATTAACAAAAATATTTAATAAGACCAGTTATCGTATTTGAGGGTAAACTAATTTAAACACACTTTAGAAAAACGATAATTTACACCGATCGCCAACATATTTAATTGAGACATTAAAGGTTTTCAGGTTGAGGAAAGACTAATTGCAGCCATTATCGTTATTAAATTTCATTTGACCGAATTTCGTTTTAAAGTTCCGGATTAAATATAAGTTGTTGGAAATTGTTAAGTACGACCACAAGTGAATAATTCCCATAAAACATTGTCAGCGTTCAGCACAATTTGAAATAATATAAAAATTACTGAATCCGTACAATGCATTTTAAAAGGTTAAATCGCTTCGAACACTGATTACAATGGAATGATAAAAGATTTTGGATTCTCATTTTGGTAGCTTGTTGCCAGTATTTTTTGTAACCTGTTTACTGGTGGTAGAGCTATGACGGAGCTCGCGGGCGTAGGCACCACAAATGGTAGTGTTCAGCACTATCGTGTTCCGTTCAGGTGGTAATGTACGGCCCTGTAATTTCCGGCACATAGGCAAAAACCTTAGGCCTCAGGAGTGGTGACACATCTGCATTTTGACCTTGGTCTTTGTGTGGGTGTCTATACGCTGCAGTCATCGCTCAATGTGAACTGCATACTTGTTTGCCACTTCCATTATACATATGTAAAAAAAAGAATGCCCGTCTGATATTTTAAATAGTCTGAGATCTGAATCGAGTGATTATAATTATTAACTCGCTTTGCCCATGACTTCGTCCGCGTAGATACTGAACAATAATTTTATTAAATTCTACGCGGACGAAGTCGCGATCGTAGCTAGTCTAAATTAAATACGGTTATGTAAACCGTAACTGCGCTACTACTACTACGCTGGAGGTCCTAGGTTCGATTCCAGGGTCGGGGGCTATCAGAGATAACGGTTTAAAATTATTTATCTCTGGTCTTCTATTGAGATTTTTCCATTTTCTGGAAGTTTCCCAGTACCTCGAAGTTTGGTAATGTGCCTGGAGATGGCAACAGGCTCGCCACTCGTCAAAAACGTAACTGGCGAATCGTGGGTGTTTGCATGTATGCTTGAATGCATGCATTTACCTCTACCTATCCCTTCGGAGATTACAGGCGTGAAGTTACGTTAAACCGTAAATGATAATAAAACGACATTTAATTATGAATTAAATAATACACGTTTGAAACTGCTTGGTACAATCACAAGTGTATAATTCCAATGAGCTTTTGTCAGCGTTCGGCACAATTTGAGCTAATTTAAAAAATTATTCAATCCGCACAATGCATTTCGCTTTAAACGATCGCGTCACTTTACCCAATCATTTCGATGAAAAGATAAAAGGTTTTTGGATTCTCATTTCGGTGTTGCCAGCCATTTTGAGTCCATTTCACTTTTTGCGGACAGATCTAATCTTAAATTCAATTGGAAGGTAGTTTAGACCGTTGTGCTGTTTATTGCTAGATACAATGGACTTTCATTTAACTTTATGAAGTACAGGTATGAGTGTAAATATGAATGAATGAATGAAAAATGCAACAATCCAAAAAAAAACTGCAAAAATATTGTTTTCCTAAACCAATTAAAAATACTTTTATTTGATAAAAGATCTCCAATATGATTCTATATGACACTTACTTGTGCGCATGTTTGAGCAGTAAATATACCATCCAAAAAGTTATCGGTCATTCCAAAACACTGCAAAATAAATGTTATCACCCTACAAATAAGATACCGATATAAAAAAAAATGTTTCATAAATTTATTCAAATTTCTGGACAGCGGTACGACTTCAATTAATAATCGATTTGTCTGGGTTTTTCAAATAAAGGGAAGACGAATATTCTAAGTTGGAGTAACTTAATATATTATACGTAAACGTAAAAAAAAAACGTAACTTCACGCCTGTAATCCCCGAAGGGGTAGGCAGAGGTAAATGCATGCATTCAAGCATACATGCAAACACCCACGATTCGCCGGTTACGTTTTGGCCCATGTAACAGGTGGCGAGCCTGTTGACATCTCCGGGCACATTACCAAACTTTGAGGTACTGGGAAATTTCCAGAAAATGGAAAAATCCCAATAGAACCAGAGACAAAGGCTTTTTCACCATTATCTCTGATAACCCCCTACCCGGGAATCGAACCCAGGACCTCAGCGTAGTAGTAGTGGCCTGCTACCACTAGGCTACCGAGGCAGTTAATAATTAATATATTATGATTAACGAAATTGAGTGTGACTATATTTTTTTATGTAAATATGGTGGCAAACAATCATGCAGCTCACATTGCTGTTAAGTGATGACTGCAGCCTATAGACTACATAAAAACCAGAGGTCAAAGTGCAGATGCGTTGCCACACCTGAGACCTAAGTCGTTATGTCTCTGTGATAGTTATTTACGGGGCCATTACCATCTATCTGGAACACGATAGTGCTGAACACTACCAATTGACGGCAGATAGAGGTAATGCGGAGGTGCCTGCAAGCTCCGCCACTAGCACTCCGCCACCAAAAATTTTATCCGTATTTCACTTTAAATTTCCATAACAAAATTACCAGTGAAGTACGTATACTACCTGTACCAAACTGTTGGTCTTGCTGTCAGGAATTTCGACGAAAGGATTAATGTTTTTGGATTCTAATTTCGGTATTTCCGGCAATTTTGAGTCCATTCCACCCTAAAAGCTTTATGTTTCGGTTGACAGGACTCATTTGAAATTCAATTGGAAGGAATTTTAGACCGTAGTACTTTTGTGGTGGTTATTGATGGATGCGATTGTCTTTTGCTGTATGAAATGCAGAAGCCGTGTATGTATTATATTATGTATTCCACTTAGGAACTATCAAAATTTGTGACATTTCTTTTTTTAACTACGGTAAATTTGACGAGTCTCTCTGTGTGTCTGTCTATGGTACCTTAGCTCCTAAATAAATGAACTGCATTGAGTGCATTTTGGTTCTTTGGATATTCAACTGTAACTGGAACTTTTCTACAGGATCTCAACCAATTTTGTTGACATCTATGTATTTATGTATTAACTGATGTCATCCCCTATGTATTTAGTACCTATATCAATAGATATATATATATTTTTAAATTGTTTCGTACTTGATATCATACTTATATAATACTTACCTCTTTTTTTTCCCGCACCCTACACAATTTGTCCCATAACCCCATGATTGACTCTCAGAGAATGCCTAGTGGCATTAAGTCCGCCATATGTACAATGTGCATAAAAGTATAAATAAATAAATAAAATAAATAATTTTGTAACTAAGGCGCGGACGCGTCAGCAGTGTGTGCCATAGAGCAATTCGGCCCACCGGTCACGGTGGACCGGAGAAGAGTAGCCATAGCGTTTATTACCGATACAAAACAGCCTGTCATTTTTTGCGGGGAAATACGTGTGACACACACTCACACTACAAAAATAGTCTATTACTACGAAACTCACACCTTGACTTTAACAAAATACATAAACAATTTCACGGACACATTTGAATATCTGGGCTACCCTGAGGGCCTATGGCTACTCCCCTCCGATTCACCTATGCCCTATGGTATGTGCCCTAGGCGTGTTTTCTATGCAAATCGAGATATTTGCATACAATGTTCAAATCAGCGGTGCAGTGTGTTCCGTGCCTAAGGATGCCAAATGTTGGTAATTTATTTAGTTTTGGTAGTATTATAATCCACTTATCTCCCGTTATAAATCTCTCATGATGACCAGCCACTTGCGAATAGATCTCTGTAAATATTGAAGCTAATAAATCCAAATATTGATCTATGCTTCATATCTATGCTTTAGCGGAAAGTTTAGCTACCACCAGTATAATTTCTTTTATTTTAATATACGTAATGAAAGACACCGCATATATTTCCTGAACAATAAAGCGCAAGTCCCAAAAGCAGGAAGAATAAAAGACGGCCTTAATGGCTTTCGTCTTCTTCGTATAAAACGGCGACAAAACAGGACGTTTTGAGTAATAGTCCCGAGATTCTTGCCACGTTTGACCACACCACGATTTTTCTTCTTAAGATATCGCCCAATGGTATTCAGGAATGAAAGCTTTCCTGCTATGGTGCATTCAAGTTTTATTTTCGTTAATTAATCATGTCACAGTCAATTATTTGTTACTACAAATAGACGGGTAAACGAAAAAAAGGAAAATTTGGCTATTTATATATTATTGTGTCAAAAGAACTTAAAAAGATCATTAGTTTTTGCTAAGCGATTGTCCCAGTGCGGGGCTCGAACCCGCAACCTTCCGAATCAAACGGTCATGTCACACCGCTAGACTAACCGGGTCGCCAAGAATTGAATTATGTGTCAACGAGAATTTAAAAAATCCAATATGTACTGAAAAATAATAATCTTCTTCTTTTAAATAAAATTCTCGTGTCACAATGTTTGTCTTCGTACTCCTCCGAAACGGCTTTACCGATTTTAACCAAATTTTGCATGCATATTCAATAGGTCTGAGAATCGGCTAACATCTATTTTTCATAACATTTTTCGACATTTTTTTTTTTAATTTTCTAGGGCGATACGAAGTTTGCCGGGACAGCTAGTCTTATCTTAATATATATAAATCTCGTGTCACAATGTTTGTCCTCAATGCACTCCTAAACCACTTAATCGATTATAATAAAATTCTCACACCATGTGCAGTTCGATCCAACTTGAGAGATAGGATAGCTTACATTACGCTATGACTAATAGGAGCATAGCAGCGCGGGCGAAGCCGGGGCGGGCCGCTAGTAACATATATAATCATATCAAAGCTACAAATATTCTCTAATCCTTCACTCGAAAGGGATTTCAAATTATTCCAAAAACAATAAACTCACATACAATGTTGTGTTTACGTATAACATTTTAACTTGCATAACAAGCCGTTCGGTCCGCGAACATTTTAGCACAAATAAATTATTTATTAACATGTTTGATTAAAATTGATTTACATATACCTACCGGAATTTAACTGAACCGTATAATATAATTATACGCAATGTTTAAACAATTATGTAAATTAGTAAAAGCCCAAACTTTACTGAGAGGTCTCATTATCAAGCAAGGTGTGCGGTGTATGAATACCAAATAGTACATTTTCACTTCGAATTCTGTTTTGTTATTAGTATTTCCTAGCAAAACTTTAGCGATTCATGGATATTTCTGTTGATAATTATTATTTTAGTTCAGGAACCCTTCTATGTGAAAACGTTTTGTATGTTTTGCAACGAGGAATTAGTACAGGGTAAAGTAATAGGTGTATATAGGAATATTCCTATATACACCTGTGGAGGAACGGGTGGAAGTGTTCCTCCGGCAAAAAGGGAGGATCCTCCAACCAGGCGAGGTGGTAGCGCCTGGCAGGCCGCGGCACAACGATTGACGTTGGGAAGTTGTATATACGCCAACTCTTGAGAAATCTTCGCATGTGCGATGTAATTCGAATGCACGCCATCTACCGTACTAGACAAGTACTGTGAGGTTTCATTGTATTCCACTAGTTGGCGCCTTATTGTAGTGAACGCTACACACCTATAACTTTATCCTGTACTAGTTTTACACATATTGTTATTACTAAATGCGCTACATACGCTTACACTCACAGACCCATACTAGGTATAGGTAAATCTGTGTCGTGGGTGCCTTTGTATACACACAACACATACACAAACACCCAGACCCAAAACAAACATCTGTAAGCCATACAAATATTTTTCCCGGTGCAGGGATCGAACCCGCAACCCTTCGAATCAGACGGTCGTCTCACAGCGCTGGACTAATCGTATTATTATACATATTTATTTATTTATTTTTTATTGCATCAATAAAACATCGTTACAAATGGCGGACTTAACGCTTAAAGCGCTCTCTGCCAGTCAACCATTGGTAGTTGCCAACCAATACTTACTTACAACTCGTTAATTTCATTTGAGTGGTGGTGAAGCGTGCATGGCCCTGCGGCTGGTGTATATTACAAGCGTGGTGGAGTAAGCTTCAGGCTTCCACCCAAAGAGGGTAGAAACTCGTGCCCAGCAGTGGGACGTAACAAGGATTGCTATTATTATTATGTCTCTCGTCAACATGGGGTCCAATTTGAACCCCGGACCTTTATCAGGCTTGCGCGGGGACATGGGGGGTCCAACACGTAGAGGCCCTTTCGAGAATTTTGATCTACTTTGTAATGGGTTATATTCGGCGGGACCTCTCTCTGACTGCATCAATAATTAATACAGGCACAGACAGACCCCGCAGAATACATGGGACTATTGTAATGAAAAATGACTTGCCAAACTTTGGGCTATGTGGGTGAACTGGGGGACTAGCTGGGTGGGCCTGTGGAGTGAGATTCGGCACCTGCCTATATTCAACACCTCACATTATTGAATCCTACTTTAGGCAGGTGGTGACTCGCCTCTCCTAGGTGGGCCCCCCAAACAGCCAACCCGATGATCGACGGGGGGCAACACTGTTGAGAGAGGCTGGGGGTATCGAGAGGTGTGACCCCGGTTTCACCATCACGAGCGAGTAATCTCGAGCTCGAAGCGGGCTGCTCCGCTATTATGCCTTTAGACACTTCCACCCCCGAGTGTATGGCTTTTACGGAAATTTAGACGACAGCCTTTTATCTAAATTTCTGCAAATGCCATACCTCTAGCGCCCCACTCGGACCGGCCAATGAAGGCAAGCCAGAGGTGAGAGACCTGATGCTCTGTCCGGCCGTACCTCTGTGTGGCGGACGAGGCGGAGCCCAGTTCTCTCAGAGGAACTCAAGATGATGGTAGGGGGTGGTGTCGCTACTCACCAACAGCTCGCCACAAGCTGCTCTGTCCCTTTATTATTATTATATTATTAATGAGTGGTGGTATATTCTCTCCTGTAAGTAAGAAGTTATCCGTACACCGTAAATATTCCTAAAATTCGAACCAAGCATTTCGGCTCTGCGTTTATAATGCTATAAGAAATAGAACACATTACTTGATTCTTTGTTTCGGAAAAATTATATTAGGAAATTTGCAAGTCTAGAGTGAATAGGTACCTTCCGTATCAACGTGCTTCATCTTCGGCTTTATTTTTACTTTCCATCAGGTTAGATGGTTGCGAAATGAATTATCTATTCGTAAAATAATACAAATATGGTACTGATCGAAATGTGTGTGTGTAATTTGATGTAAATTTTTGTATGCAATAAAAGTGTAAAATGAGGGCAAGGTTCGTCCAAATACGAGACTTTTTTTAGACTGAATGAGGACAGACTTCGACGAAGATGTGGAAATCATCACTAATAATTTAAACTGCAATTTTTTTCTGCTAATTTTATGGCATAATAATATCAATTACAATTATCAAAAAAAGGGAAATGTTATATGTCGGTATTGAAAACATCACATAACTAGTAATATAGCTTTCTGAGTTGATTACCAATAACTCTGTATAGATTTGCAATGTCAACTTTATAGGTTCGTAAAAAAAGCTTAGATAAAAAGATTGGAGCATTTTTATGTGGCATTTTATTTACTACATATCCACAAAAAACCCAACAGAGAAGTAAATAAAATTCATGCAATCAGATTTATGCGACTACCGTCCAAACACAATACATTTTACAATCTATTAATTCCAATTACACAAACGATGAAATACAAAGACTCTCCATTAAAAGATTCGACAAATAAATCAGCAATAAGGCGTCTGTCACAATAATGTGAAAATAACGAATAAAAACGATCTTTATAACGCAACGATATAACAGAATTAGCGTCCATAACTTATGCGGGAAGTTATAACACGGGAGAACGAAATGAACTTTATGAATCAAGTCGCAGTTCAGATCTTCCGAGTGACTGCCCTAATGGGTATTTTTGCGTTTTATACTCATTTACTGGACTGATTTATGCACGTTATCGTTCAATTTTATTATATCCAATGCTTACTCGTTTGTGCGATTTAGAAGGTGATATGCAAATGAAAATATTAATGTTCAGGTTCGTGAAAATTTACCTTCGCAACTGTATTTTCTTACATCCCCCCGCCCCAACCCCTCTGCTCCAGCCTCTGCGGATTAATAGAATTCTAGATTTCGCCGTGCAATAATAGGCTACGTAGTTCACACGTTTCTTAATCCCCTCCCCTCCTTGCATCCGGGGCAGGTTTATATCACTTGTCCTTGTTTTTTTAAGTTAGAAAGTGGCAAACAAGCATGCAGCATCTGCGTTTTGATCTTTGTCTTTGTGTGGGTGTCTATAGGCTGCAGTCATCACTTAACAATATGAACTGTATGCTTGTTTGCCACTTTCATTACTTAAAAAAAAATGAAGGGTATCCAGGACCATTCGTTGTGGCAAATTTATGGGCAGGATATTGTCAGGCAGTAAACGTCTTTTGACTGAAATAATGATGACGATAAAAGGAAAAAACTGTTTTGCCTACACTCTCGAGTTTCATCTCTGGAGCTCTACCACTAGTAAAGACGATAGCTTCCGGATTATGGCCCCGTAATAACTATAATAAAATAAATACGCTTACGCTCACAGCCCCACACTAGGTACAAACCTATGTCGTGTCGTGTGCCGTTGTTCACACACTACACATAAAAAAACACCCAGACCTGAAACAAATATTTGTAGGCCATACAAATTTTAATATTTGTGCCGGTGCGGGGATCTGACCCGCGACTCTTCGAATCAAACGATCGTCTCACACCGCTAAACTATCACAGAGACATAACAACTGAGTTCTCAGGGGTGGCAACGCATCTGGATTTTGGCCTCTGGTCTTTGTGCCAATAGGCTGCAGTCATCACTTAACATCAGCGTGAACTGCATGCTTGCTTGTTATCAGTAAGTCACCCATATTCACTTATTCTGGTCAGAATTACAAATGAAGTAATAATTTTAACAATGAGATTAGCGTAGCATCTGGATAGCAATTTACTAAGCCGAGGGTCATACTCCACGATATTTTAGTTACTGAGCTGAATATATAATAGTTCTTGGTACGGGACTGGGTGCTACTGTGTATGTAATAGCAGATATAACACAGTTTATGAAGAAAAAAAGGATATAAAAAACGCCAAGTGCAAGTCGGACTCGTCCATTAAGGGTTCCGTAGTAGCATTGGACTGAATTTTCATAGCTATATTTGCAATTTTTGAAAATGTATCTAAAATAAAAATCTGTAGTGAATTCACCGTAGACATTATATGTTTACAGCATAAAATTTCATTTTGTCAATCCACAATGAAAACTTTTTCATATTTTTCACTCTCTTATTTCTATACTTAGAGTTGGGGGACACAAATCTTTCAAAAGAATTTCCTTAAAATATATCAATAGAACATAGAACCTTCTCCTTTTTTTAAAGTCGGTTAAAAATAGTTTTAGTGCGTTCGCTGCGTTAAGCGGATGTCCGCGCTATGCGCCCGCGACGGACTCCCGTCTTTCCCAGCACCGCCAATATAATTTCGTACGCGTAGGTGTACAGCCTTAATCTATGAATTATTTAATGGTCAAAAGATGACGTCGTGAACAAATTCCAAGCCATGCACCTTAACGTGTCTCCCTGTTATTGTATAAGTCATTAGACATATCTCACAAAACGGGGATCAATCAATAAAACTCATAGTTAGTTATCAACTTATCGCAAAGACAAGCACGGCCCGTACGACACGGAAACGTAGCGGCGCTCAATGACAGGGTCGTTTCACTTAGTACATTTTTCTTTTGTATGGAAAAGATAGCTAGAAATAAGTTCGATCTTTCCATGGAAGGGGGCGTTTCAACGCGCATAACTGCCATATTTAAAAAATCAGCAACAGAAATTAAGAAATTTTAAATATTTGATTTAGCGTCTGCGTAATTTTAAACTTGAAATAAATTATTAATACTTATTCAATGCATTGATGTAATATCCATTTTTTAAGACATATTGCCACACCGCCGAACATAAAATTATTTCATGTTTCATTCTACACATGTGTTGAATTACTCATGGGGAACGACGAATGTTTTAATATCAATGATTTCATTTTTATATGTCTATAAAATATATTTTTATGAATGTTATATAATATTTCCCATTATTAAAAACTTTGGATAAGTTTGTAGTGAACAAATCACAATTATTCTCTACAATTATTGCAGTACTCAGGAACGTTATTGATGGCCATACTCGCCATAGCGGCCAACGCCATAAAATAATAAAAAAAAAACAAAACAAAATGTCTTCCTTTAAATGTGATTCTTGGTGTTTTTGTTTTTGTGTCTAAGTTGTTAGTCTGTGTTTTTGTGCTGTTTTTTTCGGAACCATAGAATGAAACATAGTGGCAAAGGATAGTGGTTATATTCTCTTTGATAGAACGCGCTTACGATTTGATGGTTTTTATTTACGATTTGGCGATGCATTTTGGACTTTTTTGATTCAAAATATTCTGTAATCTGTTTACCCGCGCTATACTTTGTGTGAAAGAAATATAAAAAATAAAATTTGTAAATGGTGTTTTATTTCAAATTATGTTTCCCAGTATATTTAGTATTCAAATATTAAATAGGTATAGTACCTATATCCAGCTATATAAGAGCACAAATATATAAGTAGGTACCTATAGCTAACACGCATCCGTAGATGTACTTCCCTCTTTCCTCAGGAGATGGCGTTTGCCCGTGAAAGCCAGCTGAAGACTCTATGACTATATATTTATTGTACTCTATGCTCAATGACTTAGACTGTAGACACAGCTCCGCTAGCGTACTCCATCGCGCGTACACACGACGCGTGCCCCGTCACCGGACGCACGCGCCGTGCACCCTCTAAAGGCAGCGAACGCTCTTATCTCTATGATAGTATCAAATCTATCTATAGACACTTTACAGGTTTGAGGAAAAAAGTCTTTGTACTTTCAGTTTCTAATAATTATGGAGAGCACACAGGCTGCAGTCATCACTTAACATCTGTGTGAACTGAATACTTGGCTGCCGCCTTCGTTACATAAAAATGTCCATACACAGCGGGTACATAAACGAACTCCGATGGTAATTGATGCATTGGGAATCTTCTGAAATTGAAAAATGCTAATACGAAACCCGTGGTTTTAACTTGAGATTATGTTGGGTAGCCATACCTAATTTTGGTCCTGTCTAATGTACCTTTTTTATAATAATTTAAAATTAAACAAACCCTTAAAAGACTAACAAAGTACGTATTTTAAGAACTACTTAGTAACGTTTTCGCAGGTTTTCGCGAGCTTCATACATTGTAGAAATTCAATTTGCGGATTTTCTAGCGTATACAACACTCCCAAACTTCTTCTTATACCCGACGTTTCGGTCGCTTTCCAGCTACCGTGGTCACGGGCAGACTAATTCGTCGATGTTCAGCCTGCTCTTTTATAGCTGAGACAGAAGAAAAGCCTAAACCGTCGGGTATAAGAAGAAGTTTGGGAGTGTTGTATACGCGAGAAAATCCGCTAATTTAATTTCTACAATGTATCAAGCTCGCGAAAACCTGCGAAAACGTTACTTTTATTTGATAAAAAAAAACAAAGCCGCCATTTTTTCACGTTACGCAACACTGGAAGTTCCCAACAATATCAACACGTAATCTGGGCAACACCTGCAAACTACGGTTCGATGATTCCCGAACGTGATCGTAACGAGTTTCCGAGCTCCCTTTAATATTTCTCCGGTTCATGACTGTATTTTTTGTAATTAGAAAAGTACGAGCAATTAAAACTTTGATAATTGTCGAGATGGGGGAATGCTAAAATTTACTTCACTGTGAACAATGGGCAGAGACAATAAAAAGGGAACTTAAAAAGTTTCTCAATTAGAGCCGGAAATAACGTTAGCTAGTTTTTTACAGATCGATGAATCATTGCTAACGCTACTCAGCCTTTGTTCTTGAAAAACTACGCCTATATTACGCCACTGAGTAAACAGCCTTATATCACGCCAATAGAAGAGATTACATCAACAAATACCGTTGAACTTTTTTTTATTTTATAAAAGTTGCCAACACGCATACAGTTAGCACTGATGCCTAGTAAATACATCTGTGCTAAAAATAAAATATGTGCATTACTCAAGGCATTAAACGAAGTACTGACCGAGAAGAATCTAGAAGTTTAAGGATAACAAATTTCACAGGCTCGGTTGCCTCAAAGGATTGAGCTGTAAAAAAAAACTTACATGTCGTCCTAGGTATCGTTCGAGCAGCAATCTGTATGAGTTTCAAGTGAAAAACTGGTTGATGTTATGCACGATAGATCAAGGTGATTTTTCTTATTGATGGAGGCCAAGACTCAATTATCAATTCTAATCAAATCGCATAAATGCCTATTGTGTATTGGCAAACTTACACATTTATTTTTATGTAATGGAAGTGGCAAACAAGCATGCAGTTCACATTGATGTTAAGTGATGACTGCAGCCTACAGACACCCACACAAATACCAAAGTCAAACTGCAGATGCGTTACCACTCCTGAGGCTGAAAGTGTTAAGCCTCTGTGCCGGAAATTATAGGGCCATATATTACCACCTGACCGGAACACGATAGTGCTGAACACTACCATTTAGCGGCAAGTAAACTAGGTAATGCGGTGGTGCCTACGCCCGCGATCTCCGTAACTGAAGCTCTACCACCAGTAACAAGATCTATTCGAAATGAAATCATTTTACTATTCAATTACATTAAACATTTCTCATTAATTATTAAACGTGTTGATTATGGCATTTCCTCCTTATTTCTGCTTTGTTCTAACAGTGGACATATTTCGACTGTTACTCGTATTATGATTTTTTTTATGTAATGATCAAAGGTGGCAAACGAGCTTGCTGTTCACATCGATGTAAAGTGAAAAAATGTTATCTTAACCGATGTACTTTTGGTGTGCAGTAAAGTGTACTATTATTATTATTATTCCACTTATTTATTCACTTCACTTATTTAATAAATTTTTACATATATAAGTATACTAGCTGTGCCCGCGACTTCGCCCGCGTGACAATTTATGATTGATGAGTATCTAGCAGGACGAAGTCGTGGGCGCAGCTAGTATAAAAGTAGCCTAAGTTACTCCTTATTACATCAGCTATCTGCTAGTAAAGTGCTGTCAAAATAGGTCAAGCCGTTTCCAAGATGAGCCCCGCCAAACAGACAGACAGACGAAAATTGTAAAAAATGTTGTTTTGGTATATGTACCATGTATACATACATATGCATTTAGTAAAAAGCGGTTATTTTTATATTACAAACAGACACTCCAATTTTATATATTTGTATAGATAACATTATTATTATAAAGTGATGACTGGAGTCTGTAGACACCTACACATCTGGATTTTGACCTCTGCTCTATGAAGAGGTCAAAATCCAGATGCGTTACCACCCCCGAGACTTTAGTTTTATGTTTCTGTGATAGTTATTACGGGTACATCCATAACCATACAACCGGAACACGATAGTGCTGAACTACCGTGTAGCGGCAGATACATCATGAAGCGCGCATGGCCCCGCGGCTGGTGTAAATCGGAAGCGATCTACTCGGTTAAGCGATACGGGCAAGGTTGGGTGTGTGATGGGTGACCGGTAGAGGTAAATTAGAATGCGCGTTTCCGTGCTTCGGCGAGCATATAGCAGTCGTGCCTTGTCGGAGGCCTTATGGACGGTTTGAAAACATCCGACAGCGGGTTGACCACTAACCCGTATCTCCACCAAACCGCATCGGAGCAGCGTGGTGGAGTAAGCTTCAGGCCTCCCCCTAAAAAGAGGAGAGACTCGTGTCCAGCAGTGGGACGTATAATGGGTTGCCATTATTTTTAATATTATTATGCATTACGTAATGCGGTGGAGCCTACGCCCTCGAGCTCTTACACTGGATCTCTACCACCATCAAAAAATTGGAGAAAAAGACGTAGCGTTTCAACGCCACATACATTACTAACTATCCGAACCATAAGAAATCTGAGAGTGTCAGCTGCGAAGTTCTTTCACGGGCGACCTTTTTATCACTACGAGTTTGTGACATGGCATCTTTCATTCACAAACAAACGCCTTTGTAACTCACAATGTACAAGATGCTTTACTCAAACGAATACAGCGTGATTTCATTATGATCGCATAATACACACAGACTGGATTTTATCGTGAGAACACTGCTTATGTGACCTGACTCTTTTAAAGGAACGTGGGGATAATTGGAAAAAAAATGGAGATGGTACAAGGTGGCTTTGAAATACACTGGTGGTAGAGTCCCAGTGTCGGAGCTCGCGGGAGTAGGCACCACCGCATTACCTAATATACTTGCCGCTAAATGGTAGTGTTCAGCACTATCGTGTTCCGGTCAGGTGGTAATGTACGGCCCTGTAATTTCAGGCACAGAGGCATATCACCTAATGCCTCAGGAGTGGCAGCGCATCTGCATTTTGACCTCTGGTCATTGTGTGGGTGTCTATAGGGTGCAGTCATCACTTAACATCAATGTGAACTGCATGCATGTTTGCCACTTTTATTATATTAAAAAAATATATATATTGTTTCGATGATCTGGAGATCATTATCCGATGCTTAAAATATTTTTTCCTCTCGCTATTTCTTGCTGGGTACTACGTAGTTGCAGTGCCGGATACAGCCGGTGCGGTGCCCGCAGCAAATGTGACCATGGGGTCCTAGAGTTACATTGTCTACTGAAATGTAGGATATAAATAAAACAGAAGTTTTACGAAAATGAATCGAAAACAATATTAGGGGATTCCCCTGTAAGTATTGTGGTATTGCCAACTTGCAACATAATAATATACCTATACAGCCGACGCTCACTTTGAGAATAGCTAAGGTGTTTTACATATTTATGGTTTTTTTTGTGCACAGGCGCGAGGCCCCCCAATGTGCGGGGCCCGTAGCATTTGCTGCCTCCCGCTATATGGCTAATCCGGCACTGCATAGTTGTTAAGCGCTCATACATTAGCTTTCTGGACGTCAAAAGAAACCAATATTCTATATCCTAGCTTAAATTCTATGTCCAATTCTCGAACCAAATTGGCTTGTTTCCCTATAAGTACTAGGTATTGTGCTAGCGTCTTCCTGACAGTCGCAGAATCTTGACGGAGGATATTGTAGACTTAATTGAGAATCGTGGTTGGAATTTCATGTCGTACAGAAAATTATACAAGTCGATTAATTTATGGAAGAGGTTTTATTCTACGCACGGGTGCAATCAATTTATTATAGCCTATGTTACTCAGTGGAGATGCAGCTTTTTAATGATGAAAATTATATAAATGTATATTTTAGTCTCGCTTAAACTCGAGAACGGGTGGAACGATTCGGTTAATTTTGGTTTTGAATGATTTTTGGAAGTCCAGGGAAGGTTTAGAGGGTAAGAAAATATGAAAAAATTTAAGGAAAACAATAAAAACCACAATGTCATTTTCCCATACAAATAGTCCGTATATTTCAAACCTTTGACATATTATTATTAGTTCATTGTGAGGCAATACAAAGTTTGACGGGACAGCTAGTTATTTTATAAATCGGTAGGCTAGTAGTTTTTGTGTGAACCTTTGTGTGTTTGTAACACACAAAGGTTTCCTCTTTATAATACTAGTATAGACTATTGAATAATTGCAAAGCACTGACATCTGCAGTGTTGGTGCTGAAAGCGTATTAGGAGAGGTCGGAGATTTTTATGTAAGGTAGGCAGATTATTTAATTGTGACTTTAATGCAAAACTTTGACATGCAGCTTAATGTCGTCGGTTTTACCAAATTTAGAAAAAAAAGGATAACTACACAAAAGGAGAAAAACTATACTTCTATACTAATATGTGGCAGTGTATAATACAGAGAAAATATTCGTGTGTTTGTATGTATGTTTGTAACGTCTTCACACTAAAACTACTAAAGCAATTTCAAAAATTCTTTCACCCGAAAGCTGCATCTTTACTGAGTGCCATACGCTATATTATATTGATTGCACCTGCGCAAAGCCAGGGCGATCCACGAGTATTAAATGATTTGCTTACCGTATATAAAAATCTCCAACTAAAAACAATAAGCGGCGACCAACAACATAGATCCCCTTCATAAAGTTTAAGCACCGAAGTCAATTACGCCGGATTGAGGTCCCGTTTGCCGAGAAGCCGTCGGACTAAGGATGTTTCCTAATAATTTTAATCAAAAACAATGACATTGCTCTCGACGTAAATTGGTCTTTTTTGCCATTAACATGATGATGAAGCGGCGCGAAGCTTGGTCGAGGGAGCAGGGATTGAGTTAGATTGGTAATATCATTTGGATATTTTACTTAACTTACCAATATACTTGCCGCTATGGGCCTCATAAGAAGGCTCAAGGTCACCCAGAGAGCAATGGAGAGGGCTGTGCTCGGAGTTTCTCTGCGAGATTGAATCAGAAATGAGGAGATCCGCATGAGAACCAAAGTAACCGACATAGCCCACCGAATAGCGAAACTGAAGTGGCAGTGGGCAGGGCACATAGCTCGCAGACCTGACGGCCGTTGGGGCAGAAGAGTTCTAGAGTGGCGAACACGTACTGGAAAACGAAGCGTAGGCAGGCCCCCCACGAGGTTGACCGACGACCTGGTGAAGGTCGCGGGCTATCGCTGGATGAGGGCGGCCCGGGACCGTTCATTGTGGCATTCTTTGGGGGAGGCCTTTGTTCAGCAGTGGACGTCTTTTGGCTGAAATGATGATACTTGCCGCTAAATGGTAGTGTTCAGCACTATCGTGTTCCGGTCAGGTGGTAATGTACGACCCAGTGAGTACGGCTCTGTAATTTCCGGCACAGAGGCATAACACCTTAGGCCACAGGAGTGGTAACGCATTTGCATTTTGATCTTGGTCTTTGTGTAAGTGTCTATAGGCCGCAGTCATCACTTAATATCTTGTAAATGTGAACTGCATGCTTGTTTGTTTGCATCCATTATATAAAAAAAAAGATAATGGCGTCGGAACGTCCACCGCCCACTAGCGGAAGAATTTATAATCAATTTTTGTATTACAGAAGAGGGCCATTAGAGCGATGTATAACTTACGTAGTCGTGATTCTTTGAAAGAACTATTTAAAGAAATAAATATAATGACAGTCCCTTGCCATTACATCTATGAAAATATACTTTTCGCGAGGAAAAATTTACATCTGTTTGATAAAATCTCCGATAGGCATAGTTATAATACGAGGAATAAGAACAAGTTGTCTCTGCCAAGTTTTCGACTGACGAAAACTAATACATCTTTACTAAAGTGTAATGTTATATTATATTGTTAATTTTAAGCTTGTTTAAATTATGGAAAATTGTAAAAATATGCCTAAGAGATATTTTTAAAAGAGCCGACTGAATTTTTTCCGGCAAGTTTTTCTCGGATCATATTGGCCTTTGGAACTTTGCCGGTGAATGACAAAGAATGACTCTTTTTCTTTTCTTTTTACTCTTTGTTATCAGTTTGTAAAGGGGAAATGAGACATTCTAGTGATATACTTTTTTTTTTTACATTAGTTTATGACATTTAGTTTTATCTTAGTGATATTCTTGACTTTACATATATTTTTTATATTGTTTGACATGTATATCAATTTTTTTTTTTTTTGGTTTATGGCATCGCTATTACGCATATTGCCAGTGTCAAGTAAAACGATACTTCGTATTTATCCAAGCAGCGTAAAAGCCAGCATAATATAGTCATCAAGTATGTTAAGTAAGTATCAAGTATAATATGTCAGTCAAGTGAGTTACAAGTCAAGTGAGGTTAAGTAAAGTCAAGTTATTCGAGTAAAGCGATGGCTACTTTACCAGAACATTTGCATTGAAGTTTTGGAGGCAACCTGAAAGGTCGTGTTTTCGCACTGTTATTCTATTTCACTATACACGGGCACTGTAATAAACCTATATCAAACAAAATTCCACCAATTTTATTCAATATAACTTAAAAATACACCAAGAAAATTAAATAAAATAAGAGCACCATACGCCTCTTTCAAGGTTCCCGCCAAAACTCCTCATGTATATCAATTGTTATTCACTTTAATTTATTTTGTCTGTTTTTGACGTGTCATAATAGGTGCCTGTCACCCTAAATGAATAAATGAGTTTCTGATTCTGATTCTGAATTGTCTTCTATGGAAAATAATTCTTCCACTAGTGCAGGTAGGCAACCGAACAATAGCGGTCAAACCATTCCAATGGGGCGATATTAAGTGCAATAACACAAGACAGACAGAAGCATCCTGCGATAAAACTGCCGTTACTGCGATCGCCAATTCGCATGCCAAACGTGGCGATTATGGCATATCCCCCTTATGGGGAGGCTTTGGGCTAGCAGTAGCCGTCTTCCGGCTGTTGATGATGATGAATACAGTAAGACAGGGGACATAATACTTCTACTTGTGGTAGGCGGCAGATAGATCAGGTAATGCGGTGGGGCCTACGCCCTTTAGCTCCTACACTGGAACTCTACCACCAATAAGTGTCTTGAAGCTTGTAAATGTTTTGTATTTAAAGAATGATAAAAACAAAGACTTTTAACTGGTGGTAGAGCTCCAGTGACGGAGCTCGCTTGCGTAGACACCACCGCATTACCTAATATACTTGCCGCTAAATGGTAGTGTTCAGCACTATCGTGTTCCGGTCAGTTGGTAATGAACGGCCCTGTAATTTCCGGCACTGAGGCATAACACCTTAGGCCTCAGGAGTGGCAACGCATCTGCATTTTGACCTCTGGCATTGTGTCGGTGTCTATAGGCTGTAGTCATCACTTAACATCAATGTGAACTTCCATTCCAACTTCCATTACATAAAAAAAAGAGCAACGCGGGCTCAGCGGGCGGACCGGTGGGGAGTAGCCTTAGGGTTTACTGCCGATGCAAAACAGTCTGTCATTTTTTGCGGGGGACATGCGTGTGACACACACACTACAAAAATCTTCTATTACTATGAAACTCACACCATGACTTTAAAAAGAAGAAGAAGAAGAAGACTTTAAAAAAATACATAAACTATTTTACGCACACATTTAAACATCTAGGCGACAGGCATAGGCCCAATTGGGATTGTACTTTGACAGAGGGGAAGGTCTGCATATAGCTACTCCCCTCCGGTCCGCCGCGGCCAATGGCCTGTATTGCTTTATAGATAAAACAATTAAATACCTCAGTAGTCAAGTGGTAGCAGGGCACTACTACTACTCTGGGATCCTGGGTTCGATTCCTGGGTCGGAGGCTATCAGAGATAACGGTATCTGGTTCTATTGGGATTTTTCCATTTTCTGGAAATTTCCTAATACCTCGAAGTTTAGTAATGTGCCCGGAGATATCAACAGGCTCGCCAACTGTTACATGGACCAAAACGTAACCGGCGAATCATGGGTGTTTGCATGTATGCTTGAAGGCATGCATTTACCTTTACCTCTTCGAGGATTACAGGCGTGAAGTTATATTACGTTATAAAACAATATTCGAACAACAAAACCTAACCTAAAAGATTCCTTAACGTCAAGTCGACATACGCTGAAACACATTACAATTCAAAATGCTATTTTACGCAAGCATCTGCTATAGACATCTAATATTGCGGCGAGAATAATATTCTAAAACGAGCCAGCTTGCACTTCTATTTACCAGAACATTTTAGCTTTATGGGACTTCACACGTCCTGTATCAAATTTTGTTGCACTGCCATTTTAAAACTTATGTAAGTCATGATGAAACTTTATTTCTGTTTTACAAATAGCCAAGTAATTTTTTTATATTTTTTATTTAGTACCTGAATGGAAATCCATAAAAAAGTAATAACTTTTAGACCAGGCAGGCTTTTAGTGGCAACGAGTCTGCATTTTGGTCATTGTGTGGGTGTCTATAGGCTGCAGTCATCACTTAATCACATAACATCAATGTGAACTGCATGCTTGTTTGCCACTTTTATTACATAAAAAAAATAATTAACTGCAAGTTTTGACGACCCGGTCAGTCCAGCGGTGTGAGATGACCGTTTGATTCGGAGGGTCACGGGTTCGATCCCCGCACCGGGACAAATGTTGAATTACCTACAGATATTTGTTTCGGGTCTGGGTGTTTGTTTATGTGTTGTATGTGTACAACGGCACCCACGACACAGGTTTATACCTACGGTGGGGCTGCGAGTGTAAGCGTATTTTATTTAAAAAAAAAAATTGATTAGGTAAAACGGCGATGCCTACGCTCTAGACTTGAACTCTAAGATACCACCAGAGATAACGCAAAATTCGAGTAACACAAAATTTACTTATAATTTTTAGAGACCGTGTCAATTTTAAATATCTTTTTTATTCACTAGATAAATTTATGAAATTGCTACATTCTCGTTGTCAATATGTTGGGATATTTGAAACTAGTTCTCTTCTATCGACCCAAACAAAAATCTGTAAAACCCGATCTAATTTTCTTTAACAACGTGAAATTCAACGATTTACTGAAACCAAGTATTCAGGAACGAATAGACAAAGACAAACGACTTCACAAATTGCCTACATGACACCTTTGACAAAAATGTTAATACTGTCTACTTGTGATCTATTGCTTGGTACATAAAGTTCATTTTCGAAGATTGCAAACAGCGTATTCAAGACGAGCAGTTCAAGAATAGAACGTCATCCTCGTGTCAGTCGACCTTTCGAGTACGGGCTCAGCTTTGAAGATGGTCTGGAGTGTTGCAACTGCAGACACGAACGAAAA
The DNA here is from genome assembly GCA_036365455.1 of Macrosoma leucophasiata. Classification (NCBI taxonomy): domain Eukaryota; kingdom Metazoa; phylum Arthropoda; class Insecta; order Lepidoptera; family Hedylidae; genus Macrosoma; species Macrosoma leucophasiata. The sequence goes on from JAWQUS010000024.1 coordinate 15,411,731, forward strand.
ATGTTTGATTCGTGTATTTCTACTGTATGTTGTGAGGAGTTGTGAATGTTATTAGAATACATTAAAACTCTTTGTACTTTTACTTGTGGTAGAGCTCCAGGGACGGACCTCGCGGGCGTAGGCATCACCGCATTACCTAATATACTTAATGCTAAATGGTAGTGTTCAGCACTATCGTGTTCCGGCCAGGTGGTAATATACGGTCCTGTAATTTCCGGCACAGAGGCATAACATCTCAGGCCTCAGGAGTAGTAACGCATCTGCATTTTGACCTTGGTCTTTGTGTGGGTGTCTATAGGCTGCAGTAATCACTTAACATCGATGTAAGCTGCATGCTTGTTAGCTACTTCGATATCATACAAAAAAATATATATTTGTAAATATTGTATATTTTTACAAAATATTTGTGCAAAGAGTGTTGAGGAACCAATAATCGCGGAATTAATTACCGAGTTATCTCGTTTATAATTACCATTTGAATACTCTTTAAATAATACTTGGTATTTAAGATATAGTTTGTCAATACTTTGCCAACTTTCAACAAATCTGTTTTTGGTGTAAAGTAAAATAAATCCATATTAAATATCCTCACTTTCAACGATTAAAAATCCTCATTCTACCCTGCATCTACATTCTTGAAATTTGTAATTTTGTCCGAAATCATCCAAAGTAGATGTTGCAAAAATGTATGGACCTCCGGCCATGTATTGTACACAATATCATTAATAGGCGAAATCAATATAAAAACGTTTTTTACTGCATATTTTCACTTATTTAGCTTTGTTTGCAGTTACAAAACATTCTCAAAACCAACATGGCAAATATGGCGGGCGATAACATTTTGACATTTTCTTTTTTTTTTATTTTTTTTTTGATTATATAGTACTTGGAGCAAAAAGTAATATTTTCTAAGTACTATCGAAATCGATTTCATGTGTTAATACTAAGAACTTAAAATAATCGATTTCCTATTTAAAGAAGCGTCTGCTGTATCGCCGCCATCTTGAATATGGTTGAAAATGATAAAATCGTTTGAATTAAATGTGGTAGTAACTCCAAAATTTACTCTTGAATAATTTAGTTGTATTTTTTTCGGATTCTTCTTTAATTTACCCAGTTTTTGAGGACGTGTACGAACTAGAGCCGAGCTCGCAACATCTCCTTTGTACGAAAAACGAGGCGATATATCCATCAAGAATTTAAAACACAGAACAAACTAAGGCTACCCCCATCTCGACTAAAACACCACTCTTCCGGCACCTATCAAACGTCCATAAAAATATACAACCATCTACCTGAAAGATTAAAAAACTTAGATAATGAAAAAACATTTTTATCCCAATTAAACAAAATTTTAATAAATAAAACCTATTACAGCGTTTAATAAATAAAACTTATTACAGCGAATTATTTTAAGAAAAAGAAATAAATAAACACTAAACATTAAATTAAAATATCAATAAATTATGGTAATAATATAAATAATGTATATGTTAAAATATTATATTTATAGAATTTTGAATTCTTTACTATATCTGCAATTGAAATACGTCTCTATTTACACTATAATTAAACTTGAGTAAATAAACTAGACACCGAGGTGTTTAAAATAGATGGTTCAGCAGACTGGTCTAGTCTGAAGTCCCTTTATCCGGTTAATAACCTGAGATGAAGACTCAAAGATTTACTGTAAGTAAAAGCTAAATGAAATCTGATTTACACTCTCGACGAAATAAAGAAAATCCACGTTTGTTTCTTCATTTTCATTCATACTTATTTACTCGTAAAGTGAAAGTACCTGAATAGTGAAAACCATTTTTATAAATACTCAATACTCAATACTATATTGCACCATAATGTACCTACAACATTAGTATTATAGACCCTGTAGAGCACCGCAATGGAGGAGAGAGGAGGATTTATACTGAATTATTTATACTGAGATTGTCGCCATGTGGGATGTGGATTCGGCCATCATTGTGCCGATAGTCGTCACGGTCAACGGATTGATAGCAAAAAGCCTCGACCAACATCTCAAAAGGCTCAAGTTAGGAAGTTGGATCAAGGGTCTGATACAGAAGGCGGCACTTCTCGGCGCGGTACGTATAGTGAGGAGGTTCCTTTCTCTGTGACTCTAACCACCGACAGCTTGGACCCTGCTCCCGCTGCCGGCGGCGCACTATTTTTTATTTTTTTTTACATATATTTGTTTTTTTTTTATAACTACTCACGTATGAAAAAAAATAATAAATAAGAATAAATGAGTGAAATAATAATAATATATGGGGCCAGAGCAGCTCGTGGCGAGCTGTTGGTGTGTAGCGACACCACCCCCTACCATTATCTCGAGTTCCTCCGAGAGAACTGGGCTCCGCCTCTGTCTGTGTCTGTATTAACTATTGATGCAGTCAGAGAGTTCAATTCTATTGGAATGATTTGATCACCATTGTTCTAAAGTATATTTAAACGTAACTTCACGCCTGTAATCCCCGAAGGAGTAGGTAGAAGAGGTAAATGCATGCTTACAAGCATAATTATATTCAAAGACTCTCGATTCACCGGTTACATTTTTGGCCCATGTAACAGGTGGCGAGCTTGTTGACATCTCCGGGTATATTACCAAACTTCGATGTACTGGGAAACTTCCAGAAAATGGAAAAATCCCAATAGAACCAGAGATACATAAAGGATTTAACACTAATATCTCTGATAGCCCCCGGCCCAGCAATCAAACCCAGGTCTTAAGTGTAGTGGTATAATATATGTAGTACATATATTTTGCCAACCAATGTAATTAATGAGACACGTTTAACCAGTCTTTTTGAATGGTTAAACGTGTCTTATTAATGCATTTAGAATTTTGAATTCTTTACTATCTCTGCAATTGAAATACGTCTCTATTTACACTATAATTAAACTTGAGTAAATTAACTAGACACCGAGGTGTTTAAAATAGATGGTTCAGCAGACTGGTCTAGTCTGAAGTCCCTTTATCCGGTTAATACCTGAGATGAAGACTCAAAGATTTACTGTAAGTAAAAGCTAAATGAAATCTGATTTACACTCTCGACGAAATAAAGAAAATCCACGTTTGTTTCTTCATTTTCATTCATACTTATTTACTCGTAAAGTGAAAGTACCTGAATAGTGAAAACCATTTTTATAAATACTCAATACTATATTGCACCATAATGTACCTATTATGGTGCAATATAGTATTGAGTATTGAGTATTTATAAAAATGGTTTTCACTATTCAGGTACTTTCACTTTACGAGTAAATAAGTATGAATGAAAATGAAGAAACAAACGTGGATTTTCTTTATTTCGTCGAGAGTGTAAATCAGATTTCATTTAGCTTTTACTTACAGTAAATCTTTGAGTCTTCATCTCAGGTATTAACCGGATAAAGGGACTTCAGACTAGACCAGTCTGCTGAACCATCTATTTTAAACACCTCGGTGTCTAGTTTATTTACTCAAGTTTAATTATAGTGTAAATAGAGACGTATTTCAATTGCAGAGATAGTAAAGAATTCAAAATTCTAAATGCATTAATAAGACACGTTTAACCATTCAAAAAGACTGGTTAAACGTGTCTCATTAATTACATTGGTTGGCAAAATATATGTACTACATATATTATACCACTACACTTAAGACCTGGGTTTGATTGCTGGGCCGGGGGCTATCAGAGATATTAGTGTTAAATCCTTTATGTATCTCTGGTTCTATTGGGATTTTTCCATTTTCTGGAAGTTTCCCAGTACATCGAAGTTTGGTAATATACCCGGAGATGTCAACAAGCTCGCCACCTGTTACATGGGCCAAAAATGTAACCGGTGAATCGAGAGTCTTTGAATATAATTATGCTTGTAAGCATGCATTTACCTCTTCTACCTACTCCTTCGGGGATTACAGGCGTGAAGTTACGTTTAAATATACTTTAGAACAATGGTGATCAAATCATTCCAATAGAATTGAACTCTCTGACTGCATCAATAGTTAATACAGACACAGACAGAGGCGGAGCCCAGTTCTCTCGGAGGAACTCGAGATAATGGTAGGGGGTGGTGTCGCTACACACCAACAGCTCGCCACGAGCTGCTCTGGCCCCATATATTATTATTATTTCACTCATTTATTCTTATTTATTATTTTTTTTCATACGTGAGTAGTTATAAAAAAAAAACAAATATATGTAAAAAAAAATAAAAAATAATGCGCCGCCGGCAGCGGGAGCAGGGTCCAAGCTGTCGGTGGTTAGGGTCACAGAGACAGGAACCTCCTCACTATACGTACCGCGCCGAGAAGTGCCGCCTTCTGTATCAGACCCTTGATCCAACTTCCTAACTTGAGCCTTTTGAGATGTTGGTCGAGGCTTTTTGCTATCAATCCGTTGACCGTGACGACTAACGGCACAATGATGGCCGAATCCACATCCCACATGGCGACAATCTCGTGAGCCAGATCAAGATATTTGATTTCCTTGTCCTCACGAGATTCTCATCATGAGGGACGGTGATATCGATAATCTTTGCGCAGCGCTCCGAGCGGTCTATTACCACTATAATCAGGCTATTTAGCTGCAATAGTTCTGTCAGTGATAATAGACCGGTCCCAATAAATTGTGGCATGGTCGTTCTCGAGAACTGGGTCGGGCACATACCTATAGTATGGCACCTCCATGGCCACAAGACTGTATCGCAAGGCAAGTTGCTGATGGATAATCCTGGCCACTTGGTTGTGTCTGTGCAGATATTCGCCGTTGGCAAGACTAGAACAGCCGGGCACAATATGCTTGATTGATTCACCCGGTCCACTGACCGGGTGAATCAATGCATGCCCGACATACGAGTATGTCGACCGTGCCATCATTATTATTATCATTATTATGTCCTTCATCGTCATACAAATACGTTAGATATTTTAAATTAACTCTCCATTGTGTACTTTAAAAACTACGTCTAAAAACATCCCAGAATAGAAACTCTGAAATTAATTCCACGAGAATTTGTCCAATTCAAAGCTATTCCAACGTCACATTTCACTCTCGAGATGTGTCAAGCAAAGTTCCGAAAGGGTCCAAGTTTTTGTACACCCTTTTTTCATTTTAAGTCTTTTGTTAGAAACTTATTGACCTCTTTGGATTTGAGAGGCGTTGGAAGTAATTTTGTATCGCAGTACGATTCAAGTGGGGTAAGAATGAGAAGCTACTCGTATATTGCTAAGGATTGAAATTACAGATTTTATCAATATCGAGAGGCGAGTTTCGAGTGGCACGGGCTTTAATTAATTTTATATTTGCCGGAATACAAAGTCATAATGGATTTCAAGTAAATAACCAAGATCGACGTAAATTTATTAGAATTAAGAGATTGCTAATCAAGATATTTGTTTTGCTTTGAGATTTATTTAGAATAATAATATATTTTGTTTACATTTTTGTCGTGAAAGCTTTGATCTAGATTGGTAGTACGTAAAAAACTGATAAATATAAAAATTGATACTAATGATTTGGTTGTATTGACTTTTAATATAAATAATATGGTTCTAACTCAATATGAAAGCAACTATGCCAACAGGGTGATAGCAAATACAATAAGGTGGTATAGACTGCAGTAAGTGTGTACATGTATTTTGAAAATATTTGTAACTTACGTAAATTTTAAAAAACCCCGTCACGAACAAATTTTCTGCAAAATTAAAATGGTCAAAAATAAATTCATATCTTTTTTAATAGAAAGCGATCTCCAAATTTTATTAAATATTGACAATTTCTTCAAAACATAAAGTGGACGGGGTAGGGGGGGCTCAGTAACGATACCTAAATATTCGCCCATTATTACGAGTACACTTCCAATAAGTTCTGTCTGATGGTGGGGTCAAAAGTCTTAGGAATCGGCGTGCATGTATGAAGAGAATGATGAAGGTAGACGAGGCACGAGAGGTTTGTCAGAACCGGGATATCTGGCGCTCTACACTCTCTGCCTACCCCGTTAGGGACCTGGCGTGAAGATACATACATACATACTTCCAATAAAGTTTAAATGCGAAAAATTCCTGTCCAAGTGCAGTAATCGTTTTTCTTCAATTCCATTAATATTCCAAGTGTTACGGGCCGTGTTCAGTTTATCTCGATTACTACTGTACGTGCACTTAGCCTTAATACTATTTGTGCGATATATCCAATGTAACGTAAAATGCCCATCGGCCTGTAATTAAAACTTTTTTAAAATTTTACTGCGTTTATTTCTAAAAGATTGCGTAGTTAATTTTTTCTCCAACAGACAATCCATACATATTTGCGTCGCAGACTGTACAAGCATATTTGTTAAGAACAGCACGTGAACGTATGTATGTGAATTTAGCGGCGCTATTTATCACGGTGTAACTTGGTTACGAATATCTTTAATTACATAATAATGGGAATTCTTGGTGATTAAGCATGACAATGTAAGCTTTTGTACCTCAATCCCTACTTCCCTACTTGCCTAGTAATATTATAAATGCGAAAGTAACTCTGCCTGTCTGTCTGTCTGTTACCTTTTCACGTCCAAACGACTGAACCGATTTTAATGAAATTTGGTAAAGAGATATAGTTGACTTTGAGAAAAAACATAGGCTACTTTTTAACAGCAGACACAGACAACAGCTAGTTACACATTGACAAAATAGCTCCTTAACCAAAATAGCTATTGTCAACTAGCTGTGCCCGCAACTTTGTTTGCGTGGAAGTGGGACTGGGACTGGCTTTGGGACTTTGGGCAGCGCTTTTGGATATACATTTGAGTTCATTTTGGATCATAAACACTTATAAGTAGCTAAAAAAATCTACTTTGCAGTAATTCTTCTCTGTACACGATATTAGACGTGTGGCCATCGGGGATAAAAGCACACAGGCTGCTAGGATTGCGAAAAATTGCTAATTATGTGTTTAAACGCGCATCTACCCTATGCTGAATCGTATTTTCGAAAAGGCCGTTTTAAACTTCAGAATATTGGCACTCCGTATGATCCGGCAGAAGAGAACAATTGAATATTAACGTTGTGCATTTTTACCCACTAATGCCACCAATACCACTACCACCATCGTCACCACGACCACCATCATCACCACCAAAGTCATCACTATCACCTCCACCACCGCCACCACTACAATCGCCAGCAACGCCATCAACGCCATCACCATCACCAAACACCTACGCCACCAATGACACAAACGCCACCAAAACCACCACCACCACCACAACCAATGCCACCATTGCTTCCAAAACTACCAACAACACCATCAACGTCACCAACGCCACTAAAAACCACCGCAGCACCACCAATACCACCACCAGAGTCACCAGCAACACCTATGCCACCAACGACACCTACGCCACCACCATCACTACCACCACCACCAATGCCACCAGCACCATTAACACCACCACCACCACCACTACCATCACCATCATCATAATTACATCCGAAAGAAGTCCCGCTGGACAAAGCCTTTCCCGAAGATGCTCCTAAAAGTGTTGTGCGTCATAAGGAAAGAATACGCCATAATTTCCACGCTTGGCATCCTGAATGGTGATCATAGCGGCGATTGTTTTATGCCGGGACGCTGCTATGCGGTTTGCTTATTGTTACTAACAGAGTAAAAACGACCAAGTGCGAGTCGAACTCGTGCACGAAGGGTTCAGTAAAAAAATGGCATAAAAATTACGTTTGTTGGAAGGTAATATACAATATACCTAAGACCTAAAAATTCTGTGAAAATTTCAAGCGTCTGCTTGCTACCATTATTGATATCGAGCAAAAAATATACGAATAAAAAACACGTTTATTATATGCACCGTGGTCCCCTTGGACTCCTTGATATTTTAATTTTTTTATTTTTAGTATTTAATTTTGTCGTTATAGCGGTAACAGAAATACATCATTTGTGAAAATTTTATCTTTCCAGCTATTACTGTTAATGAGATACAGCCTGGTGACAGACAGACGGATGTATGGACAGACAGGCAGACAACGGAGGATTAGTAATAGGGTCCGTTTTTACCTTTTAGATATGGAACTCTAAAAAAGACAGATTTTTTTTATAATTAGAATAGTTTAAAAATATTCGATATGATTTTTTAAACTGTCGTAACTTTTTTATTTCTGAACCGATTGACATGAAACAAACAGTAAATGTTAAGTGAAACTTACCACAATATATTAAAAAACTGAAAATCGGATAAGCCATTTCTGAAATTAGCGTGCACAAACACACAGTCAAACATACATTTTTCCGGGATAAAAAGTACTGTGTTGTGCGCCAAACATTAAAGTATAATTATACCAAGTTTCATCGTAATCGGACCAGTAGATTTTGTGTGATGCTTGAACAAACAGACAGACAGACAGACAGACAGACAGACAGACAGACAGACAAAAATTTTTCGAATCACATATTTGTGTTCGGTATCGATCTAGTAACATCCCCTGGTATTTATTTTTTCAATATTTTCAATGTACAGAATTTACACTTCTACAGATTTATTATAAGTATAGATTATGTAACTAATTTAAATTTAAAAAAATCTTGTGAAAGCAACAATTGTCGTGCTGGTTCGTGCAAAATTTAAATGGTCAAAAACAAAATCGTTTCTTTTTTTTTACAAAGTTTGTCCATTTCTACAAAACAAAATGGGGACTCAGTTACAATACCTAAACGTCCGCCATTTTTATTCGGCACCGTCCAGTACACTTCTTATAAAGTCAGGAATGCGAAAAATTTCTGTCCTGGTGCAACAATCGTTTTTCTTTAATTCCATTTACATTCCAAGAGTTACGGACTGTGTTCAATTTATTTCGCTTACTACTACGCGAACTGAGGCCTGATACTGTTAGTGCGACAATTTCAATACCATTGGCCAGTAATCGAATTTTTTTTTTATTTTTCGGTTCAGCGCTTTCGCTATTAACATATTTTTACTGTGAAAGTAGATTTTAACACTTTAAAAAAAGGTGATTCAAGATATAATTGGTTTAGAGTCGGGTTTGGAACCTTCAGGTCCGACAATTTGCACAACAGCATGATGGGCGTCCGGCCCATCAACAGTGTGCGGTGGAAGAACACCTAGATTCGATGTTTTATGATCCAACATTGGATCAGTCGCGGCGAGCCTGACAAGACAAACAAGTAGCTTAGCATTGACTCTTTTGGACTTTTACCTGTGATCTGAGCCCCAACACATTGTAAATCGTGAAGACACTACTGCGATAGTGGACGTTTTAGATATCATAAGAAATGACAGTGCCATTTTATTAAAAAGACAACCAAATAAAAAGTAAAATAATATTTTTTTATGTTCACTTACACTAAATTAACTGTAAAAAAGGGTGTTCAGTGTAATCATAAATGTCGCCAGTAAACTACACAAATGCATAATAAAATTATGCCTTTGATTTTGTGTCAGTTGGTGTGTTCTGTATGCATTTTGATGCAATGGTATTGTTGTGTCAAATAAACAAATTTCCCCACATTAATAAATATAAAAAAATAAAAGAACTGTAAAAAAGTAAGGTTTTTGCAATATTTAAACTATCGAAAAGAAATGAAAATTAATTTCTAGGTAAAATTGTATTTCTTTAAGGAAACGATCCTCAAATTCTCTGGTAAAATTATCAATTTCAACAAAAACTGTATTTTAACGTCCGCCATAATTATTCGGCACCATCGAGTCCACTTCCAATAAAGTTAGGAATGCGAAAAATTTCTGTCCAAGTGCAACAACAGATTTTCTTTTATTCCATTAACATTCCAAAAGTTACGGACCGTGTTCAATTTATTTCGCTTACTACTGTACGTGAATTGAGCCCTGATACTGTTTTTGCGACAATTCCGATGTGAACCACCATCGGTCAGTAATCGAAACATATTTTATTTTTGTTTCAGCGCGTTGTTTATTAATATATTTTCGTCCTTTCGTGAACATAGTAGATTATTTCATTAAGAAAGGTGATTAAATATACAAAAATAACATAATTTGGAAAACGTCGTTAATATATAATGTATCGTTTATAAATCTTTCCCGTAATAGCATAGAATATCTAAACATATAATAAAACAGTAAATATGTAATAATACCTACCCAAAAAAGGAGCTTGTGCAAAATTAATATAGTCGAAAAGAAATTAAAATAATATATTTCTAAGTTTTTTTTTTGTACACACGAGGAAAATTTATTTATTTATTTAATCTTCTATGCACTAAACGATACATAAGGCGAACTTAATGCCACTAGGCATTTTCTACCAGTCAACCTTTGGGTAGTGAGGATAGCAACGAAGTAGGTGCAACACTGGTGAAAATATATGAGAATAACAAAAAAATAACTATATTAAGATGATTGATATATAATATTAGATATAATATAATAATATGATTATATATATTAGATATATGTATTAGATATAAATATATATAAATATACATATATACGTATATAACTAAAACGCAAATATATAATAAATATAATAATTATAACTAGGAAATATCACGATGAATAATTACTACAGCCTGTGAAGCTACTAGCCAACTAAGTTTAAGTAATGTTCCCGAATTTTCCGCTTAAAAGAGTACTTGCATGTTGATTTCCTGATATTCACGGGAAGCGTATTCCATAGTTTTATTGCCGAAATAGAGAAAGAGTTTGAAATAAAGCATGAGCTGTGAAGAGGAACATTCAGGGTAAGATTTTCCGAAGATCGAAGATTGAGATTGTGAGAATTGCCCAAGATTTTAAATTTTGAATTAAGATAGTGAGGAGAACATGGATCATTAAGAACACTGAACAGTAGGGAAAGCATCCGGACAGATCTTCGCTGTCGGATGGGAAGCCATTTTAGTTTTGAGCGATAGTGAGAAATGTGGTCGAACTTGCGCAGACCATAAATGAAACGGATGTAGTTATTTAGAAGTCGATCCAATTTGTTCAAGTGCTCCTGGGATATGTCAGAATAGCAAACATCAGCATAGTCAATAACGGGCAAAACGAGACCTTGAACCAGAAGTTTTTTTCTTGCAGATGGTAAAAAGTTCTTAAACCTATAAAAAGACCGCAGCGAAGAAGTGACAATTTTACTGACATTGTTGATTTGTTTATTCCAACTCAGAGTAGAATCGATGTATAATCCTAAATCTTTTACTGATGGTGAGAGAGGAATAAGAGACCCGTTGTATAATAAAGGTGGCAATGCACACATATCAATATTCTTTATGTAATATCTACTGCCCAAAATAATGGCTTGACATTTTGACGGGTTAACCGTAATGCCGTATTCATGGCACCATTGAGAAATCACTTCTAAATTCGTATTAATTACTGAAATGGAACGTGCTAAATTATTTAAATCGGCTTGAAAATAAAGTTGTAAGTCGTCGGCATACAGATGGTAAGAGCAGCCAAGTCTAATGGTTAGAGAGTTAATAAATAAAGAAAACAATAAGGGAGAGAGTATAGCGCCCTGTGGTACACCAGTGCATAAGTCACGCCAATCGGATAAATCCCGATCAACGCGAACAGCTTGCTGGCGACCACGAAGAAAAGATGAAAACCAATCCTGAACTATCGACGAGGCTCCAGCTTGCCGGAGAATAGCTATTAAAACGTCATGGTCCACGGCGTTAAAAGCGTTAGAGAAATCAATGAGTACTAACACTGTTAACTGAGAATTTTCCATTCCGGCTCTCACGTCCTCAGTGACTTTAAGTAAGGCTGTAGTGGTGCTGTGACTTGGCCGAAAGCCAGACTGATACTGTGAAACAATATTATGCGTAAAAATATGCCGTGCAAACTGCTTATGGACAACAGCTTCCAGAACCTTGGATAGAAACGGTAGAATGGAAATTGGTCGAAAATGGTTTACTAAACAGAGATTAGAAATCTTGGGAAGTGGAGTAACATAAGCTTTGCGCCAAATTGAGGGGAAAGACCCTGTTTGTAGTGAAAAGTTGATAATATGGGTGAAATGAGGAATTATACAGTCTAAAATAAGGAATATCATCGTCCTACTTACGTTATCACAGCCTGTGGCCTTTGATTTAATGGAGACCATTATTTTCCTGACCTCGTCCATAGTTACAGGAGAAAATGAAAAAGAAAACGATATCGGCAAGGAAGTTATTTTATGAAGTGTTTCAGATTTAATTTGATGGTCGAGAACTAAAGTAGAAACGAAATGCTGGTTAAGAAAGTCTAATGACATATTAGAAGGTACAATTTTAAGTTGAGATTTAGATAAGCCGAGAGATTTTAAAAACTTCCATGTCTGCCGGAGAACAATCCAAGACATTTTTATAGATATATTGGCGTTTGGCAGCCCTTACCATCTGATTGCAACGATTACGAGCTTGCTTAAATAAAACCCAGTTATCTTCGCTGCGGTCTTTACGGAATCTACGGAAAGCCTTATCTCGACGAGACATGGCCATCCGTACCCCCCTAGTGATCCAGGGCGCAGGTGGTCGTTTTACACGAACCGCCCGCACTGGAGCATGAACATCAAATAATTTTAAAATGTTTGAATTAAAAACTGCAACTTTGTCGTCTATGGAACTTTTTTCTTCAATCACGGACCAGTTCAGGGTGTGAGCATCAGAGTTAAGCTTTTCTAAGTTAATTCTATTTAAATTTCTTACCAATATTGTAGACGGTTGAACTTTAGGTCTTTTAATTTTATACGTCATGTAGACAAGGTCATGTCTGGAAAGACCGGGAGCAGCAAATTGGCCATGGCAACTGACACGTTCCAAAGATGAAGTGAGCATCAAATCGAGCCATGAGTCGCCAGAATCTACGTTGTGATGTGTGGAACTGAGTGGTAACAAGTTAAGACCTGTCGACTCAAGGATCGATCGAAGCCTATCGGATCGCGAGTTAACTTTCAATAAAAATAATTCATTTTATTTAGGAAATGAAACGATTCTATTCCCTAATTCTTTGGTGGAATTGTCATTAAATAATAAAGGGGACTCATTCACCGTATTTAAACGTCCACCATAATTATTCGGCACCATCGAGTCCACTTCCAATAAAGTAAGGTTAGGAATGCGAAAAATTTCTGTCCAATCGCAACAACAGTTTTTCGTTTATTCCATTAACATTCCAAGAGTTACGGGCCGTGTTCAATTTATTTCGCTTACTACTGTACGTGCATTGAGCCCTGATACTGTTTGTGCGACGATTCCGATGTAAACTACCATTGGTCAGTAATCGAAACGTTTTTTTTTGTTTCAGCGCAGCGCTAACAATTATTAGCATAACAGTTTTTGGATCAAACGATAATTTCTGAATTGTACAACCATAAACACAATTATACACTGAGCTTTGAATAGTATTTAGTACTATTTTTACCACCTAATAAGCTAACTAATATACTTGCCGCTAAATTATAGTATTCAGCACTATCGTGTTCCGGTCAGGTGGTAATGTACAGCCCTGTAAGTATGGCTCTGTAATTTCCGGCACAGAGGCATAACACCTTAGGCCTCAGGAGTGGTACCGCACCTGCATTTTGACCTCGGTCTTTGTGTGTCTCTAGTATGCAGTCATCACTTAACATCAATATGAACTGCATGCTTGTTGCCATTGCCATTACATAAAACCGGTCAAGTGCATGTCAGGCCACGCGCAGTGTAGGGTTCCGTAGTTACAGAGTAAGAGATGTAATGAAAACAAAAAAATATTCTCAATGGACTTGTTCAAAATTTTCGAGTAAAATACATTTGGTCGACTATAACTCGCAAACTTGCAAGGCCAACTTTAGTGTGATAGTTTTCCTTTTAATTTCGTTATATGCAGCTACTATCGCCGTAACGTTTGAATTTCTAACAACAACCGTTTAGTCTGTACGGGGCAGGGACACTTGAGTCTATCGAAAATTTGAACTGTAAAGCTAAATAAGTCAAGAACAGTTAACTAAATCGAAAAATTATGTTCGCACACCCATCATATTTTTAAAAGACCCACACTATATGAAAATCGAAAATTATAAAAAATATCTGCGCGTTACTAGTAGGTTACCCTAAAAAAATTTTTTTCGCGATTTTATTCTACCACTTTGTCGGCGTGATTAAGGTGTATACTTGTGCCAAATTTCAAGTAATTTATGTTATAATAAAAATAAAAACGGGCAATTGTGAATTGTAAATCTTGTTGCTTTGTTGTTTGAAATTGTCGAGGAGGTAAGTAAACATTTCTATATAAATCCGTCAGTCGACAAATATCATGCTTTTATTTATTCCATTAACAAATCCACAGTTGCTATGCTGTTTTCAATTATTTTCACATGCTTCAGCTACATGAATTCAGCCCTGGTACTGTTTGTGTGAATATTTTTATGTAAACTCCCATTCACGAGAAATGGATATTTTTTTGGATAGACGACGATATGAGCGTCATTTTTTTTTATTAATTAACTCTTTTTTGTCACACAATACATGTATGATATTGGTACAAATGGCGAGCTTAACGCTAAAAGCGCTCTCTGCCAGCTACCATAATTACGCAGTATGGAGAGTTAAGTTGGCGGTATGATGACACAGCAAACATGGGAATCATTGCGGTAGATTGAAAGTTATAATCAACCTACTGGTTTCAAAAGTAAGAATCTTCCATGGGGTTTTTAACTGCTAGTATTTGATATTTGCTAGCCAATGCACAAGTATTTTTTTATGTAATGGAAGTGGCAAACGAGCACGCAGTTCAAGATGCAGATGTGTTACCACTCCTGAGGCCTAAGCTGTTATGCCCCTGTGCCGGAAATTACAGCGCCATACATTACCACCTGACCGGTACACGATAGTGCTGAATACTACCATTTAGCGGCAAGTATATTAGGTAATGAGGTGGTGCCTACGCCCGCAAGCTCCGTCACTGGAGCTCTATAACCAGTAAAGTAAGTATGCACGATTTTCCTTAATTTCGTGTTAAAAATATATAAGACAATTTTTTCATACATTTTCCGAGTGTGTCTGGAGTGCCTTAGACTAGTTCCGTCTCGAGACGTGCCGCCTACATGATTCCGTCCTAAAAACATAAGTGGGTGTGATTTTTTTACTTTATGACTTCATTGTTTCTAAGAGAAAGTCGTTCAATTTGCCGAATTTATTGATTTTCATCGGACATATTGCTATACACCGGGGGTGCCCCTGGAAACTTTCTCAATCGGAAAAATTCAATACCAGTTATTGTCTAATCCAAAATCGAAACTGGGTTCATAAGCCTACCAACTGGGTTCACAAGTCAACGAAATCATACATTGTAAAAATACATTTATATTTAAAAAGCTACAAACTGTGTTCAATTTATTTCATTTGGTTTTGTTTACGTTTATTCAGGCTTGCGTCTGTTTGCGCGACAATTTCTATTTAAACTCGTATCGGCCCATATTGGAATGCTTTTGTTGCTTCAACGCGCACTCTATTGTACATTTTTGGTAAAACAATTGATCAACGTTACACTTTATTTACGTTCAAAATTTTCTAAAATATACATTTCTGCTGGTGGAGCTTCAATGACGGAGTTCGTGAGCTTAGGCATCAAAGCATCACCTAATACGTGTCGCATATGTTTCTTTTATTCGTTATACTGAAGGTTATCAATAAGACAAATCATGCAATCGCTTGAGAATTTAAAAACGGCATGCTAAACTTCTTTTGTCTATAGATAATAATTCGAACTATCTTACTCGTATCTTTTATATCATAAGCAAAACTTCGTAGCTTCACGCCTGTAATCCCCGCAGGGATAGGCTGAGGGGTAGGAGTAGGCAGATTCGCCGGTTACTTTTTGGCCCATATAACAGGTGGCGAGCCTGTTGACATCTCTGGGCACATTACCAAATTTCGAGGTACTGGGAAACTTCTAGAAAATGAAAGAAATCTAATAGAACCGGCGATAAAGGATTTCACACCGTTATCTCTAATATCCCCCGACCCGAGAATCGATACCAGGACCCCAGTGTAGTAGGAGAGGCCACTACTACTAGTATATTAAAGCAGTCTTATACCCAAATATACCTATATATAAACAAAACTAATCTCACTAAGGGCCTATCGTTCCGCAATCAAGCTTCCATTCCGCAATCAAGTCACTGGTGGTAGAGCTCCAGTGATGGAGCTCGCGAGCAAAGGCACCACCGCATTATCTAATATACTTGCCGCTAAATAGTAGTGTTCAGTACTATCGTGTTGCGGTCAGCTGGTAATGTATGGCCCTGTAATTTCCGGCACAAAGGCATAACACCTTAGATCTCAGGAGTGGTAACGCATCTGCATTTTGATCTTGGTCTTTAGGCTGCAGTCATCACTTAACATCAATGTGAACTGCATGCTTGGTTGCCACTTCCGTAACATATAAAAAAAAGAGGCAGTTATACCCAAATATACCTATATATAAACAAAACTAATCTCACTTAAGGCCGTCCATTCCGCAATCAAGTGATATAATAATATTCCAGAGTAAGTAAAATAAAGATACGCCCAAATTCACAATCATCTTAAAATTCTACCCGCTGTCGCCCATTCCATTCATTTTTTCGTGTAGCACCACAATGTTTTAGGTAAGCAGCGGGATTTATGAAAAGACAACGTGACTTGAATATGACGGCCATCCCATCTGTCGTGTTGAGGGGAAAATTAAAAAGAATCATTTTAGATGTTGCTAACAAATCTCAGTATTTCATGTAGGCCTAACTGACATTGCGACAATTTTCATAAATAATAACCGCGTTTTAGACTGAGCCGGAGATTGGATTAAACATATTATTTTATAAGTATTCCCGCTTTATTAATACTGCTTGGCAATGGAGATCAGATTATGGGGTGTTTTAGACTGCGTCATATAATTTTGTACTTTAGCGTCAGTAGATGTATACAATTACATTTTGTAGGTTTTTTTTTTATAATTAAAGTGGCAAACAGTTTACATTGATGTTAAGTGATGACTGCAGCCTATAGACACCTACACGAAGACCAAGGTCAAAATGCAGATGCTTTACCACTCCTGAGGCCTAAGGTGTTATGCCTCTGTGCCGGCAATTACATTACCACCTGACCGGAACACGATAGTGCTGAACACAAACATTTAGCGGCAAGTAAATTAGGTAATGCGGTGGTGCCTACGCCTTTAATTCTGTTCAGTTGTTTGTTAAGATTAGTTATTAGATTTATTAGTTAAGATACTTAGGTACTTAAAGTCAGTTCAGTCGACACAAGACAGTTGCTAAGTGCACGCGCGTACACTCGCTCTTGCAACTCATATATCGTAAACATTTTTTCAAACTAAACGTAAATAACAATGAATTGCTTCACATGCGGTGAGATTTTTAATGACGGCGTCCAATGCGGCATCTGCAAGAAAAACTTCGACTTTGGATGTGCTCAGATCTCTGAAAGTGGATGGAGAAAACTGGGCGCTGATCGGCGAGCATCTTGGAAGTGCATCTCGTGTAAGTCAAGGGGTCTATCACCAACTGCGCCAGCACCGCGCGAGTCTCTTTCCCTGGATTCTATCATGCAAGAACTCCGTGATATGAGACGCCAACTTGAAGGATTACCGACCTTACTAAATACCGTCAACGATATCAAAAGTGAGTTATCAGAAATAAAAACTTGTTGCGAGTTTCTTGGCGGTAAGCTAGAAGATTTTTCGCAAAAAATCACCATAATGGAAGAGAAGATAACCAGCTTAGAGTACTTGAAAGGAACCGTAAGCTTACTCCAAACAGAAATATCGTCGTTAAAAGCCCAACAGCTTGCAAATGACCATCGAACGCGCTTAAATAACTCCGAAATTAAAGGCATACCGGTGAAGAGCGGTGAAAATCTATTTTCTGTAGTGAATTCCATCTGTAAGGTGATCAATTACGAAATTCCGAAGCCGCAAATTAACTACATTTTCAGAATTCCAACAAATGCTAAGCAAAAGTCGATAGTTATAAGCTTCGTCAATAGATATGTCAAAGAGGAGTTTATGGCGGCGGCTCGAGCAAATAAAACCCTAACTACTACGAACATTGGTTATCCCGGATCACCCAACAAAATTTACGTTAATGACCACTTAAGCGCTGACATGAAGATGCTACTTAATGAATCAAAAAAAATGGTAAAAGATAATAATTTTAGTTATATATGGGTCAAGCACGGTAAAATACACATTCGTAAGAACGATACCTCACCTATAATAATAATTAATAACCAAACTGATTTAAACAAAATATTGTAATATATCGCTATGATTGTAGCCTTCCATTCTTTTTTATTTGTGTTTATCGTGTATTACTAATTATCACTAAAGTCTCACTTTATTGCAAAACAATTAAAATGTACAACCAAAGGTTGTCGATCTCTGTTTCGTTCAAAGTCCAATACCGGTTCTATTGTATAATATCGCTAAATAGCTGCTGCCTTGCTTTCCGCTTAGTACAGTCTAATCTGACACTTACGCACTATGCATTAACTCTCACTCTTAAAATTGCAATCTGCTTTTATTTTTTTGCTTTAAATATCATTTTACCTTACAACTTAACAATATTGAATATGGCTGGTTCGTGTTGTAAATTACGTATTTGTGATGCTATTTTGTTATTGTTTTGTTTTAAAATACGATAATTCAAATGATAATTTAACATTATACTATCAAAATGTCCGGGGTTTAAGATCTAAAACATTGTTGTTCTATCGTGGTTTGTGTTTAAGTTCATATGACATTATTATTTTAACTGAGACATGGCTCGTAGATGGTGTAGCTAACACAGAGCTCTTCGACAGTAGGTATATAGTGTGGCGCAGAGACAGGAACTATAACATAACAGGTCAAACGCGTGGCGGGGGCGTCTTGATAGCAGTGCGGAAGGATTTAAGTGTCACGTCTCTGGATACCTATCAATCCTCTGCCGAGGACTTGTGGGTCAGCCTTACAATTAAACAGCATAAAAATACTATTAATGTACACGTCTGTGTTCTATACTTATGTAGGCAAAATTTAGGCAATACTTTTTCTCAACAGTTGCATAACTTTCTTGATCGGTTAAACGAATTTATGTTAAATTACCCGAGTGACAAATTTATTATAGCGGGTGATTTTAATCTGAGTGGTATTGATTGGATTAGTAATTCGCAGCCCTGTTTTCTACCAACAAACATAAGTAGCAGTGATGAGCAGTTATTGACTGATGAGTTATTTTCTCTCAATCTACGCCAATACAATGGAGTTCGAAATGTGTACGGCAAAATACTCGATCTTGTTTTGTCTAACGATGTGGTCTGCGTATCCGAATGCCAGACTCCATTTGTACCTATAGACCCATTCCATAAAGCACTTATCATTAAGGTGAACTTTATTACGTATATTCCTTTAAAATCTCAGACCCGATCGAAACATCAATACTACAAAGGTAATTACGAGTGTCTTAATAATGAGATCTCTAAAATTAATTGGCCGTTTGAAATCTCTAAACGATCAGTTAACGAAGCTGTACATTATTTTTATGATATCATTACTAAACTACGTGACAAATACATCCCATCAAAATTCGTCACTAGTAATAATTATCCTGTATGGTATTCAGCAGCATTAATTAAAATACTAAAAGAAAAATCAAAGTACTTATCTAAGTTCAACTTATATGGAAATAAATCCGACTTAGAGAGTTTTAACTGCCTTCGTGAGAGAGCAAAAACTGTTGAAAAACGATGCTATGATGACTACCTGCTCTCTACGGAAAACTCAATAGAAAAAAATCCTAAATTATTTTGGTCCTACTTTAACTCTCGAACTAAATCAAACTCGCTACCGAATACAATGAACCTGAATGGTGAAGTGTTTATAGGTGGTGACTCTGTTAGTGATGCCTTTTCACATTACTTTTATTCTACGTTCTCAGATCAATGTACCGATTTCAATGATGATTATTTATCATCGATGGAATCTTTACATAATCAGTCAGCATGTGATTTGTCGACAATAGAAATTAAAGCAGTCGAAGTCGATAAGCTCTTGTCATCACTTGATTCCTCAAAGTCTGCTGGACCTGACAACATCAGTGCAATATTTTTAATAAAATGTGCTAAATCGTTAAGTGTTCCTATCACTCACTTTTTTAAAAAATCAATTGCGAGTAAAGAATTTCCGTCATTATGGAAAAAAGCTTACGTGACGCCTGTTCACAAAAAAGGATCCAAAACCTGCATTCCTAATTATCGGCCAATTTCCAAATTATGTATCATATCCAAAATCTTTGAAAAAGTTGTTTACAATCAAATTTATTCTACTTTCAAAAACACATTTGAACCTTCCCAGCATGGCTTTCTTAAAGGCCGATCCACCACTACGAATCTAGTGCTTTTCAATGAATATCTTACCGATAAAATGGATTCTGGCCATCAAATTGACGTAATTTATACTGACTACAGTAAGTGTTTTGATAAAATTGACCATAAAATACTACTGCAGAAGCTAGTCAAGATGGGTATTCGGGGCGACTTACTAAGGTGGTTTGCATCGTATATAAAAAATCGGTCACAAGCTGTTGTCGTCAGTAGTTACGTATCCAGTTGGGTTTTCGTACCTAGTGGTGTTCCCCAAGGCTCTATATTGGGACCATTGCTTTTTTTGATATTTTTGAATGACATTTCAGAATGCTTTCACAGTAGTCGTCTTCTTTGTTTTGCTGACGATATGAAAATATTCTGTACCATCAAAACAATTACTGACATTGACAAATTTCAAGCTGACCTGGATCGCCTAGATTCTTATTGTAGTATTAATAAACTTGATTTGAATCCATCAAAATGCTGTAAAGTTTCATTTACTAGGAAAAAAATTCGTATTAATTCTTCGTACCAACTAAAAAATCATACAATCACCGAGAGTGAATCTTTGCGTGATCTAGGTGTGATACACGATAGTAGGTTAATGTTTGACAAACACATTGATGCTATTGTAGCTAAAGCATTGAAGTCACTTGGTTTCTTAATGAGAAGCTCAGCTGAATTTAAAAAAGCTAAAACTTTTAAAGTACTTTATTGTTCTTACGTGAGAAGTACTCTGGAGTATGCATCTCAAATTTGGAATCCCTGCTACGACAAGTATATTCAAAGAATCGAAAAGATTCAAATGAAATTCATCAAATTTCTATGTTTTAAATTACATGTTCCTTATTCATCTGAAAATTATCTGTGGTTGTGTAAAAAATTTCATTTTCTTCCCCTCTCACACCGTCGCAATATCGCTGACATATCTTTCCTTCTAGCCGTAACGCAACAAAAAGTTGACTGCCCGGACCTTCTATCAAAATTACTCTTTAACGTACCTTCAAAAACAACTCGAATACACCGGCCCATATTCACTCATCCTGTTCATACCAATTATCGTCAAAACTCTTTTCTACGGAGAGCAAGCAGCAGTTTCAATCAACATTGTAAGCGTATCGACTTTGACCTATTTAATACTAATGATTCCACACTAAAGAGACTTTTAAGCAGCGACTTTTTTGATTGATTTTGTTTACTATCTCTTATTTTTAATGTAAGCTATATTTGTGTATGCTTAGTTTGCTTACTTAATAAGTTATTTAAGTTAACTGTCTTCCTTTAATATTTAAACTGCGTCCTATGCGTGGGTATCTGTCATTGGCTTCTGGATTTTTTTGTTATGTTGGTTTACTTTATGTTTTAACTTGCTGTTGATACTCCTAAAAAAAAATAAATAAATAAATAAATAAATAAATAAATAAAATAATGTTATGAAGAAGCACAACTTTGCATCACATATGTACCTAGTTACTCAAAATAAAGTTACAAGTACCTACTGTTAAAACTTTGCATCACTATCTGACAGAAATGAGTATTATTTTATGATATTTATATATGTTTGTCAAAAATTGTCTAATTTTTGACTGGTGGTAGAGCTCCAGTGACGGAGCTCGCGGGCGTAGGCACCACCGCATTACCTAATTTAATTGCCGCTAAATGGTAGTGTTCAGCACCATCGTGTTCCGGTCAGGTGGTAACGTATGGGCCTATAATTTCCGACACAGGGGCATAACACCTTAAGCCTCAGGAGTAGTAACGCATCTGCATTTTGAGCTTGTTCTTCATGTTAGTGTCTATAGGCTGCAGTCATCACTTAACATCAATGTGAACTGCATGCTTGTTTGCCACTTCCATTACATAAAAAAAATGTTTTCTTATTTCTGTATATTCCTAGGCAAGGACTTAAAGAAGCGTTCCTAATTGGGCATCTTATAACAAAACATCGTACTGCTTGAATTGATAATTTTCTCTTAATTCAAACAGCTTAACACTAGAGCCTTGTCTCCAAAACAAAAAGCACAATATAAACAACACTTATAAACTAGTGAATCCAATTTGTAGCGATGTCACTATATCTCTTGTTCGACCTCTGACAGTTGTCCTAATTAGCTCCGAGACCTTTGCAATTGTGAAAATTCACCCACGTTAATCCAAGTGTCTAGCACTTTGAACTGAAACTAATTTATATTTGTTTATCGTCCATACGTTTGTCCTCAGAGAGTACGTACTCTTAATGAAGAATCGTGATATCCATTCTCTGTGGATTAGGTGGTTAATTAGTATCGTATTTGAAAAGATCACTGTCCAAAATGAATGGTTTGTTTACGCTTCGTCAAGTGTTTAGTACGGGTAAGTTGTTCTGCGAAACGTTACTTTCTCTTTGCTGAACAGATTTATATGAACTGAACAGATTTATATGGACCCTGTTAAGCAGAAAAGATCCAGACAACATTTCAGATAAAATTTATATGATTAACTGGTTTCAGATCCAAACGGATCCTATGCTCGAGAGCCTATGCTCTTTGTAAGTAAATTACAACAAAGTAAAAAATGCGGTGATGTGTAGACATTGCTGAATACTACCGCTAAATAGTAGTATTCAGCGCTATCTTGACGTCGTAAAACCTGTCGCAGAAGCAAAATAACTTAAATTATGCTTCAGGGGTGCATTTTACTGTCCGATTTTTGTGAAAATGTCAATAGGCCGCAGTATTCCCTTTCCATAAATGTGAACTTTTTTTCTTGTTTACTACTACTGCTGCTGAAGCAGCGGATGGATCTTTCAAGAACAATAAGAAATCAATTGTCACATTGTTCGTGCTGCCTGAGGGAATTTAAACATATTAAAAACTAAAAGATACGTATCTATTGAATTCTATAATGTGAAGCGTATATAAAAGGTAACTTAGGTACATATTTGCTAAAAAGCCTTGAAAGTAAAATCTCGACAAAGGAAGTTCTCTAAATTTCAACACTTATGTAATACCTACAATCACTTCCGGATAATAAGTCCGTCGAAAATAATTAAAAAACCAACACAGTCACTCAACTAAGCTTGTTTCTTTTTCGAGTGAGACGAGAAATTAGGGTGTCCATGACACAAAGTTTAAATGGACTTTAATGCGATTGGATTCCGACAAGAATTCTGCTAATGATAAACGGAATCTGCACAATCTGATTGCTTCAATAGGTTCCGGACCGTTTCCATTCATGCTTTAATACTTTTAAATTCTCAGCGCCTTACTTTGTGCAAAAGTTTGATGGATTCTCCCTTTTTATTTCCGAAGATAGTACCTACGTCTTTATTGTGCTGATACGTACAATTTTAAGTTTGGATTTTTACGACCAAGTTTCCATGGAATGAGATGTAATCGAGCACTTTTTTTAATTAAGATTTTAAATTGTATCTGGCACAGCAGTATTATACGCTTTTATTTGCGAATGAACATTGTTATAGTTACATAGATATTCTTGAGTTTAAAATCTTTTTAAAATAGCTAAAGCAAAGCTTAAATTAACAATATTTTTACTGGTGGTAGAGTTCTAGTGACGTTCTCGCGAGCGTAGGCACCACCGCATTTCCTAATATACTTGCCGCTTAATGGTAGTGTTCAGCACTATCGTGTTCCAGTCAGGTGGTAATGTACAGCCCTGTAATTTCCGGCACAGAGGCATAACACCTTAGACTTCAGTAGTGGTAACGTATCTGCATTTTGACCATGGTCTTTGTGTGGGTGTCTATAGGCTGCAGTCATCACTTTACATCAATGTGAGCTGCATGCTTGTTTGCCACTTCCATCAAATAAAAAAAAACAAAGTTAATTTTCATAGGCTAATACTATAATGGTTAATCATATTGCAACACTACCACTTACATTTCTAAAGAAATAAATTTGTATTAAATACAATTGTAATGTGAAACTTTCGCGTCGGGACGTGGTGACAAAATCGCGTGCTGGTAAGAAAATAGAGAATCCAACAAACTTTACTGCAGAGCAGGGCGCTGAGAATTTCAAAGTATTAAAAAAGTTACTTTTTCTTTCAAAAATTAAACTCTAAAAGATTAAAATAGGCGATCGACTTTTTTATGGAAGACTGTCATTTCTGTTACAAACCACGCAGACAAAGTCGCGGGCAAATGCAAGCATTATCATATAATACGTATGTGTCTAAACAATGAACGTGTATGTCGATGAAATATAAGAATCTTTAAAATGATTATTTATGTGAAACTGTATTCACAAAAAATGGCGTTATGTACTTATGGGAAGCAATAAAAATTAAAACCGTTGGTATGCTCGAAAATATCTCATTCCAAGAAAACTTGGATGTAAAATTCCAAACTTAAGATTTTCCGCATCAGCACAATAAAAACCGGTTAAGACTATCTTCGGAAGTTGTAAAAAAAAGAATCGAACAAACTTTAGCACAAAGCAAGACGCTGAGAATTTCAAAGTATTAAAGCATGAAAGGAAACTCGTCTGGAACTTATTGAAGCAATCAGATTGTGCAGATTCCGTTCAAAATTAGCAGAATTCTTGTCGAAATCCAATCGCATTAGAGTCCATTTAAACTTTGTGTCATGGACACCCTAATTTCTTGCCCCTCTTAAAAAAGAAACAGGCATATGGACTTATTACACGGCACGGTATTCAGGGTACGATAGCAAGGGTCAGGGTAGTGTAATAAATGTGGAGTGGCCCGTCAGCCTAACGCCCTAACTACAGACAGTTCAAATATGAACAGTATGGAAACTACGTACAAAACGTTCAAAACGGCACACTCACACAAACATGCGCGTCAACGCTCGAGTAGCGAGTGACTCGCAGAGTCGCAGATGCGCATGTTTGTGTGATTGCGCCGATTCAACGTTTTGTACGTAGTATCCATACTACCGGCAACCCGGCGCGAGGCCACGCCCACCCTTTCTGCCGGACCCTGAATACCGTGTCGTGTAATAAGCCTTTTTAACTAAGTGACTGTGTCGGGTCTTGAATTATTTCCGACGAATTTTATTTCCCGAAAGTGATTTTATTACTTAAGTGTTGAGACTTAAATTTCTTTCTATAATTTAAGAACGGGTTTTAATACTTTTAATTTTCAAGGTTAATTAGCAAGTTAGACATTATAGAACTTTAACGCGACGTGTTATAATAGAAATACTAGTTAAGTTACTACTCACACTTGCAAACTAAGTCACACTGACATACTCGTATTATTTCAAATAAACTTATCTTGAAAATTAAAGATTATTCATTTATTTTTATTATGACCGAATTCGTCGTGAACGAATGCTCCAACTTCTTAAAACATTTTTTCAAAGTTGGTGACCCATATTAAATTACAGCGCTATCTGCATTATTATTTTAAGGTTATAGTATTAATAATATATACCAACAAAATAAATATGGTACCTATGAACAACAGAGATTGGCCAGCCAAAATTATTCCAAAAATTATAACTTCGGAAGTAATATTTCCATATCTGATTTACCGAAAATCACATGTTTCTAGTGTTAATTCGAAACACCGCGTAACCGTCATTGCCCTAACTACGAGTATAAAGCAAGCCTATAATCATACAAACCAAATGAAGGCTGTGTAAATATATCGGTATAATCATTGCTAATGATAGTAATACAACGGCATCCATAATGATTGTATCATGGGTTGTTAGCACAGTAGTAATGCAATAGATAGGGATAGGAAGGATGTATCGATATTTCAATATCGATTTTTCGATCTACAGATAAATAATTGGGAAGAAGTTGTCGGAATTTCGTTCACTGGGTTCTGTTCTATTTTTTACGTCTATTGTTTACATTTTAATGTAGACTTCTCATAAAATATTACTTTTTCAAAATGTCCAGTACTTTCAGAAATAAAAAGGGTAGGGAATGGTCACATTTTTATAATAACTAGATTTTTTTTATTTTTAAATTTATATTTGAAAGCCTTGCAACTACACTATTTGATATATCACTAAATTGCAACTCAATCGGCTTATTACTTTCGGATCCAATGGCTGTGACAGACGGACAGACACATGAGTAATCTTATAAGGGATTCGTTTTTCCTTTTGAGGTACTGAATCCATAAACCATTTCAACGTAATTGAAAGTAATTTTATTATATTTCTCGACTTAACAATGTCTTTTGAAACGATGTTTATCACAATCGATATAATCTGAGACATCGGTGTATCGATACTTTGATGTTTACCTTTACGATGTTTGCATCCCTAACAATAGACGGTAAATTATTCAGCTTGTCATTTGTACTGAGTGGTTTGGATAGTGATAATTATTTTGGGAGTGACGTACATAATAATATGTGCTTAGCCTCTGGGACGCTGATCGCAATTATCACAATTTGTAAAGGTCTGTATTTTTTTTTGTAATTCCATAAGAAGATATATACTGGTGGAAGAGTTCCAGTGTAGAAGCTCGGCGGTTTGGAATTCGGTTGAATTATTATAATAACTTATGGAATACATATAAGCATATAAGCATGAGATATTTTAAAGCATAAAACATTTCATATAAATTTTTAACAAAATGCAGACGCTGAAAAACTTACACCTAACCATTATGGTTTCACCTCTTTAATGAAACATTTTTCATATAGATTTCATATAGTGAAAAGGTTAACGTATCTTTAAATGACCCCTCGACCTGTAGAAGTCAGACTTGGAACTAATGGAGTAAACTTACCGAAATTTGATATCAAAGTCCATTAGCGAATAACTTTTTTGCATTAGAATGTAAAAGTAAATGATAGATGGTGTGAAAATTGGTTAAATATTTTAAAAGCGCAAACACGAAAAATAGTTTTTACTTCAAAATAATCTGTAGGTACTTTGTATAGTCGTTGCACTCTTCGAAATGTCGTCCCGAACAAATACTTAATTGGTATTTAGGTACCTACTAATAAAGTATGAGTTACACCCGTGCAAATCTGGAATGAGCCGCTAGTAATCTACATAACACTAAAAACATTATTGATTCCTTGTCAAGTAAAGCTAATAAAACGGGTAAAAAATAGCAATTGGTTTTTATTTCGATCTAGACATACAGCAACGCGGGCTACCGGCTGCCGCGGCGGACCGGAGGGAAATAGCCATAGCGTTTATCAACGATGCAAAACAGTCTGTCATTGTTTGCGAGGAGAAATGCGTGTGACACACACACACACATAGAAAAATCGTCTATTACTGTCATAATTACTCACACTTTAACTTTAACAAAATACGTAAAAGATTTCACGCACATATTTAAACTTCTAGGCGACAGGCATAGGCCCAATTGGGCTTGTACCTTGACAGAGAGGAAAGCCTGGATATGGCTACTCCCCTCCGATCCGCCGCGGCCGGTGGTCCGTGTTGCTCAATGGATCTAGAAAAGTCAGAAGAAATTGAAACTGCTGAGAAAACATCCAGGTCAATTTAAATTCAGGTGGCGAGCGATACAATCAGGGAGTATACATTGGTCTAAGTTTAATCCTTAATCTAAGCCAACAAACTGCGGTGGAGTTTGCGATCGGATACCCGGTAGTCTGATATAGGTCGTTTATTAATTTTGGCAGACTTAACTCTCCTAAGTTAATTCCCATGTAGTCTCAAAGTTTTGTTTATCAGAATTAGTTTCGATTGTATTGTTTTAAACCTCGTTTGTTTGATCCCGTATCTGTTAAAAATATATGTTTAGATGTTCCTTATCGTATTTCTTTACATTATTATAGTATTTTTAGATTTAAAGTAATTCATCAATCTCTAAAATAAGGGAACTAACTATACAAGCTATCCTATATATTAGCTATCTTACATAATATACAGTATACACCACATCTCCAACACTAAACTCAAACAGCATCAAGCTAATCGTATGTAGTTAGTCACTACAAAGTAACCAAGGAATTTAAAGATTACTCAATCAATTTAAAATCAAGTCGGTCCATCGCCTTCTACACTTATCCTAAAGAGATACGTGCAAGATCCGAAATAGATCTTGCAAACTTTTCTAAAATCGTGATTCTTATAATTGAACTGTAGTAAATTTTTTCAGCATTAGACATACGGAAAACCCAGAAGCAGGTATCACAAGACTTTTTGTCTATGATATGACAGCAAAATTGTCATTGTGTATAATCCGACTTCATTAAAAATACCATGTTGTGCGTCGTGCGTGCGTGATAAACGTATTCTTTTTAATTTGTTGTCATTGTAATATTGTATTCCGTTCGTTTTGTGTTCTTGACCACTACTTAGTTTAATTAAATATAAAATAAATGTGTTGCCAATTACTGCTATGTAATTAAAAAAAGACTTGTTAAAAACCTAATATTTGAAAATAATACAGTATTGTATAGTTATCATTCGTTTTCGGAATGAAGATCGATATTTTTTAACTATTTACTTAAAACTTACCTAAAAAAACACCTAAATTCCTTCTGTCTAATGCTAAAAAAATTCATCATTCATAATTTATCAAATTACAGTCTAAACTCACCTCATCCTCAAATGGATTCTCATACATAAAAAAAATAACGTCTAAAAAAAGAAAAATCTGCAACATCGTTATTTACGTTTGTAACAAACCCGGAGAGTCGAGCACATAAAACTTGGTGTACACTGATGAGAAATTATAAATTAGAGTGACCACCTCAAATGGGCAGACATTCCCGGCCAACAAATAGGGGACCATAAATTGCGAGTTCATTCTTGCCGGACATTTGTCCGGCTGACTGGAGGAATTGTCTGTCTTGCGGTTTGTCAGCGGTTGGGAAACAAGTCTAAGGTTTTAACTGGAGTTAGTTCTGTTTGATTTGTAGTTGAGTTCTTTTTATGGAAATGGTCGATCATTTTTAGTGACGACATAATTATACAGATTTTCATTCATATTAAGATAACACTTGTTTCAAAATTAAATTGTCAATGAAAGGATAAGGAAATAATTGGATAGTTTGGAATTCAATGCTTTTGAACTATCCTTTATAGAGTCTACAAGTAATGGCATTAACACTATTATTGTCCAAAAAGCATAGAAGTACATTCAAATAGAGGTCTCCATATTCAAGGTAAGTTCCTTAGCGGAAATCACGGAGCTATTGGAATAAATTAACAAATAGACCGTTACTTATACGATAAACAAAACATATGCAAGTAGTAAATGCTCATGCACTAAAAGAGAAATTTTCTTCGAAGAAAACATGCTTTCAATATTTTCAATTTTCAAGCGAAATGTAAACTCGACAAACGCAATAACATTTTCAAGAATGTGGAACATTAGAAAAATCACAACACACTAACAATGAACAAATTGTAAAAGTCATTCCAGCAAAGGGGCCGACAGTAAAACTGAACGATAGTTAAGGTACACTAGAGAATAAATCTGAGTGGTAGCATCTTACAATCCCAGAACGAGCGCTGTTTGAAGTCGAAACGCGTTCCACTAAATGCTACCAGTAGTTTATTGGCCAACGTGATCCGAATTCATGCGGTAGAAAATTTTCTCTGCAATTAACGTCGTCCTGCGCGTGTAAAGTAAAACGTAGATATATGAATATTTTAGACATGAGCATTTTAATTTAACGTTAAACTAATACGCATATGAGGGGTAAAAGTATTTCGACCTGTTCATCTTACTTTACTGTAATAAGACATTTTTCATAGTTTAGAGTTTCATGCATACGCCTTATATTTTTTTCATGTTTGTTCGCCTGTATATCTGTGTGTCTGTCCGCTACTTAACTCAGAAAAACAGATCACTTCCAATCTGTGCTCAGTAATGTGGCATGAATTTTCAAAGTGGCCACACCGTAAAAATTATAAGCATCTTTAGGAAAGGTACCTCCGCCACCTTATATAAAGTGGGAATGTCCTTATTTTTCTCTCGTCCACACGTGGTGTGAGGTGCTGTTGAAGGTGTTTTGAAGTTTAAAGGGAAATTTTCAACGTTATGTAGGCTTAGAAGTCTATTAGTCAACTTACTAATAAAATATAAACGAAAATAATCCAGCCTGCATTGTAAGTTACGCGACACGCACTTGGCTTGAGTAATGAATAATTACGTTTAAGTTTTCTCTTAAAGGAGATGTTGCAAAAATGTATGAACCTCCGGCCATGTATTATACAGAATATCATTAAACAGGCAAAATCGATATAATAACGATTTTTACTGCATATTTTCACTTATTTAGCTTTGTTTGCAGTTACAAAACATTCTTTGCAGTTAGAATTGCAACTAAAAACCAACATGGCGAAAATGGCGGGCGATGTCATTTTGACATTTTCATTTTTAAATTGTATTTTGACTATATAGTAGGTACTTGGAGAAAAAGTAACATTTTCTAAATACTGTCGAAATCGATTGATCCCAAGCGTCGGCTCTATCACCGCCATGTTGAACATAGTTGAAAATGATAAAATCGTTTGAATTAAATGTGGTCGTAACTCTAAAATATATTCTTGAATAAAATAATTGTATTTTTTTCGGATTCTTCTTTAATTTACCCATTTTTTGAGGTCGTGTACGAACCAGAGCCGAGGTCGCAACATCTCCCTTACCAATAAAAAATAAAATGTTCGATCTAAACTTTTTAAGGCTATGGTCAAACGTTAATGTAATTAGCAATGTTATGACTATATAGTTTTGTATTGCGGATATTGGTTCTTTATTAAGATTACTATTTTCTATTAGATTTTTATTGTTATTGAAGCATTTTATTTCATGGAGTGAAATTTTCGTTTTTAGAAAACCTGGTCTGCAGTAATAGGAATGTAATTGGTTGAGTTTGCTTCGGTTTTATATCAAACTAGCTTTTGCCCGCGGCTTCGCGCGCGTGGATGTCGTTTTATAATCCTGAATTTTCTTATGCTATAAAGTATAAACCTCACGGAGCCCGAGACCTTTCCAACGAATGCAAAACCGTGGAAATCGGTTCGTGCGTTCTGGAGTTATAGCGTCAGGAAGGAAAACCCGACTTATTTTTATATTATAGATTAAGGCTATTAACTAACTATTTTTTTCTCATTTTTATGATAATATACGGGTGCCAAATTAAAACTTGCCGCAAATAAGGGTTGCTGGCAGTATAAGATAAAATAATAAAATTATAAATAATAGCAACCAAATTTTGGTAGGCAACCAAGTATATATAATATTTATATATTTTCTAGATCATAAATATGCGTAAAAATTAGGTTCGGATCCTAGAATATTATAAAAATGTAGAGATTTGTATTGCAGATTTCATCTGAATAAGCCCGTATTTTTAACGTCTAATGTGAAGTTACATGTGAAGTCCGCTTGTCGATAAAACCTAAAAAAATATATTATGAATACTGTCATTGTGAAAGGAGTAAAAATAATATTTTAGACCTTTTACAGATGTCAGTGTTACGTTTTAAAACAAAATAAGGATACAAATCCATTAAAAATGTCGTTGATGTTGCCCAATATTTATTATTTTTTCTCAACTTTTTGTTACACGATGATTACAGATGGAAGTGATGTGATTTAAATTATCGAAGTATTTTAGGTATTAGCGAATTCAATCTTTGTATATTCGTAAGCAGTTTCAAGCAGATTGGAGTTGACGATAAACATATTCCTAACGTGTTGCAACATAACAAGTTTGCACGTCGCTGCGACACGACACTAATCAAATTGCATTGTGACACGGTCCACGTCACGTATGTCAATGTACGTCCTAATGCAGACAGATTGACGTATCGGCCGATACAGGCTGTCGATGCAAACACTTCTGTGAATACGCACGTTGTACACAGTTGATGGATATTGTGTTCAAAAGATTTAGTAGGTAATTATGAAAATAAAAGTTTTGACATGTTTGTGTCGGAACATAACATAGTAAGAAATTTCTACTGGTGGTAGAGCTCCAGTGACGGAGCTCGCGGGCGTTCTTTTTTACAGACTTCAAAAAAGGAGGTTCTATTTTCGACCAACGTTATATAATACGTTTTTATGTATGTTCACCAATAACTCCTTCAGATTCGGCGCGATTTTGTAAATTCTGATGTCGTTTAATCGAGGGATACCTTCCGAAAATTGTACAGAGTTTTAATAGTTCGTATTTTCTTAATTCGTATACCTACCTATTTACATCTGAGAATAGTTGCAAACTAGTATTCAGCCCGCATTTGTAGTAATTTTTAATATATATTTTTACTTCAATATTAACGAACAAAGTCATCAATCTACATTGTTGTTGTTAATATAAAATAAAGTTGTAGTGAAATGATCATCATTTGAAGGTATCAAATAATAACAGTGTGCTGATAACTATTTTACCTTATACTTGTGTCGATTCATTAGCAAAGCTCAAACAAAGAAGATATAATTCTACCATCAATACTGACGTTTTCTTGTTTTTCTACTTGCTTTATTTAAAAGATACCTAATAGGTATATAACACCGTCTAACTAATGCATAATATTAACCTACCCTGATGTTTCATAACTTAGCTCTACTACCATAAAATCTAGTGACCCAAATATTGATTGATTGTGCTACCTTAATAGAAATTGTAACACCTATATTATATTTACCAATATTTCAGCGACATTTTCACGGACCGTGTGGCCTAATGGATAAGGCGTCGGACTTCGGATCCGAAGATTGCAGGTTCGAGTCCTGTCACGGTCGCTGCTTTTCAAACCAGATACTTTTTTATTTCACTGTAAAAAATCAAATTATAATCTTAAGCGCCATTTTCAGTTTTGTTGCTAAAGAAATTTTAGAAATTTAAGCAGTTTTATTTGTATTTTTTTAAGCCACGGTACCTGACGGTTACGGTTGTGCATACGGTTTCATGTTTTTTTTTTAATACAGAAATAATCCTTTGGAGGTAGGGATCCATAAACAATATAATAATATGTGACTGTTCTGGTTCTGTCGATAGATGGGTCCCGTATGTCGGGCGCAACTTACTGCAAACTCTTTTCAAAGTACAAACGCTTTTCATCAAATATTTCATCGAAAAAAGGATGTACATATCATTTTTTTAATGCAAAAATTGAAGTTTCACCTACACAGAAACTGGATGTTCAGTTTGCACTATCTTTTTTACCATCAAGCATAGATTCAAACACCCACGATTCACCGGTAACGTTTTGGCCCATAAAACAGGTGGCGAGCCTACTGACATATCCGGGCACATTTCCAAACATCAAGGTACTACTACGAACCCAGGACCCCAGCGTAGAAATAATGGCCTGCTACTACTAGGCTAGTGAGGCAGTTAGGCAGTTATACCATATTTTTTACAGATTTTATCGATGGAATCCAGTTAGTCCAGTGGTGTGCGACCACTTCATTCGAGAGTCGCGTGTTCAATCTCCGTTTTAAGACAAATATTTTCATGGCCTACAGATATTTGATTCAGGTCTGGATGTTTGTGTATGTATTGTGTGCGTACAATGACATATTTTATAATGGGGCTTTGAGTGTAAGTGTATTACCACTGTCTATAGAAAACGAACATGTTAATATATTACTATGTATACAACATAGAGCAACACGGGCCACCGGCTGCAGCGGACCGGAGGGGAGTAGTCATATGCTGGCTTTCCCCTCTGTCAAAGTACAAGCCCAAGTGGGTCTGAGATATTTAAAAATGTGCGTGAAATTGTTTATGTGTATTTTGTGAAAGTCAAGGTATGAGTTTCGTAGTATTAGACGATTTTTCGGTGTGCGTGTGTGTGCCACATAAATTTCCTCCCACAAAAAATTATAGACTGTTTTGCATAGGTAATATACGCTAAGGGTACTCCCCTCCAGTCGGCCGGTGGTTCGTGTTGCTCATATCGAATATAACTTGCAACGCGATAAAAGATGCTTGAAAATCGTTATCTCGAACGCGCGCTTTGTGGCTTGTCCAGTGCCACTCGTGACTTGAGACCCCGGCCGGGAGTAAAAATCAATAAAATTTTGCATGTCGATTATTTAGCAAATCGATTATTTCGCATAATATTTATTTCGCATAACTTTTTTTCGCATATCGATTTATTGGCATATCGATTAAAATATCGATTAAATAGCTTATAGCTTGATTAGCATACCGATTAAATAGCTTATCGATTAATTAACATAACGATTATTTAGCATACCGATTATTTCGCATATCGATTATTTCACATACCAATTAATTAGCATATCGGTTATTTCAGAAATCGATTTATTATCATATTGATTATTAACAAATGGCGATGATTCATTGGCATTAACATATCGATTCATTAGGATATCGATAAATTAGCATATCGATTATTTCACATAACGATTAAATAGCTTACCGATTAATTTCACATATCGGTTCTTTTAGCATATCGAATATTTAAGACTTTTGGAAACTTTTTAAAATCTCGTTTTTTGAAATATTCGATAATCGATATTATAATCGATTTTACAATCGATCATTAATCAAAAATTAATCGATATTAAAATCGATATTATACTCAATATTAATTATCGATCACAAAATCGATGAAATATTATATATATTTTTTTATTTTTTTTTTAATTTCCATTTAAAAGCTTGGTCAAAGACCATGACGCTCTATACGTTCACATGAATTACATTCTTCATTTAAAAAAATAATTAAACAACATTAGCTCATTGACAATTGATATAGTTGCAACAGTATTCTGGCGTCATCCGTAGTAGTTTGCAACAGTGTCCTGGCAGATGCCAGGACACTGTTGCAATGTCCTATTTCTAATGAAGCCCTGCGATGAGCTTCACCTCGAACACATTCAACCAAAATATGTTATACGTCTTCCACTTTACCACATATACTACAATTAGGGGTATCAGATTGACTCATTGAGAATTTAAACTTATTAAATGGCACATGTCCGGAGCGAAGTCTCATCATTGTGACAAGTTCTTTCCTGGACAGGGCACACTCGGTCATCCATGGAGACCTCAACGGTTCCGGCTGTATTGTTCTATACCAGATGCCACATTCACGGGAACGTAGGTCAAAGAATTCCTTCCATTATTCTACACAGTACTTTTTAACTTTATTTATGGTATCAGAGTAGAATGGCAAGATGTCTATCTGAACTCCATCTGAGGTTGCTTCTTTCGCTAATTGATCAGCCATTTCATTACCACTAAACCCTGTATGTGCTGGTATTATATTAATTAATATTAATTATTAATGAAATATTCGATATTTATTTATAGCTTGAAATTGTCGATATGATAATTGATTTTTGAAATTTTCGATATTTGAAATAATCGATATTATAATCGAGATTTTAAATTGTCGGTATTATAATCGTTTTTTGAAATATTCGATATTTGAAATAATCGATATTATAATCGATTTTATATTCGATAATTAATCAAAAATTATTCGATATTAAAATCGATATTATACTCAATATTAATTATCGATTATAAAATCGATTATAATATCGATTATTTCAAATATCGATAATAATATCGATTTTCATATCGATTATTCAATTATCGATTACAAAATCGATTATAATATCGATTATCATATCGATTTTAATATCGATTAATTTTAATATCGATTATAATATCGATTATCATATCGATTTTAATATCGATTATTTAAATATCGATTATCATATCGATTTGAATATCGATTATCATATCGATTTTGATATCGATTATTTTAATATCGATTTTAATATTGATTATAATATCGATTTTAATATCGATTAATTTTAATATCGATTATTTAAATATCGTTTATCATATCGATTTGAATATCGATTTGAATATCGATAATCATATCGATTCGAATAATAATCGATATTAAAATTAATCGATATTAAAATCGATTATATTATCGATTTTTATATCGATTATAATATCGATTTTTATATCGATTATTCTAATATCGATTTTTATATCGATTATTCAAATATCGATTATTCAATTATCGTTTACAAAATCGATTATAATATCGATTATCATATCGATTTTAAAATCGATTAATTTTAATATCGATTATTTAAACATCGATTATCATATCGATTTGAATATCGTTTATCATATCGATTTTGATATCGATTATTTTAATATCGATTAAAATATCGATTTTAATATTGATTATAATATCGATTTTAATATCGATTAATTTTAATATCGATTATTTAAACATCGATTACTTAAACATCGATTATCATATCGATTTGAATATCGTTTATCATATCGATTTTGATATCGATTATTTTAATATCGATTAAAATATCGATTTTAATATTGATTATAATATCGATTTTAATATCGATTAATTTTAATATCGATTATTTAAATATCGATTATCATATCGATTTGAATATCGATAATCATATCGATTTTGATATCGATTCGAATAATAATCGATATTAAAATCGATTATAATATCGATTTTAATATCGATTATAATATCGATTTTAATATCGATTATCATATCGATTATTCTATTATCGTTTACAAAATCGATTATAATATCGATTATCATATTAATTTTAATATCGATTATTTAAACATCGATTATCATATCGATTTTGATATCGATTATTTTAATATCGATTAAAATATCGATTTTAATATTGATTATAATATCGATTTTAATATCGATTAATTTTAATATCGATTATTTAAATATCGATTATCATATCGATTTGAATATCGATAATCATATCGATTTTGATATCGATTCGAATAATAATCGATATTAAAATTAATCGATATTAAAATCGATTATAATATCGATTTTAATATCGATTATAATATCGATTTTAATATCGATTATCATATCGATTTTAATATCGATTAATTTTAATATCGATTATTTAAATATCGATTATCATATCGATTTGAATATTGATTATAAAATCGATTTTAATATCGATTAATTTTAATATCGATTTGAATATCGATAATCATATCGATTTTAATATCGATTAATTTTAATATCGATTATTTAAATATCGATTTGAATATCGATTATTTCAAATATCGATTACTCCTAATATCGATTTAAAAATCGATTATTCAATTATCGAATCCCAAATCGATTATAATATCGATTATCATATCGATTTTAATATCCATTATTTCAGATATCGATTACTTCTAATATCGATTTTAATATCGATTTTAATATCAATTATTCAATTATCGATTACAAAATCGATTATAATATCGATGATCATATTGATTTTAATATCGATTAATTTTAATATCGATTATTTAAATATCGATTATCATATCGATTTGAATATCGATTATCATATCGATTTTGATATCGCTTATTTTAATATCGATTAATTTTTATATCGATTATTTAAATATCGATTATCATATCGATAAGAATGTCGATTATCACATCGATTTGAATATCGATAATCATATCGATTTTGATATCGATTCGAATAATAATCGATATTAAAATTAATCGATATTAAAATCGATTATAATATCGATTTTTATATCTATTATAAAATAGATTTTAATATCGATTATTTGAATATCGATTTTAATATTGATTATAATATCAATTTTAATATCGATTATTTCAAATATCGATTACTTCTAATATCGATTTTAATATCGATTATTCAATTATCGATTACAAAATCGATTATAATATCGATTATCATATCGATTATCATATCGACTTTAATATCGATTAATTTTAATATCGATTATTTATATATCGATTATCATATCGATTTGAATATCGATTATCATACCGATTTGAATATCGATTATCATATCGATTTGAATATCGATTATCATATCGATTTTGATATCGATTATTTTAATATCGATTTTAATATTGATTATTGAAATATCGATTTGAATATCGATTTGAATATCGATAATCATATCGATTTTAATATCGATTAATTTTAATATCGATTATTTAAATATCGATTTGAATATCGATTATTTCAAATATCGATTACTCCTAATATCGATTTAAAAATCGATTATTCAATTATCGAATCCAAAATCGATTATAATATCGATAATCATATCGATTTTAATATCCATTATTTCAGATATCGATTACTTCTAATATTGATTTTAATATCGATTATAAAATCGATTATAATATCGATTAATTTAAATTTCGATAATAATATCGATTTTCATATCGATTATTGCAAATATCGATTAATTCCAATATCGATTTTAATATCGATTATCATATTGATTTTAATATCGATTAATTTTAATATCGATTATTTAAATATCGATATTATAATCGATTTTAATATCGATTATTATTCGAATCGATATCAAAATTGATATGATTATCGATATTCAAATCGATATGATAATCGATATTAAAATCGATATTATAATTAATCGATATTTGCAATAATCGATATGAAAATCGATATTATAATCGATTTTATAATCGATATTAAAATCGATATTAGAAGTAATCGATATCTGAAATAATGGATATTAAAATCGATATGATAATCGATATTATAATCGATTTTGGATTCGATAATTGAATAATCGATTTTTAAATCGATATTAGGAGTTATCGATATTTGAAATAATCGATATTCAAATCGATATTTAAATAATCGATATTAAAATTAATCGATATTAAAATCGATATGATTATCGATATTCAAATCGATATTTCAATAATCAATATTAAAATCGATATTAAAATAATCGATATCAAAATCGATATGATAATCGATATTCAAATCGATATGATAATCGATATTCAAATCGATATGATAATCGATATATAAATAATCGATATTAAAATTAATCGATATTAAAATTAATCGATATTAAAATCGATGATAATCGATATTATAATCGATTTTGTAATCGATAATTGAATAATCGATACTAAAATCGATATTAGAAGTAATCGATATTTGAAATAATCGATATTAAAATTGATATTATGATCAATATTAATATCGGTATTTGAATAATTGATATTAAAATCGATATTCAAATAATCGATATTAAAATCTTTATTATAACAGATATAAAAATCGATATTATAATCGATTTTAATATCGATTAATTTTAATATCGATTATTATTCGAATCGATATCAAAATCGATATGATTATCGATATTCAAATCGATATGATAATCGATATATAAATAATCGATATTAAAATTTATCGATATTAAATTTTATAAAATTAATCGATATTAAAATCGATATGATAATCGATATTATATTATAATCGATTTTGATATCGATTCGAATAATAATCGATATTAAAATTAATCGATATTAAAATCGATTATAATATCGATTTTTATATCTGTTATAATATAGATTTTAATATCGACTAGCTGTTGCCCGCGGCTTCGCCCGCATTGAAATTTTTCCTGAATTTTCTTGGCTATAAACCTCACGGAGCCCGAGACCTTTCCAACGAATGCAAATCCGTGGAAATCGGTTAGTGCGTTCTGGAGGTATAGCGTCAGGAAGGAAAACCCGACTTATTTTTATATTATAGATTATTTGAATATCGATTTTAATATCAATCATTCAAATATCGATTTTAATATTGATCATAATATCAATTTTAATATCGATTATTTCAAATATCGATTACTTCTAATATCGATTTTAATATCGATTATTCAATTATCGATTACAAAATCGATTATAATATCGATTATCATATCGATTTTAATATCGATTAATTTTAATATCGATTATTTATATATCGATTATCATATCGATTTGAATATCGATTATCATATCGATTTGAATATCGATTATCATATCGATTTTGATATCGATTATTTTAATATCGATTTTAATATTGATTATTGAAATATCGATTTGAATATCGATTTGAATATCGATAATCATATCGATTTTGATATCGATTCGAATAATAATCGATGTTAAAATAAATCGATAATAAAATCGATTATAATATCGATTTTTATATCGATTATAATTCGAATCGATTTTAATATTGATTATTATATCAATTTTAATATCGATTATTTCAAATATCGATTTCTTCTAATATCGATTTTAATATCGATTATTCAATTATCGATTACAAAATCGATTATAATATCGATTATCATATCGTTTTTAATATCGATTAATTTCAATAACGAATATCATATCGATTTGAATATCGATTATCATATCGATTTGAATATCGATTTTGATATCGATTATTTTAATATCGATTCGAATATCGATTATTTGGCATACCGATTATTTCAAAATCGATTCATTGGCATATCGATTAAATATCCTCTTTTTTATTAATATCGATTATTACACATATCGGTTCATAAGCATATCGATTAATTAGCATATCGTTTATTTAGCATACCGATTATTTCACATACCGTTTATTTAGCATATCGATTATTTCGAAATTGATTCATGAGCATATCAACTAAATAGCCTATCGATTATCGATATCGATTATTTAACATATCGATTCATTAGGATATCGATAAATTAGCATAGCGATTATTTCACATAACGATTAAATAGCTTACCGATTAATTTCACGTATCGGTTTTTTTAGCATATCGATTATTTAAGACTTTTTGCAACTTTTTAAAATAGTGTTGACGTCGGCGGAATTTCCCCATAGCAAAATGCCATAGGACATTATACTGTGAAAATTACTAAAATAAACAAGGCGAGCCGTCTCGACGTCTGTTAATAGTCTAATCTTTTTCACAGCAAATGCTGCCGAGCTAAGTCTATTAGCTAATTTGGCAATATGGGGACCCCATTGCAATTTAGCATCCACGGTAATGCCCAGAAATACCGTGGACTTTACGATCTCCAATACTTCCTCACTTATCTTAACATTGGTTTCAACCTGTTTTAAGTTAGGAGTAGTAAATTTAATACATTTTGTCTTACTGCTATTTAACGAAAGGTTATTGGCGCTAAACCAATGTACTATATTAGAGAGAGTATTGTTTACACAGTCAAAATCTACCTCCTGTCTTTTAATTTTGAACACTAAAGAAGTATCATCAGCAAACAATACCATCTCTTGGCCATCATTGATAATGTAGGGTAAGTCATTAATATAGACTAAGAAAAGAAATGGCCCTAAAATAGAGCCCTGTGGGACCCCCATATCCATTGAAGTCCCGGGAGATCTTGTCCCATTTACATCAACACACATATTTCTATTGTTTAAATATGAAGTCATAAGCTCGAGAGCGGTATCTCGAAGGCCGTAGTGATATAACTTTCTGACCAATGTTTCATGCTGAACGCAATCAAATGCTTTAGGTATGTATGTATGTATGTATCTTCACGCCAGGTCCCTAACGGGGTAGGCAGAGAGTGTAGAGCGCCAGATATCCCGGTTCTGACAAACCTCTCGTGCCTTAGGTAAGTCACAGAATACCCTAGTGCATTATGTGATTTTTCCCAAGCTTCAAAAATGTGTTTGACAAGTTCAACACCTGCATCGGTAGTTGAACGACCCCTAGTAAATCCAAACTGTCGACAATGTAAAAGTTTATGATGGTTAAAGTGTGCAAGTAGTTGAATTAAAATAAGTTTTTCAAAAATTTTACTTAAGACAGGTAGTACAGAAATTGGTCTTTAATTTGTAAGGTCACTTGTACTACCAGATTTAAAAAGAGGAATCGCTTTACTATGTTTCATTAAGTCAGGAAATATACCACTTACAATACTATTATTAAACATTGCCGCTAGGTAGGGTGCAATCACATCCATTATTTCATATGCAACTTTTACAGATAAGCCACATAAATCAGTTGTGTTCTTAATATTAATAGACTTAAAGGCATGTATAACATCCGCAGTATTAACTAACTTAAAATTAAATATAGTTTTACTTTGAAGTACATTTTTTTTCAATAATAATTCGGCGACGGTAGGCGATGAAATGAGGTCTCCAGTCAAAGAGACTGGAATATTAGCAAAGAATGTTTCAAATGCTAAAGCAACTTCTTCGTCAGTAGTAACATGTTTATTGTCAATTATTAATTTAAAATCAGAGTTGCGTTCAGCTTGTTTCCCAGTTTCACTATTAATTACAATCCAAGTCGCTTTAATTTTGTTATTTGAATTTTTAATTTTATTTTTAATGTGAAGTGCCTTGGCTGCAAAACACACTTTCTTGAATATTTTCGAATAAAATTTAACATGATTTTTAAACGAATTTGTGTGATTATGTGACTTTTCTCCATACAGGTCATACAATCTCTGTCTACTCTTATGTATTCTTATGTATGATGATGCATGAAGACGAAGGTCATTATCTATTGCGCTGACCCAACGAATACTCAAATATGTTTGGTCGACCTAACCTCTACAAATACTCAATATCATACGACTTTGCTTGGCCGTTACTAAAATAAAAATAATCGATATTATACTCAATATTAAAATCGATATTTTAATTGATATTTGAAATAATCGATATTATAATCGATAATTAATCAAAAAATAAATCGATATAAAAATCTATATTACACTCAATATTAAAATCGATATTTTAATCGATATTTGAAATAATCGATATTATAATCGAGATTTTACACGGTCGATATGATAATCGATTTTTGAAATATTCGATATCTGAAATAATCGATATTATAATCGATTTTATAATCTATAATTAATCAAAAATTAATCGATATTATAATCAATATTTTAAACTCTCGATATTAGATATAATCGATATA
This sequence comes from Macrosoma leucophasiata, assembly GCA_036365455.1. Classification (NCBI taxonomy): domain Eukaryota; kingdom Metazoa; phylum Arthropoda; class Insecta; order Lepidoptera; family Hedylidae; genus Macrosoma; species Macrosoma leucophasiata. Next base: position 15,454,792 of record JAWQUS010000024.1, read on the forward strand.
AGAAACAATCGATATTTGAAATAATCGATATAATAATCGAGATTTTTCATTGTCAATATGATAATCCATTTTTGAAATATTCGATATTTATTTATAGATTGAAATTGTCGATATGATAATCGATTTTTGAAATATTCGATATTTGAAATAATCGATAATTAAATAATCGATATTAAAATCGATATTATAATCGATATTTTAAATTATCGATATTATAATCGACATTTTAAATTATCGATATTAGTAATAATCGATATTTGAAATAATCGATATTAAAATCGATACTATAGTCGATATTTTAAATAATCGATATTAAAATCGATATTATTATCGATATTAGAAATAATCGATATGCTACTTAATCGATATGCTTTTTAATCGTTATGCTTATGAATCAAAATTATATACATACCTATGATTATAATGCGGTAGTGCTGATCGAGCTCGTTATCCGCATCGCGAGCGTCCGCTTTAGCCCAACAAACAATGACCATCACTTTTATTCTCGGAGTAAGTTTCCGCTTATTTTCTGTAACAACACTTGTATACATATCTCTGCCCTTGACTGTAACCATAATCGCCACACTTAGCATGCGGATTTGCGATCGCAGCGGCGGTAGTTTTATTGCAGGACGCTGCTGCCCATCTTGCGTTATACCACTAACTACTGCCCCATTGGAATGGTTTGACCGCCATTGTTCGGTTCACTGGTTGCACTAGCGAAGAATTCTTCGCGCCGCCTTTGACGCCTTCAATTGTTTAATTAAGCCTTATTTCGTATCAAATATTAATTTGAATTGGACATCACGCATCAGAAGCATCTTGACAGATATACAAAAAGTTCTCCTATAAGGGTTCCATTTTAGAGGTCTGGATCCCTTCAAATAAAACGAAATTTAATGAAGTCACACTTATATATAATACGGTTGCTTACGATAGATAGCAGTCGTCAAACCTTGTCGGAGGCCTTATGGGCGGTTTGAAAACATCCGACAGCGGGCTAGCCACCTAACCCGTATTTCCATTATCCCGCATTAGAGCAGCGTGGTGGAGTAAGCTCCAGGCATCCTACCCCAGAAGGGGAGAGACTCATGCCCAGCATTGGGACGTATCAAGGGTTGCCATTATTATTATTATACGTCATGTTACGGGCTCTGAACCTTATTTTGAGACGAAAATAAAAGTTATACCTAAATAAAATATATAGTAAAGTTTATTCTAACATAACTATACCCAACCACTTCCCACAAGAGGCTATTTTCTCGTCTCCGATTAATCACAAACTTTGAAACATATCCCGTTACATAAATAGCTCAAGGTTTTGCCCAGTATTATACCAGTCTTCCTGTTGCCTGTCAGAAGTATAACGGATCTGTTTTTACGTGATAGATAAAATGGGTACGGCAGATGTAACCGTAATTACGTTGTTCATATTTAATTGTGTCCTACGTGATAGATTGTTCCGGCCCTAATAAGAAAAGTTTCCTTTGGATAACAAATTCGGTTAGGTTGTTTACTATATCGGTTTTTGTAAAAATTATTAATAAATAGATATACTCGTATTTTCCAAAATTAGTTTATTTTGAGCGGCCTTGTAATTTTTGGCACAGGCATAACACCTTAGGCCTCAGGAGTGGTAACGCATCTGCATTTTGACCTTGGTCTATGCGTAAGTGTCTATGGGCTGCAGTCATCACTCAACATCAACGTGAACTACATGCTTGTTTGCCACTTCCATAACATAAAAAAATAGAATATTTTTATACATCCAGAAATTCGTTTAAGGTGAGGGGAGTGAGTGCCGTTGTTTATATGATTTTAGCTGTGTGAGATGTTACGTCTCCATGGACACCATGGAAAAAAATCCGAATTAAAAAGCAGACGTTCACCCAGGGCGCAATGAGACTATTAAATTATGACACCACTGTAGCCGAAATACCAAAAACTTGCTCATATAATGCCGAATAAAAACCTGCAGCTTTATTTATATCTTTAATCACGGCGGCGTCAAGCATGTGAAGTTAATTGTGTGTACATTTACGGTCCTCTGTGGGTACATTGGCGTAATTATGCGTCGGTCCCCACTTCATCCTGAAAGTGAAGCATGGGGTCGTGTTTTAGATTGTTTGTGTGTTTTGGAGTACAGAACACGTTGTAGTTACAAAGAGAGAATACGGGTGCGAAGAATAAGGTACGGAAGAAAATTCGTATTAGGATACCTTACCACACTGTAAAATTGTCCACACAATGTCTGTAAGAATTTGTTATTTCTGGCACAGAGGTATAGCAACTTAGACCTCAGGAAGGGCAATCCATCGCCTTTGTTTCTAATCTTTGATTTTTATGTACACTGTACATGTACACATGTTTGTTGTTTTCAACTCTGAAATTTTGAGATTTATGGTATCGCACGACCAAAGAGATGTGATGAAAAAGAAATTCCACATTCAAAGGAAATGGACGAGAATACAAAGTATTAAATTATGCCAGCGCTGTCGGCATAATATAATAATTCCACACTATTCTTCGAGCAAAGAAAAACGACCATCCCGAATCAGAGAATACTATTGTCCATATCAAAAACTTGCTCACATAACGCCGAATATACACGGGAGCTTTATTTATACCTTTAATTAAGGCCGTCAGTCGGCGTCAAGTATGGAAGTTAATTGTGTGTACATTTACGGTTCTTTGTGGGTACATTGGCGTAATTATGCGTCGGTCCCCACTTCATCCTGAAAGTGAGGCTTGGGGTCGTGTTTTAGATATTGTTTTGTGTATTTTGGGGTACGTTGTAGGTTTACAAAGAGAGTATACGAGAGTATGCGGGGAAAAATACACGAGTAGGTGTTGCAGGTGGAGATTACACTTGGGTTTGGATGGTTTTACTATGTGTAAAAATACTGAAAAACTTATTAAATTCATAAGTTTTATTATATAGACATCTATACAAATAAATAAAATTGGAGTGTTTGTTTGTAATATAAAATAACTGCTTTTTACTATATACATAAGTAATTATACACGGTACCAAAAAAACATTTTTTACAATTTTTGTCTGTCGGGCTGTCTGTCTGTCTGTCTGTCTGTTTGTTCCGCCTAATCTCGGGAGTGGCTGGACCGATTTTGACAGGACTTTCACTGGTAGATATCTTATGTAATAAGGAGTAACTTCAGCTGCTTTTATACTAGCTGCGCCCACGACTTCGTCCGGGTAGATACTGAACAATCATAAAATCTCACGCGGACGAAGTCGCGGGCACAGCTAGTCTCATATAAAGTTATAAATAATATATGGAGACCAGTAGTGCTGCGGCAGCACTGCGGCGGCAGCACCGTTGCGTGCAGCGGAGTCAGGAATCGTATCTTTAAGGTTTAATTTGATACTTTTTTATTTATTTTCTTCACAAGATTTGATCTTAAGATATTTGTCAAAAAAAATGATTACAGGTTATTGTAGAGACAGGAGTGCCTAAAAGGTAAATCCTGTGCTATGGGTCTCCTGGTCTCCATCCCCGGGTTTTTTTACAATACTTTCACAAAAAAGTTCAAGTCTAATGTACATTGAGTATAGTGGCAAAGTTACTAAAAAAAGATTTGTAACTTTGAATAAAATGTTAAATCAAATTACAAAACTAAGTATTTATAGTATCGAGAGATCCCTACCTATTTGAGTCAAATTGGCGACATTAAAGTAAAAATAAGAGATCAATTACCGATACCTATCTATTCTTGTATCCGAAAATAAGAGAATATAAATCGATAGTTACTTTATTTGAGTAATTCCACGCTCAGAGAAACACCCTATTACAAGCTACCCACATGACATGTGTATAAAGATAGGTATCCATAAGTGAAGAAAAAACTTTGCACATATGAATACGTTTTTCTTACTATTAAACTACTGTTTTCAGCTTTACAGTATTCGAATTAGATGGTAACGTACATTACGAAGGTCCATAGTACTTGCAACTCAAGGATTACATCAGTATATAGTATACGGTATAAGATGTCCATAGTTTTCAGTATTCATCATTTACCATCGATGTATCCCTATTTTATCATTTTCAGAACATGAAAACGTTTTTAAAGCGCTCGGAATAGAGAAAGATTTGATATTACCAACATTTGTTTGAAGAAGTGAGAAAAAGCTTTAAAGCCTGGCTTACATTATTTTAGTGTTTAGCAGAGTGCTTTACGATAGTTTAGTTGAAATATGTAAACGCTACTTGCTTTAGTACGAGTCTACTTGACTTTCAAGTTGAATCAAAATAGAATTGCTTCCTATCCCTCCCGCGCCTGCTAAGTCCGGCGCGTCACTCGACACTTTGGTTGTGTGAAAACAGCAGGTTTAGTAAAATTTTTAGGAAAATGTGCAAAAGCTGGGAAACGCGTGCGTGTTTTTAGATTTTTAAAGATTGTTAAATGATCGGTAGATTCAACTATTAAACTTCCTCTAAGCATGGCTGTGGGATTAATCCATTGATGATCAACTTGCCTTTCAAGTTGTATTAAAATACTCTCCTAAACACTAAGATAATGTAAATTGGCCATACAAAGTACCTATAGTACAAGATAAAACATACCGTACCTGACAACCTACATCTATCTATCTATATATATAAAAATCAATTGCTGTTCGTTAGTCTCGCTAAAACTCGAGAACGGCTAGACCGATTTGGCTTATTTTGATTTTAAATGATTTTTGGAAGTCCAGGGAAGGTTTAAAAGGTTAGAAAATTTAAAGAAATTGAAGGGAAACAATAAAAATCACAGTTTTATTTTCACATACAAATAGTTCTTATATACGAGTATCAAACCTTTGACACATTATTTCATTCTGAGGCAATAGGAAGTTTGCCCGATCAGCTAGTTCATAAATGAATATCGTCTTCTTTATGAGCCAATTTCACGCGTTAATGACAGTCGCCAAAATAAATAATTCAACAAGAAATATTGCGCAATTTACACATCAATTTTAGGAAGGGGAGACTTGGGCTTATTTTGTCTTTCGTTCGTTCGTTCGTCGATTGTGTCTTTCGTAGGCTCAACGAGTAATATTTCTGATCCTAATTAAGGAAAGGTAACTTCAATTAAAATATCCACAAAAGACCTACATTTGTAATCGTAGTACTATATAGCAACGTCAGGTACAATATAATAGTTATAGAATATTGATAACAAAACATCAATTTTACGTATTTAGTTTAAATTTAAAATTGATGTGTAAATTTAAATCTTTTAGGGCAAAGAATCGTACACATCTAAATAATTGCCTTTTGTTTATTTAATAATGTATGTTTTTAACCAATTTTAAAACCTGTTCAGAAAATAAAGTTATGATAGGTAAGTTCATCAATGGGTCAGTAAATACAGCAGCATAAAGACATTTCAGTCTATTATGCAAAATGCCAAGTTTGTTGTTCACCAAAACCTCGAACAATGAAATAATAAACATCAATTCGCCGAGATGGAAGTTTAAGATCACGATCTATGAATATTAATACTTCGCAATGTATTTAAAGCACCCTGGATTCCGTAAAGCACTAAGTAAACAGTTTTAAAGCGTTTAAAGCGTTTAAATGAATAGTTTATAACTTCATGCGAATTTTATACTTCCATTATAAATTGTTGGAATTAAGAAATTTGGTTACTCAGTTTATATTTAGTTCTGTAGAAAAGGTTTTGAACGTTCGGGGCGATGAGGGTCGACTTTTACGGGGTGAACGTGATTTATTGCTTCTAAATAATTGTATTCTAGATCTATTGAGAAAATTTGAATTGTTATCGATTGACGTTTTGTTGAAATTACATACCAAATGGATTGTACACCTCAATATATTTTATTTTAGGTAGAATTTACTATTAAATATAAATGAAGGATAGCAGTATTTGAATTTTACTAGTCTTAACTTCTAGTGTTGGCGCTTTGAAAAATATTTTATATGTTTCTATTTATGATTGTTATGCTCACCCGGCTTCGCTTCGCTTACTCAGTGAAGATGCAGTTTTTTTAGGAGAAACATTTTTTGAAATTTGGTAGTTTTGTGTGAAATTGTTAGAAACATACATACATATTTCATTTTATAAAATTAAATAAGTATGAACAATAATATAGGCAGTCAATGAAGAATAATATTATATCTACGCTATCTATTCTCCTTTTGAAGATACCGTAGTCAAATAAAAACCTCATTTTATCTATACAAATAAATAAAATAGGAGTGTCTGTATGTAATATGATATGACGACCCGGTTAGTCCAGCGGCGTGAGATGACCGTTTGATTCGGAGGGTCGCGGGTTCGATCCGGGACAAATATTTGTATGGCCTACAGATATTTGTTTCGGGTCTGGGTGTTTGTGTATGTGTTGTATGTGTACAACGGCACCCACGACACAGGTTTATACCTACTGTGGGGCTGTGAGTGTAAGCGTATTTTATTATTTTATTTTTATTTTTAAAAAATATAAAAATAACCGTTTTTTACTAAATGTATATGTATGCATACACGGCACATATACCAAAACAACATTTTTTACAATGTTTGTTTGTCTGTCTGTATGTCTGTTTGGCGGGGCTAATCTTGGGAACGGCTGGACCGATTTTGACGGGACTTTCACTGGCATATAGCTGATGTAATAAGGTGTAATTTAGGTTTTTATACTAGCTGCGCCCACGACTTCGTCCGGGTGGATACTGAACAATCATAAATTCTCACACGGGCGAAGTCGCGGGCACAGCTTTCAATAAATTTATATACTTACTAATTCAAAGATATCTCTCATAGCATTTCCATTTAATTCATTCTTATAATATTTGGATTCGATACCATGTAATTGCTCGTTGATTCGTGTCTTATTAAGAGTGTCAGAAAAAGTAATACATCGTTTTCGTATTTGCGTTACTACCACTCAGTCCAATTATTTTGCTTCTTTATCAGCTTGTTAAGAGATTTATTTAGTACTAGCCCGCGACTTCGTTCGCGTGAGAATTTATGAATGTTCAGTATCAATCCAGACGAAGTCGTAGGCGCAGCTAGTATAAAAGTAGCCTAAGTTACTCCTTATTACATCAGCTATCTGCCAGTGAAAATTCTAAAACAATATTTAGAGTTGTCTCTTGATAGTTCTTGTCCGAATTACCGCGTGTTAGTATGTTTTGTTAGGTCAAAGTTATTTCTTAGCTTTAGTTTTGTTTAGAACATTATCGTTTTTTAATTTATTGTAGGTGTATATGATTTTAATTTGAAATTACAACTAAATACATCACATATGAATAAGTTCTCCTTCCTTGTGTTCAGGTGAATATAAAATATCAACTTTTTAGTTATGTATTAGAAATAAAAGACAAAAAAGCTAAAAACACTGCAATCGGTGAAGACACACCCTATAATGGATCCCAGGTCAAATTAAAAGCTGAATTCTAATTGATTTAATCTATACCAATAATTAAAAACGCGTTATTTGTGCCTGTATTTCTGGAAAGAGTAGGCAATTAATAGATAATTCGAGCTAAAATGTAAACATGTATACATACCCAACAAAAAGAGAACGCAATTCTGTTGGGAACGGTATTGCGAAGATCGTTCTGAATTTTAATTGTTTTACCAATTTAGTCGCAGTGCAGGTACTCTACTCGCTTTTATGGTTATTATGAGGAGAAAAATGGCCGGTAGGAAATAAAAAATATTTAGAGGTGTCTCCTGACAGTTGTTGTCCGAATTGCCGCGTGTTTGTTATGTCTAAGTTATTGCTCCGCTTTAATTATGTTTAGAACATAATACCACAGTGTAAAGAAAACGAACGTGTTAATATACTGTGATAATACTTTCTGTATTTATAAGTTCTCCTTCATTGTGTTCAGGTGAATATGAAATAAATCAACTTAATATTAATATATCTATACAAATAAATTAAATTGTAGTGCCAGTTTGTAATATAAAAATAACCGCTTTTTACTAAACTAATGTATACATGTATACACGGTACATATACCAAAACAACATTTTTTACAATTTTTGTCTGTCTGTCTGTCCGTCTGTCTGTCTGTTTGTTCCCGCTAATCTCGGGGACGGCTGGACCGATTTTGACGGGATTTTCACTCGCAGATAGCTTAAGTGATAAGGAGAACTTAGGCTACTTTTATACTAGCTGCGCCTACGACTTCGTCTGGGTAGATACTGAACAATCCTAAATTCTCACGCGGACAAAGTCGCGGGCACAGCGACATTAGAAATAAAAAATAGAAATCTAAAATTCTGAAATCGTAGAAATAAGATTTAATAATGGATTAAAAATAGCATTGTGGAAATTAAAAGATGCAAGCAAATTGATTTTATTGTTAACGATCATTAAAAAATCATTACTTTGCGCTTGTTTCCCGAAAGAGGAGACAATAACTGAGCTAGAAATGTAAATACATGTACCTACTAGAAAGAGTATTCTCAATAGCAATCCTGTTGGGAACGAAGATCGATGTGAGTTTTAATTGTTCTACCAATTTAGTCGCAGTGTAGGTCCTCGCTTTTATCTAATACCTTTAAACCGAGCAATTCTTGTATATATATATAGAATCAAGATCTCGGAAACGGCTCCAAACGATTTTCTTGAAACAGATTAGGGGTTTTTTGGGTCAAGAAATCGATTTATTTAGGTTCCAGGTCCAAGAAAAGCTCGGTTCCAAGTTAATAATAAATTTTCTTCATAACCGACGACTAACGCCATCTATTGATGAATAGAAGAACCATTAGTCCACGGAGCGAAGCTCGGTCAACCAGGTACTGGCTATTATGAGGGAAACAACAGCTGCTTCGAAATAAAAAAATATTTAAAGGTGTCTCCTGACCATTGTTGTCCGAATTGTCACATGTTCAGATGTATGTAGTAACAGAATTATTGCTACGCTTTAGTTTTGTTTAGAATATTGTCGTTGCCTGTTTGTGTTATTATTTTATTTTAAAGAAAAATGGAAAGAAAAATTTGACTTCAGGCGAGACTCGAACTCACGGCCTACTGGGAATCTAGTCCAGCCGCTCTTTCAATTGAGCTACTGAAGCCCTGCCCGATTTGTCAAATCTTTCCTTCACATTTATTGCCTTGCTTTATGGTAGCAGTAGCACCATCTATTGCCAACCATGCTAGTTAGGCAACCGATATAATAGACTTTTCAGTTTATTGAATATCGTAAAGAAGTCGCTTTTACCCTTAATAATTGTTTTTATATTATTTCGCATTAACACATGCTTGTGAAATATATTTTATTTTAAAGAAAAAATGGAAAGAAAAATTTTTCTTTCCATTTTTCTTATATTAAAATATATTATTATGTGTTACTATTGTATATATTAATATGTGTTATTATTGTATTGTAAATTAAAATGTGAAATCATAATATAGAGCTCGAGTATGGAGTCTCTGTATGGAGACTGGTATGGAACTCACATGGAGACGGACATTTCCTTCTAAGCTACGGAACCGTAATGAAACGTTACAGGTACATGAAAATATATTGTAATATTTATATTATTAATCTAATCTATCTAATATTTATATACCTATAACTAAATTAACTTTCTAACTTTTTTATTCGTTGAATTCACGAATATTTTTCAATCACCTTCAATAGGAACATTGACGAAATAAAAACCCAATAGATGATTTATTTTCAGTACATATTTATACTACTACTAGCTTAGTAGCCTTGTGGTAGTAGGCCACTACTACTACGCTGGAGGTCCTGGGTTCGATTCCCGGGTCGAGGGCTATCAGAGATAACGGTTTAAAATCCTTTTTTTCTGGTTCTATTGGGCTTTTTCCATTTTTTGGAAGTTTCCCAGTACCTCGGAGTTTGGTCATGTGCCCGGAGATGGCAACAGCCTCGCCCCCTGTAACATGGGCCAAAACGTAACCGGCGAATCGTGGGTGTTTGCGTGTATGCTTGAATGTATGCATTTACCTCTGCCTACCCCTTCGGAGATTACAGGCGTGAAGTAACGTTTTGAATATTGATACAATCCCTATTTCTAATCGTTATTTCATGAAAAGGAAAACTCGAGCCTGTTTGACCTTAAGTACTCTGCAGAAGACAAATCAATGGCCGAACTAGCCGGTCAATCGTAAAATAATTTTATCTTGTACCTCTAATCTCTAATATACCTACATGTTGACCCTACGTTTTTGCTCTGGATAACGAAGCATCACAAAACGATTTTATGACTACGAAATTGCGATCTGTATTGATATAGGTTGATGATATGCTAGGGATAAGACATGTTGAAAAATACGGTTCGTGGTCTTGAAGTGTATGGCGAACCCTATTTTTGTTCCATAAGCAAATTTTATGTGTAGTCATTCTGCCAATTCATTATATACATATATATTTTTTTAAAAGCTAAGATTTGTGCTGTGACTTAATTCTGCCAACGTGATTATGCATAATTGTAATCTCAATTGACTCGCTTCGCTGTCTTGCTCTAACGCAGGCCGCGCGCATTGGTTAAAATAAGATACCGAAGCGATTTAGTTGCGATTAAATGATAATTAGGACTAATTACATAAGCAAAATTAGACACCAGTCACTCATATCAAAATTTTGTTAAACTTAAAGCGACATCTTTAAATATCCACCTTATAAATATTCAGCTTGATCTTGCTCGCTTAGAACGACACAGGCATTTTTAGTACATGCAACCAACTGCATTCAAAAATAAATGACATTTTTCTCGTGCAAATTCTTGTCCGCATTGTAGCATTTGGAATATGAAAGTAATTTGGAAGTCTTACCCCCTTATTCATAAACTATTTTAGCTAAAGTGTTGCTCTCCTTTGTCTTTTTCTATCCTGCACATTTGACAATGCAACTGACAAAGACAAAGCATTCTATAGCTAAAACGTATCTAATGTACGTTTATGAATAAGGGGGTTAGGGTTGAATAAGTACACAGCACAAACTGTGACTATCAATATGAGATCGAAGAGTTTTATTTTTCAAACGATTTAACAATCACGACCGGTCAGACCGTTTGATAGGTCAATTTGGTTCTCTGACCAAATTGAATAGCAAGTTCTGTACAATTTTTATTATTGGAAATGAAATTGGCGTATCGAATAAGGGATTTTTTTTGTAACTTTATATTGTAGTGCGTGGGACGCGTATTTCAATGTATAGAATTAGATACGCATATCCCTAAAGTTAAGATAATAAAACTTATTTTAAATTAATTTGTAAAATTATTTTGTAATGTAAATGTAACTGGGAGGTATTTAGAAATATAGGTACCTATAGGATATAATATGCTATAAATATATAATTGACGATACATTAAGAGCGCCTCAAAACCATTTTTTTTTTTAATTTAGTACCTAATTGCGGCAAATTTAATCCCTTGCCGTACATGTAAAATGTACATTAAGTTAACATGTATGGGTACAGAAAAGCGGTCGTCAAAATGCAGATGCGTTGCCACACTAGAGTTTTTAGTTGTTTTACCTCTGTGATATTTATTATGTAGCTATACATAATGAAGTATGTAACAAATTTATGCATAGGCAATAAACGAAAATTAATAAAGCAGAATTAATCACTATAAATAATATAAAATAAATGCATGACAATTATAATTTAAACTTACTTGATTTAATTAAAATTCCTCAATATAATGTTGATGGTTGTTTTTTTAAAATTATTTTTAATATTTATACGTTGTGTAATTTATTAATTTTTTTGACAATTTTTAATTTAATTTATGGTATAATTTTGTATATATTTTTTAATTGTATATGTATACAATTAAAAAAATATATACGAAATATAGAATATTAATTGAGACATTTACCCATATTTATGAGAAATTGAAATTATTTATAAGATATAATATTATGTAAGAATGATTTTGGGGACTAAAGGGTTTTGTTATTATTATACATAAGCATCCAACCGAAATACGATAATGTATAAGTCCATTTGATGTTAGACATATTACATAATGGCGTGGCGCCTATGACCTCGCACTCCGACACTAGAACCAATAAAAATCAGAGCGTGATACCTACTTACATTACATTTTATCAATCAAGGATACGAAAACATGATAATGATACAAATATACTCGTGAATATTACCTGTTATCAATTGCTGTTCGTAAGTCTCGCTAAAACTCGAGAACGGGTGGACCGATTTGGCCAATGTTGGTCTTGAATGATTTTTGTAAGTCCAGGGAAGGTTTGAAAGGTAAGAAAATATGAAGAAATTGAAGGAAAATAGTAAATCCACAATTTCATTTTCCCATACAAATAGTGCGTATATGTCCAACCTTTGACACATTATTGCATTCTGAGGCAATACGAAGTTTGCCGGGTCAGCTAGTTTAGAAATAAAATGTTAGAATTAAAAAGAAAACATAAAAAGTTATAGGAACAAATACACTTTGTTTCAATAGATTTACAAACAACTTGACACGTATCCCCCTTCAAATGGGCGTCGTCAGGAGAATATCCTTACACGTAAGCGGTCGAATACGTGCCGAGAGGTTCCCAACATCTTTATTTTTTTGAAACTTTTACTTGGAAATGTATTTCGATTGTAATTAGGTAGTCGTTTTTCTTTTTCATATAGTTACCTACTGTACAAGAAAAACAAGACATTGCGATAAGGTTAAGATCCCACTGCAGAATCATTTTGTTAATCCAGATATGCTGCAAACCTAATTTTTACGCAAATTTATAATCTAGAGAAAATATATCCACTAGGTTGCCAATCAAAATTAGGCCGCAAGTATATTTTTTTAATTATTTTATCTTTAACAGCCAGCGACTCTTATTTGAGGCTGATTCAATTTAGCTCCCGTATATCTTAATAATGACAAAAAAAAGAGCTTTAATTTGACATATAAATTATTTTACGTTATGGACGTAAAAAGTTATCGGGTTGGAACGAAAATATGTATGGGCGGCCAGCTGCGCAACGGCAGCCGTGATTTTTATACATATTGCTGTGAAGTAGATTATATGTTATTGAAAAAACAAATTTAAAAAAATCTTCAGGTAATGCGATGGTGTCTACGCCCGCAAGCTCCGACACTGGTGCTCTACCACCAGAAGATTATTTTATATCAATGAATATAGCTTGCGCTCTAATTATTTCATCAAAGAACTAACCAATAACCCGTTCTAAACCCAAATCGTTAATCGATACTCACATTTGACACGAATCATGACAAATACGCTAAACTAGGGACGCTCCGCAGATAGATGTGAATTTAATGGTATTAGTTGTAATCTCACTAATGTGTTAGTTTCATCGCTTGTAATAGATTAGTTAGGCGCGTGTCACTACACTGTCTTACAATTAGAACGGTTGAAGAATTATGAGCGATTATGGATATGGTGGAACTGTAAATGTATTAAGCTTTAAACTAGTTATTAGCCGCGAGGCATTTGCCGCGCGAGGCTGCTCGCGGTGTGGACGCGCCTATTGTCTATTACTTTATATGACCTCGTTACTTTTTTAGGACATGAAAAAAATATTTACTGATGGTAGAGCTCCAGTGACCGAGCTCGCGGGCGTAGGCACCACCGCATTACCTAATATAATATAATATGTTGGGGAAAAAGTCTTTTCGCATTATAGTATGTATGAACTTATAATAAAATCTCTTTGGCTGTAGTATTTGTATCTGGCTGGTTTTGGTATCATTGAAAGTTAAAATTTTAAAGAACATAATTCCAAATTATAATTAGGCAAATGTGTGATTATCATTTGTTTTTCGTACTGTCAAGATGAGTGAATCTAATGAAAAAATTCGATACATTTTAAATTTTTACTACAAAAAAGGTAAAAATGCAACGCGAGCCGCGAAAAAAATTTGCGATGTTTATGGACCTAGTGCAGTGTCTGTGAGAGTAACACAAATTTGGTTTAAGCGTTAACAATCCGGAAATTTTGATGTCAATGATGCACCTCGCTCTGGTCGCCCTATTACGGATAAAATGGATGCCATTTTTGAAAAAGTGGAGCAAGATCGACATATCAGTAGTTACGACGTAGCTGAAGAACTGAGAATTGATTACAAAACAGTTTTGGCGCATTTGAAAAAAGCTGGGTACAAAAAAAGCTCACTGAAAGAAACCTAATGAACCGTGTACTCATTTGTGATTCTTTATTACGACGTAATGAAACCGAATCATTTTTGAAGAAGCTGATGATGAAAAGTGGAGCACGTACGACAAGGACGTGCGAAAAAGGTCGTGGTCAAAGGCCGGTCAGGCTTCACAGACTGCGGCAAAACCCGGGTTAACTCGCAATAAGGTGATGTTGTGTGTGTGGTGGGATTGGAAGGGCATTATTCATTATGAGCTATTACCACCAGGCAGGACTATCGATTCTGAACTCTACTGCGAACAACTGATGAGATTAAAGCAAGAAGTTGAGAGAAAGCGGCCGGAATTGATCAACAGAAGGGGTGTGGTGTTTCATCATGATAACGCTAGACTTCACACATCTATAGCCACTCAGCAAAAATTAAGAGAGTTTGGCTGGGAGGTGTTAATGCATCCGCCGTATAGTCCTGACCTTGCACCTTCAGATTTCTACCTGTTTCGGTCTCTTCAGAATTCTTTATGCAATGTTAGGTTAACATCACGAGAGGACTGCCAAATCCCATTGCTATAAAAATTTGAGAAGTCTCAAAATTTTTATAGCAATGGGACCATGTCCCTTCTTACAAGATGGCAAAAGGTTATCGAACAAAATGGTACATACATACTTTAGTTAAATTTAAAGAAACTTTATTAAAAAATGTTTTGAATTATCCTAAAAATTGCGAAGAAACTTTTTCCCCAACCTTACTTGCCGTTACATGGTAGTGTTAAGCACTATCGTGTTCCGGTCAGGTAGTAATGTACGGCTCTGTAATTTCCGGCACAGAGGCATAACACCTTAGGCCTCAGGAGTGGCAACGCACATGCATTTTGATCTCTGGTCATTGTGAGGGTGTCTAAAGGCTGCAGTCATCACTTAACATCAATGTGAACTGCATGCTTATTTGCCTTTTTATTACACAAAAAAAGAGTTTGTTCCACTATTTGCATAATTTGGGCAGAAACGACAACAAAATCTGCACCGATGAACACTGCTAGGTGTCCAGTCGGTGAGGGTGGAACTTCTCTGTAGTCTCCACTACACTCACTCTAAACTCTCGTCTCACTGTAAACTTCCCTCAGAGGTGCTCCCTCGGTGCTCTAATAAATAGTTCTGCAAAAATTGCGCGTTGGCAACTACCCTGGTGTTCCAAATGTTCATAGGTGACAGTGACCACTTTCTATCATTATCACCACCACCATGACAGCTGTCATTTGGTCCCCAAAAAGTAGACGGATACAATTTTGTTTTTGTGTAAACAAGGTGGCAAACAAGCACGCGGCTCACATTGATTTTAAGTGATGACTGCAGCCTATAAACATCTACACAAAAATCAGAGGTCAAAAAGCAAATGTGTTGCCACCCCTGAGACCTAAGTTGTCATGTCTCTGTGATTGTTATTACGAGGCCTTACAAATTATGGTCACGTGTCCGTCTTACGCATTTTCGATCAGAGTCACGTGTCCTGACGCGAGTTCAATAAAAAAGGTGCATGCGTTTCTTTTTTTACAAAAAGTGCAAGGCGCCGCTAAAGATGGTCTTACACTGAAACTCCACCAGTGGTATAAAATACTCACCTTTTTTATGTGATTGTGGTGATAAACAAGCGTACAGTTCACATTGATGTTTAGTGATGACTGCAGCCCAAAGACATTACACAATACTGTTACTGGTGGTAGAGCTCCAGTGACGGAGCTCGCGGGCGTAGGCACCACCGCATTACCTAATATACTTGCCGCTAAATGGTAGTGTTCAGCACTATCGTGTTCCGGTCAGGTGGTAATGTACGGCTCTGTAATTTCCGGCACAGAGGCATAACACCTAATGCCTCAGGAGTGGCAGCGCATTTGCATTTTGACCTCTGGTTATTGTGTGGGTGTCTATAGGCTGCAGTCATCACTTAACATCAATGTGAACTGCACGCTTGTTTGCCACTTTTATAACATAAAAAAAAAAAAAAACAATAACCAGAGGTCAAAGTGCAGATGCGTTGCCACCCCTCAAGATTAAGTCTTTTGCCTCTATGATAGTTAATACGTAGCCATCCATTACCATCTAACCGGAAAACGATAGTGCTGAACACTTCCATTAGGTGACAGATACTACGTGCTCGTACCACCATTAAAATGCTCTGTTAAATCTTCTGGTACCTTACTACGTACTATAATTTAAATAAACAACCACCTTTACGCCAAAAATATGAAGATAATTCTTCGTCATCAAATGAAAAATACGAATATTTAGAAACACATTCAGTTAGGTTACAAAATATGAATGCGGCTGCGATATGTCCAACTATTGCCCCCAACATCAACATCTGCATGATAAATGTTTCAATTTCCTTTGGTTACGAAGTTACACTTCGATTTATACAAGGTCTTAAATTTTAGAAGTAACAATTTAGTTGTCAGCTTGAGGAAGGACGAAATAGATGGCATGTGTATCAATTTATGATGTGGGCTACATATTTGCTGGTAAATTGGACTTATGAGACATAGTTAAGAAATGATACATAATAGTAGAGTATTAAGAGAATGCCTAGTGGCACTAAGTCCGCCTAATGTACTTGGATCATTGAAGAATAAACGGTGGTAGAGCTCCAGTGACGGAGGTCGCGGGCGTAGGCACCACTGCATTATCTAATAAACTTACCGCTAAATGGTAGTGTTCAGCAATACGAAACTCACACCTTGACTTTAACAAAATACATTAACAATTTCACGAACACATTTAAACATTTGGGCGACAGGCATAGGGCCTCTTGTGCTTGTACTTTGACAGAGAAGAAAGCTTGCGTATGGCTACTCCCCTCCGGTTCGCCGCGTCCGGTGGCCCATGTGGCTCTAGGTGCACAACAGTTCACAATAAAAAAATCAATATTTGAAATAAAACTATTTTGACGGATTTATCTCGCGTATATTAAACTAAAATGTTTTTTAAATAAAATCAACCCGACGTTTCGGTCGCTTTTCAGCTTCCGGTCCCGGGCAGACTGAGGTGACATTTGTCTGACAGAAGTTTGAAAAAATTATATAATATGTAGCTACCTCCATCAATTTCGTAAACGCCTTGCGTAGCGTTCAGGATTAACACAATAATTACTTATGGTATCTTGAGGTCTTGCAGACTGCTGCGGCTGGGATTTAATCTTGCTAAGTATGGGATCCCATGATGTTGATAATCGTCATCCTCCGTCATCGTCGTCATCTTCTCTATTGAAATTTGGGAGTTTTTTAATTTCAATAGCCTTGCGTACCATTCGTGGATTTGTGTTCTCTAGCGAGTATTTGAATTTTATCAAACCGGATGTAATGGTTCGGCTTATCCGCTATGTGTTCTCAGACTGCAGACTTCCCTGTTCTTCGGTTTTTAATATACGCGAGATAAATCCGTAAAAATAGTTTTATTTCAATGAGTGTAAAACCTAAGAACATATCAAATCAATATTTACCTACCGAAAATAATGAAACATGAGCGTACCAATTGTGAGTAAAAAGAAACGCAGTAGGCATTGTGTACGATTACCAGAGCACAATGAAAGTGGCGGAAGTTTGGCAAGTTTCATAAATTTCACAATATTGCCTGTCTCGCCTCGACTTACAGTCCGTACACATACAATGCCAACGATATGATTCATTCTATTTCAAAACAAAATGAACTTTAACGGTGAAGGAGTAACGTCGAAGTTCGCAAATCCAATCATTATTTGAGATTCATTTAATGATTCACAACCAAATATAAACTTTATTTTTCTTTCATTAGAGTACACTTTACATTACCACCACGAGGATTCTGAGCATTGCAGTGATCCGCTTTTACCTTTATTCAAAATATACAGAATCAGAATCAGAAACTCATTTATTCATTTAGGGTGACAGGCACCTCTTATGACACGTCAAAAACAAACAAGATAAATTAAAGTGAACAACTATTGATATACATGTCAAACAAGATAAAAAATATATGTAAAGTCAAGAATATCACTAAGATAAAACTAAATGTCATAAACTAATGTAAAAAGTTTATCAGAAGAATGTCTCATTTCCCCTTTACAAACTGATAACAAAGAGTAAAAAGAAAAGAAAAAGAGTCATTCTTTGTCATTCACCGGCAAAGTTCCAAAGGCCAATATGATCTGAGAAAAATTTGCCGGTAAACTCAGTCGGCTCTTTTAAAAATATCTCTTAGGCATATTTTTACAATTTTCCATAATTTAAACAAATTTAAAATTAACAATGTAATATCAACATTACACTTTAATTATTACATTTAACACCCTTGTGGAGCTAGATCAGCATTTAGCCAAACATTTCTATCCTTGAGATAGTCCTCGAGTTTATAGTAAGCCTTTTTACATAGAGTGCGTTTAATTAATGCTTTGAATTTACAATCGGTGAGTTCAGCAATCCCGGATGGGATCTTGTTATAAAATTCTACATTATATTTTAGGAAAGATGTATTAGTTTTCGTCAGTCGAAAACATGGCAGAGACAGCTTGTTCTTATTCCTCGTATTATAACTATGCCTATCGGAGATTTTATCAAACAGATGTAAATTTTTCCTCGCGAAAAGTATATGTTCATAGATGTAATGGCAAGGGACTGTCATTATATTTATTTCTTTAAATAGTTCTTTCAAAGAATCACGACTACGTAAGTTATACATCGCTCTAATGGCTCTCTTCTGTAATACGAAAATTGATTTTACGTCAGCCGCTCGACATCAAAAATATATGTCTCATATTTCGTGTTTGTTACGATGATTCTTTGACTGTTTGAGATTGGATGATCAAAGTCTTAAAACTTTGATTAGCAAGCTTTTTTTACTTAGCGGAGCTCGCCCGCCGCATCTTACGACCTAACCCGGCTAAGTCAGGGACGCCCACGGGCCCCATCTCGCCCAACCAAGACCGAGAGGTGAGACTCTGTGTCGTCAAAAGTACCATCCATATACCAAAGGCTCTGTCGGCGATCAGTCCGTAGGAACTACAGATATACTTGGCTGGAGAAACGGAAATAAATAAATCGTACTGTCGACGAACAGTCTAATGGCAAATTGGTCTTACGAAAACGGTTACCAGACGAGCAGTGGTCATCTTTCAGAGTGATAAAGCAAAAAACTGTTCGAGGCATTTTTGGAAAAGGCTTTTGTCCATAATTTAACGCCTTTCGGCTCAAGTGATGATGATGATTATGATTTTTTGAACACCATACATTAAAATACACACAACCATGTTACTTTATTTTAATATCCCTACCAAGCTTAGAATACTCGTAGAATCGAAATTCCTTCTCCTATTCCACGTGATCTACAATAAAATTTAATTAAACGTTTCAGAATTCCATATTGCCTGTAACTAGCACATATTTCTCTTTTAAGCCCGTCCAAACATCCCCAAAGACAAGTATCACTAAATTTATGGTACAAATTAGCTCAACGTCGGCTGCAATAAATTTACATATGAAACTCATAAGTTCAAACCCACGGCGCCACATTTGCAACTAGAAATGGTAAGATCGTTATTTAATTTAGAGCAAATAACGCTCGCCGTATTTTCTCCTGGTGGATGCAGTTTTATGAAAAGTGTACGTACATAAATCAAGTTGGGAAAGTTAAACTTGTATTTTTTTTGCTTTCTCATAAGTAAGAGAAATGTAAGTGAAGGTGTAAATAAGCACGGTTAGTAAATATTTGCTTATTTCGGGCTTTAAGCAAATAAGTACTATTTTTATAAAAGGCATAAGAGTTATTCCTTTTATAAAAATACTACCTGTGCCCGTGACTTCGTCCACGTGAGAATTTATGATTGTTCAGTACCCGGACGAAGTCGTCGCAACTAGTATAAAAGTAAGCCACAGTTATTCCTTATTACATAAGCTATCTGCCAGTGAAAGTCCCGTCAAAATCGGTCCAGCCGTTCCCAAGATTAGCCCGCCAAACAGACAGACAGAGTAAAAAATTGTAAAAAATATTGTTCTGGTATATGTACCGTGTATACCTACATATTATTATGCATTTAGCAAAAAGCGGTTATTTTAATATTACAAACAGACACTTCAATTTTATTTATTTGTATAGATTTACTAATGGCAGTGTGGTGGGATTCGAGGACGTAAGCAACTCACCTAATCTATCTGCCGCCAGATGATGGTGTTCAGCACTATCGTGTTCCGGTTAGATGGTAATGTATGGCTCTGTAATGACAATCACGTAGACATAACAACTAAGGTCTCATGGGTGGCAACGCATCTGCATCTCGACTTTTGGTTTTTGTGTGGATGTCTATAGATTGCTATCATCACTTAACAACACGTAAACTGCAACTGTAAAAAATTACCTGTAGTATTACCACAGCCTTAAAACGTATTCGAACCATTACTCTCTGTATATAGTCAATAAGACCTCGATGAACGGGTCAGAATAGAATTGAGTAGAATCTAAAAATCATCATTCAAATAATATCTGCCTTTTTATTTGAATAAGGATTTTTTCTACATAATAAAACGTTTTCGTAATAAAAGGACACAAATATAAATCCTAGGGCATGGCGTAAAGTTTACAAAAAAATAGAAAGCCTATCACTTACATCTGTCAACTCCAAGTTCGACCTACACAAATATTACCACCGACGATCCGACTACCTCGGTGTTATGACTTTAAAGGATTCCCAGAAATTATTCATACTCATTATGTTATTCAGTCTTGAACTGTGAAGCTTGTATGTGTACGAGGCGCTGGTCAGATCTGGTGTAAAAAGTCATTCGTTGGCTATAATAATATATATATGCTGAACTGCTAATTCTATTTTCAGAAAATATACTAGTAGACTAAACTAATGCTGTTCTACTCAATTGCAGCCTAGGGTCAAATTCGTAACGTAAACCACAAATTTCATCCATCGCAATTCCAGGTAGCTAAAAATGGGGTTGGCAGATCAGCATAATTAGCCGATAAATATGCATCTTATAGAATCAACATTCGGTAAAATGGAATGCTATGATTTTTTTTTCTATGTTTTGGTAGTGGCAAACAAGCATGCAGTTCACATTGATGTTAAGTAATGACTACAGCCTATAGACCCACACAGAGACCGAGGTCAATATGCAGATGCGTTACCACTCCTGAGACCTAAGGTGTTATGCCTCTGTGCCCGAAATTATAGGGCCGTACATTACCACCTGACCGGAACACGATAGTGTTGTACTACCATTTAGCGGCAAGTATATTAGGCGGAGGTGCCTACGCCCACGAGCTCCGTCACTGGAGCTCTACCACCAGTACAATATAATGGTTTGAGCCTATGATGGTTTTAATATGATGGTTTGAGCATGTTGAAAGAATACAATGCGAATGTGCATCTTGGTCTTCTTGTGCCTCTCCCAGTCCCAGTCCCGGTCAGAGTCCCAGGAACACCAAGATACCTTGCTACCAAATATGTTCTGCTATCAAAAAGTGGTGTCAAAAGAACTTCGGAATTAGTATGCATGCATGAAGAGGTTGACGAAACTGAAAGAGGTAGAGCATATAAAAATCGCAATGTTTGGTGATATAAGTTATCTGCCTACCTCGTAAGGGACTTGGCCTGAATATACACGTGATTTTTTTTTTTTTTTATGTTTTAAGAGTGGCAAACAAGCATACAGTTCACATTGATGTTAAGTGATGACTGCAGCCTATAGACACCCACACAATGACCAGAGGTAAAAATGCAGATGCGTTACCACTCCTGAGGCCCAAGGTGTTTTATGCCTCTGTGCCGGAAATTACAGGGCCGTACATTACCACCTAACCGGAACACGATAGTGTTGAACACTATTATTTAGCGGCAAGTATATTAGGCGGCGGTGCCTACACCCACGAGCTCCGTCACTGGAGCTCTACCACCAGTACAATATAATGGTTTGAGCCTATGATGATTTTAATATGATGGTTTGAGCATGTTGAAAGAATACAATGCGAATGTGCTTGGTCTTCTTGTGCCTCTCCCCAGTCCCAGTCCCGGTCAGAGTCCCAGGAACAGCAAGATACCTTGCTACCATATATATCGTGCTATCAAAAAGTGGTGTCAAAAGAACTTCGGAATTAGTATGCATGCATGAAGAGGTTGACGAAACTGAAAGAGGTAGAGCATATAAAAATCGCAATGTTTGGTGATACAAGTTCTCTGCGTACCTCGTAAGGGACTTGGCCTGAATATACACGTGATTTTTTTTTTTTTTATGTTTTAAGAGTGGCAAACAAGCATACAGTTCACATTGATGTTAAGTGATGACTGCAGCCTATAGACACCCACACAATGACCAGAGGTAAAAATGCAGATGCGTTACCACTCCTGAGGCCCAAGGTGTTATGCCTCTGTGCCAGAAATTACAGGGCCGTACATTACCACCTGACCGGAACACGATAGTGCTGAACACTACCATTTAGCGGCAAGTATATTAGGTAATGCGGTGGTGCCTACGCCCGCGAGCTCCGTCACTGGAGCTCTACCACCAGTAAAAATTTGCTTGATTGCTATAGCCTATCTATGATTGCTATAGCCTATCTACATTATATCGACTAAACCCCTACATTTACTACGAGTATTTGTATAATGGACGTATATTTATCTAAATAGATTTTCATTATAACTTTAATGACTGTTCCAGAATGATGATAGTGTTCGTTGGAAATAAGGTAATCACGCGCTTACCGCCATATTGCAATTTAGGTATCGCGCATTTTCGGGCGACGACAAAGCAATATGCTGCCATGTTTGATACGTAATGAAGTTTTGAGTAGTTTTACATGGGACTGAGAATCTTCACAAGTTAACAAAAGGCTTTTAAGTTATTATTAACAAAGTTTGTCTTTGCTTCTGACTTTTGGGTCAAATTTTGATTCGTTATTTTATTTTAAAAAATATTGAAATCATTCAAAAATGTGTATTAAGCATAAAAAATGTGTATCGTCGTATGAAAATATCATTTATATAATAATATAATAATGGCAACCCATTATACGTCCCACTGCTGGGCACGAGTCTCTCCCCTTTTTTGGGGGGGGGGAGGCCTGGAGCTTACTCCACCACGCTGCTCCAATGCGGATTGGTGGAGGTGGGTGGGTTAGTGGCCAACCCACTGTCGGATGTTTTCAAACCGCCCATAAGGCCTCCGACAAGGTTTAACGACTGCTATCCATCGATAGCAACCGGGACCGACGGCTTAACGTGCCCTCCGAAGCACGGAAACGCGCATTTAATTTGCCACTAGCGGTCACCCATCACACTACCCGACCGCGCCCGTAGTGCTTAACCGAGCAGTTCGCTTACGATCTACACCAGCCGCTGGGCCACGCGCGCCAAAATATCATTTACTTGATAACTATCTAAAAGTTTCTGTTAGGGTTTCTCCGTTATACCTACTTATAAAATTAACCGACTTGCTTTTATATTACATCTCAACACTATTTATGGTGAAATGATCGGTAAATATACATTAAAAAAAGATCCGGACGAATTGAGAACCTCCTCTTTTTTTTGAAGTCGGTTAAAAATAGCGATGCAATATTGAAATTTCCATGAGTGATCGAGTCAGAAAAGTCAGAAATGAGAAGATCCGCATCAGAATCAACGTATCGCTAAGTACAAAGTGCGTGCAGTGCGAATAGTTCGAAGGACCGATGGCCGTTGGGGCTAAAGATTTCTTGAAAGGCCGTGACATATCGGAAGATGGAACGTGGGTAGGCTTCCAGGAGGACTGACTAACTTGGTGAAGGGGGGGTTACGGGTACGCTTAATAAAGGTGGTCTAGGACCTGTCATTCTGGGGGTCTTTCTGCATTGGATGTCTTTAGGCTGAGATGATGATGAATGCCGCGAGCTTCAACTTGTTTTCGAATTGTACTACAATTACATTTTCACAAAATAAATGTAATTAGACAAACTTGATACTCAGCTTAAGTCAAGATAATACGTATTAACATTTAATTACTTTCTCTGCTCAGGCTTAGACAATCTACAGCGAATCTCTTGTTTTTGTTCTTCATTCGTAACATATTCACTTTATTCAAGACTAGGTACCTTTTTACAACAGAACTGAAGTTTCATTCTTGCTACAACGCATCTTATTCTCATCAGAAACATTATAAAAAACATTTATACAACTTGCAGACACAGACAAACATAACATTTAACGGCAACCGTTTTCCAGGTGAAAAATTTAATCTTTTAGTTGCTGTGTAAATATTTTCCAAAGACCTGTCTCATGTGCAATTTCTAGAAACTAGTAATGTAACTGTCGTGTATTTGAAAGTTAAAGGACTGCCTTAGAACTTATTTCTTGAACTAGTTACATACCTACTTCGTAGAATTTATTAATATGTGGAATAACCAACCTTGTGTTTGAGCCCGCGTGGTGGGAGGTCGTGTAAGATAAGGAATTCGTATTATATTCTGTTACATCACGCATGTCATTCTCGAAGGTTTAAGCAAAGATATGTACCTATTCAAGCATAAATAGAAATACTCACGATTCACTTATTACGTTTTGTCCCATGTAAACCCATCGACATCTCCGGACACATTACCTAGAAGGGTAATTGACTAATATATTTTATAGTGGTTTCAAAAAATATATAATATTTTAGTAAATATCGTCATTGGAACCACTAGTCTATAACTAATAGTTTTTGAGATATCACCTTTCGAAAGTCGCAAGTTATGAAATGACCTCAAACGGCTCATACAAAATCAATAACAAATTCAAGAAATCTTTAAATATCTTCGATTTTGTAAATATGTAGCTTGTAAAATAAAAATTGTGGGGACAAATTATTTTTAAAGTAAAAATAATTTAATTAAATTATTTTTAAAGTAAATAAATACATTTTGTTTATTTTTATAACTCTCTTACAATAATGCACCGATTTTAATAATTTTCATTTCCATGTTGCTTTCGGGCTATGTCATTTAAAACAAAAGAAAATACACATTGTCAAACACCCTATTGCGAGGGTGGCACAGGGAAACTTCCAGAAAGTAGCAAATTCCCAGTATCACTTACCTCTCCGACCCAGCGACTGTTAAGCTAATAAGACTGATTAATTCTGTAAATAAATAAGTAGTGTTATGTATGTATTTATCTATACACGTATATCCAAATACAGTCACTTAGTTATTCGACTGAATTACTAGTATATTAGTAACAAGTATCAACAAATAAATTTAAAAAAAATCGCATAAACTCACAGCGAATAGGTATATACGAATTTTAAATACGGAGGAAACTTTTAAGTCCTTCAGGCCTTTAAAAAAATATATAACAATAGATTTCTATCCAGCTGCTTCTAGAAGGATTGTGTATGTCTGCATGTTGGTATGCGTCAATACAGGGGCGTATTTACGTACAATTATATAACAATAGTAATGTAATTTATTTGGAGTCTGGTATATCCTGCAGACACACACAACTGCCTCGGTAGCCTAGTGGTAGCAGGCCACTACTACTACGCTGAGGTCCTGGGTTCGATTCCCGGGTAGGGGGTTATCAGAGATAATGGTGAAAAAGCCTTTATCTCTGGTTCTATTGGGATTTTTCCATTTTCTGGAAATTTCACAGTACCTCAAAGTTTGGTCATGTGCCCGGAGATGTCAACAGGCTCGCCACCTGTTACATGGGCCAAAACGTAACCGGCGAATCGTGGGTGTTTGCATGTATGATTGAATGCATGCATTTACCTCTGCCTACCCCTTCGGGGATTACAGGCGTGAAGTTACGTTTTTTTACACACACAATCCTTCTAGAAGCAGCTGGATAGAAATCTATTGTTATATATTTTTTTAAAGGCCTGAAGGATTTAAAAGTTTCCTCCGTATTTAAAATTCGTATATACCTATTTACGAGTACGATACACTATCGTATTTGAGTCACCGACTTACTTACATTTTTTTTTCATAAATGAAAATGGCAAACAAGCCTACAGCTCACATTGACGACTGCAGCCTATTACCATCTAACCGGAGCACGTTGTGCCGAACACTACCATTTAGCGGCAGATAGGTTAGGTAATGCGGTGGTGTCTACGCCCGCGAGCTCCTACACATGGAACTCTAGCACCAGTGGAAATACGAACTGTATCAAATATCAATTTTTTAATGTAAAGGCAGTGGCAATCAAGCTTGCAGTTCACATTGAAGTCTTTTTTTATTTAATAAAAGTGGCAAACAAACATGCATTTCACATTGACGTTAAGTGATGACTGCAGCCTATAGATACTTACACAATGACCAGAGGTCAAAATGCAGATACGCTGACACTCTTGAGGCATTAGGTGTTATGCCTCTGTGCCGGAAATTACAGGGCCGTACATTATAGGACGATAGTGCTGAACACTAAGCATTTGGCGGCAGATTTTTTTTTTTTTTTTACGTTTTAAAAGTGGCAATCAAGCATACAGTTCACATTGATGTTAAGTGATGACTGCAGCCTATAGAAACCCACACAATGACCAGAGGTAAAAATGCAGATGCGTTACCACTCCTGAGGCCTAAGGTGTTATGCCTCTGTGCCGGAAATTACAGGGCCGTACATTACCACCTGACCGGAACACGATAGTGCTGAACACTACCATTTAGCGGCAAGTATATTAGGTAATGCGGTGGTGCCTACGCCCGCGAGCTCCGTCGCTGGAGCTCTACCACCAGTAAATTTGATGAGCGGTGGTGATACGCCCTCGAGCTTATGCAAAGGAACTCTACCACCAGTACAAGGTGACATAGGAAAGGAGATGTTGCAAAAATGTATGGACCTCCGGCCATGTTTTGTACACAATATCATTAAACAAGCAAAATCAATATGAAAACGTTTTTTACTGCATATTTTCATTTATTTAGCTTTGTTTGCAGCTACAAAACATTATTTGCAGTTAGAATTGAAACTCAAAACCAACTTGGCGAATATGGCGAGCGATGTCATTTTGACATTTTCATTTTTTTATTATAATAATATGGTACTTGGAGAAAAAAGTAATATTTTCTAAATACTATTGAAATCGATTTCATGTGTAAATACGTTACAAATCGATTCCCAATTAAAAAAATATCATCGGAACCTCTTTATGTTGATCGATTTGATACATCGTTTTTTTTTATAATATGTGATGCACTAGTAAGATACAGATAGCATTAGTTTTGTTTTATCTACAAAGGTACTATTCCAAGTGTCGGCTGTCGCCGCCATGTTGAACTTGGTTGAAAATGATAAAACCGTTTAAATTAAATGTGGTTGTAACTCTAAAATATATTCTTGAATAAATGAATTGTATTCTTTGTGGATTTTCCTTTAATTTACTTATTTTTTGAGGATTTGTACGAACCAGAGCCGAGCTCGCAACATCTCTTTTACCGATTGTACGGAACCTTATACTCGTACACGCGAGTGCGAGTAGAAATTGGCCGGTTTTTATTTTTATAATTCTATAGCATAACATTGAGAAAATACAATAAAAGAAATCTGAGCTCAAGGACTTTGACGCTTCAGCTGCGATGCTGAAGCTTCCAAATATTGCTCGATGATTCGAATCTTATTACAAATGTATGGAAATATTAAATATTTCACGTTTATTTTTGTTGGCGCCGCTCCATTCGCTGAGCCCTTCGACATTCTCGATTAATAGTTCGCAATCTCGACTGTTCATATAATTTATTGTTTTCGTTGTAACACAATTCTAACGAATTTTACCCACAAAGTGGTATGTTACGGTGATTTTATATTTTGCAAAATAAAAAAGGTGACTTCGTTTTTTTTTTTCAGTCTCACCTACTACATTGAAAAATCTGTTGATGATCGTGCAGCAGCAGTAACAGCTTTCTGCTTCTTTGGTCTTGATTGTAGGTATACTGTAAATTCGTTTCACAAAATTAAAGGTATGATTCCGAACTCCGCTGCACGCAGAGGTACAACGACTAAGGTCTCGTGGGTGGCGAGTCATCTGCATTTGAACCTCCGGTCTTAGTGTGAGTGTCTATAAGCTGCAGTCATCACTTAACATCAACTCATTACTGGTGGTAGAGCTCCAGTGATGGAGCTCGCGGGTGTAGGCTCCACCGCATTACCTAATATACTTGCCGCTAAATGGTAGTGTTCAGCAATATCGTGTTCCGGTCAGGTGGTAATGTACGGCCCTGTAATTTCCGGCACAGAGGCATAACATCTTAGGCCTCAAAAGTGGTAACGCATCTGCATTTTAACCTCTGGTCTTTGTGTGGGTGTTTATAGGCTGCAGTCATCACTTAACATCAATGTGAACTGCATGCTTGTTTGCCACTTTCATAACATAATAAAAAAACAATGCGAACTGAAGACTTATTTAGGACATTCATTTCATAGACAAGTCAAAAAAATAGTCACTGCCTAATTACATGAACAAACACTAAGTTCTGTATTTATGCGAATGGACACAACTTGCGTTAATTAGCCGAGAGAGTTTATAGGTGTGTCACAAAGAGTAATGTGGACACAGTTTTAATTCTGCAGAGTCATGACCACTGGCCTTATGTCCGGGGAATTGCGCAACTTAAAAATAGTTATTGTGTTCGTTGGTAGATAAGTATTCCAGGGCCAACATTTTTATAACATAACTAGCGGCCCGCCCCGGCTTCGTGTGGTTGCAATGTTACCTACCCTCTCCAATTCATCTAAGCGTAATATATAGCCTTTCTCGATAACGGGGTCATCAAACACTGAAAGAATTTTTCGAATCGGCCCAGTAGTTCCTGAGATTAGCGCGTTCAAGCAAACAAACAAACTCTTCAGCTTTATAATATTAGTATAAATTGAGCTATTCATAACATAATTGCCTCACCTAAGTATAGTACCCGTCAACAAATATTGTACATCGAGCATAGAGCAACGCGGCCCACCGGTCGCGGCGGACCGGAGGGGAGTAGCCATAGCGTGTATTACCGATGCAAAACAGTCAGTCATTTTTTGCGGGGGGAAATGCGTACACACACGCATACTACAAAAATCGTCTATTACTACGAAACTCACACCTTGACTTCAACAAAATACAGAAACAATTTCACGCACACATTTAAACATCTAGGCGACCCATTTGGGCTTGTACTTCGACAGAGGGGAAAGCCTGCACATGGCTACTCCCCGGTGTTGCTCTATGACATCGAGCTTAGGAAATAGACTATCGGCTAGGCTAGTTTGTATAGCGTTATCTCTGCTGCACACTGCCTACGTAAGTACCTACTAGTAGTCCGGTAAATTCCGGTCAAATCTTGATAAAAATGGCCGACAAACATCGGATAGGTTTTGTGCGAAATAGATAACGAAGAAAGAGAAGTCTATTTCCTGAAGTCAGTGTGCAATATATTATATCATTGCGTACTGTAGGTAGGTACAATTTGTAACTCAAACTACAGGAGATCTGCCAAACTGATTTTCAGACGAAAATGTAATCCAAGTAACCAAAATTTACCGCAGAAATTTTTTAATGTCCAATTATTTGTCACGGGGCGAGCTTGTCCTTCGCACCTCGAACGACTTTAATTCAACCATGTAGCGGTGTTCCGAGTCAGTTTTCGCAAAACTAGGCCCTTTAATAGAAAAAAATGAAACTATCATGATAATTTACCGCTTTATTTTTAGAATACTAGTGAAACTAATCACTTCGATACACTTGCGAGTTGTGTTCTTAGGTTTTCGCGAGCTACACTCATTGAAATAAAACTGTTTTTACGGTTTATCTCGCGTTAAGTCTCGATAAATAATACTGTTTCCTTTTTGTATAAAAATAAAATCTAAACAATAAAATATAAACAACTAAGTAGTTCTTACAAAATAAAGGTAAGTTGACTCTGTAGTCCCTAACTTGCTGTGGAAAACTTACTTGAAACTTTGTTTTTTATTGACCAATTAGCGTTGAAGACAATTAACTGGTCACGACAGTTAAAACTCCGTCTGCAAAGTTGTTATCGCATCTAGTCTCTCTCACAGTTTACTTTCTTTGATTGACTATTGGCTGATGGAGTTAGAGACTTGTAATTTCTGTTTAAGTTTTTATTTCCTAAGAGTAACGTTCTTTCTTTAATCGAATTTCATGCCGCATGAAATTTATGGTCGGAATTCACAGAGGAGACATTTTTTAAAATATTTGATTGGTGGAAGATCTCCTTTGATCATCTGTGGACAGAATTCTAAGCCTAGTAGAGGCATTAAGTCCTATATTTATCATATTAAGAAAAAAATCTCAAAAATGAAATGATAGGTAATTTTTCTGTAATATTAGGCAGTGGAATCGTCACGTTCCTTGGGCCATGGGGAATTTTCTTTCAACCTATCACGAAAATCGGAATGAGTTGAGAAAATACTTGCAATTCACTCTTTTCAAATATTGCAATTGTGAAAAACTTAACATGATTTGTTTGTAGAAACTAAGCTTCATTTATGAGTTAATTGCGAAATGTCTCTGTTTCAAAACTTACTATTTACATCGGAAAGACAATGGCCATGGATGAAACTGCACCGAAGCTGGGAAAATTAATAATTTGGAACGAGAAACTTCGCGAACTAAGAAAGGAGTTCTAAATAGTTGTTCCAGAAAGACCGTCAGTGAGAGGCACGTGTTAATTGAGAGACAAAAACAGAGTTCATTCGAATCGGTTGAGAAGTTTGAAGTTCAAATATTGAATACTTATTGATTGAATACTTAATGATAGAGCTTATGTTTGATGATTAGAGATTCTTACTGGTGGTAGAGCTCCAGTGACGGAGCTCGCGGGCGTAGGCACCACCGCATTACCTAATATACTTGCCGCTAAATGGTAATGTTCAGCACTATCGTGTTCCGGTCAGGTAGTAATGTACGGCCCTGCAATTTCCGGTACAGAGGCATAACACCTTAGGCCTCAGAAGTGGTAACGCAGCTTGACCTCTGCTCTTTGTGTAAGTGTCTATAGGCTGCAGTCATCACCTAACATCAATGTGAACTGCATGCTTGTTTGCCACTTTCATTACATAAAAATAGATTAAAATGCTGATATTATGTATTAAGGGCTGAGTTGTTTTGTCTTTGTGACAGTAATAACGGTTCCATACATGACAGTCTAATTGAAACACGGTAGTACTTAATTCTATCATTTGGTAGCAGAGATTTTTTATTTCATACAACCTTTGAAAGTTCATGGCATTTTCATATACCATTTCAATAGAAAACTGAACTTTGCAGACACGTGATCATGACGAGAATGCGTCCGCATTGAATTATTCATTTATATACATTTATTCAAAACAATAACTATGCTGAGTACGTAAAATAACAATGCGCACGTAAGTAGTGGAAATACATTAAAAGTCTCCGTGAAGCCGACTTTACATACAGACCGCGTTCAGGATAAAGTTCTGAGCAAAGTCGTAACTCTGTAAACTCGATAGGGTTGTCAAAGGTTTATTTATAGCTTCAACTTTTCTGTCATGAATTGAAATGGATTCGTGTTTCAATGTGTGTGTAGATGTTGATATAATTATACATTATTTTGCCATATTAGCTCAATGAAGATATAACAATAACCAGTCTGTAGTTGATGTACTCTTGATAATCTCTCAGATATTGGCTTTACATACAGACCGCGTTATGAATAAATTTCTGGGTCTCGGTAGGGTTAGGAAATTCATTATTTTATTCTTTCAAATTTACAATCATGAATTGAAATATTCTCGTATGTTAATATGTATGTATAGTACTCTGCAAAAAATGTTGCACATCGAGCCTACGAAGGAGACAATCGGCTAGTTTCGACTTTGTAAGGCGTTATCTCTGCTGCTCACTGCCTCCATAAGCACTGATAGTCTGGTATTGGTCAAAACTTAATCAAAATGGTCGACAAACGTCACATACATAAAGTGCGAAAGAGATAACGCTCTACAGACCTGAAAAAAGCCGAAGTCTCCTTTCCAAGGCCGATGTGCAATATCTCTTGTTGGATATTGTATTTTTTTGTAAGAAACTTTAAAATCAATGAAATTGTTTGCCACATGAGCATCGGCGCACTAACAAAGTAACCTTGCGATTGTAAGTCGTGGAAATGCATTAAAAGTCTCCGTGAAGCCGACTTTGCATACGGACTGCGTTTTGGGATAAAGTTCTCAACAAAGTCGTAACTCTGCGGACTCGATAGGGTTGTCAAAGGTTTATTTTGAGCTCCAACTTTACTGTCATGAATTGAAATGGATTCGTTTTTCAACGTGTTTTTATTTAGTTTCACAAGCGAACCGCCTTCATTCATATGTTTTTATTCTGCCCTCATATGTATTGATTATTGCATACTCTCCCCTTATTACACACAACACTTTTGTGGGCGTCTTTGTGGAAGTCTTTGTCCAGTAGTGGACGGCTTTCCGCTGGAATGACGATGATGATGAATAAATGGGATTGGAATATATATCTTTTTTGGTATTTGGAAACTCAAAAAATAGAACCGTATGATGTGGAGTAGCTTTTTTTAATGTCTGAAGGTTGACAGACAAGCAGACGGGCCACCTGATGGAAAGTGGTCACCGTCGAGTGTGAACTTTTTTTTTTTAATAAAATTCGCTTACACTTCCAGCTCCACAGTAGGTATAGACCTACACAACACATACACAAACACCCAGACCCGAAACAAATAACTGTAGGCCAAGCAAATATTTGTTCCGGTGCGGGGATCGAACCCGCGACCCTTCGAATCAAATGGTGGTTTCGCACCGCTGGACTAACCGGGTCGTCGAATTTTGCAACATTTGCAACACCAGGACAGTTGCCAACGCGCTTCCAGCCCTGGAGCACTCTTTTGACGCCATTTGAGATTAAAACACTATAAATCATCGTGAACTAAATTTGTCATTGCTGAAGAGATAACAAAAATAATGATGCTTTCGTTTCATTAAAATTCAATAATCAATTTGAATCACGTGATAAATTCAATAAATTAACTCATCTGTTAGTGATTATTTAAGAAATTAAATTAGAAAATGCCGTAACGTGGTGCCAAGGAAAACAACATCAAAATAAACTGGAAAATCTTTTATAATACGTTTGGATTCATAATTTACAATTAACCATTTAACGTTTTCGTAGGTTTTCGCGAGCTGCACTCGTACATTGTAGAAATTAAACTTGCGGATTTTCTCGCGTATACAACTTTCCAAAACTTCTTTTTACACCCGACGTTTCGATCGCTTTCCAGCTACCATGGTCACAGGCAAACAGTTTGCCTGTTTGCCCAATTAACCATTTTAAAGGCACTAGAATATACGCAGTACCTAGGATTACCTAATCTATCTGTCACTGTATGGTAATTTATTGCTCAATACAATCATTTTCGGTTAGTCTGTAATTTCTGGTACGGAAACTATTTCTAATTTCTGGTACGGAGTAGATGATCTTAAGCTTCGACTAGTACAGATTATTTTTTAACCGAAATAGTTTTATAAAATCTAGTCCTTGATGTAAGTACGTATTAAATCTGACACTTCAACTCGGGATGACGTAATGGTAGCAAGAACTACACCGTCGAGGTTCTTATCTTATTCTTTATACTTTATGTAAACAATAAATCAGGAATTTATTATATGAAATCGAAAGAAAAAAGTGAAATTGATAACCCTAATAATAAGACACTGACCACACAGCCTACCGTCCAACACAGCTAGCAACTTACACGTGCTTACTACGAACAAAGACTACGGGATTAAACTTCGGTCTAGCGTGCTTTATTGTGTAATTAGAGGATTAGTATTGTGTGAACTTCTTAATGAGTGTGTGCGATACGATATACCTCTAGTTAGCTTATCCAAGTTGTTCGAACAGTGTGATGCGTACCTTATTTTTTATGAGTAGTGTGATGTTTTGTTTTTCAAAAAACCTACCTACACGTCTGCATCCCCAATAACTATAACAGAGACATAACAACAAAGGTCTCAGGGGTGG
The DNA here is from genome assembly GCA_036365455.1 of Macrosoma leucophasiata. NCBI lineage: Eukaryota > Metazoa > Arthropoda > Insecta > Lepidoptera > Hedylidae > Macrosoma > Macrosoma leucophasiata. The sequence goes on from JAWQUS010000024.1 coordinate 15,488,885, forward strand.
CAATGCATCTGCATTTTGATCTGGTGTTTGTGAGGGGCAGTATAGGGGGAGAACGGTCTTAACATCTCTACCTAACCTTGTAAAGGAGATAAAACGCCTAAAGATAGACGTCATGGGACTGAGCGACGTTAGATGGAAAGGCAATGGAAAGCATACCATAGATGAAGATCATGTCCTCTACTATTCAGGTTCCGACGAATCATCCAATATGTACGGTGTAGGAGTGGTTATTAACGTGAGAACAGTTAAAGGTAATATTGATTTCATTACCAAATCCAACCGCACTGCTATGCTCCACATTGAAGCACACCCGATAAACATCAACATAGTTTTGGTATATGCGCCAACTGCCGACAAGCCCGACCAGGAAGTAAATGATTTATGTTAAGTGCTACGAAAAAACATGAAATCAACATTGTCATAGGAGATATGAATGCGAAAGTGGGGGAGGGGGAAGTCCAAGGAGTCGTTGGGAAGTACGGGTTAGGGGAAAGGAATGACAGAGGCGACACACTGGTCCAGTTCTGTCAAGAACAGGATTTAGTTAATACATTTACGCAAATACATTTTTTAAACTACCAGCCCGAAGACTGTATACGTGGACGTCACCTCGCCATACTCACCAAAACATAGTCCGCAATCAAATCGACTATCTAATGATCAACAGTCGCTTCAGAAACTGTATTAAAAGTGTAAAAACTTACCCTGGGGCTGACATAAATTTGGATCACAATCCCGTAATCGCTAAACTAAGCTGCGTTTTAAAACAAATGACAAAAAATTCGGCGCCGAGAAGAATCGACATTCAAAAGTTACGTGACAAAGCGATCAGACTAGAAGCGATGGATGAGATCAATGAGTGGGCTTCTAAGGCGAAAGAGGACATCTCAGAATCAGTTGAGGAAAACTGGCGTCAACTGAAAACTGAACTTATAAGAGTGACCTGCGAGCACCTTAAACCGGGAAAATGGAAACCAAAACAAGTGTGGATGACAGACAAAATCTATCAACTTATGGAAGAGAGAAGATTACACAAACCCTCTAATAGTATCAAATATCACTTGACAAAAGTGTGAGAAGATTGGTTCGTCATACTAGAGACACATGGTACCAGAGCAAATGCGAATATGGAGAAGAACTCCTTAAAAAGCACGATGCGTTCAATATGCATAAGGAAATAAAAATGATGATCGGTCGTAATCACGTATTTTACAATTTGCTGGATGACAGCAACCTGCCTGTTTTGGGTCTTTCAGCGAAGAAAGCTGTAGGGGAAGATTACATCAGAACCATGTTTGCAGATGAATCCAGAAGTACAACACAGACAACCTTTAGCAATGATGGGCCCGCTATACTCAAGGACGAAGTTTGGAATGTACTGTGCAAAGCTAAAGTAGGAAAATCTGCAGTCCCAGATGATGTCTACATCGAGATTCTCAAGCTTATCGACGAGAAGAACGTGGATACCTTGATCAAATTACTTAACCTTGTGTATGATACTGGGGAACTGCCTGATGATTGGTTGAAATCGGTTTTTATTACTCCCCCAAAGAAGAAGAACCCGAAAAAATGTGAAGAATTCAGAACGATAAGCCTTATGAGCCAAGTGTTAAAACTGTTTCTAAACATTATACATAAACGCATCATAATCAAGTGCGACGAACAACTGGGAGATAGCCAATTTGGATTCCGATCTGGAGTGGGCACAAGAGAAGCTCTTTTTGCGGTGCAGGTACTGGTGCAGAAATGCAAAGATATGCAACAGGACGTCTTCCTCTGTTTCATCGATTACGAAAAAGCGTTTGATCGAGTACTTCACGACCGCACTACTCTTAAACGACATCGGACTAGATGATAAAGACATAAGGATCAATCGAAACCTCTACTGGAACCAAAACACTACTGTTCGCGTCGATGGCGAAGAAACCAGTGAGGTAGAGATAAAGAGAGGCGTCCGGCAGGGATGCATATTATCACCGATACTCTTTAACCTCTACTCGGAATCGATTATCGCAGAGGCATTGGAGGGACTAAGGGGTGGTGTATAAGTGAACGGACGGTATATTACAACCTCCTGGGGCCTGGACAATTAAAGAGCACTTGCGGAAACGAATTGAAGTTTTTGAAATGTGGACCTACAGACGCATGCTGGTTATTAGCTGGACACACAAAGTGACAAACGAAGAAGTTCTCCGTCGAGCTGGTCAGAAGCGCCAAATCATGCAAACCATCAAACAGAGAAAAGTTGGTTATTTAGGTCATATTATGCGACATGACAGATACCAACTGCTGCAACTTATAATGATGGGCAAAGTGGCTGGAAAAAGACCAGTAGGCCGAAGAAAAAAGTCGTGGCTACGCAATATTCGCGAGTGGACCGGCATCAACAGCGCCGCTGAACTATTTCGTCTCGCGAAGGACAGATTAAAGTTTTCCGAACTGACAGCCAACCTTCACTAGTTGAAGAGGAACTAAAAGAAGAAGAAGAAGTTTGTGAGAGTGATAGGCTGCAGTCATCACTTAACAGCAATGTGAACTGCATGCTTGTTTGTCAACTACATTAAGTGATGACTACAGCCTATAGACATCCCCACAAAGACCAAGGTAAAATGTAGATGCGTTACCACTCCTGAGGTGTAATGGATTGTAATTTTATGGTAGTTAGTGGTTCAGAGGTATGACTCTGTGCCGGAAATTACAGGGCCGTACATAACCACCTGACCGGAACACGATAGTGCTGAACACCACCATTTAGCGGCAAGTATATTAGGTAATGCGGTGGTGCCTACGCTCGCGAGTTTAGTCACTGGAGTTCTACCACCAGTAAATATTATAAGTTTTACAAATTTCAATTTTCAATATAATTTAATTTCGTTTTGCATTTTATTCGCATCGAAATACATTAAACTTTTAAACGTGATTTTAAAAATAAAACACATAAATAAATATTTACTTGGCTGAATAGCAGTGCGCTATTGCTCCATTTTTGTTGGAAGGTTAACAAATTACACTTATGACAACTTCGAACAAACTGAACAGTCACTTAGCTCTAAGATGCCAAATATCGGCCCCTGAGGGCCACTTAAGGAAGATAGGTAATGGTGAAAACGAAATTCGCTTCTTAACTTTGTTAAGGGACTCTCTAAAGTTAGGAGTCGATGGTGAAAACGGACATAAGAGTGGCACTGGGATACTTTCATTAACCCTCGACGTTCATATGTGTTACCACTGCCCAAGCTCAAAATTCTGAACCGTACCAAAAAATTGAGATGTGTCATTAATGACTATTAATGCCATTAATGATGACATAGCTCAAGTTTTTGTGACGTTCATTTGAACGTTACGTTTATCAAAAGAGAGATTTAGAAATGTCGTTTTACAATACATCCAAGCGTCACTCGTGGGTATAAAACTAATTCAGCTACACAATATATATTTTGAAATCGAAATAATTAAATAAGGCCCATTCAATTTCTAGAATAGGTACTGATCCCTGAACCAAAACATGAAATACAAGAAACCACATAAAATATGTACGCAACAAAGCAAAGCCAATTTAAATCCATATCGCGTCAATTTCTATATTTTTTGAGCGATATTTGTACAGCGTTAGCCGAATGTTTTTCCGGTATACAAACACAATTATGTCGGTGCGGTGCGGCCGCAATAGTGATACGTAGGTACACTTGTACACTAAAGCCTTTTCAAAGTGGTTTTCATAGTTTATTCTCGATTTAGTCATATTTTACGCATTTCAATATTCCTTTTTAGGGTTCCGTAGTAAACAAGGAACCCTTATAGTTTCGCCATGTCCGTCTGTCTGTCTGTCTGTCTGTCTGTCTGTCTGTCTGTCTATCTGTCTATCTGTCTGTCTGTCTGTCCGTCCGCGGTTTAGCGCAAAAACTATAAGTACTAGAGACTTGAAATTTGGCACAAGTATACATCTTAATTACGCCGACAAAGTGGTAGAATAAAAACATGAAAAAATATATATTTAGGGTAACCTCGCCTACATGTAACTCGCAGATATTTTTTTTTATTTTCGATTTGTGTAGTAACGTTGGATAGGTTTTTAAAAATAGTATGGGTGTCCTAACATCATTTTTTGATTTAGTTAACTGTTCGTGACTTATTAAGCTTTAAAGTGCAAATTTCCGTTAGACTCAAGTGTCCCCCCCCCCTACAGACTAAACTGTTGTTGTTAGAAATTCAAACGTTACGGCAATAGTAGCTATATATAACGAAATTATAAGAAAAACTATCACACTTAAGTTGGCCTTGCAAGTTTGCGAGTAATAGTCGATCGAATGTACTACACTAGAAAATTTCGAACAACTCCTTACAAAATTTTTTTTTTTTATTTCCTCTTTTACTCTGTAACTACGGAACCCTACACTGCGCGTGGCCCGACATGCACTTGACCGGTTTTTTCATTTAAGCAAGATTGCAAACAAGCATGCAGCTCACATTGATGATTGATGGTAGGCTGCAATTTCGATGCCTATGATGCCTATATACATCTACATAAAAACCAGAGGTCAAAATGCAAATGCGTTGCCACCCTTGAGATCTAAGATTGAGCTCCCACACTTGGAGATCTACCACCAGTATTTTTTGACACTTTTTTTGGTTCACATTGTTAATATCAGTGTCTAAGTTATTTACAAAGTAATGTGAACATCTTTATTTGTCGGACAAGTGTTCTGTCGGCAGGTATTATCAAAAATACTCGCCAAGCCGAGTCAAATCGAAGAAATTCGCCATTCATATACACATTTAGTGTGAGTGTTTCAATTAGTGTCTGCGTAGTTAGCATCCATCCATAAGATTTAAATCTTATTAGATTCAACTGGACGTACTTTTATGATTTGACACCAGGGTTTACGCATCAAAGCCTTTGCCATATTATTTTGCAAGGAGTAACAAATTTCTAAAATGCATTAATCGCTATTCCTTTTCCTTCTACGAGTACTACCATTGCTAATTGGTACACTACATTGTTCATGTTAGTGTAGATAATGCCAAGTTTACCTACGTAGATAATATCCCTAATATCATTATCAATATTAGTTACCAAATGGATATCATAATCAAGCCAGCGGCTTTAATGTAGCCGTGTTGATATTGCTGATGCTTGGAGGATAATTACGATGCAATACATATAATATTAAACTTTGGTTTCATAAAAGATATTAAATAATTTAATGAAACTAATAAGACTTAAATTCAAAGATATTAGATGAAGTTAGACTGACAATACTCACGCTTTTCTTTAAAAAATTGCTTCAACCACTGTAAGTGGATGGTGCTTGATGGGGTGGGAAGATTCCCGCGAAAATATACACCAAAATTAGGTGCGACTCGCGAGGCAAACACATCTGACTTCACCTGATTAGTGTTTGATCGCGCCACAAAACGTCACAAAAATGGCGTGTTATTAGTTTGTATACACGAGTATAAAGACGTGATTATAGCCTACTACAAAATCGAGATGTCCGTTGTATACCATGTGAGCTGGCAATACTCCCATGTTTTGACAAGAAATAATTGATAATTGACGATGTGATATTTATTAATTAATTATAAATATTTAACCTTTAATGCATAACTAAATGTGTACATAAGGTGGACTTAATGTCTCATTATGTCTCAAGGCATTCTCTGCCAGTCAGCTGCAGAGAGAAAAAAAAATAAAATTCAAACCAAAGTAACAGATATATATATATATACACACACATAAATAATAGGTATGTATATATAAATACACAAATTATGTCTAATAAAAGAATAATACAATGATAATGAACATATACCCCCAACTGCTATACCAATGACTATAATACTCTAAATAAATAATGAAACATAAATACTGTAAAACATAGTGACAAATCGACGACAGATTTAGATGCCCAAATACCTACATTTTCATAATAAATATGTGTTAACCGCCGTTTTGAGCCAATGAATTTAGAAAGAAACGACGAAATTTGAATTTAAATGACAGCTTACTCGGAACTTTTTTAATGTCAAAGGGTAGCTATCGTGTTTAGCTTGAAAATATAACAAAATTATGACTCACGGGTGATAAGTAATGCTACTGAGTGATTTAGTTTGCTTTACTGTTCGGTTTTTACACCAAAACACTGAATAACTTGGCATTTTTAACGGTTTTTTTCTAAGTTTGCGCTCGGCGGGCGAAAGGACAATGAATGGATGATTCTTGCCGCGTGAGCGGTAACGGTCACCTGACCGTCCGCGAGTCTACACGAACGCTCAGCAGCCGGTGCGTATTGTCGATCTAACTTCTTCTAATATCTTTGCGGAAATTATTAAGTTTTTTTTTTCTCGACTTATTACTTAACTTTACTTTATTTTACATGAAAATGTTTTTAGTGTTTTCACTTTATCTATGATTTCAAATAAGAAACATCTTTTCCAGTCGCATTTTGAGTAAAACAAAGAATTACCATATCACGTACGTTTGTTATGAAACAAACATTAAATTTTATTTTCTCATAGATCATGTCATTCGGCAATTATAGAAATTCTTAATGTTCATTGCTTACTGGGTTCTGTCATTATCAATGACTATTAATAAACAATAATCACTTTTCCAATTGACTGTTATTAGGACACGATGGAAGTGTTTATAGCGTGTTATACATATGCCTAAACAAATTGTAACAGCATAAATACAGAATTAATAATTTTGACAGATGTATGGCTCCGTAATAACTGTGACAGAGACAAGAACTAGGGTTTCAGGGGTGTCCACACATCTGCGTAGGCTGCAGTGATCACTTAACATCAATGTTAATTGCGTTTTTTTTTATGTAATGCAAGTGGCAAACAAGCATGCAGTTCACATTGATGTTATGTTATGACTGCAGCCTATAGACTCCCACACAAAGACCAAGGTCAAAATGCAGATGCGTTACCACTCCTGAGGCCTAAAGTTGTTATGCCTCTGTGCCGGAAATTACAGGGCCGTACATTACCACCTGACCGGAACACGATAGTGCTGAACACTACCATATAGCGGCAAGTATATTAGGTAATGCGGTGGTGCCTATGCCCGCGAGCTCCGTCATTGGAGCTCTACCACCAGTAAAAAGCTACTATTTTCCTATAATTTGGGCCAATATTATGTAGGTACCTACTTTGCTTTCAGTAGTTCAATAAACTTTCCTCATTTCTTTTTTCACTATTTCCAATACCGATCTACTAAATGTTTCAACCTTAAAAAGAAAAGTTGATATAATTTATTATTTGTATCACTCACTTCTCTTCTGTTTCTTCTGAAAGCTTATTTGATACCACTTTAACAGATTGCAGTATTGAGGAGTGTTCACACGAATTGGGATCAGATTTGTAATATTTTATACTCAAATAAGTTTTAGAAATTTTTGACATGGCAAATTAACTGCCTCAGTAGCCTAGTGATAGCAGGCCACTACTACTACGCTGCAGGTCCCGGGGTGCGACCGCCTATCGACATTGCTGTCGCCATTGTCATTGCTGTCAAATTTTAAAGTCGATCTCTACTCTAACTAAATAACAATAATCGAAATAATCTACCATTATCGCTTGTTTATCTCCTACGAAAACGAGAACATCAATCAGATTAAAATAAATAAATAAAATAAAATACGCTTACACTCACAGCCCCACAGTAGGTATAAACCTGTGTCGTGGGTGCCGTTGTACACATACAACACATACACAAACACCCAGACCCGAAACAAATATCTGTAGGCCATACAAATATTTGTTCCGGTGCGGGGATCGAACCCGCGACCCTTCGAATCAAACGGTGGTTTCGCACCGCTGGACTAACCGGGTCGTCCGGGATTATCAATAATACTTTTAAAGGAGCTATAAATCGACATGAAAATTTGACAGCAATGACAATGTCAGCAGTAATACAAATAGGCGGTAGCACCCCTGGGTTCGATCCCCATAGATGTCGCTTTCACCTAATAACCAAATACGCAATCATCGTTCATATAATATAAAACGCGGCGTTCAAAACGATGCACTTCTGGTTACCATTACGGTATAGCTTCTAGTATTTCCACATTGACAGGAGAATCTTCGCATCGAATATTGAATTAAATCTTAAAGCAGATTCAAATAAATCTTGAGAAGTAATCAAGGCGATTATTAGAGAAATTTAGACGGAAATTTCAATTCAATTCAATACAATGGAATTCAATACTCAAAGATATTGAACCATTTGGATTTGGATGAAACTTAACAGTAATATTAATCCCCCTGTTATTCCCGGCACAGAGGCATAACACCTTAAACCTCAGGAGTGGTAACGCATCTGCATTTTGACCTCTGGTCTTTGTGTGAGTGTCTATAGGTTGCAGTCATCACATAACATCAATATGAACTGCATGCTTGTTGGCCACTTTCATTACATAAAAACAAATATAGGTTATACATTGGAATAACATTATAGGCTACAATTTGCAATGATTAAAAGTAGACGCGGACAAAAACTAGTATAGAGAGGATTATAGCTAGCTTCGAATAATTCACAAATGACTCTTATAAGAAACTAACAGAGCTAGTCATTAGCGATATTTTATCTCGATGTAGATAGATCTAAAGTAACACATCGCCTAATGGTTACTGTGATTACTCTATCTGATTCTTGACTCATTAGTTGGTTCAAGAGTCCGCTATTAATCCTAGATAAATTATCATAGTTTTTACAGAGTTACGGCGTAATATGTGTTAGATTTTAGAAGAAATATCAAGTCACGTTGAATTTTAACTTTGGTATAGAAAACGACGGTAAGTGATCTTTATTTGTTTGTAGCTCAATCACGCTAAAATAGCTGGACGGATTTTGATGAAATTTTGTACACAGGTAGAGTATATATGGCTGTAACAGATAGGATACTTTCTATTTCAATTTCACACGTGCGAAGTCGCGGCGTACCGCTAGTAATTAATATAAAACTCTTCTGAGTCCCAACTGTATGACTAACGGACAACGATCATGACAGCCTAAATAACTGGTTGTACAAAACTTAAATTTACCGAACCACTAAAAAGAATAGTATAGATCGATTCTATTACCAAGTACTCATTTTACTGTCATACTTACGTCATTACTGGTGGTAGAGCTCCAGTGACGGAGCTCGCGGGCGTAGGCACCACCGCATTACCTAATATACTTGCCGTTAAATGGTAGTGTTCAGCACTATCGTGTTCCGGTCAGGTGGTAATGTACGGCTCTGTAATTTCCGGCACAGAGGCATAACACCTAATGTCTCAGGAGTGGCAGCGCATTTACATTTTGACCTCTGGTCATTGTGTGGGTGTCTATAGGCTGCAGTCATCACTTAACATCAATGTGAACTGCACGCTTGTTTGCCACTTTTATAACATAAAAAAAAAAAAAAAAAAAATCTTTCCTACTTTCGGCAAATGCAAACATTAATTTAGTTAACATTAGGTTGATAAGAATCGTAAGCACCTTTATGTATTATCAGTAACATAAACATCCATCAGTAGGCAGATTTCTTTAATGCTGATTCCACACATTGTATCCTTCCGTGTCTACTTTCAACAGTGACCAGTGAACGTACGTTTACGTTTTGTGTATTTGCTATATAAATTATATCAGGCGTACAATATTTCCACAAGGATTATTTCAAGATCCCAAAATACCACATAGGTGTGTTTTTTTTCAAGGAAGGTGGCAAACAAGAATGTAGCTCAGATGTTAAGTTATGACTACAGCCTATAGACATCTACATAAAAACCAGAGGTCAAAGTGCAAATGCGTTCACATCCTCAGGATTAAAATCTTTTGGCTCTGTGATAGTTATTACGGGGTCATACGTTACCATCTAACCGGAACACGATAGTGCTGGTAGAGTGTGGTAGTAGAGCTCAGGAGTGGCAGCGCATCTGCATTTTGACCTCTGGTCATTGTGTGGGTGTCTATAGGCTGCAGTCATCACTTCACATCAATGTGAACTGTTTATTACATAAAAGTGGCAAACAAGCATGCAGCTAAATGGTAGTGTTCAGCACCTGTAGTGTTCCGGTCAGGTGGTAATGTAAGGCCCTGTAATTTCCGGCACAGAGGCATAACACCTTAGGCTTGAGAAGTGGTAACGCATCTGCATTTTGACTCTTTGTATCCGGAACACGATAGTGCTGAACACTACCATTTAGCGGCAAGTAAATTAGGTAATGGCGGTGGTGCCTCGCCCGCGAGCTCCGTGGAGTTCTATCAATACGCAAACAGGTGTGTATTTGCCTTTTTTAGTAGTCCTAATTCGCTAGATATGTTATCAATGTAAATAATGTAGTACAATGTATTTGAAATTCGCCACAATCTCATTTCGCTTATTTACTTTTGATAAGGTAAATAAATTCTCAATTCCTGAAATTAGGTTATTCTTCTACTGGAACAGGGGGAACAGTTGGTGAAGTAATAATTTGAATTCAATTTGAGTTGGCTTCAATAAAGCATAGCTATGTTAACCACCAACACCGGCGTTGGGACATGACGATCCACCGCCTACTACCGCCAGAATTCTTCTAGTAGTACGGTCAATCGACCGTACAATGGCGGTCCAACCATTCCATGAAGATGGTAGAAAGTGCAATAACGCAATATGGGAAGCAACATCCTGCGATAAAACTACTGTCACTGCATGCCAAGTGTGGCGATTATGGCATATCCTCCTTATGGGGAGGCTTTGGTCCAGCAGTGCACATCTTTCGGCTGATATCGCCATGTAAACCATTCACGTTTGCGATCTAAAATGCCTCAAAAAGCTTATAAAAATAAATTGTTGCTATCTACTTACTAATCCAAGAAAATACGAAAATTGAAAGAAGGAAGAAAGAAAGTAGGTACTTGATGTTTTTTTTTTCGTTTTCATACAGTAAGACTGAACATTAAAGAACACCCAAAAAACCGATGGGGTTTGTCCTGGGTGTTAGTGCCTCAGTAAAACTACATAATAATATACGTACAAAACTTAAAATCTTAATAAATAGGTACAACTGCGAGTAACTGCTGTAAAGCAGATAAATAAAATGTATAATAATATAATATGTTATGTGGGTACATGTGTAAAACTCGACGAATCTACGATCTACGAGTATAATCGCAATGCAGCGCCTCGCCCGTTGTTTATAATAAGGTGCTTTGTACATTAGATATAGTTAATAACTCGTACGTTGTGCATAGCACAATAGGGTTTTTACAAGATGATTAAGAAGAGTGAGACGAGACACTTTTAAAATTATAAGGCGTTATTTTAGGTACTCATATTTGTGAACCACTTTTAGTATGGGAAAACTCTAAAATCGTCAAATGCACTGCACGTGAAGTTTATATCCAATGTTATTATTGTACCTACTAAAAAACTAAAAAAAGCCTCACGTTAAAACATTCAAAACATTACGATATTATTTGAAAATACAGTTACTTTACTGATATCATTATAAGAGAGTAATATTAATCTATACTTATAATAAAACTGTAGAACACATGCTTGTGAAATATATTTTTATTTTTAAAGAAAAATGGAAAGAAAAATTTGACTTCAGGCGAGGCTCGAACTCGCGACCTACTGGGAATCTAGTCCAGCCGCTCTTCCAATTGAGCTACTGAAGCCCTGCCCGATTTGTCAAATCTTTCCTTCACATCTATTGCATTGCTTTATGGTAGCAGTAGCGCCATCTATTACCAACTATGCTAGTTAGGCAACCGATATAATAGACTTTTCAGTTTATTGAATATCGTAAAGAAGTCGCTTTTACCCTTAATAATTGTTTTTATATTATTTCGCATTAACACATGCTTGTGAAATATATTTTTATTTTTAAAGAAAAATGGAAAGAAAAATTTGACTTCAGGCGAGGCTCGAACTCGCGACCTACTGGGAATCTAGTCCAGCCGCTCTTCCAATTGAGCTACTGAAGCCCTGCCCGATTTGTCAAATCTTTCCTTCACATCTATTGCATTGCTTTATGGTAGCAGTAGCGCCATCTATTACCAACTATGCTAGTTAGGCAACCGATATAATAGACTTTTCAGTTTATTGAATATCGTAAAGAAGTCGCTTTTACCCTTAATAATTGTTTTTATATTATTTCGCATTAACACATGCTTGTGAAATATATTTTTATTTTTAAAGAAAAATGGAAAGAAAAATTTGACTTCAGGCGAGGCTCGAACTCGCGACCTACTGGGAATCTAGTCCAGCCGCTCTTCCAATTGAGCTACTGAAGCCCTGCACGATTTGTCAAATCTTTCCTTCACATCTATTGCATTGCTTTATGGTAGCAGTAGCGCCATCTATTACCAACTATGCTAGTTAGGCAACCGATATAATAGACTTTTCAGTTTATTGAATATCGTAAAGAAGTCGCTTTTACCCTTAATAATTGTTTTTATATTATTTCGCATTAACACATGCTTGTGAAATATATTTTTATTTTTAAAGAAAAATGGAAAGAAAAATTTGACTTCAGGCGAGGCTCGAACTCGCGACCTACTGGGAATCTAGTCCAGCCGCTCTTCCAATTGAGCTACTGAAGCCCTGCCCGATTTGTCAAATCTTTCCTTCACATCTATTGCATTGCTTTATGGTAGCAGTAGCGCCATCTATTACCAACTATGCTAGTTAGGCAACCGATATAATAGACTTTTAAGTTTATTGAATATCGTAAAGAAGTCGCTTTTACAATATATAATATTTTGAAATATATTTTTATTTTTAAAGAAAAATGGAAAGAAAAATTTGACTTCAGGCGAGGCTCGAACTCGCGACCTACTGGGAATCTAGTCCAGCCGCTCTTCCAATTGAGCTACTGAAGCCCTGCCCGATTTGTCAAATCTTTCCTTCACATCTATTGCATTGCTTTATGGTAGCAGTAGCGCCATCTATTACCAACTATGCTAGTTAGGCAACCGATATAATAGACTTTTCAGTTTATTGAATATCGTAAAGAAGTCGCTTTTACCCTTAATAATTGTTTTTATATTATTTCGCATTAACACATGCTTGTGAAATATATTTTTATTTTTAAAGAAAAATGGAAAGAAAAATTTGACTTCAGGCGAGGCTCGAACTCGCGACCTACTGGGAATCTAGTCCAGCCGCTCTTCCAATTGAGCTACTGAAGCCCTGCCCGATTTGTCAAATCTTTCCTTCACATCTATTGCATTGCTTTATGGTAGCAGTAGCGCCATCTATTACCAACTATGGTAATCAAGTCAAATTTTATGGTAAGTAAGTCAAATTTTTCTTTCCATTTTTCTTTAAAAATAAAAATATATATCACAAGCATGTGTTAATGCGAAATAATATAAAAACAATTATTAAGGGTAAAAGCGACTTCTTTACGATATTCAATAAACTGAAAAGTCTATTATATCGGTTGCCTAACTAGCATAGTTGGTAATAGATGGCGCTACTGCTACCATAAAGCAATGCAATAGATGTGAAGGAAAGATTTGACAAATCGGGCAGGGCTTCAGTAGCTCAATTGGAAGAGCGGCTGGACTAGATTCCCAGTAGGTCGCGAATTCGAGCCTCGCCTGAAGTCAAATTTTTCTTTCCATTTTTCTTTAAAAATAAAAATATATTTCACAAGCATGTGTTAATGCGAAATAATATAAAAACAATTATTAAGGGTAAAAGCGACTTCTTTACGATATTCAATAAACTGAAAAGTCTATTATATCGGTTGCCTAACTAGCATAGTTGGTAATAGATGGCGCTACTGCTACCATAAAGCAATGCAATAGATGTGAAGGAAAGATTTGACAAATCGGGCAGGGCTTCAGTAGCTCAATTGGAAGAGCGGCTGGACTAGATTCCCAGTAGGTCGCGAGTTCGAGCCTCGCCTGAAGTCAAATTTTTCTTTTCATTTTTCTTTAAAAATAAAAAAAACTGTAGAAGTGTAAATTCTGTACATTAAAAATATTGAAAAAATAATTACCAGGGGATGTTACTAGATCGATACCGAACTCAAATACGTGATTAGAATTTTTTTTGTCTGTCTGTCTGTCTGTCTGTTTGTTCAAGCATCACAGAAAAACTACCGGTCCGATTACAATGAAACTTGGTATGATTATAGTTTAACCTTTGGCGCACAACACTTTTTATTCCGGAAAAATGTGTGTTTGTCTGTGTGTTTGTGCACGCTAATATCAGAAACGGCTTTTTCGATTTGCAAATTTCACTAATATATTAAGGTAAGTTTCACTTAACATTTAGTGTTTGTTTCATGTGAATCGGTTCAGCAATAAAAAAGTATTATCACTTATTATCACTTATTTAGCTTTGTTTGCAGTTACAAAACATACTTTGCAGTTAGAATTGCAACTCAAAACCAACATGGCGAATATGGCGGGCGATGTCATTTTGACATTTTCATTTTTTAAATTGTATTTTGATTATATAGTACTTGTAGAAAAAAGTAACATTTTCTAAATACTGTCGAAATCGATTGATACCAAGCGTCGACTGTATCGCCGCCATGTTGAACATAGTTGAAAATGATAAAATCGTTTGAATTAAATGTGGTCGTAACTCTAAAATATATTCTTGAATAAATTTTAGATTCTTCTTTAATTTACCCATTTTGATATTTTTTGAAAATACAGTAACGTTACTGATAATATTATATGAGAGTAAATAATTAGATATAAAATCATCATATCAGCCATAAGACGTCCACTGCTGAACATAGGCCTCCCCCAAGGACCTCCATGCCGACCGATCGGAAGCGACGTGCATCCAGCGGGTACCTGCAGCCTTGATCAGGTCGTCGGTCCATCTTGCAGGTGGACGTCCTACGCTGCGTTTGCCGATACGTGGTCTCCACTCGAGAACCTTTCTGCCCCAGCGACTATCGGTTCTCCGAGCTATGTGCCCTGCCCATTGCCACTTCAGCTTGGAAATCTGCTTGGCTATGTCAGCGACTTTCGTTCGCCTACGGATCTCCTCATTTCTGATTCGATCCAGTAGGGAAACGCCGAGCATAGCCCTTTCCATTGACCGCTGAGTGATTTGGAGCTTTCGTACGAGACCCATAGTGAGAGACCACGTCTCGGCACCGTAGGTCATCACCGGTAAAACGCACTGGTTAAAGACTTTCGTCTTCAATAGACAGATATAAAATAGTTAAATTTAATAATAATAAGAAGTTACTGATATAATACCGAGGTGTTTCGAAATGCCAAAGGTAGTGCAACATTTCCCTACATTAGCATGTCACACGATATATCATTATTCTGGTACAGTCCGTGCACCACAGTTGCTAATAGCAGACGCCATTAATACTTTATCACTTCTACACTGTACACCGCGTCGCCCGAATTAGGCTTGTCTGGCTAAAAGGTTCGCTATTTATCTATATATTAAAAAAAAACAATTGCTGTTCGTTAGTCTCGCTAAAACTCGAGAACGGCTGGACCGATTTGGCTTATTTTGGTTTTGAACTATTTTTGGAATCCAGGGAAGGTTAAAAAGGTAAGCAAAGGGAAGGAATTGAAGGGAAATAGTAAAAACACACACACAATTTCATTTTCCCATACAAATAGTCCGTATCTATCAAACCTTTGTCACATTATTTCATTGCGAGGCAAAACGAAGTTTGCCGGGTCAGCTAGTGCGTAATAAAATTGACATCGATAATTTTTCAAGAATTCAATATCTAAATCAGTAATTAATCCAATTTTCTAAATGTGTATTTACCACATAAAAATTACCTTATAAATTCTTCATATCTGCTCGTTAAAAATTTGAGATGAAATACAATGTAGTAAATTTATAGAAAATAGTTACCTAACAATTTCATACTCTTTGTAGTTTGGAGAAACCCATTTAGGTACACAGAAGTTATCATGACTTGTCATTTTCATGGTGTTTTTTTTTTAATTTCATAATGTTATCATAATTTAAAAGTAAAACTAAAGGTATTACCACAGAAGTATAAATATTAATTTAGTTTTTTGTGAGTGCGTACGTATCCTTTCATTAACATGCCCCGTCACGCGAATTAAATAACTAACAATTTTAAAATATAATAATATTATTCCTGTACAGCCCGTACACCACAGTTGCTAATAGTAGACGCCATTAATTCTTTATCACTTCCGCACTGTACACCGCGTCGCCTGAATTAAGCTTGACTAGCTAAATAAAACGATCGTTATACCCACAGCTTTGATGATCACAACTATAATGTTTATTTAGTTTATTTAAGTGTCGCAGTGTTTGTAATGTGCAAAAGATAATTTTTATTGTTCAAGACAATTGGTGTTCGTATAATCCAAAGGAATTTAGTAGGACTCAGTGCCGGATTAGCCATATAGCAGGAGTAGCAAATGCTACGGGCCCCGCGCCATTGGGGGCCCCGTGCCTGTGCCCAAAAAAAAAACACAAATATGTAATACACCTTAGCTATTCTCAAAGGGAGCGTTGACCACTAATTATATTACCTATATTATTATGTTGCAAGTTGGCAATACCACAATACTTACAGGGGGAATCCCCTAAATTTGTTTTCGATTCCTTTTCGTAAATTTTGTTTTATTTATATCCTAAATTTCAGTAGGCA
Source organism: Macrosoma leucophasiata (assembly GCA_036365455.1). Taxonomy (NCBI): domain Eukaryota; kingdom Metazoa; phylum Arthropoda; class Insecta; order Lepidoptera; family Hedylidae; genus Macrosoma; species Macrosoma leucophasiata. The sequence continues at coordinate 15,505,499 of JAWQUS010000024.1, forward strand.
ATGTAACAACTCTAGGGCCCTATGGTCACATTTGCTACGGGCCCCGCACCGGCTTTATCCGGCACTGGTAGGACTTAGGTCACAACTAAGAGTTGAAATTCAAGAAAATTCTATAGTTTGATGTTCATCATCATCATCATTTCAGCCAAAAGACGTCCACTGCTGAACAAAGGCCCCCAATGCCGACCTTCACCAGGTCGTTGGTCCATCTCGTGGAGGGCCTGCCTACGCTTCGTTTTCCGGTACCCGGTTGCCACTCTAGAACTGCACTGCCCCAACGTTCGTCAGTTCTTCGAGCTATGTGCCCTGCCCACTGCCACTTGAGTCTCGCAATTCGGTGAGCTATGTCGGTTCTCATGCGGATCTTCTCATTTCTGATTCGATCTCGCAGAGAAAATCCAAGCATAGCTCTCTCCATTGCTCTCTGAGTAACCTTGAGCCTTCTTATGAGGCCCATAGTGAGCGATAACGTTTCTGTCCCATAAGTCATCACTGGCAACACACACTGGTCAAAGACCTGTTTCTTGAGACACTGCGGTAAGTCGGACGAGAAGATGTACCGTAGCTTCCCGAACGCTGCCCGACCGAGTTTAAAGTTGAATGTGGTATTTCAGTGATCACAATCAATTTAATTTTACACATCACATACACAGTACGAGGTTACTATCTGACAGGAACACGGCAGCACTAAATTTACTGGTAGTAGAGTTCCAGGGTCTCGAGGCAGGTACCACTGCATTACATTATCTATCTGCCGCGTGTTCAGTAACATAAACACAACATATGTTTTTTTTTTAATGTTATGAAAGTGGCAAACTAGCATGCAGTTCACATTGATGTTAAGTGATGACTGCAGCCTATAGACACCCACACATAGACCGGAGGTCAAACTGCAGATGCGTTACCACTTCTGAGGTCTAAGGTATTGTGCCTATGTGGAAATGTGTGTATAGAATCTACACAAGAAAATAAAAGTAAAAAAACCGAAATGTACAGTAATCAACAAGGAATATTGCTCATCGACGTTAGAAAGGAGACTTCGGCTTATTTCGGGTCTGTAGAGCGTTATCTCTTTCGCACTTTACCTATCTGACGTTTGTCGACCATTTTGATCAAGATTTGACCAATACCGTACTACGGATGCTTGCGTATGTAGTGTGCAACAGAGATAACGCTCTACGAAGTTGAAACTAACCGACTGTCACTTTCATAAACTCGATGTGCATTATTCCTTGATGAGCACTGTGCAAGCTATTCGTACGCTTTAATAAAATTTCATTGCGTGGTAATGTAAATCATCGTCTAACAAATGTTAGGCGACGGTTTTCATTACCACATGTATGTTAGCGAGGTAGTTGAACTTAAACCATATTTTTTACAGAGGAAGGTCATCTTTTCAGCGAAAATGTAGTACAATTATCAAGTTCTTAGTATTTAATCTGTTAATTTTGAAATCGAGAGTAAAACCGTCGTAAACATTGAAATACTGGCGAACAAGAAACATAACTAATTATTGATGTAAGTATATCCGGTACACATTATTTATGTAAACTGAGTCGTAAAAAAAATATTTTTTTATAATAATTTGCAATTTTATAAAATTGATGATATGAATGTAGAATTCTGCATTTCTTATCATTTTTAGTGAATATTTAATACTACTTGGTAGTCTGCAATGTTATCTGATATAATTTTGGATGATGCTGTAATACTTTATTATTATACCATATTATTATAGGCATAGATATACGAGTGCAAGCAAGATTGAACATCATAATAAATATAAATACGTTTAGAAAAACCGACTTCAAAACTGAAAAGTAAAAAATAGTAAAGAGTTAATTGTAATTATATACTACCTATCATTTATATGTGCTATTTACTAATAGGTTTGAAGTCGGTGGCAAGCCAAAATCACTAAAGTAGGCATTTCATTGTATTAAAACGTAACTTCATGTCTGTAATCCCCGAAGGGGTAGGCAGAGGTAAATGCATGAATTCAATTTTTTATTTTTCAGTTTTGAAGTTGGTTTTTCTTAAATATAACTACGTATATTTATTTAATACTTTTTAGTTTATTGCTGCACTGCCAATTAGATTAATGTTCACATCTGTTATATTTGTAAAATCTGACTCTTTTAGCTTCGTGACAATTAGATACCTAATTTAAATTGTTTAGGTGTGTCGATACAAAATTATTACACGACTATACGAAATCAATGAAAAAAATTTATCCACGAAGGAGTAAATATGCTGTGTTGTGTCGTCGATGAGTAAATGTGTCATTGTCACTTGTTGTCATCTTGTTGTCATGCGCATTAGGACTATCTAGGACGTCAGAGGATTCAACGCACTGTATGAATGACAACTCGCCGTCTAATCTTATTCCTTTAGTCTGAGGTAAAAGTAAGTAAGAAAATGCTCATAAAATAAAAACTGATGGGCCTATCTGAATCAAATTTGTATGGGACCAATTCGAAACTATTCCGCATCAAACAAAAATGGAATTACGTAAATCGGTCAAGAAATCTCGGCGTAATTCACGTACATACATAAAAAATATATATATACCGGCCGAATTGAGAACCTTCTCGTATTTTCGTAAAAATAATTCTAACTATCCTGCATCAAATCAACGTTTATGGTTAATGTTTCTGTTTAATGTTTATCTGCAAATGTCATGTTTTTTCTATTAACGATTTTAGATTAGATACCGGAGAGATTTAAACCATTTCGCGTTGATAATTATGGGGAATAAATAATTAACTGTTATATTTGATTATATTGATATCACCAAAATTAAATATTATAATATCCGTCTGTATGTATTCGCTGATAATACGTATTTCTCTCTGGTCACTGTTACGGGAAAGTTAAGCCAGTAAATTGCACTACTTAGGTATGTAGGTATACATTTACATTAAAATCAACAAAAACTTTGTAGCAGTATTCGCAATACATGTCATACATGACCGGAACACGATGGTGCTGAACACTACCATTTAGCGGCAAGAAGTTCAGGGTGAGATTATGGAATGCGGTGGTGCTGAAGCTCCATCAATATTAATTAGGAGTAGAAATAATTTAATTTTCAAGAGTATAATGAAGACCCAAGAGAGTTCTATAGTCAACTGTTAACTGCAATGATAAAAAAAATGTGATTTAATTATTATTGTGTATACAATTTTCAAATTCTTTGCACAATAAAACATTGTCCAACACTCTCATGCGGCCAAAAATATTGCGAGTTCAGAAATTTAAAATAATTTAACCATAATTCACTGCAATCGACAGTTTAAAACCAGAACAATTTTGTCTGTCAACAGATAATGTTAACGAATCCAAATATGAAATAGGGTATAGTATCTGCGCAAGTATTTTATTGAAATGATAAAACTGTGCGTAAATATTCAATCCATTGGCGAGGTGCGGTTGATATTGGCTACAAACCAGGCGATATTTTTGGATAATGCCAATATGATACGACGAGACTACAAATAATTTCACCGGGTTATTAGGTTCAGAAAGATATGTGTTAATCTGAAAATGAAATTTCAATAATACTGGCTAATTTGCACGACATTTCCGCGTGATCTTTGGTTTTAGCGTATATCCCTAAACTACTGGGGTCTGGGGTTTTTGGTTAAGAAACGATTTGAGTTATTAGGCCCGGTACGGCAATTTTATGACGAGTTAAATCAAGTGTATTTGATTTACATAAAATGGTAATATAACCATTGAGTAAATGTTGAGACAAAGATAGCAAATATCGCTTTCTTGTCCCTTTTTTTTACCCCGGGCCAATGCAAAGTCATCCATGGTTATATAGAAGTTGACCCCCTTGGGTTCCGACCGAGCGGACATGTTTCATTCGGCCGTTACTAGCAATCTCCTAACGCACACCGAGTAAACTCCCGTCGTGCGTCGGAGCTGACACACACACTTTTTGTTGAGTTTGAACTGCAGGATGTAACAAAGCTTGCTAACAGAAGAGTCCAAGAGGGTTTTTTGGATATAGGTACGTAGTATGAGCTCGTCGAATTAAGATTGGGAGACACCTTGTACCATGTTGAGTACCTCCACGAAATCCAAGGTGTATATAAATTTTTAAATCTTATTAATCTTTATCTTAACACAACCCGTTTAGTCCAGCGGTGTGAGATGACCGTTTGATTCGAAGGGTCGCGGGTTCGGACAAATATTTGTATGGCCTAGAGATATTTGTTTCGGGTCTGGGTGTTTGTGTATGAGTTGTGCGTGGTAGTTTGTTATAAACGTTTGTTATACATGATAGTTTGTATGTTATGATTAGTGAATTACTATCACCGTAATATTTTTAATTTTTCAATAACTTAATACCACTGAATTTAGAAATAAAAGAAAAAATGGAAATAAAATGTTTATCAAAAGCTACCGCTTTACTTCGGGAGCTTAGCGGTAAAGCGGGTGGACTGGTTATCCTGTGGTCGAAAGTTCTATTCCTGCCCGAAGTTAAAAAAAAAACACATTTTTCCTTTAATTTCTAAATGCAACTACCTACTACTCTCACGCTTTCAAAATGATGATTAATTTTCTTTTTTTTTTTAACTTTTTTATTTTATTTTTTATAAATATTTCGATTATACCTACTCAGTAAATCGTTGTGACGCGTTATGATCGGTATGAACGCTTAAGCTTCACTCTGTATAAATATTCCGATTTGCCAAACTATTCCCTAATCCTTCCATTTCAAACACAGTTCGTTTAAATAAACTAGTACCTACTCACATGAATGTTATTACGACTATTTGCATCCAAGTAATATCTAGAGAAATGGTAACTAAAATCGTCTAACGGAGCCAGATTTGCAATTATTTCCCCCGAGAATACAGAATACGGCTTGATGAGACAGACTTGTATAAACATGGATAGGTAGATTCGAAGGTAATAATGATAGCGCATTTCTCGTCACAACTGGATACAGATTCTTGAGATCAATACTTACTTGATGTAATGTGTTTAATTTGAAATATATAACTAACTAGAGGTCCACCCCAGTTTTGCTTGGGGTACATTACTACTATTAATTAATAATAGCATCCCTTGAAACATCCCACTTTTGGGATAGGCCTGGAGCTTATTCCACCACGCTGTTCCAACGTAGGTTGGTGGTGATGCGAGTTAGTGGCCCACCCGGTGTCGGATGTTTTCAAACCGCCCATAAGACCTCCGTCAAGATTTAACGACTGCTATCGATAACAACCGGGACCGATGGCATAACGTGCCTGTCGAAGCACGGGCACGCGTATTTTAATTTGCCACTAGCGGTCACCCATCACACACCCGACAGCGCCCATATCGCACAATCGAGTAGATTGCTTGCGATCTACACCAGCCGCGGGACCAAACGCGCTTCGCATTATTCGTACCCGTTTTATTCGCCTCCTACCTCTAAATAATAGCCGCACCGCACTATTCGCTACTTGTATGTACCTACAGGTCAAGTGCTTTACGGGGTAGGCAGAGAATATGGGATAAATATCTCAATTCACCTCTCGTGCTTCTTCTACACTCATTATTCTCATCATACATGCACGCCGATTCCTAAGACTTTTGACCCCTCCCTCAGACAGTACACATCATGGTAGGTCAGTCTTGGTCTTGTTGGGTCTTTGCAACCATCCAAATTCGCATTGAATATCTGTTTAGTCATTCGATCATTCAACATTCTTTCTATATGCTGGAACCATCGGAGCATGCCTTTTTTCATGTTTACAAAAAAAAATTGTTCCTTTCTTTCAAATATGCCTAACTAGTTTTATTGTATAAAATTTTCTTTGAAGAACTTTTGAAACTGCAAGCATAAACTGAATTCAGTTTCGATATTTCAAAAACATATTCTGCACTGTGCAAATCATTGAAATTCAGCACGCGACGTGTCGAAGGAAATATTATTTTATTTATCGCTGTTCATGGATTCTAAACTCTGTGATATGCTGGTATTGTGTAAAAGTGCTTTTAGACTTCTTTTTAAGAAAGTTTCAACCGTTATGGTTTTTAACCGATTTCAAAAAAGTGTTTTCGATATGGTGCCACCGTTGTGGTGGTCATTTCTTATACTGCACTAGCCGCTGAAGAAGTGAAGTTCCACACTCATTGAATTTCATAATTCCAAAATACACCCATTCCACGACTCGGTTAGTCCAGCGGTGTGAGATGACCGTTTGATTCGAAGGGTCGCGGGTTCGATCCCCGCACCGGGACAAATATTTGTATGGCCTACAGAAATTTGTTTCGGGTCTGGGTGTTTGTGTATGTGTTGTATGTGTACAACGGCACCCACGATACAGGTTTATATCTACTATGGGGCTGTGAGTGTTGACTGGACAATGGCAGTGCTCAACGGTGCGGTTTTCGAGGTCATTTCTGCCCAGAACGTGTAAATTGTGGATCGAACTTCCCTTTCTGGTGTTCCCTCAGTGCTCCAATATGATGTTCTTCAAAACTTTCTCAAAAGAGTCCTTCAGCGCTGGCAGCGCGTTGGCAACTCCCCTGGTGTTGCAAATGTTCATAGGCGACGGGAACCACTTTCCATCAGGTGGCGTGTCTGCTTATCTGTCGTCCTTATGACTTAAAAAGAAGGAGGTATCAATTCGACCGTATACCTATAACTGTACCGACCGTTTATATGTTTTTCTGTTTGTTCACAAACAACTTCGTCGTCTATAAACCGATTTTTATGATTAGTTTTTTTGGAAAGGAGATATTCCAAGGGTCCTTAGATAAGTAAACCAGGATTTGATGATGGCCATCCAGAGCAATCGAAGGGAACTTTGAAAAATTGTAGCAGCGACTTCAAAACTGGATGACCGTATCCCTAAAAACTGAAAAATAACAGAAGCATATAGATTTAGTCCCAAATAGCAAAAGCAATGCACGTCATACTTTTGGTATATTTAGAATAGTGCTGAACCTAACCATTTGGCGGCAGATAGATGAGGTAATTCGGTGGTGCCTACGGCCTCGAGTCCCTGCATTAGAACTCTACCACCAGTGAAAAAAAAAGAAGTTCTTACCAAGAAAAGTTAAATTTACATATTTAATGTCTCCGTAGTAACATCAGAGCCCCGTTATAACAATCACAAAAACAAATTAACTTAGATCTCAGGGATGGCAACGCATCAGCATTTTTACTGCATCCGGTTTTTGTGTAGGTATCGGCTGTAGTCATCTCTTAACATCTATGTGAACTAAACGGTTATTTGCCATTTTTTTTAATTAATCATATATTTCTATGTAATGAAGGTTCTTTACATAAAAAAATATGATTAATCGGACACGTCTTGTTTAATTTGATGTGAGAATACACGGATGCAATCTTTGATATTTACTGCGAATCAACTTAGCCGACAAAATTCACGCGTTGGTTGCACAATATTAGCTGAACTTCAAAACCGGTCAAGTGCGTGTCGGACAATTTTATTAGTTGATCGTTTATTACTCGTAAAGTTGTACCTATATTATTCCCATGAATTTGAACAGACTTCCAAACGCCACCGTTTAGCTGGCAGAGGGGGTGGGTCACTTCAATCAAACTTATCATGTTACTTCAGCTTCATATTTCACAAAGGCTTTTCTTAATGAAGAAATAGTTCTCTCAAACTCCCTTTATTTTTTAAAGACCTGTATAGAGATAAAGGGAAAGAAAGACATCTCTACTTTACTTGAATGTGGATGGTTACAGAGACCCAAAAAGACCAAGACCTACCTACCATGACCAAATAGATTGAGAGCTGTTTGAGGGTGGGGTCAAAAGTCTTAGGAATCGGCGTACATGTATGAAGAGAATGTTCATTGTAGAAGAAGCACGGGAGGTATGTCCAGACCGGGATATCTGGCGCTCCACACTCTCTACCTACCCCGTAAAGGACTTGGCCTGAAGATACATAACATAGATCAATCACCTAAGATGTAACGTCGCTTTGATAATATGAATTATACCTTAATGTGGGAAGTCTGAAGCCTGTAGTATAGTTTTAACTAACACGGGCTTCAGAGTTGTTATATACATGTGCAATGTTATTTATTATCAAATAAATTATTTTTATGATTATTATTCTTATTAATTGTCTTTTTTTTTATTTTTCCATTAACATGTGCTAGTGCATTCGTTAACCGAACTCAAATTAATCAAGAAGTCAATTTTTGTTAAGATATGACCGACTCGGTCCCAGTCCGTTTTCGACAATTTATGCATCTAAATTAGCATTAAAAAGAAAAGTTTAAGTCTTAAACAGTTCTTACCTCAATAAAACAAATTGACAAACAGTAAAGCATCAGATATTATCACGATCGTTCCAGTGACAGATTAACTCTAGCAAACTGTTGTTGGAAAGAATAAAAATAGTTGAGGCGTATGATTAAACTTGGTCCAATTTTGGCAAACGGTTGAAGTCTAAATTGATGTAATAAAGAACAACGAGCTAACTCTAAACGTATCTGTTTGCTAGGCGGTTTGGAAAAATTGGATATGGTTTGAAAAACATGCACCTACTCACCGATCGAAATAGGGAAAACTGATCATCATCATTTAAGCCGAAAAACCTTCACTGCTGGACCAAAGCTGGGATATGCCATAATCGCCACGCTTGGCATACGTATTGACAATCGCAGTGGCGATAGTTTTATCGCAGGACGCTGTCATGTCCATCTTGCGTTATTGCTCATACTACCGCCCCATTGGAATGGTTTGACCGCCATTGTTCGGTTAACTGACTGCACTAGTGGAAGAATTATCTTCCATTAGAAGATTTTTTTTTCTGTAAGTGGGCTGTGGGACCGTCACGTCAGAAAACTGTGTAATTTATACATATTATAAAACAAAGTCCCTCTTTGTCTTCTCTGTCTGTTTGTGATACACTCAATGCGGTTTTTTCCAATAGGTAGTGATTCACGAGGAAGATTTGTGTATATAAGTTATACAGTAATCATGTGCAGGATGTGACAATAAGAACCTTTCATCGTAATTTGTTTAATTTTAGAAATTTAAAAATTTAACTTGTATTCATTCCAACATACAAGTTAAATTTCTGCACTCCTGAATACATTTATAAATAGCATCGGGAATCCCAACGGGGATTACAAAATTGGTAAACGGGACAGGTTACAGTAGGATGACTCCATCCCAGCTGTATTACGCTGTTTGTTTGAATTTAACGTAGGAAATTGTTGACATCTAAATATTGAAAAAATAAGAGAAAAGGAAGCTTATTATTAAAGTAAGGAAGCTTATTACTAAAGTCACAAAATCGAATTTCAGGAAATAAATGAAAAATTAGTATTAATCATATGCACTGGCTATGGAGGCAATGCATCTAAGTATTCCTGTCCATTTTTTGGTCTGTTTTTTTTTATTCTTCAGATACTTAAAGAAAAACACCACTGCCATTTTCGCTATTTGATAGGCTACGTCGGCTACCTTGATTCTCAAACAAATCTCCTCATTTTTTATTCAATCTAGTAGAAAACGCCGGGCACAGCTCTCTCCGTTAATATCTGCTTGACCTGGGGACCTGAGCCTTCTTATGAGACCAAAGGTACATGCGACCATGTTTCAATACTGTTTGTGATCGCTGTCAACACACATTAGACAAGGACTCTTGGTATTAAGACACTGCTGTGAGTGGAGAGTGAGTATAATGAATGTTTTATCAGGCCAAATCCCTCTTAAATTATAAGAGTCGGCAAACAGGATACTCATTTAATTTGATGTGCTTGTATTCAAGAAGGATTTCCTCAGTTTCAAATTGTCTTCGCCTTGATGAGATGCATTAAACTGACTTAGGTGATGCAACATTTGTGTCACTGTGTTTGTTGTCGGTGCACAGATGCCACGGAGTTACTTCGGATTTGTCCGTCATCTTGATGGTTATGCATAATGCCAAAACGCTATCTTTAATAAAACACTTCTGACGGTACAGAGAAACTAGATTATTTTGGTCAGATTTATCATGGTTGCCACTGCCATGCATACATATCGAACAAAAAATTAAGTGTAGATCAAACGACTGAAGTAAAACCTCGTTAACTCCATCTTTTTTTTATGTAACAAAGATGGCACACAGACATTCTGCTCACATGGATCTTAAATCATGACTACTGCCTATAGACATTCACTAAAAACCAGAGGTCAAACTGCAGAGGCATTGCCATCTTAATAGGCATTATGATCAGATAGATGAAGTAACAATACGCGTACCTATTATAAGGAGTTGACATTTGAAAAATTGTTAATACTCATTGAGGTCATTAATAAATATGTAAAGTAATTCAGCTCATTTTAATACAATACTATGTTCTAGTGCTTATAACTTTATAAACTTAGTTGCATGAATGATTAATGATACCTATTACGGAGTTGTATTAGATTATGCATCATTATTGAGGAACATAAGAGGATTTTTATTGAGTATTATCAGAAGTGAATCTGCCGTGTAAATTCCTGACACACATATTTAAACGGTATGATGTAACTAACAGTGACTTGCCCCATCATCATCACTCCAGCCGGCACACGTTCACTGCTGGAGAAAGCCTTCCCAAGGACGCTCACAACAGTGATGCGCATCATTAGGGGTCCTCCCTCCGTTAGCCATATGTTATGCCTTGTCAATTTGCGTCCACTGGAAGTTACTTCATTTTCGAGTTCGCTCGTAGAATGGATTTCTAGGACACTGGACGAAATACGGTTCTTTAAATGTCTGTTACCAAAATATAGTCAAAAGCATAACTCTTTTAATCTTAAGCAATGTGCTATTTTTCCAGATGTAAGGAACTATGTCTTGTTTATCCAAAGTTTAAGGTACTTTTTCTTATCTTTAAATAAAATGAGTTTCAATAAATTTGTATCACCAACAAATTCACACTTCATTTAACTTGAATTCAACCTACAAGAGTGGATCTTAAACGAAAAAAACCTTACTGCAAGGCAAATTCTATTACAGTAAAGCCGGGTCGAGCATCGAACATTGTATACATGTTTACGATGGTACGTGACGAGCTCAACAACGTTGAATTTGAACGAACCTGTTTCGAAAATTTGCAAAATCCCGAGTGCAGGCGATAAACGTTATTACGTCAGAAGAGACCCACTTGTAGACCGTTGGAGGAAAGAAAGAGACAGATTTCAGGGGCGTTACCGACACCTGAAATGGAAATTCTAAGCGAGATTTAAGAGGACAAATTAAGTGAATTCTCGTCGGAAACCATATCAGGTTGCGGTTTGCTCAAATCGTACCGTCTTGTTGAATATTGCTTTGAACTGTTCTGATTAATTTCTTCAGTGCTGACAGATTTCGGTTATGACTTGTAGTTAAATAGATCTTTTTTTTCCTTTGAGCTTGATTCGGAGGAAATATCAACCTTGTCGACGTTTTGTGTTTTTTTTCCAAAGGACTTTTCTTGGTTCAAACTTGGAACTTTTTAAGAAATGGTAATAACTCTTGAATACTAAAACAACGCTAGGTCCATAGGGCCCTTGTGCTCGTCTCCTGCTTGGAGACATCAAAGCGTTTGGTCGACACTTTCAGTGACCAGAGAGCTCGCCAAATTTCCGATCAGAGAATAACATTGCCATTTAATGTGGTAATTGCTGCCAGCCTTTTTCGAATATTGTCGCAGGACGATAGCGATGTGGATTGTTTTGCTTCGTGTATGCGATATTTATTAATTTGTTTGTTGTACTGGTGGTAGAGTTCTAGTGTAGGAGCTCGAGGGCGTAGACACCACCGCGTTACCTTATCTATCTGCCCCCAAGTGGTAGTGTTCAGCTCTATCGTGTTCCGGTTAGATGGTAATGAATGGCCCTGTAATAACTATCACAGAGAAATCTTAACTAAGGTCTCAGGGGTGGCAACGCGTCTGCATTTTGACTTCTAGTCTTTGTGTGGGTGTCTATAGGCTGCAGTCATAGCTTAACATCAATGTGAACTGCAAAATAGCGTGCTACTTGCATCACATAAAAAAGTGTGTATTAAATAGGTACGATTGCATGCTTGTCCTTTTAGTGTGTTGTGTGTTTTAAATAATTATAATGTTTCTAATTTAAAACACATTTAAGAAAATTTTTAGATTGGTATAGATAAGCATATGAATGTTTTGTGACAAATGTGCAAAAAATACCGATCTGTAACTAATTACACATCCACATTGTCTTCGTCTTTGTTTGAGTTAGAATGAGGTCATTTATTTTCTGAAGTCGACCTACTTAGCCCATATTGACATCGAGTGAAATACCAAATGATATAAGTGCTATTCGACATTATAGCGGATAACTTTCTTATGAAATACTAGATTTTTTTTACTTCGTATATGTGTTACTGCGACATATCTACCTATCTTGATATATACGCCACGGGGTGAAATTTCGGCTTCTGCATCACTTGTTTTTTCTGCGGTTGACCTGCGTGATGTAAAATCCTATGATAATACACTACTTATGTAAGCCTGGCACGATTACCAACTTTATTTAATACTAGCTGTGCCCGCGACTTCGTCCGCGTGAGAATTTATGATTGTTCTGTATCTACCTGGACGAAGTCGTGGCTCAGCTTGTATTAAAAATAGCTTAAGTTACTCCTTATTACATCGGCTATCTACCAGTGAAAGTCCCGTCAAAATCGGTCTAGCCGTTCCCAAGATAAGCCCCGCCAAACAGACAAACAGGCAGACAGACAGATAAACAGCGGTTATTTTAATATTACAAACAGACACTCCAATTTCATTTAAATTGTATAGGTAACTCTAAAATACACCAATAAAATGAAATAAAATAAGAAAACCACGCCTCTTTTAAATTGCCGCCAAAACTCAAGAATCATGGGTTTATTTACTAATAGATAGAGTATGTCACGAGGTCTGTGTATATAAATTTGTGTAAGTTTTGTGTACATAATTGGAATATAACGGTACATGTTTTCGGTATAGGAAAAAAATTAAGCCGCCATCTTTCATCGAAGACATATTATTATAACTACACAATGTGTGGTGGATTATTTTCACTTTTTTTTATATTTACAAAAAAGTCGGCGATGGCATGGATAGATAGAAGTACCGACTGCCCGCTAAAAATAGCACTATGGATGCGGTGTCACCACATCCAGGAGTTAAGGAGAGGTCACGTCCCGACGCCAGGCACAATTATTGCGTAATTATTCAGCAATTCTTAAAATACCAAGAGCCAAATAAGACTAGCTTCTGTTCAAAAAAATAAATTAATTTAAATTTCTAATAACGTATTAAAATTTAGCTTTATTCTCGTCAGTATATAATTAGAACAAAAGACGTTTAAAATCTCTTATTTACGTTCTTATTATTCCTGCAAGTTGAAATCAGAGTAGAAACTTCCTTGTGACATGAATTCAATCAACGAAACATTCCTCTTCAACGTTAAGGAACATGATATCCCGACCATTGTAAAATTAGGAGTAGATTTCAATTATACTTTTGTCTTTTTTTAATTAAAATATTCAGAAATATGGCACTAATGTAAGTCCTTGTTGTCATTTACTGAGGTTAAAATTTTTGGGCTAAGGACTAATTAAATTTTAATATTTAATGTAGAAGAATAAGAAGGAAGAATATTTCTTCTGTTTTTGTGTGATTGAAACAAAGAAAGATCTCTATTATTTCGGCACACACAACGTATCACAGAAAAAAATACACAAAAAGACATATTAGTTGTGTGTCTTTTTAGTTTATCTGTGAAACCAAGAACAATGGCAGCCATCTAAGTAATTTGTGCAGGAGACTACAACGCTGTTGATTGCGTAACAAACATTATAAATCTTTTCACACAAAACATTTAAAATCTTAAAGACGATGTAAGATACAAATTAAGATGACCACGTAAAATTCGAGATTGTTTAACGGCAAGGAATTCACATCTCTTAGCTACTTTGTATCGCTAAGTATTCCATTGTCGCATGCAAATATTTTCAAACTAACTTAATGGAAATGTTGACGAATAGCGATAGCGATCACGGCTTTCACAAACGTGTACAGAGTACATTTTGTGCTGATACTGAAAAAAATCATAGCGGAACGTAAATGATCTTTACTACGAATAAAAGTGTAAAAAAACGCCAAAAAATGGTTCTACATAATGTGGTGGACCATGGGCGGGGCGTAAATATGGTCCACCGCAGTGCGCCAGTCTATTAGACCTTTCCTTGTCGCTCGATGAAATGACCTTGTCGCGACCAATCGCGCTGTTTTTTTTTAATGTTATGGAAGTGCCAAACAAGCTTGGAGTTCACATTGATGTTAAGTGATGACTGCAGCCTATAGACACCCACACAAAGACTAAGGTCAAAATGCAGATGCGTTACCGGGCCGTACATTATTTACGTATATTACCACCTGACCGGAACACGATAGTGCTGAACACTACCATTTAGCGGCAAGTATATTAGGTAATGCGGTGGTGCCCACGCCCACGAGCTCCGTCACTGGAGCTCTACCACCAGTGAATGAAGTGAGTCTATAATGAAAGTGTGAGTGTTTGTGATGAATGACGTGAGAGAAGTGAAGAGAGAGTTATGTTTCTAACCTTAGAAGGGATATTAGATTCCTCTTATATCTATCTATACAAATAAATAAAATTGGAGTGTCTGTTTCTAATATAAAAATAACCGCTTCTTAATAAATGTAAATGTATGTATACACGGTACATATACGAAAACAACATTTTTTTAATTTTTTTGTCTGTGTGTCTGTCAGTCAGTTAGTCAGTCTGTCTATCTGTCTGTCTGTCTGTTTGTTCCGGCTAATCTCGGGAACGGCTGGACCGATTTTGACGGGACTTTCACAGGCAGATAGCTTATGTAATAAGGAGTAATGTATGTATCTTCACGGCAGATCCCTAACGGGGTAGGCAGAGAGTGTAGAGCGTCAGATATCCCGGTTCTGACAAACCTCTCGTGCCTTGTCTACTTTCATCATTCTCTTCATACATGCACGCCGCATGTATGAAGAGAATGATGAAAGTAGACGCACGCATCAATAAGGAGTAACTTAGGAGTAACTTACTTTCATACTAGCTGCGCCCACGACTTCGTCCGAGATACTGAACAATCATAAATTCTCACGCGGACGAAGTCGCGGGCATACCTAGTCACAAATGAAGATAACCACGTGAAATTCGCAATTGTATAACGGCAAGGAATTTACATCTCTTGGCTACTTTGTTTTACTTTGTATCGCTAAACACTCCATTGTTGCACGCAAATATTTTCAAATTAACTTAACAGGAATTTCAGCTAACAGCGTTCACCGCTTGCTTAAATATATTATATACAGGGTGTGTGAAGAAACTAAGAAATTAACTTGCAAGCGTCAATGATCTTTACGAAGATAAAGATCAGATATTTTGCTTTGTTACATTTTTTTATGTAATGAAGGTGAGTTAGGGACTGCGTAACAATACATTGATTGAAATTATTTGAATTCGCGTTCGCCTATGTGAGAAACACTATTTTTTTTTAAGCGAATCCAGAAAATAATCGTATGAACTCATTCCTTAGAAATGATATTATTGTGTACCGCCATATGTCCTTTGTATAAAAAAAAACAAGGCTAGATAGATTCACATTATTACATAAATGGAATAGGCCATACATCAAAATGAGTCACTGGCGCCAGTCATTAAAATTGTTATTACGCTGTGTTCGTGTAATTTAATTCTCAATACAATGTCATACGCGATGTTTGTATACTGCGATTTCGTAGGCCATTATCTGCTGTTGGTAGAGCTCCAGAAGTGAGATGCATTCACCTCTGCCTACCCCTTCGGGGATTACAGGCGTGAAGTTACGTCAACGTTCAGTTGTCTACTAATCTTAAGTCCATACTTAATTCTGCCATGATATCATACATACTCAACGATTATAAATAGTGGCATTTTAAACATCAAATTGTGTAAACTGATCGTTAATAGGATCATAAGGTCTGCCAAAATTAATTCCTCGTAAAGGATTTTAGATTGAATTTCATATCATGAAGTCATCTTACGGTCACATTATACTAAGTGATTAAATAATTATCACACACTAACACAGTAGTGTCGATTGATTAATGTAATAATATTGTGTCAAGGCCAAGATTCCCAAATCGAGTTTAAAATAGTACGGAGATGCAAAGCTAGGATTAATAAATTAGTCTATACGCTGTGATCCAATTAAGTATTACGCAGTAATTGGTGTACATTTTTTTCTACTCCTCTAGAATTTGCGATCAGTCACATTAAATTTGACTATGATCAGATAGATGCAGTGATGAAGTTGTTTTGTGAGATAAGACCAAATGTCCCAGCCCCCCATATTAGATCAGCACATTGGCTCATTTCGAGCAGTGGTGCAGAGATTGGGTTTAGATAAGTTTTAAGATGATTTCTGTACTTTGATGAGGAGCGTTTTGCTTCTCCAGAGATGGTTGGCATTTTCAAGTAGGTATTCATGGATTTCTGAGACATTCTGAGTTACGAGTCAAACTTGGGTGCTGATGATACGACACTACATACGTACATAGTTAAATGTTAGCAATCATTGAAGCGCACATGGCCCGGTAGCTGGTGTAGATCATAAGCGATCTACTCGGTTAAGCACTACGGGCGCGGTCGGGTAGTGTGATGGGTGATCGCTAGTGGCAAATTAAATGCGCGTTTCCGTGCTTCGGAGGGCACGTTTAGCCGTCAGTCCCGGATTCTATCGATAGATAGCAGTCGTTAAACCTTTTCGGAGGCCTTATGGGCGGTTTGAAAACATCCGACAGCGGGTTGCCACTAACCCACCCACCTCCACCAATCCGCAGGAGCACGGATTGGAGCAGCGTGGTGGAGTAAACTCCAGGTCCACCCCAAAAAGGGGAGAGACTCGTGCCCAGCAGTGGGACGTATAATGGGTTGCCATTATTATATTATTATAATCACTGGTGAAAGAGTTCTAGATACGAAGCTTGAGGGCGTAAGTACAACGGCAATACCTAATCTACTTGCTGCTATTAAGGTGTTCTGCGTGAGTGACTATACGATGCGGCGCAACGCGACGCGAATAGTGCGAACGTGACGAACGCGAGCAATTCAATTATGTTATTGACCCTGCTTTCGACCTATATGCCAGTCTGCGGGGATGTGCGACATAAGACGGAACGCGTTCTTGTTTTGAGGACACCATAAACTTTGAGAAAAATCTATTGTACTGTACTTTGTCATGATTCACTTTGGAGTTGAAACGCTTTGTCCATGGGGCCCCAGTGCTCGTCTCATATTTGGAGACATTGCGAAGCATTTGGTCGACCAAAGAACTGCCCAACATTTCGACTAGACAATAAGCATTGCCATTCATAATGGCAACGCTGCCAGCCTTCTGGGAACATTGTCGCAGAACGATGGCGATGTGGATTTCTAATGCCTGTACATAACTGCTTTATTTATTAATTTTAACCCATCCCCTGTCCCATTGCAAACATAATAGCTTAAACAATGCACCTGCTCACATTTAATGCATGGGACTGGGAACCTGTTAAGATAGTATGTACATTGAATAGGTAAGAATTTAATTAACTTTGGGTCAGTTTTAGATAGATTACCTACATAATATATAATCTATATTATTATTACTTTTACTATTCGTAGCAGTTATTTACTGTAGAAAGTATAAAAATAATCGACTATTACGAAATGTCCAACTCAATCTACTTAAACATTATTCGGAGAAGCAATAAATATTGTTTGTTTGTTGTTTCAAATCAAACATTCAGTTCTATCCCGCAGATAAATTGATGGTTCCGCGAATTCCACTTACATTACACGAACATGAAACCCAAATGTCAATATTTCATACGAGAAACAAATAGATTGACGTTTATACTGAATCGTTACGAAATGAAGGCGACAAATGAGGTCATGTCCAAAGATATGTGTTGTATTTCCTATGTTCATTACTTACAATTACTGTAGTTGGGATTTCAATATAATGGTGGTAGAGCTCCAGCGATGGAGCTCGCGGGCGTAGGCACTACCGAATTACTTAATATACTTGCCGTTAAATGGTAGTGTTCAGCACTATCATGTTTCGGTCAGGTGGTAATGTACGGCTCTGTAATTTCCGGCACAGAGGCATTACACCTAATGCCTCAGGAGTGGTAACGAATTTGCATTTTGACCTCTGGTCATTGTGTGGGTGTCTATAGGCTGCAGTCATCACTTAACATCAATGTGAACTGCACGGATGTTTGCCACTTTTATTACATTCAAAAAAAAAATCAGAAATATGAATACCTAAGCTTCAAATAACTCGAGAGAGTGAATAGAGCTCCAAGGCGTAGGCACCACTTCATTACCTAATCTGTCAGATCAGCGCTATCGTGTTCCGGTTAGATGGAAATTTAAACAGAACACGACCTTTCTCTGGTCATGGCCACCATAGATTGCAGGGATGGAAACGCATCTGCATTTTGACCTCTGTTTTTTTGTAATATTATTTTTCGCAATAACACATGCGAGTGAACTTTAGAAATTAAAGGAAAAACGGAAAGAAAAATTTGGCTTCGGGCAGGAATCGAACCTGCGATGCGAACCTCAGGATAACCAGTCCAGCCGCTTTACCACTAAGCTACCAAGTACTTCGGTAGCTTAGTGGTTTTTTCGGTTTTTTTCTTTAATTTCTGTTTTTTTGTTGATGTTTATAAACTGCAGTCATCACTTAACATCCATGTGAACAAAATACAATGGGGTAATGGGTTCGATTCTCCGGTTGATAGTTATCAGAGATAACGGTGTCCTTTAACTATTGCTTCCATTTTTGTAAATTTCCTTTCTCGGAGTATGGTTGCTTGAAGATGTGAACAGGCTCGCCTCTGACATGGGCCAAAACGTAACCGGCGAATCGTTCATCTTTATATGTGTAATTTAATGTATACATTTACTACCTACCCCTTCTGGGATTACAGGTGTGAAGTCACGTTTATTGCCGTTCAATTAAACCGTCAAAACGCGAGAGATCGCCAGCGGCGAATGAACGATTGAAATCAAGTGTCATATTTTTCTCGCGACTAACTTATTATTTCGTAAGTACGTGACGGAATTAGTTATCTTATTAAACTTATTATGGAGTGAGCAAATAAACAGCATATTAATATTTATATTAATAACTACATACGTACTTAAATGAACAAGACAATATTTTACTCTGAAACATGACCTAATAGTATTTTAAAATAGGTAACTGACCAACAGTAAAATCACCTTATATGAGTCACACTTGATTCATACAATAAATTGTTATTGAGACAATGTACTAAATTATAATTGTAATGTTACGTGTTTAATTCGTTCAGTGACCTCATTCTTACTTACACACAAAATATTTACAATTTATGGAAAGTCCTAGGGAATCCTATTAATTAATTCATTACGTATGTTGTACATACGACAAATTTTGCTGTAGCTATCCTGCAGACGTATCTTCACGCCTGTAATCCCCGGCAGAGGTAAATGCGTGCATTCAAGCAAACCATGCAAAAATCCATGATTCCCCAGTTACGCGAATTATTATAATATAGTAATAGAATAATTTATGGTCCACGTAACAAAAATACGCTGGTACAACGCATTCCGCAGTTTTAACTATTAAGGTCAATGTTAAACGGCCTACACACGACCCTAAAAATCTGTGGCGATATCGGAACAGTTGTGGTGGGGATGATCGTCCTTAAATCGTAAGCTCTCTGGAAGCGTTACAATTCTGGTTACGATTTACCTACACATTTTTTTTACACCTATTAAGGGTACGATCTCTGGTCCTCCCTACCACTGCCCCGATATCGCCTCAGATTTTAGGGTCGTGAGTGCCGGTCGTAGGTATAAACCTGTACGACACAGGTTTATACCTACGACCCGTTGTACACATACAACACATACACAAACACCCAGACCCGAAACAAATATCTGTAGGGCATACAAATGTATGTCGCGGTGCGGGTACGAACTCGCGACCCTTCGAATCAAACGGTCATCTCACACAGCTGGACTAACCGGGTGATAGTTATTACGGGGTCATACATTACTATTTAACCGGGACACGATAGTGCTACGATTTGGCGGCAGATAGATTAGGTAGGTAATACGGTAATGCCTGCGCCCTCAATCGCCTACACTGGAACTTGACCACCATTAAACGTAACTTCACGCCTGTAATCCCCGAAGGGGAAGGCAGAGGTAAATGCATGCATTCAAGAATACATGCAAACACCCACGATTCGCCGGTTACGTTTTTGGCCCATGTAACAGGTGGCGAGCCTGTTGCCATCTCCGAGCACATTACCTAACTCCGAGGTACTGGGAAACTTCCAGAAAATGGAAAAAATCCTATAGAAGCAGACATAAAAGATTTTAAGCCGTTATCTCTGATAGCTCCCGACCCGGGAATCGAACCCAGGACCTCCAGCGTGGTAGTAGTGGCCTGCTACCACTAGGCTACTAGGGCAGTTACCACCATTAACTAAACTAAAATTATAATTAAACCAGTTTTTCATGCTAAAACTAAGACTGACCAACTTGACTAAAAAAGTGACTGTCCGAATTTGGTGTCAAGATTAGGGATCAGCGTGCATGTATGAAGATAATGATGAATGCTTTGATTATATACACGTCTAGATGGAGCGTCGCTTTACAAACGTCGCAAAAACAATGTCCCAACTCGAGAAGCCTTGTGTGCGTGTAACGCACACAAATACGTATATTTTATTCGCTTTACACACACTACTAAACTGGTGAATATGTTGCTTACTTGTGAATTTTTTCCCTAAAATAGGGAAAATTACCTTAAGTCGAGTTCTCTTTTTTCCTAATTTATGACATATCGCCAATATCACCATATTGTTGTGAAAACTGTTTGACTACAATCTAACAAAATTACCTACTCAAGATATAATTATTTTATTGTAAGATACCTATAATTATAATCTAACAAAGGAATGTACGTAAGGATATAATCTAACGGTCCTCTCAATGTTACGGTAGTATACAGATAATAATATAAATTCAACTAAATTCTGTCACAAAATTTACAATATTAGTAATTACAAAAACACGCCCAATTTTATATTGATTAATTTTAAAAATTATACCTACATAATTTAATCAGCATAATATTATTCAAATAATGCTACTCAGATTAAGAACAAAATGCATGTACAGCCTAGTTATAACCTTTATGCACATACAACATATGCACATACACCCAGACCCGAAACAAATATCTGTAGGCCATATAAATATTTGTTACGATGCGGGAATCGAACACGCGACCTTCCGGCTAAAACGGTCGTCCCACATCATTGGACTAACTGGATCGTCCCATAGTAGGTAGCTCCAGTTATTACTTTTTAGTTATTTTTATTTTTTTGATTGTATAGGTATAGCTTTAGTTTAGTTTTATTATTTCTGATTAGTTGTTAATATAAATTATTATTATTGTGGAGAAAAACAAATACATTTTTAAGAACAAAATCAAAATTGGTAGTTGGGAATTTACACTTAAAACACCTCTCTTTTTCCATCGGGGGTTAATAAAATAATGTATTCATGTACTTAAACATGATTTACATACATTTTATTTTGTAACTTCATATTTCACTGGGCAGATTTTAAATAAAAAACTGGCAACACAGTAAACATGGCGTTCAATAAATCTTACAATTCGAGATAAAATTAAATATTGTTGTTTTATTTCTAGCATTAATTTAGGACTATGGAAAGTGTACTTATCGATAATAAGAAATGTTTTTAGATGTTTTTATTCTTCCTTGGTAATTTCGGCACACTTTAATAGCGCAACTCGTCATATTGAAAGCACAGATGCGGACGTGTTCCCGTCACAATGACGGTGTCGCTACTGAGCGAGCGAAACGAAGATATCAGCTAACAGTTAACTGATATTTTTTTGGACGCTTAGGAACTCAAATGCTCCATCTAGACGTGTATATAATCAAAGGATGAATGTAGAAAAAACTTGGGGAGTGTGTAATACCATAGTACAAATACGAATAGTATGGAAACTACGTACAAATCGTTCAAAATGGCACACTGACACAAACATGCGCATCGACTGCCATCGACTCTCGATGTAGCGCGTGTCTCAGTACTGCAGCACCGCGAGAACCGCTTAGAGGCCTCGTCCACAGTAATTTGCAATCTATTTACTGTGGACGAGGCCTCGTCGATGCGCATGTGTGAGTGTGACGTTTCAAGGTTTTGTACGTAGTTTGCACACTATTCATATTTGCATTGTGGTAATACTGTCCCTACCCCGTAAAGGTTTGGCGTGAAGATTCAAATATACATTTTTGATACGTGTTCCGGTCAGGTGGTAATATACGACCCTGTAATTTCCGGTACAGAGGCAAAACACCTTAGGCCTCAGGAGTATGGTAACGCATCTGCATTTTGACCTTGGTCTTTGTGTAAGTGTCTATAGGCTGCAGTCATGACTTAACATTAATGTAAACAGCATGCATTTTTGCCATTTCAATTAAATAAAAAAAGTAAACCTGTGTCGTGGTTGCCGTTGTATACACACAACACATATACAAACACCCAGATCCGAAACAAATATCTGTAGGCCATACAAATATGTGTCTCGGTGCAAGGATCGAACCCGACCCTTCGAATCAAACAGTCGTCCCACACCTCCGGACTAACCGGGTCGTCAACTAACTAACTGACTAACGTTCATAGCTTTAAAATAACTGAATTATGGAATGTCTCCTAAAAAAATTTACGAACCAGACACTTTTATTATGTCGTAAACTTTATAAACATTGTTTATTAATTTTATACCAAAGATCAACGTCTGCAACGCCGTGACGTTGAACTTGCAACATGTGCCGACATCCGCAGTTTTATTCATAGCCGAGCTTATTTCGTCTCGCTGTTTTATTTTCACAGATTTTTTTTACTATATATAATGGTGATTTAAAGAAGCAGTCATTTCAGGTTGATGGTTAGTGCTTACTGTAGCCTACACAAAAACCGGAGGGCAAAATTAAATTGTCAGTTTCGTTGTCACCCCCGTCACTTCGTAACTTCACGCGTGGAATCCCTAAAGGTGTTAGCAGGAAGGGAGACGTAAATGCATTCATTCAAGCATACATGTAAACACCCACGATTCGGTTACGTTTTTGCAAATGTAACAGGTCGCGAGCCCTTTGACATCTCCGGGCATATTACCAAACGCCGAGGTACTGGGCAACTTCCAGGAAATTTAAAAATCCTAATAGAATCAGATATAAAGGATATTAAAACGTTATTTCTGAAAAAAATCTCTTGCCTCCGACCCGGGAATCGAACCTAGCCTTTACCAGGCTACAGAGGCATGGTTACCGTGGTTAATTTTTAGTTAAAAAAACCTCGTAGAGTTAAGATATTATTATTTTTTATTATAAACAATTTTTATTTCTGTAAACGTGGCAAAAATACTAGGCTTTAAGTTTTTGGATAAATATCTGTACGCTGTAGTTTTCATTTTCATAAAACATGAACCGCCACTTTAGTGACATTAAAAGGCAAGTTTAAACATCAAAGGTATTTTCTTCATTATTTCAAACCTCTACCCAGTAATTTCACATAAAACGAACATTGGACCTAAATCAACCACGGTCTCATTAAGAAAATTACCACAAAATAGTTGCACCGAACTAATGAAGCAATTTTTATCGAGCACATTTAATTTTCCTTTCATTTCTTTCGCAAAAAAGTCTATTAGCTTGTGACATTTTCCAGTTTGATTTGCTTTTAAAAAAGTAGGAATATTATATTACGTATGTACCTACTGTTAGTGCCTAAAATATAGTAGGCATCATTTAAGGTGAAACAGGTGGTGTTTGTGCCAAATCAGGTGGTGTTTGTGCAAAAGCAGGTGATGTTTGTGCCAAATTAGGTGGTGTCTATGTCAAAACAGGTGCCTAATTGGAATTAGGTTGTTTACATTTTGAATCACACCTATTGGCTATTATAAAGATAACGACTCGAATGTTGATTACGAAGTCGAGTAATTGGGGGTATAAGGGGGCTTGTCAATGGTAAGAAGGGATCAGTAGAATTGAGTAGAATTGTGGTCGTCACCGTGGAATGAAGTGCTGTTAGTACTAGTTCAGTTGTTTAAGACGTGTTTAACACTACATATTAGTAGTCAGTAGTCAGAGCTAGCAGAGAATTAATAACGCTCTACAGAGCCAAAATATGCCTCTAGTCTAAACTAAGGCTCCTTCTTAGGATCGATATGCATATTTCTTGTTGAATACTGCAACTGCTAAATTACCTACTTGCACGATGGCATGGAAGTCTCTCCTGAAGATGGTAGTAGTAGAATTAGAACCTAAAGCTTAGTTACTGAAACTGATGAACAGTAGAGAATCATTTAATTCCTGCGTGTGTGTTTAATTGAATTTACTATTTAATTCAATAGTCTATATACACTTATTTGAAATCAGGTGTACTGAATTATTGAAGCAATTTTAATTTAACTTACGTTACGTTCGCAAAAAAGTCTATTAATTCGTAATATTACGGTGCTCTGTTTACTTTCCTTTACAGGTCACGCAACATCGTCGGTTAGATTGTCGATGGATAGACGTAAATTGTGCTTAGGCTTCGCATAGTTAACTCGAGGAAATCACTTTCCTAATGGCACACTATCCAGGCGCTGAGCGAAATTGGCATTAAAATATACAGGGATAAGGAGCAAAATACCAATGCGGTCTACAATCCGAAGCCTTGTATGTTGAGAAGACACTACAGTTTTTATTCCAAGTTGACTTTATAATTAGTAAGATTCTAAACGATTTAAGGACATATGAAAGGAAAACGAATTTAGACAGGATTCCAACTGGACATTGCAGAAAAATCGGTTCACGGAACTAATGATGCAATTTTTATGAAGCACATTTAATTTTTCTTTCATTACATTTGCAAAAAAGTCTAGTACCTTGTAATATTTTCTTGGTGCTGTTTACTTTGCTTTACAGGTAACGCAATATTGTCGGTTAGATTGTCGACGGATAGACGTAAATTGTGCTTAGGCTTCGCATAGTTAACTCGAGGAAATCACTTTCCTAATGGCACACTATCCGGGTGCTTGGCGAAACTTGCATTTAAATATACAGGGATAAGGAGCAAAATGCCGATGTATAATGACAATGCGGTCGCCAATTCGACAGAATGGGAAGCCTTTACTGTTTTGAACGTTAAGATCTCTACCTTGTAGATACCGGTGTGGTATCAAAACAATATAATAAACCTGCCGTGTGTGGGGCGTTTGAACTCAATAACATCAATGACTGGGCTTGGCAACTTCATAATTGGGTTTAGTTATGAAGCCACCATGCTCCGTCTTGCAGAGTACGGCTATATTATGAGTTAATAAAGCTACAAAATAACACCGTTTAAAATGTTTTATGTGTGCAAAGCTCGAAACCGTAAAACGTTCTGGGTAGCGACAGTATATTTGTCATGCAAAGTTGAAGAATTAATTGGTTTTTAATGATTCGTAATGTTAAGAAAAATTGATTCAGGCAGGATAAGTACCTAAACTCAAGATAAAGTCAAATTTTTCTTTCCATTTTTCTTTAAAAATAAAATATATTTCACAAGCATGTGTTAATGCGAAATAATATAAAACAATGTTTAGTAGATGTTTAACTGCCTCAGAAACCTAATGGTAGTAGGCCACTTCTACTACGCTGGGTTCTTGGGTTCGATTACCAGGTCGAGGGCTATTAGAGAAAAGGGAGTAAAATCCTTTATCTCTGGTTCTATTGTGATTTTTCCATTTACCAAATGCAAGTTTGGTAATATGCACGGACATTTTAACAGGCTCGCCACCTGTTATATGGGCCTAAAGGTAACCGGCGAATCGTGGGTGTTTGCATGTATATTTGAATGCATGCATTTACCTTCTACTTCGGGAATTACAGACATGAAGTTATGTTTAGTAGAAACCACTTAACATATTAATTTGTAGGTTATTTATAATATGTAACATTAGTGATGGTATAATAACTTATATGGTAGACAGGAACCTTGAAACTGATCTGGGGCTGTTGGAAGTACAAGGTTATTTGTAACTTACATAACAACCAGACAAACTTCTTCGCATTTGTCATTGGATTAAATTGTTTTGGAAAGTTTTATGACATTGTGCAAGATCACATGACGAAACAAGTTTTCAAACTTTCCTGTTAACTAGGTAAGTATCGATTTTCTTTTTTAAAAAATTATCTAATTTTAAAAAACTAGCAATACTCTTAAAATGAATAATCAAATTGCGTATAGTAAAATATGGTTCAATCATTACGGTTAAGGTATGAATGTATCTTCACGCCAGGTCCCTAACTGGGTTGGCAGAGAGTGTAGAGCGCCAGATATCCCGGTCCTGGCATACCTCTTGTGCCTCATCTACCTTCATCATTCTCTTCATACATGCACGCCGATTCCTAATATTTTTGACCGCACCATCAGACAAAACTCGACCTATTTGTCATGATAGGTCAGCCTTGGTGTTCCTTGGCCTCAGCAACCATCCACTTTCGCATTGTATATTTGTTTAGTCATTCGCTCATTCGACATTCTTTCTATATGCCCGAACCATCGGAGCATGCCGTTTTCATTTTTTTCAAGGTTAAGGGCGGATTAGACTATTTTTTCACATGCTCATTATGCTTTCATGCGTGAAACACAATTTCTAACATAGTCACTGTCTCAAATTATCAAAAGTAAACGGTAAATATCGTAGAAATAGAAAATATTATTATTTCGAATAGATACAGATACTTTCAAAACGTCAATAAATAAAATACCTAGAATGAATAACTATTACATATAGTAAAAGCAAAAACATATATTAATAGTAAATTAAAAAATAGTATTTAAACTACTTAGTTAAAACATAATAATCACAAAATTTTTCAATTTGTTCAATGATGATAAATGAATAAAAAGAAAAACTTATTCGTAAAGATCAAAGTTATTCACTTAGCAGAGTTCCAAGTGCAGTCACCACTGAGAAGAACTCCGCTATCCAACAAACTCAGTAAGATCTCTTTTAAATGAGAGCTTAAATCTAGTACAAATTATCGTGAAAAATCAAATAATGTGAACGTCAATAGCATAGATGCAAATAAACTGCTATCTACTAAATGTGATGTAGCTCCTGCAAACCAGAACAGACCAGTCCAAATGTTAGAACAAATGTTCTTGGGATTGATGTAGAGAGGCTGTCTGCAAGAGGTGATGCGCTAATTTCAATTAACCCTGTATAGATTCCCTAATCGATTCCAATGTCATCTATACAAATAAATAAAATTGGAGTGTCTGTTTGTAATATTAAAATAACCGCTTTTTACTAAATGTATGTTTACAAGGTACATACAGCAAAACAACAATTATTACCATTTTTGTCTATTTGTCTGTCTGTCTGTTTGGCGGGGCTATCTTGGGAGCGATTGGACCAATTTTGACGGGAATTTCACTGGCAGATAACTGATGTAATAATGAATAACTTTAACGTTTTTACTAGCTGCGCCAACGACTTTGTCCGGGTAGATACTGAACAATCATATTTTTTCTCTCGTGGACGGAGTCACGGGCACAGCTAGTCCATAATACAAATCGATCGACCTTGCGTCTTCAATCTTTAAAGTCTTCGGACCGCGGTAAAACAAAATATTTTTTCTGCTTATACCTAATAAATGATATGATCATAAAACAGGCCCTTATTTTAAGGATATCAAGGACAGTATTATTTGATTGTAAGTGATTGCTGTAGCCTATAGATACAACGCTAGAGATCTAAGATGCGATGCCACCCCTGAGGCCCTGCGGGCTGCTGGGCCGACCAAGGGCGCGACCCTATATAGTAATCTCAGATTTGGTAGAGATACAGGATTTTTTATGTGATGGTGGTGGCAGACAAGCATGCAGTTCACATGGATGTTAAGTGACGACTGCAGTCTATAGACATCTACACAATAACCAGGTCAACATTCAGATGTGATGCCACCCCTGAGGACTAAGAGCTTTTATCTCCGTGATACTCTTATTACGGTGCCAGTCATTAGCATCTAACCGGAGTACGATAGTGCTGAACACTACCATTTGGCGGCAGATAGATTAGGTGCAGTAGTGCCTATGCCCTCGAGCTCCATCACTGGAGTTCTACCACCAGTAAAAAAAGGATGGTATGAATCATCCATATCTTAAACTCCCGCGTTAAAGCAAATCCAAAAATCTTCTCTTCGAGATACATTTTAATAGGAGACTGGACTACTATACGTGGGCGTGATAATAAAAAGCTGCGCATGGCAAGAGTGGTGTAAGCCAGTTCTAGTTCAAATCGTTTATATGAAATTATAGAAGCAATGAAACGAGTTCTTCAATGCCACACAAGTTAATACCTTTTATTCAACCTTTAAATCGGAATCTGATAGTATGTTTTTATTAACTATGCAATGAAGTGGCAAACAAGCATACAGTTTATATTGATGGTAAATAGGTAAAACCACCTGAGCGGTACAGCTGAACACTACCATTCAGCGGCAAATAGTTACGTAATGCAATGGTGCCTGCTCCAGCCAGCGCCGTCATTAGCGTTCTACCATCAGTCAAAATGTCAACCATATAGTACGTTTATCAATATGCTATTTTACGTTAGGGTACATTTCATAAACCGGCCAAGTGCGAGTCGGAGTGAAGGGGCCAAGGGCTGGTCTTCAATAATAAGCGGGTTGTATCAATAAATAAGCTTTATTGCCAGAATTACACTAGCACATTTCACTAAAGTGACCGTAGTGTTACGCTGTCCGCTGTTCGTCGAGGTCTGTCGTGGCGGCGCTAGTTGCGGGCGTTGCACGGGCGCCTAGCGAAACCGGCTCCGTCGCGTCTCCCGCACCGCCGTCCCCGGGGTGGTCCACACGTGCGTCATAGGCGCGGACACGGAGTCTCGGAACTAATGCAGTACTATACGCCCCTGCTATGTCTGCTTCATACCCCAAAAAATTGCGCAAAATCCTGCCTTAAACTAAAAACTTAAAAAAATATCTAAAAACATTCTCTTTTCAATATAGGAAACTCCTAGCACTTGTAGTAACGAAATTTCATACTAATTAATAACACCCAAAACAACTCCTTAGAGTTCGAATTTTACATAATCATAGCGGGCATCTACGTCCTTAAAAAAACCTCATGCAAAATTTGAAACTCCTAGCACTTGTATTTCCTGATATTTTTTGAAAAGTGGGTGACCTTTTGCTGTTAGACTAATTAAATGAAAATTAATGTTTACCGCCTATCTGCCAAAAATCGGCGTATCTGTAATATTAAATTACAAAGCCTATTAATTAAATCACATACAGACTAATACTATAAAGAGAAAAGATTTGATTTTTTGTTTGTTCGTTTGAATTGAAAAGGCTTCGAAACTTCTAGATCGATTTGAAAAATTATTTTACCATCCTGCATACCCAGCTGTTTGCTTGTATGTTTGAATTGAATACCTAGTAGGCTCCGAAACTACTAAGCGGATACGTATAACTCTTTCAACATTTCATAACCTATTTATCGAGGATATATATATATATATATATATATATATATATATAACATCACGGTAAGATGAATAGGAGAGGATCAGCAATAAAAAATATTATGAAAACGCCAATAATTCTGTGATGCAAGTAGCTTCGCGGCTAATGTTGACGACCCGGTTAGTCCAGCGGTGCAAAACCACCGTTTGATTCGAAGGGTCGCGGGTTCGATCCCCGCACCGGAACAAATATTTGTATGACCTACAGATATTTGTTTCGGGTCTGGGTGTTTGTGTGTGTGTTGTACAACGGCATCCACGACACAGGTTTATATAATACCTAATGTGGAGCTGTGAGTGTAAGCGTATTTTATTTTATTTTTTATGTTAATTGTACCCGAGTGAAGCCGGGGCGGGCCGCTAGTATTATTAAATGCGTCGTAGAAATCGATACGTATAACTCCACACAAAGTAAGTACCCTTGTAATTCCAGGAGAGTTGGCAAAAGTTATTTGTCAACTCAGAGATATTCGATATTTATTCTCTTAATGATTTTAAGTCCTTTTAATATATTCTACGACAAGGTAATTAACTTCATCAGGCACATTTTGAAGCTCTGGACGTATTGTTTAAGGTTAAGAATTTAAAGATTCAATTTCTCCAACGATTACACAATTTGAAAGGAGATGTTGCAAAAATGTATGGACCGCCGGCCATGTACAAACACAATATCATTAACAGGCAAAATCAATATAAAAACGTTTTTACTGCATATATTCACTTATTAAGCTTTGTTTGCAGTTACAAAACATTATTTGCAGTTAGAATTGCAACTCAAAACCAACATGGCGAATATGGCGGGCGATGTCATTTTGACAAATTCCACTAATAATCATATTGAATATGATAAAATCGTTTGAATTAAATGTAGCTGTAACTCAAATATATTCTTGAATAAATTAATTCGAATTTTTTTCGGATTCTTCCTTAATTTACCTTTATTTTTTATTTTTTTGAGGTAGTGTACGAACCAGAGCCGAGCTCGCAACATCTCATTTACTTAACACAATCAAAAGCAGAAGAACGATTTACTATCAAAGTGGCAAAACGACTTACTCCTCAGGAATGGAATTGTAATTGTTGTCATCTCTGGGGCCCGACCGCCTACCGCAAATGCTTTCGTTTAGGACGTTAGCTTGTCAATTCGGTACAACCTATTAGAGCATTTTGCTCTCAAGAACCTATATACTTGCGGACGAAAACACTTCCATAAAAAGTTAGGCGGTACGAAACTAACAAGATGATGTAATAATCGAAAGTTAAACGAAAGCATTTGAGTTAGGCGGTAACCCCCCCAGTTTAAAAAAAAAACTGAAAGTTTTTGTATGTTTAAGTGGTTTATTCCTGAGGTTACTTTTGTAATGTAACTAAGGTGGCAAACAAGCATGCAGCTCACATGTATGTTAAATAAAGACTGCAGAAAAATCAGAAGTGAAAATGTGATACGTTGCCACCCCTGAGACCTAAGCTGTTATGTCTCTGTGATACTTATTACGGGACCATAGAGATATAGAGCAACACCGGAGGGGAGTAGCCCTAAGAAGTTTTTCCCACGTTAGTACAAGCCCAAATGGGCCTACACCTGGCGCCTAGATGTTTAAATGTGTGCGTGAAATTGTTTCTGTATTTTGTTAAAGTCAAGGTGTGAGTTTCGTAGTAATAGACGATTTTTGTAGTGTGCGTGTGTGTCGCACGTATTTCCCCCCGCAAAAAATTACAGACTGTTTTGCATCGGTAATAAACGCTGTGGCTACTCCCCTCCCCTGTCAAGAAATGGCCGTAAGTATTGGGTGGGTTAGTGGCCAACCCGCTGTCGAATGTTTTCAAACCGCCCATAAGGCCTCCGACAAGGTTTAACGACTGCTATCTATCGATAGCAATCAGAACCGACGGCTTAACGTGCCCTCCGAAGCACGGAAACGCGCATTTAATTTTGCCACCAGCGGTCACCCATCACATTACCTGACCGCGCCCTCAGTGCTTAGCCGAGCAGACCGCTTACGATCCACACCAGCCGCCGGACCATGCGCGCTTCAGTCTCTTATAATACTGAAAGCTAAAAACGCAAGACATCAACTTCAATAGGAGACGCTGGATTGACAATCAACCTTGTTCCACTAGGTAGAAAATCAACAGTCATAAAAATTAGCAAAAAATATTTAAGCTCATCAGTGAGCCATGAATGAGATGATATTAATTTATTCATACTATAAATTACTTATTATATAGTTGTTTATACTCATAACTTTGTGAACGCGTAACTACTCGTATTAATGACACCAACCGGAACAAATAAACGGCAAATTTTACATTTTAGAATAAGCAAGATAATAATCTGATTATGCTTTTGACCGTGAACTCGTGGTAAATTATCAAATAATGCAGATGCCCACTACTAGTAAAACATCACCTTTTAATGTTATGATGGTACCAAACAGGCATTCAGTTCACGTTGTTGATAAGTGAATAATGCAGCCTATAGACATCTACACAAAAGTGAAGATTAAAATGTAGATGCGTTGCCACCCGACAGTGAAGCATAAGCTTATTTGTCTCTGTGATAGTTACTGTTATGGGTTCATACACCGTCATATAACTGGAACATGGTAGTACCTAACACTACCATTTGGCGGCGAGTAATGCAAAGTTGCCTATGTCGTCGAGCTTTAAGCCTGGAACTCTACCACCAGTGACAATACAATATGAAACTTCTCAAATCTGTATCATTTTCTCAGCAAAACTAGCTACAAAATGGTTGCCTAAGGCAAAGTCGTAGTTTAGTACTACTTTATAAAAAACTAGCTGTTGCCCGCAGCTTCGCCCGCGTGGATCTCGTTTTATAAATATTTTTTCCTGAATTTTCTTTGCTATAAACCTCACGGAGCCTGAGACCTTTCCAACGAATGCAAAACCGTGGAAATCGGTTGGTGCGTTCTGGAGTTATAGCGTCAGGAAGGAAAACCCGACTTATTTTTATAATATAGATAATTAATCGCTTCCATAATGCATTTATATAAGGACATTTTAATTATCATCAACAGACGCCACTTTTTATGAGTCTTATACAAGGAAACTCCTTTACTTTACTAGAACCATAAAAACATTATTAATTTACAACGCATGTTATAAATTAATTCCTCGCCGCTCCTGAGCTCTACAGATAAGAATTTTACAATATTTTAGTACCTATTAGTAATATCAGCCTTAAGTGGTTAACCGATTGTTATGCCAGGCCATATTATCTAGATTCAAAATCTGACGAATTTAGCACTTCCTTTTTTTTCGTAACATTTCTTACGCATTGATTTTGACGCCTTAATTGAGATCTTAGTTCTCTTCTGTTCTCTGAACACAGCCATCGTAAAGCATCAACAAAATGTGGTTTAAGAACTTTTATTTTCTCAAAAGAATTACATCAATTCACTTACTGAGAAAAATCTTCTAACATGTAAAACAAAGAACATGATGAGTATACAATTATTAACAATTACAAACAAATATTATTTTGATTTCGGGTACATTTAAAATAAAACAATAACAGTCGACAGTTTTGCGTACTTGATCGATAAACCACAGATACAAAGTGCGCTAAGCGTAGTTTAAAACTAGATATGTCTATTTACATTTAGTGGGAAATTTGCAGATGTGTTGGGATTTTAAGTTAATTTGGATTAATTATAAGAATATATATATACTTATAAAGTTTTTAGCAGTTAATATATAATACCAACTTAAAGTATTTAAGCGTATAATGTAAATACCAGCGCCGGATTACCAATGCACAATGCTAGACCTTTTTGAACAATTTGAACCTAGGTGGATCAAATACGCCGAAAAGGTCGTTAACTTAACCTTAATTTACTTCACACAATTCATGTTATTTTTACTGTATTTTTTTTCTTTTAAGTTGCCTTTTAGTCACACTAAAAGGAAACTTAAAAGAAAACTTAAAGATCAATGGTTGTGATAATAAATAAATTTTCTTTTTTGTTTTCTCTTTTTGATGATAGTTGAGTAAAACATTTACATCACTGCTGAAGATATTTGCCTTAAGAGTGCAATCAAGCATGACCTCATCCACCATGACGTTGTTTTCGCCATTTGACAGTGTCAATTTTCTTGAGTCTTTCCTCTTTCTGTGATGTAAGTCAAGTCTAATGCTCTTGAATATTTTAATTAAATCGGTCACCAAGTTATGCCCCTGGTGCGATACGGGTGCGGGTCAATTGTAATGGCAATCAGGGTTATATCTTAGGATGGAGCCCCTTCTGCGCTCACCGATTGGCCGGTGAAGTTGACTAGTGCTGTAGTGCCTAAAAAGGGCTACATCATATACACATGACATTGTTCTTGTCAAGTAGGCAAATGACGTCAGATATTTTATGAAGTTTAAAATGGTAGTAGCAATTGGTCACTACTTTCTTTGAAAGTCAGCTATGATCATCAGTATCATCATAGCCGGAAGATGGCTACTACTTTTATCTAGCAGTAGTCTACTCTAAGATGTCCACAACGGGCCTTCCTGCGCCGCCCTCAAACAGCTATTGCCCGCGACCTTTGTTGGTACACCTCGTCAGCCTCTCCATCTTTGCTTCCTCTTTCTACGTGATTGTCATCGTCAGTAGCGTGCCTGATAGAGCTTTGGATTGCTATACATAATGTTCATTTATAATATTATGATGCGCCATGAGCATCGCCAAGAGCATACACCAATTTACCATGACAATCCATAAACACAGTTTCATTTCATAATTTATTTGCAATGTCTTGATTCAAGAATGTGGAAAATCGATTGATGATGCTTAAGATCTCTATAGTATCATGATCAAAATAATAAAGCAAAATAATAGTACGTTAAAATTAAGGACGTAGAAACTGCCCTAAAATTTTAAAAATTGAATTGCCTCGTCGGTCGTCATGAAACGGTGTGATTATAACTTCGAAAATAATTATGGTTTAAGATTACTTCATATAAGATTAATGTCATCGCGATAGGAAAATTATTATTAGTCGCCCTACAAAGGTAAACACGTTGGTTGCGTCATGCTGTATCTCATATAGTTAAACAAATTAATTGATCAAATTTATAAGCTATTTAATAATAGTTTTGCATCAAATTTAAACAAGTCGTTTTTAAAATGTTAATTCGAAAGAATGGAATTTATAATTTTATAATTAGTCACTATAAAAATGAAAAACACATGACATGACATCCATAAATGACGTTTTTAAATAATATTTTTGATTGGAATAAAATAATTTGCACGGATTTATCTCGAGTATATTAAAGTAAGCTCTATTCAGTTTCTGTGGTCCCAAAAGCGTAGTTTTTCGAAAACCTAAAACATATCATATTATTCTACTTGAATGGGGACCTCGGTGAGTCGTGAACCCTCTAAATAAAATACTCCGAGAAACGGAACCCTTATTTGTGACACGCGCCTGGCCAATATTTACTAGAAGAAATACAACGTATTCAGTAAAAAATTAAGGTTTCCCTTGTTTAAAATATCTATGTCGAAGATTGTTGGCGCCCTATAAAAAGTAGCAACAATGACAATTAGAACTGTTTGAGTTGTCTCACGGTATGATCACAGCTGCATCATCATTATATTGTCAAATCGCCGAATCATAGCCCACCCACCCACAACGAATTGAGACAAGAGTCCTTCCTCTGGGAGACATGTTTAATGAAAACGTGTCATTTGAGGCGCCACGTTTGTTAGGTTCCGCACGACAAAAAAAAAAATGAACCTTAAAAGAATCACTCGTGTTTCTATGTTTGTCATTGCCAATTTCTTCAAAGCTGTTCGGCCGTTTAGTAGGCATATGTATAATATATAATACCTACATGTACGATAATCAATTTTTCAGGCGACTTCGTCGTTAGAAGAATTGATTTCCATTATAAAAAAAAGTTTTGAACTATGATTGTATAAGCAGCCTCTAATGATAAACCAAACATGTTTAGTAATAAAAAATAAATAAATAGACAGTTAACAAGTTGTGATAGTTTTGAACGTAGGCGAAAATTCAGCATTCTTTCCTTATAATCTTTGTCCGAATTTTCCGATAATTGTCTGAACTACTAATCCAAGAATTTTAAAGACAAAGAAAGGTACATATAAAGTCAATAGTATTTAAAAGAACATTGTAAAAACTTTTTGTCTTTAAAAACACTTTAAGATTTTTTTCATTTGTACGGGACTCTGAACGCGAGTCATATTCGTACTTAGCGGGCTATTTTTTATTGTTTACGCCTACAATTACTTCAAGCTATAGTTATGTACTCGAATTTAGATGAAAAAATGGGTCAAGGCTTGATTTCAAAATTACTTTGTCTGACTTCGGTCTTAATTGAGTAATTTTCATTTAGTTCTTTATTGAGAACTGAATTGAGAATTGTGGCGGAAAGTTTTATTAGAACTAGGTGATTGCAATTATCATAACAATTTTGTGATGTGCAATCTTATGGCTAGAACATCCTCTAGACCTGGACCAATTATGTGATAAATGTCTGCAGGGTACACTTTAATCACTGCCATGTGACGCTTGTTGTATCCACTTCTCAGTTTTACCTTATGTACTATCTATAGTTGCTACGTTAATAAATGTCTTTCAATAAGAACTTGCATTGAAAATGGAACAATGGCGATCGAGCCATTCCAATGGGGTGGTAAGTGCAATAACGCAGAATGGACTGCAGCGTCCTGCGATAAAACATCGCATCTGCAATCACCAATTTGCATGGTGATTATAGCATATTATCTTTCTTCTGGGAGCTTTGGTCAAGCAGTCCTCTTCGGCTGAAAAGATGAAAAAGAATGTATCTATAGATGATGCGCATTGTATTTTTTATTGTTTGAAAATGGCAAACAAGCACACAGTCATAAGTGATCAGTAAAAACTGTGGCCTATAAACATCTACCTTCACACAATTCAAACATTTTTATGTCTATTTATATGTCTCAGGAGTGCCAACGCTCTTGTCCGTCGTCAAAAAATAATTGCTATCAATCAAACGACTCATATTTCGCCTTCGATGACGTAAAATTATTGACAATCGCTTCAATTTCTCAGTAAACGATTATCATTATGTAAATTTGTCCTGCGGTTGCCTTAAATATTATAAAGAGAAGTGCCACCCGAGAAGAAGTGGTCACCTTCGCCCATGGACATTTGTTACCAACGCTAGGGTTGTCAACGTGCTCCCCAGTCACCTTCGCCCATGGATACTTGTAACCAACGCCAGGATTGTCAACATGCTTCCCAGTGTTGCCAACTCCTATAGTCAAAAATATTACATTTTGACCTGAAAATTATGTTTTTGTCCGGCATATTTATCGTACACACGACAATATGCATAAAAATAAAAATTAGAAGAACAAGCAACCAAACAGAACGACTTTATGACTTTACCCTGCGTGGCCTCTAAAAATACATTCATTATCGTACATCGTACTGTAGTCTAAATTATCGTACGCCCCCCATAATTATCGTACAGATAGGCAAAACTGGCGCTTCCCGATCACTAAGAATAAAAATCATACTTTTATCGCTCCATCTGCTCAATAACGCGAATCAATCCAAGCCGGCTTTGCTAAACATCGAATCGGCGATGCGTTATCGGCCATTGATTCGGCGATGACACGGTGAACTCGATAATGACGGATGTACGGATCATTAGCACACGTTTGTAGTTCATCGTTGTCACAATTTGTTCCATTATATTTGGTGGTCCTGAATTAAAGCACTGGTTGCATAGAGCTCGCGATGTGATGAAATGGATTTTTTTATTTACTCTCTACGTGAGATATTGGTTTTCGTATGACAAGTAACTGATCTATAATTAATATACTTGACGTCGTTACTATGACTTGACGACCCGGTTAGTCCAGAGGTGCGAAACCGCCATTTGATTCGAAGGGTCGCGGGTTCGATCCCCGCACCGGAACAAATATTTGTATGGCCTACAGATATTTGTTTCGGGTCTGGGTGTTCTGTGTATGTGTTGTATGTGTACAACGGCATCCATGACACAGGTTTATACTAATACCTAATGTGGAGCTGTGAGTGTAAGCGTATTTGTTTTTTATTTTATATTTTATTTATGACTGATCATATTATTATAATGGCAACCCATTATACGTCCCACTGCAGGGCACGAGTTTCTACCCTTTTTGGGGGGAGGCCTGATGCCATTATTATAAGGAAAAGTCACTTACCACAATCTTTAAGGACTTATACTTATGGATAGTAAGGTATAATATAATTATTGTTATGCTCACACTGTGACTTCTTTATTTGGTGCTACATTTTGTGAGAATTTTCTTTACTTAGTGAAAATTTTGCTTCAGTGTACAGGAACAACTGTCGACGCGTTTGTGAAATTTTTATTGAAAGTCAGACTTTCATTCAAAGTAAAGTGTAGTATGCCCTGCGAATCTCACTCGTAGTCATAAAAATTACTATTGTCACCCAATCTGTACTATAATTACCTTTGTTCATCCCATTCCGGTGTACCGTGAACATTAACTGACTGTTAATGACACGGTAAACTCGATAATGACATCAGGATATACTGATCATTAGTACACGGTTATACGTGAATTAGAACGCCCTTTGTTACTATCTATCCCATTATATGTAGCTATACGACAGATATACTGATCAGTAGCACACGGTTATACATGAATTAGAACTCCCTTTGTTACTATCTATCCCATTATATGTAGCTATTCTGAATGAACAAAACATGTAGCATGTAGCTTTGGTCAAAATAAAGGTTTTTTTTAATTTTTATTTGTATTTTTTATTTCATTTATTTATTATTCTGAATGAAAGCATTCACTTCATTGATTTTTTTCTCTTATTTTCTAAAGCCAAGGTGATTTTCTCTTGTGAGGCAATTAAATTATAAAGAAAGTAATACTGAAACTGTGTCATATATATGAGGAAAAAAAACATAGTTTTTATAACTACAAAAAGAATTCCCCTTGCGTTGGTTTAATACGTTTTTGTGTTTTCTATGACAAGATCGTCAACAAAATTTGAACTGTGTATAACAACTAATTCTCAAAGGTAAAATAAAAGACACTGTTATCATTCAATTTGTATTATACTTATAACCTTGGGTCATACAAAGCCGGTGTACCGTGAACATTACCGAATCAGCGACGCGTTATCAGCAAACGATGCGTTAATGACGCGGTAAACTCGATAATGACAATGGGGTGTACAGATAATTAGCACACGTTTATACGTGAACTGGAACTATCTTTGTTACTATTTGTCCCTATGTAGCCGTCCTCAACTAAATGGCTAATATTTTGGGCTTTCATTGCGGGTTTGCCTGTAAATGTTATAATATTTGTAATAATAATAATATGACAAATCATCGAAAGTCGAGAATAAAGCTCGTAGGGAGTTGATTTGTTTTTCCTATATCCTAAAACTATTTTAAAAAAGGTAATTATTTTACATACTGTCACAGTGGCCCATAGCAATAACCTCCCTACTCTGCAAAGTCATGGAGCGTGTGATCAATACACAGCTGCTGCAGTACCTGGAGGATCATCAGCTGATCAGTGACCGCCAATATGGCTTTCGTCAAGGCAGATCTGCTGGTGATCTTCTAGTATATCTCACGCACTATTGGTCTCACGCCTTGGACAAGAGTGGGGAGGCATTGGCTGTAAGCCTGGATATTGCTAAGGCCTTTGACCAGGTCTGGCACGGGGCACTTCTCGCGAAATTGCCATCTTACGGTCTTCCCGAGAGGCTATGCAACTGAACAGCCAGTTTTCTGTCTGAGCGTTTTATACAGGTCTTAGTTGACGGTCAACGCTCAGACAGACTACCTATCAACGCTGGTGTGCCGCAAGGCTCTGTGCTATCTCCCACGCTTTTTCATCAATGAAATGTTGGAGCAAAACTCCAATTTTCATTGCTATGCGGATGATAGCATGGGAGATGCACACTATACAAGCCGTGCAAATGCCTCTCGGACACTTATCGAAGAAAGCAGGACTAGACTTGTGTCTGAAGTCGAGCACTCTCTGGAGCGGGTCTCAGATTGGGGTCGACTCAATTTAGTGCAGTTCAACCCTTCGAAGACACAAGTATGCGCGTTCGCCGCTAAAAACACCCCATTCATTGTAGCACCACAGTTCCAGGGCACTCCACTTGCCATTGGTAAGAGTATCGGTATCCTGGGCGTTGACATATCGAACGAAGTGCAATTTGGGAGTCACATTGAGCGTAAGACCAAGTTGGCATCCAAAAAGTTGGGGGTGCTTAACAAAGCGAGGCAGTATTTCACATCGGGGCAGCTACTACAGCTTTATAAAGCCCAAGTGCGGCCCCATCTGGAATACTGCTCTCATTTGTGGGCGGGAGCCCCCAAGTACCAGCTTGGTCCACTTGACTCCCTACAAAAACGCGCCGTTCGTATTGTTAACGATCCGGGACTTACAGACAGGCTCGAACATCTGAGCCTGCGCAGAGATATTGGTAGTCTGTGCGTGTTATACCGTCTCTACAATGGTGAGTGCTTCTAATGTGTCTCTAAAGCGTGCATCTTACAAACATTATTTTATATTCTCTCGGTGTTTCATATTAATATAGGTAGTACACACAACGTTCACAAGACAATCAAATAACATTTAGACAGTAATCTTTAATGTCATATCTTTAAAGGCGTATGAGGATTATGATTTGTGTTTACAAAATTGTTAAGTATCTTCAGTATAGGCAGAGAATGTGTAATAATACTACGTCTAGAATGGACACTTCGACGTCCCGCCCGATTTTCCCGCCTCACCCAACCTCCTCCCCTCTTATGGGCAACGGTTGGTATTTTCTAAGTGCTACGCACACAGGTGCACGTGTAAATACACGTCACTGATTGATGTCCCTGCAATAGAGACCAAATTAATTAAGCGTTTCTATGGAATTTTGGCGGAGTGTCCGCGGTGTGGTATAGGTGATACAATGAAAAAGGTGGTAATATTCAAATTCTCCAAGAAACAAAATTGGAAGTAACTCGTCTATTGTACATGAGATTAAGGGAGGACCTCGTTTTTACTCGACACGGCACCCTTCATTTGGGATGAGGAATCGCTCAATTCGCTCATTCCACAAAGTGCGAGTTAGTTATACTCGATTGATAATAAAACTGTAAATTACTAATTTGCCCATCGTAACCTCGAGGAACACGCGTAATTATGTAAAATAAGTATTGTCGAACGAGTAGAGAATTACTACGTTCTGTATATCCTACATCGAATCATTGAGGAATGAGGTGTTACAATTTTGAAATTCGATAAACTCAGACGGACGGATGGATATGGCGAAACTATAATCCTTGCCGCTTTGTATAGCTACAAAGCGGCAACGGCAACGAATTAGTTCATAAAATTAATATTGTAATACTACGCTAAGTTTCAAACCACGCATTGTTGAAAGGTATAAAATTTTGTTTTAACATAATACTGAATAGCCTAGTTTAACAATCAATACTAGGCTTTCAACGTCGATTATGGTTGTGCATATAATAAAAATAATAAATCCTTAGATGAAAATAATTAATATCATCAACATGGGCTTTTTATAGGATAAAGTATATTATTATCCTTATGCTAGGTACGTGACCAATTAATTATTTACCTAATTACTATTTGTGGTTATCTTAGTACCTACTTAAATATTAAACTGCGTACTATCCTCAACATAATACTAATCATAAACTGGGGATAATAAAAGATTCAAATATTTTATAAAAAATTTGTACGGCCCTGTAATTTCCGTCATAGAGGCCTCAGGAGTGGCAACGCATTTGCATTTTGAATTTTTGACCTTGGTCTTTGTGTGGGTGACTATAAGTTGCAGTCATCACTTAAAATCAATGTGAACTGCATGCTTATTGTCCACTTCCATTAGATAAAAAAATATGAAAAATTATTTACGAACAAATTAAACACGATTCCTACGAACCTACTTTTTAGAGTTCCGTAGTAAACAAACCCTTATAGTTTCGCCATGTCCGTCTCTGTCTGTCTGTCTGTCCGTCCACGGTTTAGCGCGAAAACTATTGGCACTAGAGACTTGAAACTTAGCACAAGTAAGTAGGTATGTAAGTGGTAGAATAAAAACGTGAAATAATTTTTTTTACGGTACCACACCTACATGTAAATCGCGGATATTTTTTTTATTTTTCGTTTTCTATATAGGTAGTGTGGTATATCGTTGGATAGGTCTTTCAAATTTTTCGATTTAGTTAACCGTTCGTGACTTATTAAGCTTTACAATTTTCGTTAGATTCAAGTGCCCTCCCCCCCCCTCTACCAACTAAACGGCTGTTGTTAGAAATTCAAACGTTACGGCAATAGTAGCTACATATAACGAAATAAAAGGAAAACTATCATACTTAAGTTGGCTTAACAAGTTTGTGAGTAATTTGTCGACCAAATTTATTTTATTCAAACATTTTGAGGAACTCCATAGAAGTTGAGTATTTTTTTTCATTACATTATTCAAACCTAAAAACTATGGAACCCTACACTGCGTGTGGTCTGACACGCACTTGACCCGATTTTAAGTGTAAAACGTATGCTAGAACTTTCAGTAAAGTATGAGTTTTCACAGTTCTAAGCGTAGGTCTGTGAATCTCTTCCTTCGACCCCAAGTCTACTATCCTATTAAGATGTAATATATAATATAAATACCATGTATAAATACCATGGCATGAATATCGACATCTTATTTTCGTTGCCGATTTAAATAGTTTGTTAAACTATAAAAGTTTT
This sequence comes from Macrosoma leucophasiata, assembly GCA_036365455.1. Taxonomy (NCBI): domain Eukaryota; kingdom Metazoa; phylum Arthropoda; class Insecta; order Lepidoptera; family Hedylidae; genus Macrosoma; species Macrosoma leucophasiata. The sequence goes on from JAWQUS010000024.1 coordinate 15,547,977, forward strand.
TATATTGGCGCAACTATAATACATAGATATACCCTACCGCGGACTTTTCTATACATAATAATGTGGTCTACAAAATCGTAGTACATTATTTTTCTCCATCATCAATAGTTATTGCAGCGCACGCCATTTAAGGTATTTCAATAGTGATTTTTATCGACGGTGGTTTATGTTATTGAAGTTTTCGCAAGGATCTCTATTTTTTTTCAAAATAAAATATAGCCTATGTTACTTTGGAAAGATGTACATTCATAATAGTGAAAGAATTTTTAAAATCGGCCCTTTAGTTATTGAGCCTATTCAAAACAAACAAACAAAAAAATACAACCTCTTTATAATATTAGTTTAGATTTAGATTTAGAAGGTCTGTTACAGGTTGAGTGTTGAGCACTGCCGAGAAGCGGATAAAAAATTCTGTACCCAAAGGTCGGAAATAAATAGTAATGTAAGTATAAACATTGTTTCGTTTATGATGTTAAATGCAAAAATATAAAACAAAAACAATAGTTTTTTTTTTATTTAATGGAAGTGGCAAACAAGCATGCAGTTCACATTGATGTTAAGTGATGACTGCAGCCTATAGACATCCACACAAAGACCAAGATCAAAATGCAGATGCGTTACCACTCTTGAGGCCTAAGGTGTTATGCCTCTGTGCCGGAAATTACAGGGCCATACATTACCACCTGACCGGAACACGATAGTGCTGAACACTACCATTTAGCGGCAAGTATATTAGGTAATGCGGTGGTGCCTACGCCCGCGAGCTCCGTCACTGAGCTCCAGTAAAAATCGTAACATCACTTATAAATTAATATGAGTTCCTTGGCAGTATCTTCTAATCTATAATCGAGTAACAGGTCATCTACATTCTGACTCCTTTTCTCTCTAAAGATCAAGGTTAATTTTATTGTAATGTTAGTCCGAATGATATGTTAATTCAAACGCTACATAATCTTTATCTTATTGCTTAATATGCAGGTAATGCAGGAGTCATACGTTATCTACGACAGCTTACCAAAGCTCACATTCAATTTCACGCTATATGCATATTTCATAGTATTATCAGTTATACATTGAACGACGCCGCGAGTGGACGCTGCGCGTGCGCATTTATTTTCGCACTACGAATCTGTTTGCGAAAAACGATTTGTAATATTTTTGTAATGTGCTAATTGTGTGATCTTAAGTGTTGTGTGTTGAGAAAAGTATTGTTTTAATTTTGCAAACATGAAGTATATTTTGTAAGTATTTTTCTTTTTACTCGAGAAAGTGTTATAAATAATAGGTTGGGGAAAAAGTCTTTTCGCATTATAGTATGTATGAACTTGTAATAAAATCTCTTTGGCTGTAGTATTTGTATCTGGCTGGTTTTGGTATCGTTGAAAGTTAAAATTTTAAAGAACGTAATTCCAAATTCAAATTAGGCAAATGTGTGATTTTCATTTGTTTTTCGTACTGTCAAGATGAGTGAATCTAATGAAGAAATTCCATACATTTTAAAATTCTACTACAAAAAGGTAAAAATGCAACGCAAGCCGCGCAAAAAATTTGCAATGTTTACGAACCTAGTGCAGTGTCTGTGAGAGTAGCACAAATTTGGTTTAAGCGTTTTCAATCCGGAAATTTTGATGTCAAAGATGGTGCATCTTCTCGCTCTGGTCGCCCTATTACGGATAAAATGGATGCCATTTTTAAAAAAGTGGAGCAAGATCGACATATCAGTATAGTTACGACGTAGCTGAAGAACTGAGAATTGATCACAAAACAGTTTTGGAGCATCTGAAAAAAGCTGGGTAGAAAAGAAAACTCGATATTTGGGTACCTCACGAGCTCACTGAAAGAAACCTAATGAACCGTGTACTCATTTGTGATTCTTTATTACGACGTAATGAAACCGAATCATTTTTGAAGAAGCTGATAACTGGTGATGAAAAGTGGATCACGTACGACAAGAACGTGCGAAAAAAGTCGTGGTCAAAGGCCGGTCAGGCTTCACAGACTGTGGCGAAACCCGGGTTAACACGCAATAAGGTGATGTGTGTGTGGTGGGTGGGTGATTGGAAGGGCATTATTCATTATGAGCTATTACCACCAGGCAGGACTATCGATTCTGAACTCTACTGCGAACAACTGATGAGATTAAAGCAAGAAGCTGAGAGAAAAAGGCCGGAATTGATCAACAGAAGGGGTGTGGTGTTTCATAATGATAACGCTAGACCTCACACATCTATAGCCACTCAGCAAAAATTAAGAGAGTTTGGCTAGGAGGTGTTAATGCATCCGCCGTATAATCCTGACCTTGCACCTTCAGATTTCCACCTGTTTCGGTCTCTTCAGAATTCTTTATGCAATGTTAGGTTAACATCACGAGAGGACTGCCAAATCCACTTGTCGCGGTATTTTGATGAGAAGTCCTAAAATTTTTATAGCAATGGGATTATGTCCCTACTTACAAGATGGCAAAAGGTTATCGAACAAATGGTACATACATACTTTAGTTAAATTTAAATAAACTATATTAAAAAATGTTTTGAATTATCTTAAAAAATGCGAAGAAACTTTTTCCCCAGCCTAATATTTTTGTTGGTGATAGGTAGAGGATTGAATTAACTGGACTGTTATTTAAGTAAGAAGAGATTATTTAATTAAGAACCGAAATATGTGTCAAACGTTAAAGTAAAGCAATTTAAATAATTTCTAAAACTGAGTAGGTAACAATCTTTAAATTATTCTAAATTTAGAAATTTTGTGTTTATAAAATATTTTTTAAAATTATAAATATCAATTTATTCCGCCTAACTGTTCTAATCCATAATTTTTAATTAAAAAACAATATTAAAATGTTACTATTACAAAACACCCTTTTCAGATACGAGTACATTTATTTACAAGTTTTAAATTTACAGAGAATTAATAACTACAGATTAAAAATGTAGTTTAAGTAGTTATCGTGTTTATTCGCTCTCTCTAGACAGTTATACAGAATCAGATGAATTAAATACAATTCAAATTAAAAACAAAAAAAAACTTTTTTTATATGCTGGTTGTACCTAGTAGGAAGTGAAAATGTAGTTCACGTTAACGTTAAGTGATGACTGCAGCCTCTAGACACCCACAAGATCAAGTTCAAAATTCAGATGCGTTACTCCTGAGGCCTAAGGTGTTATGCATCTGTGCCGGAAATTATAGGGCCGTACACCTGAACGGAACACGATAGTGCTGAACACTACCATTTAGCGGCAAGTGTGTAAGGTAATGCGGTGGTCCCTACGCCAACGAGCTCCGTCACTGGAGCTCTACCACCAATAAAACTATAATAAAAAACTTTTAATATGATTTTGAACAAAGGTAATAATTTATTGAGTGTATTTTTCTGTTCCTTTCATTATTTATTGATATCGGACGACTCAATAACTACCGAATAGTGTTGGCATCTTTACGCATATTTTAGAGATTTAATAGCTAATATCACTTTAAAAAAAAAGAATGGTGTTGGAATAATTTCAGTAAAATCAAGGGTCACAAAATAAGGTAATGCGGTGGTCCCTACGCCCACGAACTCCGTCACTGGAGCTCTACCACCAATAAAACTATAATAGAAAACTTTTAATATGATTTTGAACAAAGGTAATAATTTATTGAGTGTATTTTTCTGTTCCTTTCATTGTTTATTGATATCGGACGACTCAATAACTACCGAATAGTGTTGGCATCTTTACGCATATTTTAGAGATTTAATAGCTAATATCACTTTTTAAAAAAAATAATGGTGTTGGAATTATTTCAGTAAAATTAAGGGTCACATGAATGTTTTTGCTAAATCATAAAGAAGGCAATAAAATAGACGTAGGCCACTTATTATTTATGGGTATAAAATTAGAATATGACTTATTCAGACGATTTAGTAGCGAGATGCATACAAATTAAAAAAATATATTATATAAATAACGATGTAGAGTTCTACGATACAATTACTAATGTAGGTGAATTAAGCTTAATATAGATAGATTTTTAATAGGTGGGATGAACATTTTGTGTGCATTGTTATTACCTACTATCCTATGTAATTATTTATGTATGTATCTTCACGCCAGGTCCCTAACGGGGTAGGCAGAGAGTGTAGAGCGCCAGACATCCCGGTTCTGACAAACCTCTCGTGCCTCGTCTACCTTAATCATTCTCTTCATACATGCACGCCGATTCCTAAGACTTTTGACCCCACCATCAGATAGAACTCGACCTATTTGGTCATGGTAGGTCAGTCTTGGTCTTCCTGGGCCTCTGCAACCATCCACATTCGCATTGTGTATCTGTTTAGTCATTCGCTCATTCGACATTCTTTCTATATGCCCGAACCATCGGAGCATGCCTTTTTTCATTTTTACACCGATACTGTCATTCACACAAAGTCTCTTTCTTACATTTTCATTACGAACGCGATCGGTGAGTGATACACCGCAGATCTTGCGCAAAGATCTCATCTCGACCGCGTTCAACATACTTTCATGCTCTTTCCTGCATACCCAGCTCTCGCTTCCATAAAAAAGTGTTGGAGTAAGTACAGCATTATGTACGGCTAGTCGAGCCCGCTGGCTGAGATGTTTAGATTCTAGCAGCTTACCCAACGCTCCATTCACGCAATTCCCAGCAAGCACTCTTCTTTCTATGTCAGTGGTGTACTTACCATCCTTGCTAAAAGCACATCCAAGATATACAATTTCATCAACCTGTTCTAACACTGCATCATCTACTACTACCCTTGCATTTGTTCTCTGATGATTCATCTGATGAACATTTTGCGTGCATTGTTATTATCTACTATCCTATGTAATTATTTATTTAAAGCTGAATATGTACAGTTTTAAACCCATATTATAAGAATGATCTATAATTATCGAATAACATCAACGTTTTAGTTTAATTAATGATAGAGTGAAAGAAACATGGCGATCAATTGGGATTTAGCAGTAACGATTCACAGTATTTTTAACTATCAATAGGTATGCTTGTTCTTCTTCTTGATGTAAAAAAAGTAAAGTTGGAGTGTTGTGTATGAGTACCTAAGTCCTAAGTTGTATTTACAGAAAACACTCTGATATATAGCCAGAAATTAACTATTAGGACATTTTAGGGCAGCGATGTAGATAATACAAAATCATTTTGTGAACACGCAAAAAAATTTTCAACATTATCAACAAAAAATCAACAACGATAAATTGACAAATGAAAACCAGTCAAGTGCATGTCGGGCCACACGCAGTGTAGGGTCCGTAGTTTTTAGGTTTGATTAATGTAATAATTTGGTTAAAATGGTTGGCTTAGGACACTTGACTCTAACGAAAATTATCACTTTAAAGCTTAATAAGTCACGAACAGTTAACTGAATCGAAAAATGATATTAACTAACATTTTTGTAAGACCTATTCAACTATATCCCACATTATATAAAAAACGACAAATAAAGAAATATCCACGCGTTACATGTAGCGGAGGTACCCTAAATATTTTTTTCCATGTTTTTATTCTATCACTTCGTCGGCGTGTTTAAGGTGTATACTTGTGCCAAATTTCAGATCTCTAGTACCAATAGTTTTTGCGCTAAACCGCAGACGGACAGACAACTGTCTTTTACTGGTGGTAGAGCTCCAGTGACTGAGCTCGCGGGCGTAGGCACCACCGCATTACCTAATATACTTGCCGCTAAATGGTAGTGTTCAGCACTATCGTGTTCCGGTCAGGTGGTAATGTACGGCCCTGTAATTTCCGGCACAGAGGCATAACACCTTAGGCCTCAGGAGTGGCAACGCATCTGCATTTTGACTTTGGTCTTTGTGTGGGTGTCTATAGACTGCAGTCATCACTTAACATCAATGTGAACTGCATGCTTGTTTGCCACTTCCATAATATAAAAAAAAAAAAAAAAACAGACAGACAGACGGACATGGCGAATCTGTAAGGGTTCCTTGTTTACTTCGAAACCCTAAAAATTACGTGAAGTCAACAAACACAACCTTTTGCATTACGTTAGTTTGAACCATAGCTGACTGTATTCTGCAAAAGCAAACAAGTGTGGGAGTGTTAAATTAGCATTTCGTTGTTTATTTTGAAGCGGTCAAAGGTTGTATATTCCGGTGAATAATTTCTATGTTTATCTTTCACCTAGTCTCGTAAATAAACTATAGTTAAATATTTGTTAACCGCCACTGCATCAGCGTGGTATTCTATTAATTATATTTTTTTAATGTAATGAAAGAGGCAAACAGCATGCACTTCACATTGATGTTAAGTGATGACTGCAGCCTATGGACTCTTACACAAAGACCAGAGGTCAAAATGCAGATGCGTTACCACTTCTGAGACCTTAGTTGATATGTGTGATTATAATAGATATGTCTCTGTGATAGTTATTATGGAGCCGTGTATTACCATCTATCTGGAACACGATAGTGCTTAACACTACCATTTAGTGGCAAATTGATTAGAAATAGAAATAGAAAATATTTTTATTTCGAATAGATCTAAGGTTAGGTAACGGGGAAGTGACTACGCCCCTGAGCAAAAAAAAATCAAGCATGTACTACGGGGATACAACCTGATGATCTGTAATACAGGTCTATGTATCTATATCAGACAATAGTTGAACTTACTATGTATTATGGAATGAAAATAAAAGATTATTATTAATTCATATTGCAGTCCATGCAACCAACGTCTTTGCCCCTCTAAAAAAAGGTTGAGTAAGGCTGGCTTAAAGTATCCCAATGCGAATAAACTTTCCGTAAAAATATTTTCAAACCCAAACCAATTTTAGCTTATGAGAAAAAGGAAGCATCGTCAAAATTTTAAACACCGTCTATACAATATTTTACGCTCGCTAAAAATTTCAATAACCATATTAACCATCTCATATCTCTTGCGACAGCAATCTTTGGTATTGGTGTAATACGTGACTGTACCTGGTTTCGTATGCCAAAGCAAACTCCTTACCGTTCAGCCTATTTTGCTTAGACTGCTTAAGTTAACGCTGCACTTGGAATTCAATGATATAGGAAGCTACAATGGCGCTTTTACTGCTTCAGCAGTCGAGAGGGTCTCTACAGCGGGGTCCTTGATCTATTTACGAGTACTTTGCAAGAATGTAGGGGGATCCGTTCGAACGTACAAAACATGAGGTGGATCAGTCCGGCAATAGGGAATAATCATGAAATTTTTTTTTCGTCTTAAATTGATCATTTACTTATATATATCGTACAAAAATTATAAATAGGCCAGAAAATATTATAGTTATTTTTCAAAGTGAAATTTAAAACATGGAGTAAATTTGAGCTCTTCAAACGCCGTCATTTTGACGACGTGTGTTGTGACGTCACAAAACACGTCGAGTGTTTTTTACTCTAAACTTTTGTGTTACTTTATACGTATTTTCAATTTTAATTGCTCTACAAATCATGGAAGAAGCAAAAAAGCCATCTTACAAGTATTGTATAGTACCTAAGTGCGAAAATAGTATTAGAAAAACACCAGACAAAGTGTTATTTCGTCTTGACCAATGGCGGCGCGTTTTGGAAGTTTGAATTTCGTTCCCTTATTTTGCACTATTTACATAATGTTTAATGGCATTAAATAATTAGTAAATAAAAAAAAAACTTTGTAATTGTAATATGACGTTGATAAGTATTCGAGAAAAAAATATTTGAGACAATTTTAATTTTTATGCATATTCCCTATTGTTAATAATAATCACGAGAGGTGGATCACAACTAGGTGGACCAGACCGAAATAACTATCTTCGAGATAGAGAGCACCTACTGTTAGGATTTTTCCATTTTGTTTTTATATTTTATTTTGTTTCGGAGATTACCTCGCCACCCACTGATGGGTCGGGACATGGGACAAAAACGTATCTGGGGAACCGTGCGTGTTTGTATGTATGCTTGAATGCATACATTTGTCTCTGCCTACCTAAAATTCCCAAGCGTTAAGTCACAATGTAAGAGCTTTCAACTTATCTGATTGTAAAGCTTATTTTAAAGGGATAATGGAACTCCTAATAATTACTAGCCTTTCGAGTTTAGGTTCAAATGATTCGGATTGACGAGTCCATTTCATTTTTTTCTTTTTTAACCGACTTAAAAAAGGAGGATGTTCTCAAAATTTGTCTAGTCCAAGTCGTGTTAGTCACTTAAGTACCTATAACTCATGACCGGCTAAACGGATTTTTATGATTTTTGTGTGTTTGTCTGGAATAGGATAGTGATATATATTTACGTATAAAATGTCTATACATGTGTGTCCTATATTAAAATTTTAAAGTGTTAAGAAATGTTTTATGTGTAATTTATGAATCTAGTAAATAGGTTTATAATAGATAGATATAATCGCACACTTATCTATGTATAATGTATGATTATGTTTGACCCCGAACGGTCAAAATAAATAATAGATAATTATAAAATAATGTAAAAAAATTGACTTCTTGTGAATGCTTGGATCACTCACAGAATGATATAACTGTGATTGTGAAATTGATTACATCGTTAGTTAATCATTGGAGACATAGAGCAACACGGGCCGCCGGCCGCAGCGGACCGGAGGGGAGTAGCCGATATAAAACAAACTGTTATTTCTCGCGGGGAAAATACGTATGACACATACATAAACAATTTCACGCACACATTAAAACATCTAGGCGGCATAGAAACACTTGTGCTTGTACTTTGACAGAGGAGAAAGCCTGGATATGGCTACTCCATTAAAATGTGTCGTAGTACATATACGAACATCCTTATTAGGTACACTACATGCACCGAATAAGGATGTAGCATTGAAAGTTCGCCTGAAGAAGTTGAAAACAAACTACAACCTACTTTTAACCACCTCCTACGCATAATTATAAGTGCACATTTTTATAGTAATACGTTTGACACTAGCTATATATAGGAACATGAAATAAAGCAATGGAGGTCTTTCACACTGCAATAAAAATGTGACATCGCACTCTTCAAAAAATTTGCTCCACACGCAATCCTTAATTAGAATAAACTCATTTAAGAAAGCCGCCACAATTATTTAATTACGATAAATCAAGTTGTTACCATGCCTTCTTTACTATGTTATTAGAAACTCTAATCGCTTATCTCAAGGTCATAACTTCAATTTTTGCCTATCTACGAGTATGTTTATTTTTGTGTATCGAATGTAGCCAAGCAAATAGTTCACAGTTAAGTGATGACTGCAGCCTAAGATGTCTACATCACAGAGCAACACCGGAGGGGTGAAGCCATACGCAGACTTTCCCCTCTGTCAAAGTACAAGCCCAAATGGGCCTATACCCGTCGCCTAGATGTTTAAATGTGTGCGTGAAATTGTTTCTGTATCTTGATAAAGTCAAGGTGTGAGTTTCGTAGAAATAGACGATTTTTGTAGTGTGCGTGTGTGTCGCACGCATTTACCCCCGCAAAAAATGACAGACTGTTTTGCATCGGTAATAAACGCTATGGCTACTCCCCTCCAATCCGCCGCGGCCGGTGGCCCATGTTGCTCTATGACCTACATAAAAACTAGAGGTCAAAATGCCAAAATGCAACGGAGACCTTATGTATGTATTGCTATGTCTCTGTGATAGTTATTACAGGGCCATACATTGCCATCTAACTGGAACACGATAGTGCTGAACTACCAATTGGCGTTAGATAGATTAGGTAATGTGATGGTGCTAATGCCCTTAAGCTCAAACACTTGTAACTTAACCTAAGGTTTCTGGCCAGTCAACAAAACTATTCTCCAAATAATAATTATTCTAATCTGCTTCAGGCCTCAGTAGTCATTTTTTTAAAGTAATGGATGTGGCTAACAAACATGCATTTCACATTGACGTTAAGTGATGACTGCAGCCTATCATCACTTAACATCAATTTGAACTGCATGCTTGTTTGCCACTTCCATTAAATAAAAAAAAATAGTGCCTATGCCCTTGAGCTCAAATACTTGTAACTTAAACTAAGGTTTCTGGCCTGTCAAATAAAATTATTCTCCAAGTACTGAGGCCTGGAGCATATAGCTCCAGGCCTCAGTAGTCTTTTTTTTTAAATAATGGATGTGGCAAACAAGCTTGCACTTCACATTGATTTTAAGTGATAACTGCAGCCTATAGACAACCCACAAAAAGACCAAAGTCAAAATGCAGATGCGATAACACTGCTGAGGCCTAATGCTGTTATGCCTGTGTGCCGGAAATGACAGGGCAGCTTAAAAATGCACTTGTCATTTAAGAAATCACAGCATACAAACATAAAATGATGTCATCTGTATAATGCAGATACATCCGCATTTTTCGTTCGGAATCTTGAATGAGAGGATAATCTGCCGTGCAACTTGATGCCAACTCGTTTTAAAATCGATTAAAATATTTGAAATTAGTCATGGAACTTAATAATCAGAGGAAACGGGTTTTCATAAATTTATGACTTTTTTATGTAATGGAAGTGGCAAGCAAGCTTGCAGTTCACATTGATGTTAAGTGATGACTGTAGCCTATAGACACCCGCACAAAGACCAAGGTCAAAATGCAGATGCGCTACCACTCCTGAGGCCTAAGATGCCTCTGTGCCGGAAATTACAGGGCCGTACATTACCACCTGACCGGAACACGATAGTGCTGAACACTACCATTTAGCGGCAAGTATATTAAGTAATGCGGTGGTGCCTACGCCCGCGAGCTCCGTCATTGGAGCTCTACCACCAGTAAAAAATAATGACTTAAGTATACTGAACTTATCTTAGTCGATATATCAAGCTAGTTGGTGTATGAGCATTACAAAATGATAAGCGTAGACCTATGTGTGGTGGATGGAAAAAAAATATTGGAGTTAGATTATAATACGTCACAGACAATTAATTATCAGTCAGAGTCAGTCAGTTATTTTGCTTCACAGACGAAACAAAATTCGTTTTTTTGTTTTTTTTAATTATTTTTTAATTACTATTACATTTGCTAAGTAAAAAGTAACTGAATTAAAGTAAGTAAGTTTGACGACCCGGTTAGTCCAGCGGTGTGAGATGACCGTTTGATTCGAAGGGTCGCGGATCCGATCCCCGCACCGGGACAAATATTTGTATGGCCTACAGAAATTTGTTTTGGGTCTGGGTGTCTGTGTATGTGTTGTATGTGTACAACGGCACCCACGACACAGGTTTATACCTTCTGTGGGGCTGTGAGTGTAAGCGTATTTTATTTTATTTAAAAAATACGAATATAACTCGTCTGTGAAACAAAATAAACGTTGAAAGTTCGACTTCAAGCCAAACTAAAGTCAAAGTGCGGTCTGTTTATCTCGCCCTAACTCTCGTCTTGAGACATATAACATTAGTCTAATAAGAACATTTACAATCAACGCAGAAACTCCGCAGACAGAATCTGTAACAGGTGTGACGTCTCGGATACCCTCAATGTAATTTGGTGTTCATGACGCGATCTGTCAAAATGTCAGCACCAAAGGAGACGTTCTAAAATACTAGCAAAAAAGAAGAAGCATAAAATACTATATCATTTTCAGCTATTCAAATCGCTCATTATAATAATGGCAACCCTTGATACGTCCCACTGCTGGGCACGAGTCTCTACCCCCTTCATGGGAGGAGGCTAAATAAATCGTTTATTATCAAACAAAAATTATAAAAAATATTTGTTTCTGACAATAAACAACGTAGAAATTAAACTTACGGATTTTCTCGCGTATAAAACACTCCCAAACTTCTTCTTACATCCGACGTTTCGGTCGCTTTCCAGCTACCGTGGTCACGGGTAGACTAATTCGACGATTGCGAGAAAATCCGCAAGTTTAATTTCTACAATGTATGAAACTCGTGAAAACCTACGAAAACGTTAATAAAACAACGATTTAAATTATTTTTTGAGTATTTTTCTATGATTTTACTTATTTCCTCTATCTTTTGATATAGTGTACAAGGTGCGGGCCCAACTTGGTACTTATCCTTTGAGATGAGGTAAAGGTAAAGGCGAACTCTGTTGGGGATATACAATGAAACTTTAAGCCTGGGTAGCACCACAACATTTGTTAAAGTTAAAGTTATTATAACATTTCACAGTCTTCTCTAACTGTAACAGATTTCCTTAATAATTGTTTTTATATTATTTCGCATTAACACATGCTTGTGAAATATATTTTATTTGGTAATAGATGGCGCTGCTGCTACCATAAAGCAATGCAATAGATGTGAAGGAAAGATTTGACAAATCGGGCAGGGCTTCAGTAGCTCAATTGGAAGAGCGGCTGGACTAGATTCCCAGTAGGTCGCGAGTTCGAGTCTCGCCTGAAGTCGAATTTTTCTTTCCATTTTTCTTTAAAAATAAAATAGATTTCCTTCAGTAAGAGAAGAATGTGAAATGTTACAATACCTTTAACAAATATCGTGGTCCAACCCTGGCTAAGTATTTATGCTGTCAATGTCACTTACAAGCATAGAGCAACACGGAGGGAAGAAGCCATATGCAGGCTTTCCCCTCTGTCAAAGTACAAGACCAAATGATCTAACTCCTGTCGCCTAGATGTTTAAATGTGTGCATGAAATTATTTCTGTATTTTGTTAAAGTAAAGGTGTGAGTTTCGTAGTAATAGACGATTTTTGTAGTGTGAGTGTGTGACACAGGTATTTGCCCCCGCAAAAAATTACAGACGGTTTTGCATCGGTAATACACGCTATGGCTACTCCTCTCCAGTCCGCCGCAACCGGTGGACCGCGTTGCTCTATGCTTACAAAGGACCGAACAATCGTCAGACAGTCAGTCATAACCACAACAATTCTTTCTTCGTATCATCAGCTAGTGATGCTCTCACATGACTTAAAGTAGTAATTTCTTATTAATATATTAGGAGATTTAACAAATTATAACGCAATGTGCTTAGTACTTAGGATTTTTTCTAAATAAGATTTGAAGTAATTATATACCTTTATAATCACGCGAGATTGCTTCGAGTTTGACTGCATATCCCCAGTACATATGTATATATCTTTACGCCAGGTCTGTAACGGGGTAGGCAGAGAGTGTAGAGCCCCAGATATCCTGGTCCTGACATACCTCTCGTGCCTCATCTACCATCATCATTCTCTTCACACATGCACGCCGATCCCTAAGACTTTTGACCGCACCATCAGACAGAACTCGACCTATTTGGTAGGTCAGTCTTGGTCTTCCTGGGCCTCTGTAACCATCCACATTCGCATTGTATATCTGTTTAGTCATTCGCTCATTCGACATTCTTTCCTTATGCCCGAACCATCGGATACCATATTCCCAGTATAATTACCCCAGTAAACTTCGGCACAAGTCTGGTGTGGACATTTTGACAGGTCGCAAGCTACACCTAATTATCTTATGGATACTATCCCGATACGCCACACCTGTTACTGGTTTCGTCTGTGGAATATCCGAATAAAGTAAATGTTCGTATTAGATAATGTTACATAATTTAAGACGAGAGTTAGTATTGCAAACAAATGATAAGATAGGTCGTGAAACAGTATTTTTGTCGGAGTTTCTGATAACGATTAACAGACATAGGTGTTAACTAACATATAATGTGACTGATAATTGTCACGTATACTTTGTCTAAGGTCTAAGAGAGTGATTCCCAAAGTGGTTCATATAAACCCCCTGGGGACCATGGGACTCGATGGGGTCTACGTAGGCGTGGGAAATGTGGGAATGTGATATAAATGTAACAAGGAGGGGTCCACGGAAACCAGAAAAAAATGAAAGGGGTCTACAAGAAAAAATTGTTTGGGGACCTCTGGTCTAAGACATACCTTAATGTAGCACCGTTCATGTTTTCTCATATGGCGCAGATGGATAAATAAACTTCTCCCTCCCTCCTCGTACCATCAGCTGGGGAAGTTCTTATATGTACACGACTTACTATTTAAATCGCTTACCAGCAATGGTAGTGACGATGATGACTTAGCTGATAAGGAAAAGTGATCATAATTTCACTGGTGGTAGATTTCCAAGTGTGCGGTGTGCAGCCGACGGCGTAGACACCACCGCATTACCTAACCTACCTGTCGCTAAATGGTAGTGGTAAGCTGGAAGATGAAACATCGCAAACATCCACACGTAAGCCTGCGAGAAGAGCTCCCCCTAGGTCATGAACTGCAATGGCCGATCTGGAGATCGCTTAACCGACTCCGCACTCAGGTAGGTCGTTGCAGACAAAACTTGTGCAACTAGGGGTTTCTCTCTCCATCTATGGAGCATTGCGACTGCGGAGCCCTAGCCCAAACCATGCAACACATGCTCCAATGCCCGCTCTGTCCCAATTCTTGTACTTTGGAGGATTTAAAGGGATTAAGGATTTAAGGACTGCGAACGATAAAGCAATTACTGTGGCGAAATATTGGGCTGACAAAATTTAAGCCGAGCCGCTGACTCGCAAAGAAGAAGAAGCTGCAGTCATCACTTAACATCAATGTGAGCTGCATGCTTGTTCCAGCTTCCTTACATAAAAAAATATATGTATCTTTTAAAAAGCTGGCGAGGCTATCTAGTTTCATTGTACATCCCCAGCATAATTCTCTGTACGCCCTTACCTCGGCACAAGCCTGGTTCTGACATTTTGACAGGTCATTGCGGACTAATTATATTGTGGATACGCCACACCTGTTACCGATTCTGTCTGTGAAGTTTCTAAGTTGATTGTGGGCATGCATAATATACAAATTGTATATGATTCAGGACGTCAGTTGGTAGTGCGAACGATTGCTATGGATTGATGGGTAGTATTGTTTTTAACAATTAGCAGACATAGCTCTCAATAATATTTTTTTTTATGCAATGGAAGTGGTAAACAAGCATGCAGTTCACATTGATGTTAAGTGATGACTGCAGCCTATAGACACCCATACAAAGACCAAGGTCAAAATGCAGATGCGTTACCACTCCTGAAGCCTAAGGTGTTATGCCTCTGTGCCGGAAATTACAAGGCCGTACATTACCACTTGACCGGAACACGACAGTGCTGAGCACTACCATTTAGCGGAAAGTATATTAGGTAATGTGGTGGTGCCTACGCCCGTGAGCTACGTCACTGGAGCTCTACCACCAGTAGAAATAATAAGATCAACACTTATCCTATGTCTTACCTTGCGCCACACATAATTTTCTCATCCGTCACAAATAGAGTACCTATATCAACTCCACTTCCCACTGCCATTTACCATCAGCTGGCAATGTCTTTAAATGTGTATGACTTACTTTTGTCACTGTTTACGGTCGGCGATGGAAGACCCCAGGCAGGGGGCACGGCCTCGAACATGGTACCCCGCAACACTTATGAGTTGCGAAGAATTTCTCGAGTGTCACTTACGTACTTAGTAAGGCTGCTCGCCCATTTCAGATAATCGGTAACCGATTTTTGTAGGAGAAAAATAGAACGTGCTGATGGTCATAGTAAAACGAATCGATTTTTGGAGGACGTATGCGTTGCACTATTAAGTACTGTTAGTTTTTTTTTTATGTTACAAAGGTGGCAAACAAGCATGCAGTTCATATTGATGTCAAGTGATAACTGCAGCCTATAGACACCGACAGAAAGACCAGAGGTTAAAATTCAGATGCGTTGCCAACCTGAGACCTTAGATGTTGTGTCTCTGTGATAGTTTTTACGGGGCCATACATTACTATCTAATCGGAAGACAATAGTGCTGAACACTACCATTTAGCGGCAGATAAATTAGGTCGAGTTCTGTCTGATGGTGGTGTCAAAAGTCTTAGGAATCGGCGTGCATGTATGAAGAGAATGATGAAGGTAGACGAGGCACGAGAGGTTTGTCAGAACCGGGATGTCTGGCGCTCTACACTCTCTGCCTCCCCCGTTAGGGACCTGGCGTGAAGATACATACATACATACATAAATTAGGTAATGCGGTGGTGCCTACGCCCTCGAGCTCCTATACTGGAACTCTACCACCAGTAAAATGTACCTATGTTCTATTTTTATCCTACAAAATATCGGCAAATAATCGGTCACCGATTGTCTGTCGTGGGCGAGCAGCCTATAGGGGCTATAGGTAAAGTGATCACGTTTATCCGCCACTTACAAGTGGATTAACTCCTGCCCCTCCCTTCTTCTCTTACCATCAGTAGGGGACGCATATGCAGCTCACATGTATTGCAAAAATATATCTTTGGGTATCTGTGATACCTGCATGGCTTTAATGGTAGATATATAAAAATGTGCCTATCTATAATGCTTTGAAAAACACCATTCATAATATATATATTTTATTGCCAACATTGTTTCGCTATTTAATTGACATTTTAAACACCCGGCACGATTTTTACATAGGAGGTATTTAAATTTGCTTATACACGAAATGAATTTGAATTGCGATTGATGCCATTAAAATTTTACTCCTGTACTTTTTGAGACATCGGTGTTTTATCATTTTCAACTGCTTCAATGGTGGTATGGTAATATTGTCACCTGAATCAAAGTTTGATAGTCGGCTGGGTCTAAGAGATGTTACGTATATTTAAGGGTTCCGTACTATGGAAAAAAATAATCGTTATAAGATCCGTGCGATCATTGCTTATTTAAACCGCAAGTTTTAGACCGAAAAAGATAACTTTGTACAGTCACGTAAGTCACACAAACATGAACGTGTACTAGGGTTGTTGAGGAAGTGATTATGAGGAAGAGGAGGAGGAAGAGGAATTGTGATGCGCCAATTTGGAGGATGCGGATGAGGAAGAGGATATTTTTATGAGGAAAAGGATGAGGAAGAGGAAGAGAAAGAGGAAGCAGATGACATAACAATAATACCAACTCTTGAAACGTCCCACTGCTGGGCACTGGGCACGAGTCTCTCCCCTTCTTGAGGGGAGGTCTGGAGCTTACTCCACCACGCTGCTCCAATGCGGGTTGGTGGAGTTACTTACAAGGGTTAGTGGCCAACCCGCTGTCGGATGTTTTCAAACCGCCCATAAAGCCTCCGGTTCTAACAAGGTTTAACGACTGCTATCAGTCGATAGCAACCGGGACCGTCGGCGTCCTGCTGTCCGAAGCACGAAAATGCGCATTTTAATTCGCCACTAGTGGTCACCCGTCACACACCCGACCGCACCCGTATCGCTTAATCGAGTAGATTGCTTGCGTTCTACACTAACACACTACACTAGCCGTGCAAATGCCTCTGGGACAATTATCGAGGAAAGAAGGACTAGACTTGTGTCTGAAATCGAGCACTCTCTGGAGCAGGTCTCGGATTGGGGTCGACTTAATTTAATGCAGTTCAACCCCTCGAGGACACAAGTCTGCACGTTCACCGCTAAAAAAACGCCATGCATTGTAGCACCACAGTTCCAGGGCATTCCGATCACCGTTGGTAAGAGTATCTGTATCCTGGGCGTTGACATATCGAACGAAGTGCAATTCGGGAGTCACATTGAGTGTAAGACCAAGTTGGCATCCAAAAAGCTAGGGGTGCTTAACAAAGCCAGGCAGTATTCACTTTCACTTCGGGGCAGCTACTACTACTCATACTCATTTGTGGGCGGGAGCCCCCAAAAACTAGCTTGGTCCACTTGACTCCCTACAAAAACGCGCCGTTCGTATTGTTAACGATTCAGGACTTACTGACAGGCTCGAACATCTGAGCCTACGCAGAGACATTGGGAGTATATGCGTGTTGTACCGTCTCTACAATGGTGAGTGCTCTGCTGAACTGTTTGACATGGTAGCACCATGTCAAACAGTTCAGCATCTATTTTCCTACACCGTACTACACGCCGAAGAGAGAAGTTCCACCCACATCGACTGGACACCTGGCAGTGCTCAACGGTGCGGTTTTCACGTTAGTTCTTGCCCCGAACGTGTAAATTGTGGAACGAAGGAGGACTTCCCTCTGAGGTATTCCCTAGGTGCTACATTAAGAGGTTCTTCAAAAATTGCGTCAAAGGAGTCCTTCAGGGCTGGCAGCGCGTTGGCAACTCCCCTGGTGTTGCAAATGTTCATAGGCGACGGTGACCACTTTCCATCAAGTGGCCCGTCTGCTTGTCTGTCAACCTACAGACATAAAAAAAACACACGCACACCAAAAACAAAGATGAGTGAATGACACAATTTCATTTAGGAATTGAAATGAAAATAAGAATGCAGTCTTTATTTCTTTGTTAATTAGGTATTTAAGTCGAATATTATTAATCAAAATAAAAGAATTGAATACTATTCTTGAATTGAAGATTATTATTTATTTTAAACAGGGAGGTTAATTTTTATAAAAAAAATATTTGGACGCTGTTTCCCCAACAACCGGTTTTATAGCTCATCATATACCAATACAGCATTGCTAAAAAGTCGTTTGCTGGTACATTTGATGGAAGAGAAGACAGGTATTGTAAAGATACAGTTCTGTAAAGCCCCGAATATTTCGATCTTTTAAGTTGAGTACGCGTATAAACAAAATAATGTATGTCAATAAAATTAAAACAAACAATCAAGGAACAGCGCCGGTGGCGGGTGGGAAGGTCTCGCTCGCCTGTTCGGCCTGGCACCGTGCTGCGGCGTGTGCATTGCCATCGATACGCGACGCGAATGCGCAACAAAATTCCTCATAAATTCCTCTTAAATTTTGAGGAAGCGGTAGCGGAAGAGGATTTTTTTATTTTAATTTTTGAGGATGCGGAAACGGTTGAGGATCCCAAAATATTGCGGAACTTCCTCATTATGAGGAAGAGGAAGAGGAATCCTCAGCAACCCTAACGTGTACCTATCTAATAAGAACAAATTAATTTCAACTAAGGAACTAAGATACATATTTTTTAAACTATACCCTATTCTATGTTCATCGATAAAAAAAGCATTATTACAGGAATCTCAAAAATATTTTCCTTTATATATTAACTAGCTGACCCGGCAAACTTGAACAATGAAATAATGTGTCAAAGGTTTGATAGATACGGACTATTTGTATGTAAAAATGAAATGTGCCCTAAAATACCTTCCCTGGACTACCAAAACTCATTCAAAACCAAAATTAGTCAAATCGGTCCAGCCGTTCTCGGGTTTTAGCGAGACTAACGAACAGAAATTGATTTTAATATATACCTATAGATATTTATTACACTCAGCCTGGGTGCACCAAGATATTTGTTAAAGTAAAAGTTATTGTAACATTTCACATCCTTCTCTAACTTATAGAAATCTGTTAAAGTTAGAGAAGAAGAATTTGAAATGTTACAATAACTTTACGATTACCAAATATCTTGGTGCAACCCAGGCTTATGAGAATATTCTCTAAGCCTGGTTTGCATTCATGTCTGAATGGGACATACTTCATGGTTTGGTGATGAATGTCACAAGCCATCTATAACATACGATAAAAAAATTACGAGCGAATCATAGGTACCAAACTTGTATGCACGAATGATTTCATATAGGTACTTTAGCTTTAGCTTACAAAATCGGAGATGACAGTCAAGAAAATGCAAAACGGCCACACTTAAAGCACACAATACACACTGAGCCCGCCTGGCTGCCGACACAGCCCGCCAGTTCAACCCGGCGACCTATATGAAAAGAATCATGTCGGCAACCTGTGCCCGCACGTGTTGCCCATTGATTGTGGATGTTGGCGGCTTGCGAACGTACACTCAGTTGCCCGGCGACACTCAAGCGGTAGTGACAAGTAAGTTCCTCATCTCAAGCCGTCGACATGCCGCCAACAAATTTTTCCGACTTGCAATGCGTAAAGCCGCCAACTAACCCGCCGATAAAAAGTTGCCGAGATAAGTCGGCGGCCCGGCGGGCTCAGTGTGTATTGCGCTTTAAATTACCAAACGGTCCAGACATTATTCCGCCGTATCTAGAACTTCATCATTAACAGTACAATGCGCTTATAAGCGGTTAAATGTGAGTTGTTGCAAACTGGTAGCGAGTTAACGAGGTTAAGCAACCAGTGTTTGGAATTTGTTGTCGCTGGCCACGAGACAGGTGATTATTCTCACTGACTGCAATCATAAAAAAAGGATTTTAATGTACTAGTATACCTATTAGAAACAAGTGTTGGGGAGCGAGTTTCATCTAGACTATTTATACTGGACTAAAATAAGAGCTAGGGACTAATACCAGTATTTATTTAGGTCTCTGGCGTGGCAACGCATCAACGGCGTTGCTGGTGGTGGTGGTGGTGACGGTGGTGATGAAGGTAGTGATGACAGTGACGGTGATGGTGATATGTGATATGTGGTGATATTTCACTTCTACTGGCACTCACAGAGCTAACACGTTGTTTTTTTAATTGTAATTGCTTAAATTATAATTTCAATGAGTCAAAAAAAATATTATCTTTAGAACGGCAATACATTTTCTTAAATCAAAACATTTCGAGTTGTGAAACGACTACGGTCATAAAAAATGACTGGATATTATGTGAAGATGTTTTTTACTTTTTCTTAACTTTTTTGTTCACAAATTTTCGTCATATTTTTTTAATTTGAAATTTTTGTTTATTATTAAAATTTTATCTTTTTATACCATTAGCAAGTCACTTGCATATCATATGATAAAAAGTAATTGTTTCATATCTAGGAAACATTCCTATTGTATCTGTTTTAATTTATAATACACTCGTAATGTTTATCGTAATGGGAGCAATTGAATTGTTTATGTTATTAATTATACACAGACTATCTTTTTATAGTCTTTATTTACTGTTCATTATCTTAATTTTTAAATTGATTTAACACTCAGTGTAGATCTTCAAATAGACTTCAATCTACTTTAGAACAAAAGCTACTGAATGCAGCTGAATGAATATCGTAACAAGGGGTAGGCCAGTAAGTGTACCCGGTTTATACTATGCCCGTTGCCCCAGCGCGGCAGCGTACCAATAGGGGCCTGCTACCACTAAACAGACTATTAAGACAGTCAAGGGTAATAAAGGAGAAAACTACTTAGGCCACAGGGGTGGCAACGCAATTAAAAAAAAATACTTTTGGTCCTCCCGTTCCAAAAAAGTATAAATGTCTACAAGTAGTCGTCACTTATCATTTATATCAACTGAATGCTTGTTTGCAACGATCATGTACAATGATGCACACAGATGTGTTTTTTATGTAATGAAGGTCAAACAAACATGCAGTTCACATTGATGTTAAGTGATCACTGCAGCATATAGACCAACAAAGACCAGAGGTCAAAATACAGACGCGATGCCATCCCTGAGAACTTAGTTATTATGTTTCTGTGATAGTTATTACGGGCCATACATTACCATCTAACCGGAACACGATAGTGCAGAACACTACCATTCAGTGGCAGATAAATTAGGTAATGCATCATCGCATGCCGCCTATGCTCTCAAGCTTCTACACAAATTTTACTGGTGGTAGAGTTCCAGTAACTCTACCACCAGTAAAATTTGTGTTGATAAGATTGATATTTATACTTCGTATTTCTATTACAAGATTAGATTTTACACTTTGCCTTTAACATACCTCTACTCTCTGATTTAATCATAGCGGACACATTAATCTAAATCTAATCTTTATTTTTACTGGTGGTAGAGCTCCAGTGACGGAGCTTGCGAGCATAGGCACCACCGCATTACTTAATATACTTGCCGCTAAATGGTAGTGTCCAGCACTATCGTGTTCTAGTCAGGTGGTAATGTACGGATCTGTAATATTCGGCACAGAGGCATAACACCTTAGGCCTCAGGACTGGTAACGCATATGCGTTTTGACCTTGGTCTTTGTGTAAGTGTCTGTAGGCTGCAGTCATCGCTTAACATCAATGGGAACTGCATGCTTGTTTGCCACTTCTATTACATAAAAAAATATAATATTAATTGATATTTATCTTTTTATTTCTATTACAAGATTTTACACCTTGCCCTTAACATACCTATTCCTATACTCTCTGATTTAATCATAGCGGACACATCAATCTAAATCTAATCTTTATTTTATGTTAATTAGGATAAGGAAACGCTACTGTATCTGAGGAACATTGTTATGGTCATTTAAAACCATTTGGTATTCAGTATAATTGTCACACATGCCGACGTGAGTAAGCCTAAAGGCGCCACCGACCACCCGGCTTATATTTTTTCGACATTATAAAGGTATAGTCAAGCGATGCGACAATCTAGATGACTCATATAATCATAGGCATAGAGCAACACCGGAGGGGAGTAGCCATATGCAGGCTTTCCCCTCTGTCAAAATACAAGCCCAAATGGGCCTATACCTGCCGCCTAGATGTTTAAATGTGTGCGTGAAATTGTCGCTGTATTTCGTTAAAGTCAAGGTGTGAGTTTCGTAGTAATAGACGATTTCTGTAGTGTGCGTGTGTGTCGCACGCATTTCCTCCCGTAAAAAATTACATACTGTTTAGCAACGGTAATAAACGCTATGGCTACTCCCCTCCAGTGGCCCGTGTTGCTCTATGAATCATAGGACATCTTGGGATTTTAAAATACAATCAAATAATTATCTTAAATCGATTTGCATTGAAGATAATTATTTGATTGTATTTAATAGTAAAGAATTTTGAATATGTGATTTGTAACTGATGATTTCAGAATAATAATTTTTGGAAAATGATGTAGGAATAAGAGTGAACATAGTATTATAGATAGACCTATTTACATTGGCCGCTAGGTACAAATTTTATAACAAAAAATCTGATCAAAAGCGATGATTTCTCGGGTCTTTGTAAACTAAGATGTTAACGTAATAAGTCCCTTAGTTAAATATGAAATACATTAATTTTCTCATTTCGGCAGCTATTTCAATGTCAAATTTTATTGGTTGTCAAATACACATTAAACTACCTAGTTGTTGCGACAGTGAAGCCAAATAAATCTAAGGTTACGTAGGTCTATGTTCTACTAATGTGAACGATTAAATATTTTGAATTAACATATACAGATTCTACGGCCCCAAAAACTACAATTACAATATATTCGTATTGTCTCGTCTCGCCTTCGCTCGCATTTTGACCTCGGCCTTTGTGTGGGTGTCTACAGGCTGCAGTCATCACTTAACATCAATGTGAACTGCATGCTTGTTTGCCACTTCCTTTACATTAAAAAAAAAATAAATGATATTTATACTTCGTATTTCTATTACAAGATTAGATTTTACACTTTGCCTTTAACATACCTCTACTCTCTGATTTAATCATAGCGGACACATTAATCTAAATCTAATCTTTATTTTTACTGGTGGTAGAGCTCCAGTGACGGAGCTTGCGAGCATAGGCACCACCGCATTACTTAATATACTTGCCGCTAAATGGTAGTGTCCAGCACTATCGTGTTCTGGTCAGGTGGTAATGTACGGCTCTGTAATATTCGGCACAGAGGCATAACACCTTAGGCCTCAGGACTGGTAACGCATATGCATTTTGACCTTGGTCTTTGTGTAAGTGTCTGTAGGCTGCAGTCATCGCTTAACATCAATGGGAACTGCATGCTTGTTTGCCACTTCTATTACATAAAAAAATATAATATTAATTGATATTTATCTTTTTATTTCTATTACAAGATTTTACACCTTGCCCTTAACATACCTATTCCTATACTCTCTGATTTAATCATAGCGGACACATCAATCTAAATCTAATCTTTATTTTATGTTAATTAGGATAAGGAAACGCTACTGTATCTGAGGAACATTGTTATGGTCATTTAAAACCATTTGGTATTCAGTATAATTGTCACACATGCCGACGTGAGTAAGCCTAAAGGCGCCACCGACCACCCGGCTTATATTTTTTCGACATTATAAAGGTATAGTCAAGCGATGCGACAATCTAGATGACTCATATAATCATAGGCATAGAGCAACACCGGAGGGGAGTAGCCATATGCAGGCTTTCCCCTCTGTCAAAATACAAGCCCAAATGGGCCTATACCTGCCGCCTAGATGTTTAAATGTGTGCGTGAAATTGTCGCTGTATTTCGTTAAAGTCAAGGTGTGAGTTTCGTAGTAATAGACGATTTCTGTAGTGTGCGTGTGTGTCGCACGCATTTCCTCCCGTAAAAAATTACATACTGTTTAGCAACGGTAATAAACGCTATGGCTACTCCCCTCCAGTGGCCCGTGTTGCTCTATGAATCATAGGACATCTTGGGATTTTAAAATACAATCAAATAATTATCTTAAATCGATTTGCATTGAAGATAATTATTTGATTGTATTTAATAGTAAAGAATTTTGAATATGTGATTTGTAACTGATGATTTCAGAATAATAATTTTTGGAAAATGATGTAGGAATAAGAGTGAACATAGTATTATAGATAGACCTATTTACATTGGCCGCTAGGTACAAATTTTATAACAAAAAATCTGATCAAAAGCGATGATTTCTCGGGTCTTTGTAAACTAAGATGTTAACGTAATAAGTCCCTTAGTTAAATATGAAATACATTAATTTTCTCATTTCGGCAGCTATTTCAATGTCAAATTTTATTGGTTGTCAAATACACATTAAACTACCTAGTTGTTGCGACAGTGAAGCCAAATAAATCTAAGGTTACGTAGGTCTATGTTCTACTAATGTGAACGATTAAATATTTTGAATTAACATATACAGATTCTACGGCCCCAAAAACTACAATTACAATATATTCGTATTGTCTCGTCTCGCCTTCGCTCGCCTTTGTTGACCCAATATCCAGGCGCACCCTTACAATATATCTCTCAGCATGTTTTATTAGCATTTGCTTAGCATAATGGATAAGTTGAAGATATTCTGCGTGTGAATATAAACTATTGCGATATTAATGCCGGCCCACATGAAAGGTACCGCAGGCAAGACGTATGTATTATATATTTCAATGTCTGCAGACTACAACATCTGTTTGTTTATTATTATCTTATACTAGCTGATATCCGTGATGTCGTTCGCGTGATGATTAGACCACACAGAGAGTGGTGTCTAGCGCCAATGAGAATGAAAGAGTGAGAGGGGTCAAGTTTCAAGGGGTTAGTTAGAGAAAAATGAAAAGAAAAATTTGACTTCAGGCGAGACTCGAACTCGCGGCCTACTGGGAATCTAGCGCCATCTAGTACCAACTATGCTAGTTAGGCAACCGATATAACAAACTTTTCAATTTAGTCTCTTATGTCGGTTGCCTAACTAGCATAGTATATAAATAATAAGCAAGGCAATAAATGTGAAGGAAAGATTTGACAAATCGGGCAGGACTTCAGTAGCTCATTTGGAAGAGCGGCTGGACTAGATTCCCAGTAGGCCGCGAGTTCGAGTCTCGCCTGAAGTCAATTTTTTCTTTCCATTTTTCTTAAAATAAAATATATTTCACAAGCATATGTTAATGCGAAATAATATAAAAACAACGTTAGTTAGGTTAGGATGCTTTTTGACGACAATGCTTGACTATAGTGCTTTAGACGAATTCCCAGTATTGGTCTTTTACAGGGAAGAACACTGATTCTTATCGCCGCCGCGCTGTCCAGTAGAGTTCCAGTGTAACTCGAGGACGTAGGCACCACCGCATTACCTAATCCATCTGCAGCTAAATGGCAGTGTTCAGCACTATCGTGTTCCGGTTAGATGGTAATGTATGGCCCGGTAATAACTATCACAGGACATAACAACTAAAATCCCAGGGGTGGCAACGCATCTTCATTTTGACCTCTGGTCTTTGCGTGAGTGTCTATAGGCTGCAGTCATCTCTTAACATCAATATGAAATGCAAGCCTGTTTGCCACCTTCCTAAATAAAAATATTCACCGCAAACGCACTCCGTACCTACGTATTGTTATTCAGCACTCACATTAATTGATAGCATGCTAATGCCTTTATTAGTATTTCACAAATTAAATGAAGTTGTGAAATTCTGCGAAATGTGAACGCTAATTCGCAATAATTTTGTTATTATCTTCGATTTATTTGCATTTAGGATCGTAGCTATATTGAATGAATGCGTGAGATTTTCGTATAATAATTATTGTGGCACTCTTTAACATTCCTTAATCTTTAACAGAACACGATTTATAGAAATCATATACTTCATGAGGTATCAATTATTACCATATTAGCAAATAGCATAGAAATAGCAGTTAGCATGCTAAGACTCATGAATTCACATACCTAAGCAATTTACGCGAAATAGCATTAATTAGGTACCATTGCTTGTCACCAGACACACGCACTTTTTTATTTCCGTAGAACATGTTAATTCAAATTCGTTCGTTTTCTGTAAGGTTAATACGTGTATATCCTTATTTGCTGCCAAGCTGCAAACAAATGATCCTAAACACTCTTAAAAAATGTTTCAATGTCCCCATTCTTAAATGTCGTAGGTACAATTTACAAACATCTGTATAATCTGTTTAATCTTGCCGTCAAGATTTTTGTTTGTTGTTATCGCAGTATAATTGATTAGAGATTTTAGTAGGCGAGTCAATGACCCATGACGTCATGAGAAAACACCGTTACAAGGTTATGTGTTAGATAGTAGTTAGCAACCATACCCAATAACTTCGATTTTCCTTCAGAATGTTCAAAGCATATTACACTTTATGTTATAGGTAACAAGTAACAGAATGCTTTATACAGGTAACAAATATTCGGATTGTTTGATTATTTCGTGACGAATGCAAATTAAACTCAAAAGCTTGAGCAATAAGTCCATAAAATCATTTTGCTTGAATGAATGAAAATCATTTACTGGTGGTAGAGCTCCAGTGACGGAGCTCGCGGGCGTAGGCACCACCGCATTACCTAATATACTTGCCGCTAAATGGTAGTGTTCAACACTATCGTGTTCCGGTCAGGTGGTAATGTACGGCCCTGTAATTTCCGGCACAGAGGCATAAGACCTTAGGCCTCAGGAGTGGTAACGCATCTGCATTTTGACCTTGGTCTTTGTGTGGGTGTCTATAGGCTGCAGTCATCACTTAACATCAATGTGAACTGCATGCTTGTTTACCACTTCCATTACATTAAAAAAAAAAAAAAAAAAAAATCATATTGAGAGAAATTTTGTGAATCATTGTTCATATTTGTGAATAAATTTGTAATAAGTTATTTTTATAACTTGTAACTTTTGATGCTAGTTTTGTTGGTCAGTGTGTTAGTTTATTTTGTTGTACTGTCTGGATATAGGTACCTATTAAAATGTTATTACTGGTGGTAGAGCTCCAGGGACGCAGCTCGGCGGCGTATGCACCACCGCATACCTACTTGCCGCTAAATGGTAGTGTTCAGCACTATCGTGTTCCGGTCAGGTTGTAATATACATATACGGCTTTGAAATTTCCGGCACAGAGGCACAACAGCTTAGGCCGCAGGAGTGGTGACATTACTTTATTTTAGATTTAAAAATATTTTGTCGTTATTGGAAAAGTTTCTAATCGAAGACACATCTGATGAGCAACTAAAATGCGTTTTAAAGGAAATTAATATCACAACATGTTTGGATAGAGGTGAACAATTTTTTTTTTTCAGAATAGCAAGCTGTGATAAGTTCAGATGAATGATGAATAGGACTTCAAAGACTACTGCTTCACTGATGGTAGAGCTCCAGTGACGGAGTTCGCGGGCGTAGGCACCACCGCATTACCTAATATACTTGCCGCTAAATGGTAGTGTTTAGCACTATCGTGTTTCGGTCAGGTGGTAATGTACAGCCCTGTAATTTCCGGCACAGAGACATAACACCTTAGTCCTCAGGAGTGGTAACGCATCTGCATTTTGACCTTGGTCTTTGTGTGGGTGTCTATAGGCTGCAGTCATCACTTAATATCAATGTGAAATGCATGCTTGTTTGCCACTTCAATTACAAAAATAAAGCATAGAATATAACAAAATTTATTGTATTTATTGTATTGTGCATTGAATCTCCGGATTTTTATTTTTCAACATGTATAAAACACATAAAACTGGTTCAATTCTTTTTATAACTGCAAACGTTCTATTACAAAACCATGAATCTGAAAGCACCGGCAATTAGCGGACTGTACAAAAAATAAACGATTCTCACAAATCAGAACACAGAGCGGTTAAACGCAACCAAAATAAAACTACTCGATTGTTATCTATAGCTGCACAAAATTTATCTTTGGCAATATATTTTTCCGTGTTAATTTTTTGGATAGTCTATCAGTCTTTCGCTGTGTCAACTGCGCTTTTGTTCTAGTTTTAAAATCATGTTAAATTCTTGCGGGAATTTCTAATCGAAATCACACCATATTGCATATTAGCATTACCTACTTATTCGACTGGGGATAGTTGCACCTCAAAGCAAATTAACAGAGCTATAAATCAATAAGTCTAAAAGATTTGTTTTTTACAAAACATTTCGCTGACTTATAAGTAGCCCTTGGGGCCTGCTTTTTGAAAGTCGTGGTTTATTGTTATCACTTAATAATTTAGATTGTCGTACCTTTTAAATTTTTGGTAAACCGGTTGGAAGAACGATTTAGATATATGGCCATTAATTTAACACACCAATATGCATTCGATTAACATTATGGAAGTTAATCCCTGATTACTTTTACGGAGTAAAAAAAATCTTGAGTGGTTTTGAATTGGTTCGGTGCCATATTCATAATATAATAAAAAAAATAACTTGTTCCATAATAATAACAAAGCGGCCAAGTGTTAGTCGGACTCGCGTGTGAAAGGTTTCGTAGTAGCCAATAATATTTGACTAGATGTTCACCACTATTATTATACTTCTGAAAAAAAACCACTTACTTGGTTTTCCAAAACCACTATGTTCGTAGCAGGACCTATCTCAAAAATGGTTGACTACATTTCGTTGCAAATGCTCATTAAGATCTACAGGATATAATATACCATTAATATAATTTAAAAACTTAGTGAGGACATGGTGCTTCTTCCGAAGACAGGAGGGAGACAGGATCCCTTACATTATTGACTTAAAGAAAAACTGTATTTAAGAACTTTTAAAGCCTGTATGTAAAGACCACAAATGTACAAATTTGCTATTTTTTAAATTATCATTTCTATGTGACAAAATAGTTTATTTTTCTATTTTTTATAAAATTACAAAGCTCAAAGAATACATTTAGCTACCTACCAAGTTTCAACAATGTAGTCTCAATAGTTTCAGAATGAAGTGGGTGTGACATACTCAAACAAGGCGGATAGACAGATAGATATATCTAAACTAAGGCCTCTCGCCCACGGCAACTTATTGCAGCGATGGTCGCGCGTTTAGTAAAGGAGCGAATATTGCTAATAACACGCGTATTAGTTGCATTTTCAACGCGCTTCAGTAACCAATATTGGCAATGATTTCGTTGCTCACGCTTTGGATGCTTACGTTAAAGCAGCACCAAAGACAACGTGATTAATAATGTTGCCTCAACGGAGTCCATTTTAACTGTAGCGATCGAAAGTATTTATGTTGTTATTGAATCGCGTTTGTATCGCGACTGAATCGTATGGGTGAAGGCACACAGTTAGCGACCGATCGCGTCTGTGTCGATGCAGACGAGCGACGGGTTGCTGTCCCGCGTCAAGCTGCAAAAAGTCGCCGTGGCCGAGGGGCTTAAGGGTTCTTCTTTTTGCAATACGGAACCGTAAAAAATCCAGGAGCAACATCTTCAACTCATTTATTATAATCTTTGAAACCCAAGGAAAAACACGTTACTGATATACTTAATAATATTCCAATAGGTTTTTTTACTTCGATTCAAAGGATACTTACGGTTGTCAGGTAGGTATTGCGTTTCGCACCTTTTATAAGATTTCACGATTTAAAATTGATGTCAGTATGTTATATAATTATAATAGACACATTTTTCGTACTTACCTATAGTTAATTTCATATCACAGTAGGCATAATTTCACGTCTGTTTTCCCCGACGGTTGGCAAAGGTGAATAGTGAAAAGCCATACTCACGATTCGTTCGTTACGTTTTCAACTTATAAACGTGGATAATGAGTTTAGGATACACGTGGTGTTTTCAATGTCACTCATGTACCGTTGTTCACATTTTTCACGCAATAAAGTAATGGAGCTGGCTCCACTCCATGGCTCATGGCTCATTTCAGCACATTTTTTTCATGCATCATATCAAAGAGAAGTATAACTATGTACTTACTTCTACGTCAGAAGTGGCAACGCATTTATTTATATTGAAATTTCTGTTTTTATGTACGTAGATGTTTATAGGCGGATAGATATAATAGTTTTCACTTACCGCCAAGGCGAACAGTATTTTTTTTATGTAATGGAAGTGGCAAACAAGCATGCAGTTCACACTGATGTTAAATGATCACTGCAGCCTATAGTCACAAAGACCAAGGTCAAAATGCAGAAGCGTTACCACTCCTGAGGCCTAGGGTGTTGTGCCTTTGTGCCGCAAATGACAGGGCCATACAAGGACGCTTGCTTTACACTTCATAACCTAAAAAAAAATAACGCATTAATGTGAGTATGTGATCTGTATGTCGGAAACAGATTACAAATCGGATATTGCTCAATAAAGCAGAAAAATGCACTGAGATTGATCATACCCTGACTGACCAACCGACTGTTAAATATCTTTTAAGCGTACATATTGATACAATCATAATATTTTTTACGACTACTGCATCAGTAATCTATTCGTAGCAGACCATCACTGGGGACATGAGTTCGGTGCTCGGGTCGCGGTAAGTGTTATTAGGAACTTTTCCTTTTCTGAAAGTTACCTAGTGCCGCCCTCGGAGTTTCGTAATGCGCCCTGAAATCAACTAGCTGTCAATTGAATATTAACAAATGGGCCAAAAGTTCATGCATTCATTTATACGAATAACGAACACTTGATCTGGAGCCACATTTTTTTTTAATTAATGATTTACTAAAAATCAATTAGGAAAACGGCAAATTGAGTCATATAACTCCATACAGCTCAAATGCATAAACATGAACCCATATTGATATTAACAAAAACACTTCGATGTTTATTTATGTATGAATGAAACCAGATTTTCTAGACTAATACCGGTAGTATCTTGTTTGCATTAAGTTAGCTTTATGAGAACTATTAAAGTAGCAAATGAACTATAATAATATGATTAATTTACAAACTCGGCATATTATCCTGTTTGTGGTGGAATCAAAGCAGCCAAGTGCGGGTTTTTTAAGTACATTTTGTTCATTCGTGGGATACGTGTCAAGTTGTTTGTAAATCTATTGAAACAAAGTGTATTTGTTCCTTATAACTTTTCATGTTTTTTTTAAAATTCTAACCGCCTTATTCATAAACGTAGATTAGATACGTTTTTAAAGAATGCTTTGTTTTTGTCAGTTGCAATGTCAAATGAGCAGGATAGAAAAAGACAAAGGAGAGATTAGCAACACTTTAGCTAAAATAAATTTGTGAATAAGGGGGTATCATTTTATTTCTAAACTAGCTGTGCCCGGGACTTCGTCCACGTGAGAAACAATATGATTGTTCAGTATCTACCCGGACGAAGTCGTGGGCGCAGCTAGTATAAAAGCAGCCTAAGTTACTCCTTATTACATTGAGACACTCAAATTTTATTTATTTGTATGTAGGTATGTATGTATGTATGTATGGATGTATGGAGATAAAAGTAGCCTAAGTTACTCCTTACCACATCAGCTATCTGCAAGTGAAAGTCCCGTCAAAATCGGTCTAGCCGTTCCCAAGATTAGCCCCGCCAAACAGACAGTCAGACAGACAGACAAAAATTGAAAAAAAATGTTTTAGTATATGTACCGTGTATACATACATATGCATTTAGTAAAAAGCGGTTATTTTAATATTACAAACAGACACTCCAATTTGATTTATTTGTATAGATATACATTACCTTGAGCTACTTACGTATCCAGATACCTACCACCGTTTAGTTATCAGAGGGACACTTAGTACGTTCTTAAGTTTTCGCGAGCTACACTCATTGAAATAAAACTAGGTAGTTTTCGGATTTATCTCGCGTATATTAAACTAAAATGATTATTTAAAATCGAACCCGACGTTTCGGTCGCTTTTCAGCTTCCGTGGCTCTGGTTCTGATATACTTGACTAACAAAAATTGGGACTTGAAAGTTCTATATTTCACATATGGTTTGGTATTATGGTTTTATATTAGTTAAGATGATAGACAAACACTTTCAGTTGCAATCCTGGAGTATGATAACGTACGGATATAATGTCAACTGACTCCTTTTTCTTAAAATACTATGGTTACGTTTAGGCATACATTTTTTAATGGACATAAAGTTAACGGATGATTCATTCGTCATAAAAATAGTTGGCGGTGTATCAAATTACTCAGATACGGCTTGTGAACGTGACTTAACTGTGTTTGCGGATGACTTCAAGACTGCGATGATATTTCTTGGAAGTGTCACTAAATAATAAACAACTCGTTCTTTACTTAGAAGCAGTAGTGGTGTTTTATGGAAGTGAGATATTTTACGAAAATAACTAAAAAATCTTTCCCACGTATCGTATTTTTGAAGCTTACTTCAGCAAGCATTGGCAGTATTTCCAAGCTAATGTTTTTTTTTTCCGACGGGCAAATTCCAATGTTAAGTGCACACGTACTGACTCATTTACTTACTTACTATGTCTGCTAATTTGTCTGGTGAATAATCTTTTGTTCATAAGGAATGTATACCTGAATACCACTGCGAATTTTCGTTACTTAAAAAACTCACAAGATAGATAGATACATGATAGATACATGTACTTATGTATCTTCATGCCCGTGCTTCTTCTACATTCATCATTGTAGTCAAAAGTACTCACCAGGTAGTGTGCGATATTGCTTACGAGTATATCCGCAGATTGAAGTAGAATATCGGCCCTCCTCCTGTCATATTCTGTCAGGTGCACATTTACAAGCCTTTTCATTAAACCTTCACCTCCAAAAATGTTTTGTCAATCGAGTTACGCCACGTGACTCCGTGCGATTCTAATTCAATCTTCCTTTCTAAGAATAAAGACGTCTAAATAAACATACAAAATGTTTGTCGAGTCAATAAAACCGCTTACCTTGCAATCGTAAAATACTTTGTCCGTATCTAACATTGCTTCACCAAGAGAAAAGCAATTATAGTCATAAAACGGTCAGCAGAACCTGTTTTCGTTTTGGATAGGAAAGATTTTAAGGTTAAAAAAAATTACTATTCACGCCTGTAATCCCCAAAGGAGTAGGCAGAGGCAAATGCATGCATTTAATCATACATGCAAATACCCGCGATTCACAGGTGGTCAGCCTGGAAAAATCCCAATAGAACCAGAGATAAAGGACTTTACACCATTATCTCTCATAGCCTACCCGGAAATTGAACCCAGCATAGTAGAAGTGGCCTGCTACCACTAGGCTACTGCGACAGTCAAGGTACCGCACCTTTTCTGTCGGAAATTAAGGGGTCGTACAGAATAATAAAAGAAAGTAGGTACAAATGTCATATAAGTACTATTAAGTGAATTTCGTCACAATACAGTGAATACCTAATAAGTAAAGAATCCATAGCAGTACGTAAAATTAAAGAATTACGATCAAGATTCGATGACCGTTCCTATATACTTGTTACACCATTTCTCATTGCATAAAGAAATAATTAACAAAGCAAAACCACCACAAATTGGCTAATGTTTTAAGTGAATTCTTAGCTCGTGTTCAAATAATTTGTGAAACGAATAACAATTTTACAGTGACTAACATAGCCGTGGCTAGCATTCTCACACATGACTATCCTCGTGAACAAAACGGACATGATGTCATTCGATAACGAAATGAACTATTAGCAGTCAATTGTTATTATTTATATTGGTGCTGATATCGATATCATCGACATTAGTCTAGTTGTTATTTATGTGAACGATATGCAATGAGCAATTCTTAAAGTGGTACGCACTCATTCAAGTTGATACGTCTACGAGTAGTAGCTTAATATATAGAGCCTTTTCAGGGTTCGTAAAACATGTTGAACAGTCCGTACCTATTATGGCTAAATTTGGTTTTGGAACAAATCTGTAAATCAAAATGCAGAACTCTCCCACAACGACGTAAAAAAATTTTGGACCATGAGTGTGTAAACAAGAATGCCTGCTTATAATTATCAGCAAGTTTAGTAACATTTGTTTACCACTTCGGAGAATTTTTTTTGGTGGTAGAGCTCCAGTGACGGAGCTCGCGGGCGTAGGCACCACCGCATTACCTAATATACTTGCCGCTAAATGGTAGTGTTTAGCACTATCGTGTTCCGGTCAGGTGGTAATGTACGGCCCTGTAATTTCCGGCACAGAGGCATAACACTTTAGGCCTCAGGAGTGGTAACGCATCTGCATTTTGACCTCGGTCTTTGTGTGGGTGTCTATAGGCTGCAGTCATCACTTAACATCAATGTGAACTGCATGCTTGTTTGCCACTTCCTTTACATAAAAAAAAAAAAATAAAAAAAATATACTCTTGAAGTTAGGCTGACCATTCATAATAGTTCCGTAAACTGTATGATTATCGAAACAACAGAGCCAAAAAACATATAAAGACTGGCAAAAATAAGGAAAATGTTATAAAAATAACACAAATTTAATAAAGTACCAATATAATTAGTTTTATCACGATAATTCAACTACATTATTAATCCACGCAACGTATAAAAATAAATCGCCAATGCATCGGTGACCAACTAAAAGATGTCTGGCAACGTACCAAAGGTTAATCCGATGTACCGATATTTTCTGCTTCAGAATATCCCAATACCGTTTTCTTAAAAGTCTCCAATACTCTCCAGATACAGTTACGCTGTCCTAATATCTTCGTTCGATGTTATCGGTGATACTGCTTCCAAGTCATTGAAGCTTGAGACGAATAAATGTATCTGCTTATAGTAGTATCCTATCTCCCTTTGGGTGCAAGTTTCAAGTATCGTAAACAGTGTCGTTAATAGAGGTGTACCAATGGTGCCCATGCATAGAGCGCACATCCTGACGGACCCTGAAATGGCCAGACCAAAAATCTAAGGGCGCATTTGTGGAAAATCCCACTGGGCGTACGAAACGGTTGTTACGATAGTGATCGTATACCACATTCTGGATGTGTGGGACTATTTAGTGGTCCAGTTTATACTCGTCTGTTCAAACCAGGGATTGATAGATGACCTAGACTATTTCAATAAAGCGGTAGTAAATATAACGCGCATCATAGTTGTGGGTGTATTTGGAGAAGGCCTTGTCCAGCAGTGGGCGTGTTTCGGCTAAAGTGATGATGAAAACAGAACATACTACAGTACATACTGTACTTTCAAATTGCATTCAAAATAAAGAATAGAATAGAAATAGTTTATTTTTTGACACACACAATACATCACTAAATAGACAAAAATAATAAAATATTAAAAAAACAAAAAAAAACATAATAATAAAAACAGGGAAGACAACTTAACACGACTAACGGCATGATGTATGTGTGAGATCAAAAAAATGGTACCCATCTCAGCTGATTGCTGTAGTTGGCACTACAGCGCTGGTGTTCTGATGGGACCACCGTAAGTGGCTTTGCGAACTACAAGCCGCCCAACTACATAAAACTTCCATGCATACTAATGTTATATTTATATATAAAAGTTACGTAATATTACATAAATAAAGATAAATAAATAAAATATTAATAACAAATAAATTAAATATATAATAAAATTACACTCTCTCTGCCTACCCCGTTAGGGACCTGGCGCAAAGATACATACATACATAATTAATCCAAATATTTGGTGGCGTGGCGTGTGGTATCAAACATGTTTGATATGCACTAAAAACAAAAACATGCAAAAATAGGGCTACACCTTTAACTGATAAAATCTTGGTCAGAGAATATGTAATAATACTACGTATAGAATGGACACTTCGACGTCCCGCCCGATTTCCCCGCATCACCCAACCTCCTCCCCTCTTATGGGCGACGGTTGGTATTTTCTACGTGCTACGCACAAAGGTGCACCTGTAAATACACGTCACTGATTGATGTCTGTGTAATAGAGACCAAATTAAGCGTTTGTATGGCATTTTGGCGGAGTGTTTGCGGTGTGTCTTGGTAAGACCTAAAATTCAATGGCTTTCACCAATTTATGTAATCTATCTGCTGCTAGACGATATTCAACTCTATTTATTTACGTCTGCTTAAATGTTTTGAATACGGCGCCAATTCAAACAGATTATCTGCTGTAGTATTAACTCATCAACTGTTTTCGTAACATAAGAAAACAATTGTTTTTATATTATCTCGCATTAAAACATGCTTGTGAAATATATTTTATTTTTAAAGAAAAATGGAAAGAAAAATTCGAAGAAAATTCTCAATTGGAAGAGCGGCTGGACTAGATTCCCTGAAGTCGAATTTTTCTTTCCATTTTTCTTTAAAAATAAAATAAGAAAACAATCATAACTTTGGCTACTGAGTTAGATATTCACGTGCGTAATTAGAAATGCGAAGTAAATAACTTTATGTTAGACGCCTAAGGCGAGATTAAATCTATTTATAGTGACAACTCTGACCCTCGTCAAACAGCTTCGAAATCACAAAAAGATGACAGACATAGCCCGATCGTTAATAAGAATGAGAATCAAAATGAACTCAATTCACTTGAAAGTAAGGCTTTAATTACTTTAGCAACAATGTCGGTAGAGATGAGTTAGCTTTTGCATGTGCAAGTTTAATTTTGTTTTATTTGTTCTACTTCTTAGAAGCCCTGAAAATGGTCAATGGTCACTTATTTAGAAATATGAATGAAGTTATATCAAATATTCTGAGTTATATTTATAACATATTTAATGAGAGACATGCAAATAATTATTTATAGTCCGGTATTAACTATCACAGAGACATAACAACTAAGGTCTCAGGGTTGGCAACGCATCTATCTTCATTTTGACCTCTGTTTTGGTGTAGACATCTATCGACTGCAATCATCACTTGATATCTACATAATATGTAAGCTGCATGCTAGTTTGGCACCTTTTGGCATCAAATAAAAAAGATATTGAAGTAAATTTATTTACGTAGGATTGGATTTGGAGAGTAAGATGATGAATACGCGACGAAGGCGTTATGGTGTGACATAGAGTAACACGGGCCACCGGCCGCGGCGGACTGGAGGGGAGTAGCCATAGCGTTTATTACCGATGCAAAACAGTCTGTAATTTTTTGCGGGGCGAAATGCGTGCGACACACACGCACACTAAAAAAATCGTCTATTACTACGAAACTCAAACCTTGACTTAAACAAAATACAGAAACAATTTCACGCACACATTTAAACAGCTAGGCGACAGGTAAAGGCCCATTTGGGCTTGTATTTTGACAGAGGGGAAAGCCTGCGTATGGCTACTCCCCTCCGGTGTTGCTCTAGGGCGTGGTGTGAGATAGGGCAAGGCGAACAGAAGTTGAGAAATAATTTATGTAAGTGAAGATAGAAAGAGATGGAGCTAATGAAGTTTTACTTCAGTCGTATGATCTAAATCTAATCTATCTACCATTAAATAAAAAAAACGAATAAAGCTATCCATTCCATATGGAAGGGATATATACCTACGGTATAGGTATATACCTACTCGTTAATAATTTTACAGTTCTCAACAATAAATGTTGCTCATCGAGCTTAGGAAGGAGACTTCGGCTTATTTCGGGTCTGTAGAGCGTTATCTCTTTCGTACCGTACCTATTTGACGTTTGTCGACCATTTTGATCAAGTTTTGACCAATACCGGACTGTCAGTGCTTACGTAGGCAGTGTACAACAGAGATAACGCTCTACGAAATCGAAACGAGCCGATCGTCTCTTTCTTTGGCTCGATGTGCAATATTAATAGTTGAGTAATGTACCTAAGTGTAATTTACCTCGTAAAGTTAAGTTTTTTTATGTTATGATGGTTACATGCATGCAGTTCACATCGATGGTAATTGAATACAGCAGCCTAATCGACATCTACAGAAAAAACCACAGGTCAAAAAGCAATTAATACGTAGGCCAGGGCATAGAAGCCTAAGTTTTTATGCCTCTGTGGTAGTTGTTACCTTTTTTACTGTGCTGTGGTTAATAGGCAACTACACTAAGTTCAAATTTAAAAATAAATACCGCTTAAGCATTATCACGTTTGATTTAACAGTGTAAACAAATGTCATTTAACAGCAGTAATGGTTTTGACGCGAATATTAACGCTTATTTTGTGTTCAGGTTCTGTGAAGTGTGAGACACTGTGATAAATGATACAAGGATGTTTGAAAATAAATTCTTTGGTTGTCTTTTTATGTCATGCTAATAAGAAACCTGCATTCAGTCTATACCGGGTTAATTTAAATTAGCGTATCACCTCTCTTAGGTTAAGATCCCACTGCAGATTCATTTCGTTCATCCAGATATGCTGCAAACCTAATTTTTACGCAACTTTATAATCTAGAGAATATATATCCACTAGGTTGCCTATCAAAATATGCTCTTAGCCAGCAACTTTTATTTGCGGCGGATTTAATTTGGCTCTCGTAGAACATAATAATGAGAAAAAAATAGCTTTAGCTTGTTATATAAATAATACATATCATGTACGTCATGAACGTAAAAAGTTATCAGGGCGCAAAGAAAATACATAGGGGCGGCCAAGTGCGCAACGGCAGACGTGACTTTTCAGTCCTTATACATATTGCCGTGAGGTAAACGATATTTTTTTGAAAAAACCAAATTAAAAAAAATTCTTGCGGCCATTGTGTGATAGGCAACCTATTGGATATAATATATTCTCTAGATTAAAATATGCGTAAAAAATAGGTTTGCAGCATATCTGGATGAACGAAATGATTCTGCAGTGGGATCATAACCTATCTACATCAAACCGAACAACATTTTTTGTTTTACGTCTTTCTACAAATCTTGATAAATAACACAAATGTTTTCATAAGTTCAGAAGAGTCTGCGTCTCCCCGCAGCCCCGCGCCCCGCTGCTCTTGGCGATGTTTTGCCTAGGCAGCTAGGCTGTAGTGCGTGGAATACCTAACCTCAAAATAAATGCCAGTTCAGAGTCAAAAAAAGAATTTTGTATGGCAAAACTTGAATTTAAAAAACGATAAATTTAATAAAATCAAAGAATAAATGTTGTTGGTATTGATGTTGAGAGGCTGTATGAACTAGCTGACCCGGCAAACTATACGATTGGAGATTTCAAATAATTGCTATATTTTTATATAAAAACCTTCTCCTAACAATAACGAACACATAAAAGAAAGGTTTAACCAATTTGGTGTAAGTCGTTTGGAAGTTATGCGCTTACAAACATCAGTACAATAGATGAGTGAATAAATAGATAATACATATAAAATGTATTTTTTTTTTCGATTTTCTGAAAGTTTCCAGTAGGTACCTCGGAATTTGGTAATTTGCCCGGAGATGTCTATAGGCTTATCAACTACATGGGCTAAAACGTACCCGGTGAATCGTGGGTGTTTGCATGAACCTATGCCCGAATGCATACATTTATCTCTGCCTACCCCTTCGGGTACATCAACCACAGTTACGTGGTCTTTAAGTAAGTTCAAAATTCTAGTTGGCAATTCAGATATTTATAAGTTTATCTAGTACCTATAACTTAGAACATAATATTAAAAACACCTCCGGTTAATCTAGATAAACAGTTTAGTTCACCTTTTGTAGAGCTAATCTCATTCATGTCTCATTCAAATCATGTTCTATACGCAACTTAATTTCTAAGCGACGGCAATTTCTAAAGCCAAACATAAGACCCGTGCTATCGGATTAATCTCGCTCTATTTAGAATTGTGGTAACCCTTTCTGGGGACCCTTTTGAAATAGTAGGAGTGCATATATCTCGACAAACTCGGCTTAAAGCCAAGCTCACTACTTGAGACTGTTTGAATTGTGTCTACCGCATGATATCATCAGTCTGTAACCAGGTTGGGGAGAAAAGGTGTCCAAAGCCGGTATAATATTTACTTGGTTTATTGCATGTTTGTGAGGTATTGGTATGTTAATCTAGATAAACAATTCAGTTCACCTTTTGTATATCTAATCTCATTCAAGTCATGTTTTATACGCAAGCTTAATTTCTAAGCGACGGCAATTTCTAAAGCCAAACATAAGACCCGTGCTATCGGTTTAATCTCGCTCTATTTAGAATTGTGGTAACCCTTTCTGGGGACCCTTTTGAAATAGTAGGAGTGCATATATCTCGACAAACTCGGCTTAAAGCCAAGATTAACACTTGAGACTGTTTGAGTTGAGTCTACTGCATGATATCATCAGTTTGGGAGGGAATGTGTCCTACGCCGGCATAATATTTATTATGTTTACTGTTACTTCGTGAGGTATTGTATGAGCGTATTATATTGGATTTGATACTAAATAAGGGCTGTGTCATTGCATATGGCTCCAGGATGTCACAAAATGTGTACCTACATTGCACCCTTGCGAGGCCTGGGCACGTCCCTAGTCTACAAATAAGTCAATCTTGCATAGTAATTTCAATTACAAACATAATATTATGAACACCGTAGTATTATACGGTTAATCTAGATTCAGAGTTCAGTTTTAATAACAATCTGGCAGAGATCATTCACACTCGTTCATGTTTGATCGATGAATCACATGAGATGAAAGAATTTTCAATCTACATAATTGAAGCAAAAAGTGTATTGTACGTTTTTAACATAGTAATTTCATTAAAAAAAATCTATGTTCTGATGAATCATTTGTTCTTTTTTAATCGAATAACAGGATCGGCGCCATAGTATGTACCTATGTAGGTAGGTAGCTGTATTTAAATTGTTCTCTTCGAACAAACAATGAATTCTTTTTTTTATCTCAAACAGGCATTCTTCTAATTCATCAGTTAAGTTATTGAGAATAGTATAATCAGTCATAAAATGTAGGGTATCTTCACGCCCCTTACGGGGTAGGCAGAGAGTGCCGATATCCTAGTGAGATATCCTGGCCCTTACATACTCTCCGTGCTTCTTCTACATTCATCATTCCCTTCATACATACACACCGATTCCAAAGAGTCTTGACCGGCTCAGACAGCACTCGACCTATTTGGTCAAGGTGGTTTAGTCTTGGTTTTGCGTAGGCCTCCGCAACCATCCATATTTTACTTATACCACCCTACCTTAGCAAAAATAATTTATATTAGCAGCCTGCCTCGGCATCGGTGCAATTTTACCTACCCTCTCCGCGTACCCTCTGAGCGTGATGTTATATAGCCTAAAGACTTCCTCGATAAATGGGCTATCTAACACTGAAATATTTTTTCAAATTGGACAAGTATTCCTGAGATTAGCGCATTCAAGCAAACAAACAAACAAACACAAACAAACTCTTCAGCTTTATTCTATCAGTATAGTAGTCATAGATGTATGTTTCGAAACCATCTGCATTATATATTTTTCGTTCGTGAGTCCATTCCTTATTTCAAAATATTTCAAATAACCACTGCGGTAACCTCTTCAAATATAAATTTTGAACATAAACTATCCTTAGCACAAAACACCGGAATCAATATAGTTCTCGGCATTGAAAGGCTTCGTTCCATTGTCATATCTCTTCTTCCATTGAAGACTAATGTTTTTCCAATATCCGTATACTTTAAAATGCATTTCCATTCCAATAAAGGATGTGAATTTTATAGCTGTTTTATTGCTTTCGCTTTTGTTGTAGCAATTGATACGTAATATGAATATTTTATAAGTGTGAATGTAAGGAAATATTTGGAAAAATCTAGAAAGCTAGATTGGTTTTACTGGTGGTAGAACTCCAGTGACGGAGCTCGCGGGCGTAGGCACCACCGCATTACCTAATATACTTGCCGCTAAGTGGTAGTGAACAGCACTATCGTGTTCCGGTCAGGTGGTAATGTACGGCTCTGTAATTTCCGGCACAGAGGCATAACACCTTAGGCCTCAGGAGTGGTAACGTATCTGCATTTTCACTTTAGTCTTTGTGTGGGTGTCTATAGGCTGCAGTCATCACTTAACATCAATGTGAACTGCAACTTTGTTTGCCACTTCCATTACATTAAAAAAAGCTATCTTTGATGTGTTGTTTCCTTGGGCACAGCTTTCAGATTAAAAACAAAACATCACCCTAATTTTTGACATAATTTTCATACATTTGACCTCATGGTCAATTTTATTCCATCACTTTATGTGCCTGCCGCGTGAGAGAATGGCGTGAAGATTATGGTTTTGAGACATTTATTTCTCTTAAAACATTAGAAACAAATCACTTGCTAGAGAAATTTAGTTTACACAAATACAACCAACACACTGCACATAGGACCACGGAAATCGTTGACATAAGTGCATTATTATTAAAATTTTGACGCAAGACATAACATAATTTAATAAATCCATGGGAAATAATTGGATAAGTACGTTTAATAAACCAATTAACAAATTGAACAATGCCTTCGAGTATCTAAAAAAAAAAAACTGTTTGAGGGCAGTGCGAATAACATGTTATCGGAAATAATATATACATACAGATACGTATATACCTTCTTCTTTATAAAATAAAATACACGACAAATATCAATACTTCGTATATTTTATTGTACCTCCCTCCTATAATCCCCAATAATGAGGGTATATTTTAAGTGGGCAATATTTTTCTGAAGAATTTTTGACAAAAGCTAAGACGTCACACGACACTCATCAACTTCCCCATATTTTTATTCTTATTGCCCCTTAGAAGCCTCAAATCCTTACCTAATGACAATATTCATATATCAAGGACGCAATAAACTTAAGTACACAGTCGCCGAGATATTTATTCTTAATATGAAAATGAGACGTCACACTAATTATGCGTGAGGCATCAACTTACATTGCACTATAAAAATAAGTGAACTAGCTATCGTAAACTTTATAATCTATACTTATAATAAAACTGTAGAAGTGTAAATTCTGTACATTCTATCTTTTAGGGGGTTTCGTACCTAAAAGGTAAAAACGGACCCCACGGATTGCTAATCCTCCGCTGTCTGTCTGTCTGTCTGTCCGTCCGTCCGTCTATCTATCACCAGCCTGTATCTCATAAATAGTGATAGCTAGAAAGCTAACATTTTTACCATTTATGTATTTCTGATACCGCTATAAAGAGAAAATTATTTACTAAAAATAAGAAAACGAAAATGTTAAGGGGTCCAAGGGGCATACAATAAACGTGTTTTTTTTTCGTATATTTTTTTGCTCGATAAAAATAAGGGTAGCAAGTAGACGTGAAAATTTTCACAAAATTTTTAGGTCTTATGCCATATATCACCTTTCCATAATAAATTTATACATCTATACATCTATACATACATACATATACATACATACATACATACTTGCAAATAAATAAAATTGGAGTGCCTGTTTGTAATATTAAAATAACCGCTCTTTACTAAATGCATATGTATGTATACACGGTACATATACCAAAACAACATTTTTTACAATTTTTGTCTGTCTGTCTGTTTGGCGGGCTAATCTTGGGAACGACGGGACCGATTTTGACGAGACTTTCACTGGCAGATAGCTGATGTGATAAGGAGTAACTTAGGCTACTTTTATCCCCATACATACATACCTACCTACATACAAATAAGTAGAATTGGTGTGTATCCGACTTTGACGGGACTTCCACGGGTAGGTAGCTGATGTTATAAGAAGTTACTTAGGCTACTTTTATCTCCATACAACCATACATACATACATACCTACATAAAAATAAATAGAATTTGAGTGTCTCCGATTTTGACGGGACTTTCACTGGCAGATAGCTGATGTAATAAGGAGTAACTTAGGCTACTTTTATACTAGCTGCGCCCACGACTTCGTCATACTGAACAATCTTTTTTTTTTCTCACGAGGACGAAGTCGCGGGCATAGCTAGTTAAGACATAAAGTTGATTATATTATAATCTTGACACGATATGTCTGTTACGCTTACAGATCAAATTTATAAAAAATAAATATGTCATAGGAAAAGTTTGAAGCCTACAACAGGATAATATTCATTCGTCTGTTTTTATAGCAAGACGTTTTAATTTGTAGAATGAGGTGCTAAATTTAATCAGGATTAATATGGTGATAAAGGTCTACGATTACTGGATTTCCATAGAAAGTAAACAAATAATTTCCCGAAGGAATCTCTTTGTGGCATCTTCAAAGGGTTAATTAAACCAAGAAATATTGCACATAGAGCTTAAAGCTTTATCTCTCTTCCACACTGTCACCGTAAGCACAATAAATAATCTTGTTTAAAAAAAAATCAATTTTCTATATTTTGCTCGTAATATTTACAAAAATCATTACTTAAACAATCTAGGCTTAAGCAAGTGATAATATTAGGCTAATATCTAGGTACAAGAGTACTTAACTCTACAAGCCTTCTTTATGTTTATACAATTCTAGGAAATTTATGGGTTACGATCCCACTGCACTGCAGAATCATTTCGTTCATCCAGATATGCTGCAAACCTCTTTTTTATATTTATGCGGCCAAATTTTTATAGGCAACCTAGTAGATATATATACTCTAAACGTAACTTTACGCCTGTAATCCCCGAAGGAATAGGCAGAGGTAAATGCATGCATTCAAGCATACATGCAAACACCCACGATTCGCCGATTAAGGACTCGATAAAGGACTTTACACCAACCTCCTACCCGGGAATCGAACCCATGACCTCAGCGTAGTAGTAGTGGTATATATACTCTAGGTTATAAATATGCGTAAAAATAAGATTTGCAGCAT
Organism: Macrosoma leucophasiata; assembly: GCA_036365455.1. Classification (NCBI taxonomy): domain Eukaryota; kingdom Metazoa; phylum Arthropoda; class Insecta; order Lepidoptera; family Hedylidae; genus Macrosoma; species Macrosoma leucophasiata. The sequence goes on from JAWQUS010000024.1 coordinate 15,592,771, forward strand.
ATTTGGATGAACGAAATGATTCTGGTCCTCTTATGGTCCAAATTCATAAAAATGGTCGACAAACATCACATAGGTAGCTCAAGTGGGAAAGAGATAACGCTCTACAGAGCCGAAATTATCCGATGTCTCTTTCCCAAGGTCGATGTGAAATATATCTTGCTTCGTACCACAGAATAGATAACTTTATTTATCTATTCCATGCTTCGTACTATAACTCTTATCCAATTAATGGTTTGGAGTTAATAACGAAACATGGCCTATATTTAATGGTGATCTATGACTATCTTAAAATAGGAATGACTATGACCGCCATAAGCACGGTTCTTTTGTTTAGATGACTTCGGCGAAACCAAAAATAACGGTTACAAATTTTGCAATCCATCTCTGTAACTATGTAGGTTCAGTTGTACACTTGTACTTACGAATGTATTACTGGGTGTCGAAACTACTGAATTGCTTACCAGTTTATTTAATGTTCTTGTAACAATCACAACCCTTAATCAGTCATAAGTTTTTACTGGTGGTAGAGCCCCAGTGAAGGAGCTCGCGGGCGTAGGTACCACCGCATTACCTAATATAGGGTAAACTGGTTAAATACGCCCTACTTTTAAATTAAATTATATTTATTTCTTAGGAATCATTTGTTACATAAACTAATCAGCCTCTTGTTATTTGGTCATTCAGCCAGTAATTATAATTATTTTAAAAACTATAGAAAAGGGCGTATTCCCCAAGGGGTCTGTGAAAAATGCCCTATAGTAAAAAAAATCAAAAATATTAATAGTAATAAATAAAAGCAACATACTATAGAAAAGAAGATTTTGATTTTTTTTCTTAACCACAAACGAACCGCAGCCGCTTGCCTCAATGAATTTGAGTACTACTGCCATTTATCGATTGGCGCTTTAACTATTACAAATGATAGTTCCGTCTGCGCATATTGCAAGTGGGGCATATTTCCTGATAGGGCGTTTTTCACCATTTTACCCTACTTGCCGCTAAATGGTAGTGTTCAGCACTATCGTGTTCCAGTCAGGTGGTAATGTACGGCCCTGTAATTTCCTGCGCAGGGGCATAACACCTCAGGCCTCAGGAGTGGTAACGCATCTGCATTTTGACCTTGGTCTTTCTGTGGGTGGCTATAGGCTGCAGTCATCACTTAAAAAGTTTTTTTTGCAAAGCATGTTGGAAGAACTCGCTGGTCAGAAGCAAAGAAACTGCTTTTTTTCAAAAATTCCTGGTACCTTTATCTTTCTTGGGATTGGAACTCTGTATCGAAATCAGGCCAGGGGACCGACCGTCTAACTCAAATGCTTTCGTTCAGCTTTGGATTATGACAACACCTTATCAGTTTCGTAAAACCTTTCCTGGTAGTGTTTTCGTCCGCATTTATATAATTAAGAGCAAAATGTTTTAATAGGCGGTACGAAACGCACAAAATAACATCCTAAAGCATTTCAGTTAGGCAGTCGGCCCCCAGGATTTGTTGTTTTTCAACAAACAGGCTTTTCATATCTACGTATAAGCAAAAATCAAAGCCCAAATACGGTACCACTGGACGCTTAAGCAATTTTACCTCTGTGACAGAAATTTCGAGGCCATGCATTATGTAACTGGAAAGGTTCATTAATGTTTCACCGACAAACGTTACGCAAATCTTCATTTCAAAACCAACGTTTTGTACACTATTCATTCCACAAATATATAATTCTGCATATGTATCATTTCGTAACTCAACGATTCGTATACTAATTATTTCGCAAACATTGTTTAAAATTATAATAAATACTGTCAGGATTAATAAAAAAAACCTAACACCGTGCGGCCAGCTAGCTCCGCCGCCGCTCCCCTCGACCTAACCTGACTTTGTCGTAAAATGTGAGAATATTTTTTTCAAATTAATTATTGATGAAGTGATGTAGTTGTGGAAAGTTGAGATGTGAAACGTAATCGTTGCGAAACGTTGGTTTTATAATGAAGAGTTTGAAAATGTTTGTCGGTAAAATGAACGGGCACCAACTGGAAAACGATAGTACTTGGGTACTACAAACTACCATAAGACAGCAGATAGATTTAAGGTGGTCTTCGAGGTCCTACATTGGAATTCTACCACTAGTGTAAGTCTCTAAACAGATAATATACACAACACTTTATTTTTCCGGTTTTAAAACATTTCTTCATGTTTCTTCGACTTAGAACGTATGTCCATAAAATTTCTGAATAATAATTTGTTAAGTAGAACAAGTTTTGTACCTCTAAACTCAAAGAACTCGTACTTACTGTAAATGCAGACTACATTCCAGTTCACTTAAAAATAGGACTCAGTTTCTGTATAATTTTACATAATCTTAACTCAATCTAACACTTTAATCCCCAATATCATTAAGATTCTTCAGTGCAGAGTTACAAAACTAGTCCTGATTTCATAATTACTACAAACATGGATGAATATGCATAATTAACGGAAGCACTGGAAGATTCACGGCAAGTAAAAACAAAAACTCTTGGGTTTTGTAAAGTTCACCTTTTAATGTTGGCTTTATGATTTTTTATCTTAATTTTATATAACACAAGTGCTCTTCTAAACTTTAGGATTGTTCTTTTCTTTAAAAATAAATAAAGATATAAGCTTTACTGCAATCGCATGAAAATACTACACGCACAAAATAGAGCTCTTTAAGAAACAAGGCATAAAATTTTAAGTAAGGTTTCGGTGCGGATAACATAGTAGGTAATTTTAATATTTTTAATCTAGTCTATGATAAAGTAAAGATATTGATATAATTATCGGGTACTTTAACAAATTTATATTTTAGTTTTAAACTTGTAAAAATTTGCTAAGTCTTTGGGGTATTAGATTAGTTTTGTCTAATGAGAATGTAATAATAATTATTGAAGATACTCCTGATTAACGTAAAAATAAACAAAACGTTGTAATTTTTTAAAAGTGTTTTGTCTAATGTAATGTTTATATCATTGTCCAAGTTCCAAGTAAAGAAAATCCTACATACCTATAAATTTTATATTGGAATTATGTGTGGTAAAACGGTATGGTATCACTCTAGTCAAAAGACGTCCACAACTGGACAAAGCCTTCCCCACGCCATAGACGCCCTGTTGTGGGCGTCTATGGGGGCGAGGAACAAATCCCTAATCCATGTCTTTCAGCTTGCATTTATCAACCATATGCACCTTCTAGTCGTACAACATATTACATCCACGACTGCAACACTTCAACCTGATTGACTCTCGTGTCATGCAATATATTATTAATATTGGAACCTGATTGCTGACAAGGTGTGCGACGTAATAGCTTTACTTACAGAAAGTGCTTAACATTGCGAATAATTTTACCGTAAATCCTTAATTATTGGATACTTAGCTTTAATAACATCTTGTTTTGGCTATAAATGCCTTATGTGTATAAATATTCAAATTGATAACAGTCAGTTAATTTCGTCTTTACATGGATCATTAATATCGCTCTATTTTGAAGTCCTAATTTAAAACATGGGTAGTTAATTTACATTTATAAAACAAAGTCAGGTTAGTTACCATTTATAACTCAAGAGGAGCTAAACAATTTTTTATTATTTTTGTGTTTTTGTTTTAATCGGGAATTGGAAGAATTCTCTTCCAATAGAAGACATTTCTTCCACTGGTGGGCTGTGGGGTCGTCACGCCCCGACGCGAAAGAAATGCATTGTACTTATTAATCCATTTTTATAAAGAAAACGTTATGACCTGAATAATAAGAATAATAAATAGATGATCTGTGAACTTGAACTCCGAATTGATATTGAACTCCACCGGTGCATTGCCACCAGTTAAGATAACGATTTAAAAATAACCACAAAGTCATAATGATATAAGTTTATAGGAATCCAGGTCAGATGAGTCAATATTGACGGAATAAGGCCATCTGACAAGGGAAACGTGATTTAAAATAGTTATTACACGCTTTGATTATTATGATGAAGCTCTTAGATGTTAGACTGATATTAATCATAAGCTGAGGAGTATTAGAGGACATGTTCTCATTTTTAGCGTTCCATAGTAAACAAGGAACCCTTATAGTTTCGCCATGTTCATCTGTCTGTCTGTCTGTCAGTCCTTCCCCTTTCATTCATGACGATTGCGAGCCTATGAGTCATTAGATACATTATCCAAACTCCGGCGGTGCCATCGAGAATCAATAAAATCTTAAAGGAAATCTTACCTATAAATTCTGTTTTGCACATGCGCAATCTTTTAATATGTTGTCTATTTAATTACCATGTTCTAGTTCAGCAATACAGTCAAACAAAATGTTAGAACCAACGCAAATTCTTCGCTTAGAAATGTCCTATAATCTACACGCCTACATCAAAATACTGTAAAGTGCAGTGTACGGTCAACAGATAAGCTTACACAAAAACATGCCAATGTAGTGTCTATTGCCACTGAATAGGGATTTGATGCTCAACCATTTACTGATCGTACCACTCATTTAAGACCTCATAGCATGAGAAGGATTCCATCTATCATTGCGTGGGTTCATTTTAACAGCCTACTTCTATCAAGTTATAATGTACTTGCCGTTCATGGTTTGCAATAATTTGCCAACTGCAATTTTGATTACAACCAGCATTAATACAGATGTAGACAAACTGTCATACTGGAATAATGGTCATTTGATTAGCAGGCTACTACTTTTACGCCTAAGGTCTCGTCATCTATCCACTGACTGTATGTATACATGAATGCAAGTATTTACCTCTTGCATTTTACACGCAAAGTGATTCTATCGACTAGTTTCCAACGAGCCTCATCATCATCTCGTCCAATTCACCGTATTATCCCAAAATAAGTGTATTTATTGTATCGTATTTATTTATTTGACCTGGCTATATGTTGATTGCGACGATATAGGGATTGAAACGTAGTCCTTCACAATGGCCTTTATAAGAAGGTTCAAGGTCATGCAGAGATTAATCGAGAAAGAAAGAATGAGAGAAATGCTCAAAGTTTCCTAGCGTAATGAAATCGGAAATCAGGAACTCCGCATGTGAACCAAAGAAGCCGTCACAGCTCACCGTAACTCATGTTGCGGAGAGCAGGAAACATAGCTCAAAGATCCAACGGAAGTTAAAGCGTAGGCAGGCCACCCACGAGGTGGACCGCCGACCTGATGAACGTTGCGGGCAATTGCTGGATGAGGGCGACCCAGGACCGTTCATTATAGCAATCTTTGGAGAGGCTTTTAGTAATAAAATAGTAGATAATTGTGATGACTGGAGTCTATACTTTTACAAACATTAACATTTGTGTATGAAATCATTCACTTAGTATAACAAAGGTAATAAAGTCTTCCAGAGGATTCCAGTGTTTACCAAAATTTTAATATACCATAAATTAAAATCTATTCGTCATGTCTCGCGGTTACAAAAGCTGACATCGGCGTTCTATTCTAGGTCGTGAATAAAAGTGACCTAGTTACAAAATGATCTGGCAACAAACTTGTTACTAGTATTGTTAATAACGTAGTTAGTTGCTCGGGTATGTTTGTAAGTGTTGTTTAATTCGACTTAAATAGAACCTACTCAAAACATTTCCAGTTTTGGTGATTGGTATTTCTTATAATGAACATAGCAAGCAAGCAAGTCACATCGATATAGTAAGTGGACTACTGTAGTAGTGGTTTACTGTAGATATCACTATTCTGTAGAAAACAGCAATGTACTGAATAGTAATCATCATAATGTCAACATTGTTACAAAAAAGATCGTCAGGTGGAAGAATTGGATAAAGTCAAATGTTTAAACCATGGAATAGATGCGTGTGTGCTGTGCAAGTGGATTTAACCAGAAGATTCTCAGGGGAATCCCCATAGTTTGGAAATTGGCCAAATGAATTATATCAATAGACTTGCGCCATCTTTTATTGCATAATTAATACCTATATTATTTATGGTTACGTCTCGGTCTACTTCTTCGGCGAAATACTTAAAAATATAATAAAAACAAAACAAAACATTCTCGTAACGATAACCACACAACTTTTCAACCCACAACAATTAGAACACGGAAAACAAATTTAAAGTTCGAGATATAGTGAACACCTCATTTAGTATTTAGCAAATCGTTTCAACCATTAGCGCCCGAATCTGCAACTCCAGAAACTGTTTTACCTCATATACCTTTGTTTTTGTCACTTTGAGACAAAGTTCAGAGCATATTACACTAATGCTTGCATTCAAATTATCATTTTCATTATAATTAACATTAGCAGCGTTAATTTCCTTATTATAAACAATTTGACCGATAATTTCCAGCAAAAACTTAAATGTTTCTAATTTTTGTTTACCATACTATTTTTTTTGTATGAATATTTATTTCCAACTAGCGACCCGCCCCGGCTTCACGCGGGTGCAATGTACATTGGTACTTTGATGCCATTTTCAAACAACAATTCCTACCGACCCAACTGTTTCAAACAATAATTGACGATTGACCGTTAGATCAAGCACCGTAAGGTTTACATAAGAAAAGTTAATATGGTCGGTAAGTTTTCTTAAATTTATAATTTTTCGCGCAACTATCATTTTATTTTCTTTCATACAAACCTTCTCCGGGTAATTGTTAATACAACACAAAAAGAATTAGTGAAATCTGACACGCCGTTCTCGAGTTATTTAGCGATTCATTTTTATTTATATCGATAGAAGATATTTAAATACGCTAAACAATATTTATAACAGTTGAAAGATAAGACATTTAGAAATTTATCGAGAACTTAAAGAGCAACATTTTAGACGCACCTACGCTTTTAAAAATGCGCGTAGTGTCGATGGTTTATTTCCAGCTTCTTCAGGAGAATTTTAGATTATATTTTCGTAATTTTATTGTTCAGTTCACAATTTGTACCACGTTTAATTCCTGGACATGGCTAGATGGTGATATTTTTTTCCTTTTTCGAAGCAAAAACTTCTTTAGCATCGTTGTAATTTAAAAAATCTATGAAACGAAATTACAACTCTAAAAAGAGATGGGCATATACATTCATTAGATTTAAAGTGGGAGAAAATGAGACAGGCAGCATTATAACGTCTCTTATGATTTTTTGAAGGTTTCGTTTCTACCACACGGGAATTGCATACGGTTTTTTTATTCACATGATGTTAAGGATAAAACATTCACCCGAACCTAACATAACGAAGATGTATTATTGAAACTTCGTCTGAAAAAGTTGGAAATAAACTAAGGAATCGTTGCAACATTTTTAGAAGTGTAAACCTAATGTTTCATACAATCGACGATATTCAAAGTTAATTCAGTTTTAGTCAGCAAAAGATTTTTTAAGTGATGAACGCGCCTAAAATGCTTGTATCTAATACTACTAATAGCACAGTCAAAATAAATCAAAAGTTTTTTTTTTGTTATGGAAGTGGCAAACAAGCATGCAGTTTACATTGATGTTAAGTGATGACTGCAGCCTATAGACACCCACACAAAGACCGAGGTCCAAATGCAAATGCGTTACCACTCCTGAGGCCTAAGGTGTAATGCCTCTGTGCCGGAAACCACAGGGCCGTACATTGCCACCTAACCGGAACACGATAGTGCTGAACATTACCATTTAGCGGCAAGTATATTAGGTAATGCGGTGGTGACTACGCCCGCGAGCTCCGTCACTGGAGCTCTACCACCAATAAACGTATTTATTACCCTAATAGTAAGTATCTTTTTATACCATAAGCCTAATATCTAAATTATCGCACAAATGACGGCGTCACAGAGTATTACTCAAAACACAAAATAGAGCTGACATTTCCGAATTTCAACTTTCTACTGTACTAGACTTTGAGCACTCATCTATTTGAATTATTTACCGAAAATAACAAATACTAATCTAATACAAAATAATGGTCCATATGTGATAACCTTGGGTCACCAATGAAGATTACTCAAATTATATACATGTAATTAGATAAATGCTTGTTTATTTATAAATAACCGCTGTAACTATCAGGTTGAAGCAGTGACCCGTAAAAGCTACGATAACGTAAGCTAATGAATGAATGAAAAGAATAATTATAATAAGTAGGTATCTCTAATGGTGAGATTCACAGACCGCACTACGACTTTACTTTCGAGCAAAGTACGCTTCGAACTGTCAAAACCCATACATTTCTGACAGTTCTAAGCATATTTTGCTCAGTTGTAGTGCGGTCTGTGAATCTCACCATAAGTCAGAGAGCGTGGAATACCAAATGTCTAAGGGATTACACACCTCCCGTAACTCTTCTGGATTTCTTCACCACTTTCTTTCTTCATCACTTCGTCCACTTTCTTCGTACACGCACGCCGGTTCCAAAAACTCTTTACCATCTGGACGGTATCCAGCTATTGAAAATATGTTCTTAGGATTGATCTAGAGAGGCTGCATGCAAGAAATGATGCGCTTAATTAAATTGAAATAAGTATAACCACAGTCTAAAGAAAACGAACATGTGTTATGTAATTATACTGTGGTATAACTCCGTAGTAGACTCAAAGTTAATAAAAAGTAACACACTACATTTTCATAATTTTATTCAAATCATCATCACAAATATTCGTACTTGAAAAAATATATGGCTCACTCTGATTGGATCTGGCTCACCTGAAATAATTTAATAATTATCACATACACTTATTACCTACTTGTATAATAATATTCTTTATCATCGCATCAATAATATTTATATTAAAATACACCAAAACGTCTATTGTAAATTTAAATAGATGTTAAAATGTAAAGATTAACCTTAACCTAGATTTAAAATAGACTTTAGTCTCACAAAAAAAATATAGAGAAATCTAGACTAACTAGACTGAAATGTCTAGGTGATGAGGTATCGTGTTGAAGTTTCTTAGCATACAAAAGGCGGCCAAGTACGAGTCGGAGTCACGTTCAATGGATTCCGTACAATTTATCCTTCAAGCAGCAATGGACCCGATCGGGACCGAGAACAATAAGTAATCAATTGTCATATTTTTCTGGTGGCCTGAGGGATCGGCTGTTTTATGTTATCATATAAATACTATAAACCTCTTAGGTACCTATATGTTTTCTTGTACTTGTAATATATAGGTTTTCAGGATTTGTTTTCAAGTTTTATGAACAAATTAAATAAAACTACGTTGACATCATAAAAATATGTAGAATGTTATGTGTTGGGGTCGAGGTGTGCACGTCTTTCGTCTTTCACTATCCGCCATTCGTCTCCTGTCTCTCTCACACACACCCTATGTATATCCCTTTCCAGCTTACACAATCCTTTTCACGCATCATTCATACATCGCTAACGTTCCATTCCTACAAATATATAAAAGACAGTGATTTCTGCAGCCTATGGACATCTGCACAAAAACCTGAAATGCAATGCCAAATGCAGATGCGTTGCCACCAATGAAACCTTAGTTGTTATGTCTCTGTGATAGTTATTTATTTATTTTTATTTATTAGGAAGACTATCGATTATTACAATTAGAGCGTGGATACAATATAAGAAACGAAATAATCATTTATAAGTCTCCAGTTGTTTTTTTTTACGGGCCATAAGAACAAAACTACTTAGTTTTATTACATGATCATGTTTGGGTCACTCATTCATATTTGGGTACTCTCAATCAGTCCAATACTTTTGGAAAAATCGGCTGCGACGGAAGGACAGATAAACATACCGAAAACGAGTGAGTGATCTGTAAAATTTTTTGTTTTTTTTTCTTTTGAGGTACGGAACCCTAAAAAGGTGAAATCGACGCGGCACCAAAAATTTTATGAAATATATATTATTTTTACATAAACATAGTGACATGTAAAACAATGACAGAATCGGGTTAACTACAGAGACAAGAGCTGACAAATTATTTGATGAGTCGTGAAATAATGTCGCATGTTCATTTTGTTGAGTTGTAAACTGGTGATTACAAAAAGCAAAAATACTTTATGAAAAATCCACAAAGTAGGTTTGTAACCTCATTATTATAATAGAAAAAATGATGGAAATAATATTTACGAAAACCTTCTCGATCATAAGACTAAAAGTACGAACACATCTAATTAAAATCCGCCGGTACATCCGTATTGTCTATTTTAACAATCTGTTTAATTACTTACCCACCGGTGCGAAGCGAAGTAAGTTCCGAATCGCGCCTGGCTCCACGGCTGGTACCTATACATCGGAAGCTATCTTCTAGTGGCAAATTAAAATGCGCGTTTCCGTCCTTAGCAGGGCACGTTTAGCCATCGGTCCCGGTTGCTATCGATAGGTAGCAACCGGTCATTAAACCTTGACGGAGGCCTAATGGGCGGTTTGAAAAACATCCGACAACGGGTTGGCCACTAACCCTTATCTCCACCAACCCGCATTGGAGCAGCGTGGTGGAATAAGCTCCAGGCCTCCTCCCAAGAAGGGGAGAGACTCGTGGCCAGCAATGGGACGTATCAAGGACAAAGGACAAGTTGCACGTTGGTTTCTTGTTAGAGATGCCACGAATATTCGGCTATTGTTCGGTATTCGGCCTATACGGACACTTTTTAATATTCCGAAATACCGAATAATAAAAATTGGAAGATAAAAACCACTTATTATTCAAATCAAATATTTTAATCACATATGACTATATTCATACTCAAAATCTACCAATGGTAAGTTGTGATGAATAAAGACAATTTTTCAGCATTAGTTGACACTAAACGATTGCGCTTTTCTTCATAAATAATACCCGGTTCTGAAAAAATTGTCTCACCAGAGACTACTACTGCCAGGAGATGATAGATAAACCTTAGCGAAATTCGTCAGGACTAGACATGGTTTTGCGTTTGGGCTACCATTTGTATGGGTCTGCCTATTTATCTGCCACAGATCTTTTTTCTGCATCTTCATAGTTTTGCTTATTATTCTATGAACACGCCTGCGGCGGATTATTCGGCTGCCAAATATGCGGGTATTTGGCCAAGGAAAAAGCCGAATATTCGTTATTCGATTATTCAGCCAAACCATTATTCGTAGCAACTCTAGTTCTTGTACATAGTGTACAAACACTATGTATATCAAAAGATAGAGAAAACTACGTAGAGTTATGGAAAAAACTCAAAAAATATTTTGAATCGTTGTTTTTTTTTTTTTCGGAAATATTATAATAGATATTTATATAACGTAATTTTTGTATGACAACAAAATGTTATCTTAATGCTACTATGTCATTCTTGTTCTTGAAATATACTTTCGACAATTAAATAAAGACATAATAAATGATTTGAATTGCTGAAAATGATTTTGTCTTTTATGCTTCTTCTATCAATATAATGTACAAGGTGCGGGTCCAAGCTCCATTTATTTTGGAACGTCTCCCTTGATTCTCAAATCTAAAAAGATCATGTGATACGTTACTTCACGTTAAAATGACTGTTAATCTAAAACCTCCCCATGTCGCTACAAATTCAGGTTAATTAATACCGAACACCCTACATCAGAGCTCATAGGAATATATAATTTAATTTATCACGAAAGCGATTTCATGTATGTATGCAAAATGTCAACGCAAGTGACTCATTTAGAAAGGTACGCTTGCGTGTGTATGTCGTGATTACGCATAATATTATTATCGTTGGAGATATCTAGTAATGATGTAGTATACAAGTTGTAAAACCAGAAGATATTTTAGTCTGTGGCCTGTATGATTTGCAAATTGTACGTAACGAAGCGTGATAAGGTGTTTTGACATTTCAAACGTTTCTTAATTGAGCTTTGGTGTTTTAGTAGTAAAATATGCGTTAACTTCTAGTCGTGTGTGAAATAAATGTTATCTACAAATTGCATTAGTTATATTTACATGTATAATTTTATTCATAAATATTCCTATTAAATCGCTTTAAGGTCATTAAATTATAGCTATGTTTTTTTTTAAGTAGGTACAGAAATAAGATTAACAAAGGAGAGATGTTTCGGAAATGAATGGAGCCTGGGCCCACTCTATGTACACTCAGTATGCATAATAATAATAAAAATGATTCTAATCAAAATGCAACTATTAATTTTGATCAATCTTGTGTTGTGTTTTTGTTCTCAAATTTACCAAGCAAAGTCACTAATTTGATCTGTCATTTTAAACATATCTTTTTGCAAAGAAACGAAGTAAACATACTCATTGGATTCTGAAAGAATTACCTACACGTAAGTAATTGCTATTTTATGAAGAAAAAAAAGAACGGAATAGGAGAAAATTGCCGTTATTAATCAATCAAGAACCACTCGAAAAAATCGTTGATTTATCTAAAGAAACTTGATTAAATGATATTAATAATACTCTGAAATATAAACTTTTTCAAGACATACTGTAATGAGTAGGTCAGAACAAAAAATCTTATAATCTTATTTTATTGAATAAGTTACTTTATAATTTGACTTTGGAAAACGAGTCATTCCAAAAACGACAGAGATGAACCAAAACGACCGTGTTAACGTTTTGCAGTTAATTTACAGTTTTATTTGTGTTTGTTGCGGTACCCAACGATTCGTTTGAATTGCGTTTTAAACAAACAACTAAATTGCATTTTATTTTTAACACAATTCTAGTGGTATTCGGTTTTATTTGTTTTGTCGTGAGTTTGGTGTATGTTGATGGGTAGTTACTCTAATAACTAGTAATAACGTACAAAGCGTTTGGACATTTGTTAAGTATCAGCTGTTACCCACATAATAGCAAGCCGCAAGCCCGAGGACCACACATTTTGGAACATCTCCTAAGAGATTAAATACATGACAATTAAAATTAAATAAAACATGAATGAATAAACCTATTGAAAAGAGAAAGATATATTTTCTACCAAGAAACAGAAGGCTCATTAAATTAATTATATCAAGTAGAATAAAAAGACAAATATTTCCAATTGGTGCAAAATCATTTACTGGAGTTGAACCAAAAACGAACACGTTAACCTTTGCTGGTTAATTTTCAGTTTTATTTGAGTTTGTTGCGGTACCGAACGATTTGTTTGAATGCCGTTTTAAACAAAGAACTAAATGTTTAAAATAAAGAAGAATCCGAAAAAAATACAATTAATTTATTGAAGAATACATTTTAGAGTTACAACCACGTTTAATTCAAACGATTTTATCATTTTCATCTATGTTCAACATGGCGGCGATACAGCCGACGCTTGGGATCAATCGATTTCGATAGTGTTTAGAAAATATTACTTTTTTCTCCAAGTACTATATAATCAAAAAACAATTAAAAAAATGAAAATGTCAAAATGACATCGCCTGCCATATTCGCCATGTTGGTTTTGAGTTGCAATTCTAACTGCAAATAATGTTTTGTAACTGCAAATAAAGCTTAATAAGTGAATATATGCAGTAAAAAACGTTTTTGTATTGATTTTGCCTGTTAATGATATTGTGTACAATACATGGCCGGAGGTCCATACATTTTTGCAACATCTCCTTTCATTTTATTTTTAACACAATTCTAGTGGGATTCGGTGTGTTATTTATTATGTCGTGAGCTTAGAGTAAGCTGAAAGGTTATACATACAAAGCGTTTGGATTTATTAAGTATTAGCTGTTTCTCATGGTTTCACCCGCTGGCTATTTAAATTTGACACAAAAAGTAGCTTAGGTATATCTTTTCCTAATGTTTGAACTAAGTCACAAGTTAAATTTCATCACAATCGGCTCAGAGAATGGGCCGTGAACGCGTAACAGATAGACAAACAAAGTAATTTTACATTTATATTACAAAATATTCAAAGAAACAAATACAGGTGTAACTGCTAATTAACTTTTAGAAAAGTTACAAACGGTAGAGTTCAAGGCTGTAAGTACTATTGCATGACCTTGTTTATCTCCTTGTTCGAGATAAACACGATTTGATTATTTTTTTTTTGTTGTTAGCTGGATTAACGAAACTTTTAATTGTTGAAACAGGCACTCTGGAACCTTATTTGTTGTTACCATCATTTCAGCCAAAAAAGCCTTCTCCAAAGATTCCCACAATAAATAGTCCTGAGCTGCTCTCATTCAGCAATTGCTTACGATCTTCACCATGTCGACGGCCCACCTCGCAGCGGGCCTGCCCATGCTTTGTCTTCCGGTGCGCGGTCGCCACTCGAGTAATAAACTTTGTATGTGTGCCCTGGTCTTCCACGCTATTTGGTGGGCTACGTTGGCTGCTTTGATTTTTATACGGTTCTCCTCATTTTTATTCGAATTATCAGTGAAACGCCGATCATAGCTCTGTCCATTGCTCTCTGAACAGCCTTAAGCTATCTTATGAGGTCTTTAACTAGCAAACACATTTCAGTTCCGTTTATCACCATTCTCAATGCTCAATGGTCAAAACCTTCGTCTAAATTGTAAAATTACCGTAAAATAATATAAGGTAATTTTACAATTCTGCAGAATTAGTATATTCATCGAATTTATCATTTTAGATTAAAACATATTCAATGCTTTCAATCACGAGGACGAAATATAAACCTAATATCATGCCTGAAAAACTATCCGAAGTTACACAAAAGAGGGTATATCAACAAAATGATCCATTCCCTCGTAAGAAAGTAATACATAAATAATACATTGATGATATCAGCCTCACAATAAAGAAATTATTCGGTATACGCCATAAGCGGATTGCTAATAATGTGCTCCAAAGGATATTTAGCGAAATTATTTTTCTTTTATATTTTCCTGCATTGTGTTATCTAATTCTGGTTCTAGATAGAGTCGCAAAAGTTTTTTTTAATGTTAAATAAGTGGCAAACAAGCATTCAGTTCACATTGATGTAAAGTAATGACTGCAGCCTAATAGACACCTACACAAAGACCAAGGTCAAAATGCAGATGCGTTACCACTCCTGAGGCCTAAGGTGTTATGCCTCTGTGCCGGAAATTACAGGGCCGTACATTATCACCTGACCGGAACACGTACAGTGCTGAACACTACCATTTAGCGGCAAGTATATTAGGTAATGCGGTGGTGCCTATGCCCGCGAGCTCCTTGGCTGGAGCTCTACCACCAGTTAAGTTTTGATGTTTCTTACGTATAAATGGGAATATAATTTGTTCTATACATTTTATCTGCGCTTGGGTTCAATGACATGTTTATATATTGTTATTTTTGTTATAATACTTATTTAAATTAATGAAGAAAGAATTAAGGAAATAATTATAAAGAACAGGGAAAAAATGCTTGATGTAGGAATTTTATTAAGAAAATAATCATACATAAACCATATTTTATTCATATCACCCGCGTAAGCGAGAATTTGGTCGATTGAATCTGATATTATGCTAATGGTCTCTTGATAAGCACCTTGCCTTAGGGATTTAATGTTATACGCCTCTAAATTGGAGTATAGGCAGGTAATTACGAGTTTAATACAAGTTTATGAACATGTTTAGGTATATAAATATAAGGTTAACCAATATTGTGTCTAATCCAAGGATTGTCACATTCACCTCGTCAATTTAGAGTTGTTTGAAGCCGTTTTGAGTGACTTTTGAATTAAAACTATTAGATATAATAGTAATATGTGGTTTCATACACAATATAATTTACCTATAATTATATTTTTAGAAAGCAAAATCTGTAATTAATATAGTTATAAATCTAGGTTCAACAAATTCCATAGCATTTTTATTAAAATGTATATCTTTCTTTGAAAAACGTGTCATAGTCATTGTGTTTGTAACAATACGCCTTCGAAACGGCTGAACCGATTTTAGAATATATTTTTTGTACCAAAATGGTAAGGGTGGCCCATGCTGTTTCTTTCTTATTTTTTTTATTTTATATTTTTAAAGACATAACATTAAAAGATAAGCGTAACCCTTAATTTTCACATTTCCGTGCGAAGTCGAGGCGGGCCGCTAGTTATTTCATAAGTTTGAGTTCAGAAGAGCCCACCACCACAAGGTGATGCTTTAGTACCTATTAATTACGAGTAGTTTGTCTGATCTTTTCCAAAATTTTTAAAAAAAGAAATCAATTGAAATTCATAGACCGTTACGTTATATGTTTATTCGGAATTGTAAATAATTAGTTTTCTCTCTTTTTCAGATACATTGGATTGTTTTCGTACATCATCAAAATAGGCTGGGGTATGTAAAAAGAAATAAATATTTGTATAAGTAAAATATATATATGCACGTTACGTACGCAAACATAACTTTGCGCTTTTTTATGACATGGAAATGGCAAACAAGCATGCAGTTTACATTGATGTTAAGTGACGACTGCAGCCTATTGACACCCACACACCACACCCAAAGGCAAAGGTCAAAATGCAAATGCGTTACCATTCCAGAGGCCTAAGGTATGCCTCTGTGCCGGCAATTATAAGGCTTTGTGGGCGTACTATACTCAAGGGATACGCTGAGTGCAAACAAATACTTGCATTACTTCAGTAGCTCAATTGGAAGAGCGGCTGGTCTAGTTTCCCAGCAGGCCACGAGTTCGAGTCTCCCTTGAACTTGCATTCTGGCGTGAATATACATGCACTAACCCACGACTCGCCAGTTACATTCCATCCCTTATGTGAAAGACAAAACTGACTTTTCACTGGTGGTAGAGTTCCAAGTGGAGCTCGAGGGCTGTGCATGCATACCATGGTGGTGCATACCACCGCATTACATAACCTATCTGCCGCTAAATGGTAGTAGTCGGCACTATTGTGTTCCGGTTAGGTGGTAATGTATGGCCCCGTAATTACTATCACAGAGACATGACACCCTAGATTTCAGGGATGGCAACGCATCTGTATTTTGACCTCTGTTAACCGGAATAAAGACACGCGCGTAGTAATAAAGTCGAAGCGGGGGGATGGGGGTGACCCTGATTACACGCATGATAAAGAAAAATCCCAACAGCACTAACCCTTGACCTTGGGATCGAAACCAGAATTCATTCTGGCTCCTACAATCTTGAGCTCACTGTATAAGTTAGGTATTGTGAAATTAAAAATATTATATTTGTACACATTATATGACACATGTTTCGTTTTAATGCAGAACTTAATTCTTCTTACCCTCCTCATTCTTACCTTAGAAAAACCTTCGTAACAAAAACTTAACGATGAGTTTAAATTACTACAAATTATATTACCATTTCAAAATTTAAATAATCTCTCTGTAAATCTAACTTCCAACACACAAATAATTTTTGATTGGATTATAATTAAGTGGTAATTGTAAGGAAAATTGTGTTGAAAGTTAATGGATTTATTTAAAAAAATATACTATAAATACCTACACCCTTATTATGAAATGGGTTTAGTCATGCGATGTTTATTTGTATGTGATGGACTGTGATGGAAAATGCTATATTGTGACTCGCAATCTATACTAATACTATAAATGCTAAAATCTGTCTGTCTATACAGTACCAATTTAGATGAAATTTGAAGACCCAACTTTTAGAAAAATCTGCCCCTGTAGATCTTAAGTAGAGGAAAGTGTTTATGGAAGTTCGTAACTTTTGCCGAAGGTAAAGCTAGTTAAATATATTTATCAATGTCGGTGGTGTTCCTAGTGTGCCACCCTCGAAGCATGGTAAGATGCCCAGATATGTCCATTCAACATCGCCGGAATGTACGAATACTTTCTCTTTTATACTGCGTGCTATTTAATCCTAACAGTCCCAAATATTTAAAAGATTGTTTTGTTTTTTCCTCTCTCTCTCATTCCCGTTCCCTTCGATCCTCAATGGTTTTGCGTTTGAGCACTCCCGTTCACTCCAGTCAGTTCTACACCAAATCCTTCTCAGTTGAATCTGTACGCTTATGGGACGCATTGCCCTCTGCAATTAGACAAGCTCAGACTATTGTAGCATTTAAAAATCAGGTTAAGTCTTTCTATTTATGTTCTCTACCTTAGTATTGTGTACTTGTATCCTTCTTGCTTTGTCGTTTTTCATGTCTGTCCTAGGACTAATAGTTTTAAGTTATTAACGCACACCCTACCTGTTTTTATGTTAAATATGTCCTGTTATCTTTTGGGTTGCCTGGAAGAAATCGCTCTTTTAGCGATAAGGCCGCCCATTGTAACATATGTGTTTGATATGTATTTTTTTTTGTGAATTTTCTTTTGGTGTGCAATAAAGTGTATTTATTATTATTATTTATTATTATGTCAATATGCTCACCATCTAAATATACAACGTGCATGGGATAAAACGTTCCTTCATTCCCATTAGTTCGTTCATTAGTTCGATCGTCGAATTAGTGAGATTTATTCTCATTAATTCGACCGTCGAACTAGTGATTTTTTTTTCTCATTTGTTCGACCGTTGTCAGCAAAAAAAAATACGTAACACCAAACGGTGTGGCAGGCGAGTGCTCTAAGTAAGATATGATTATGTTTTGTTTCAGGTGATTTGGAAATCCTGACCGATGTGCTAGCAATATCTGATCATTATGATTACGTAAGCAGTGAGGATGGCTACATATTGCAAAAAGACAAACCAATATCAGTAAAACTTGATACATTAAAATCATTCAGTAAAATGAAGTTTACACTTTCTAGTCCCTTTATCATAGATGCTAAGATTAAGTTAAATGAAGCAGAAACTTATTACCTATTTAGAATAATGGATCCAAATATAGAAACAGAACTAGGAGTAACCGTTATACGGAATGGTGATGAATCATCACAAATATTTTTAGCTAGTAACAGTCTTACAGAGGAAGTCTATGTTGATTTTGATAATAATATGTACGATAATACATGGAAGAATATATTGCTGCACGTGGAAAAGAAAAACGTTACTTTGTACATAAATTGTGAACGTTCGAATAATATGGAATTAAAAGAACCGCTGGAGGATATCCATTTCTTGAGGAGCTCTACCCTGCATTTGGGACATTCCGGATTACAGCCTGACGACTTTTTAGATGTGAGTTCATATTTTTTTAACAGGAAAACTAATCATCATCATCATCATTTCAGCCAAAAGACTTCTACTGCTGGACAAAGGCCTCCCCTAAAACTTTCCAAAACGAATGGTCCTGGGCCGCCCTCATCCGGCGATTGCCCGCAACCTTCACCAGGTCGTTGGTCAACCTCGTGAGAGGCCTGCCTGCGCTTCGTCTTTCGGTACATGGGCGCCTCTCTAGAACTCTTCTGCTCCAATGGCCATCAGTTCTTCGAGCTATGTGCTTTGACCATTGCCATTTGAGTCTCGCTACTCGGTGAGCTATGATGGTAACTTTGGTTCTCATGCGCCTCTCCTCATTCGATCTCGCAGAGAAACTCCAAGCATAGATCTTTTCATTGCTCGCTGAGTTACCTTACACCTTCTTATAAGGCTCATAGACACGGAAAAGAAACGTGGTCGCCTAATATGGGCCTCATAAGAAAACAAATCACTATTATAAAAATAATATTCTCGAGTCATTATATTCGGGAAATCTGATGTTCAAATTTGATTAGTCTTGAATAAGAAAACCCAGGAAAATATTTATGATGTTTAACGGGTACGAAGCTTTTCCCCAGCTGCACCTCCCAAACACACACACAAACAAACATTGACTGGGTGACCTAATCTGCGTTGGCGCAGGTGCATTGTACATATGATACCAATATCGCATCACTCTGTAGCCATTTATTTAAATAAAATACGCTTGGGTGTACTCACAGTCTTAAACTAGGTATAACCATACAACAACACATACCTACATTGACAACCAGACCGAAACAAATATCAGTCTGTAGGCCAAACAAATATTTATTATCGAATGTTTATACGGATTTATTTATGTCGACTAACATTACAACAGTCCATTAACTCGGTGATAGCCTTATAGTAAATTATATTAAAAAAAAAAACAAAAAACGTATGATGATGGCGTATGACCGAGTTCAATCGCATATACGAACTTTTCACAACAGTTGCCCAACTTCGCAACGTTAATTAACCATTGGGCCGCGGTTCGCCTATCACCTCGCCTGTTCGGAGGTTCCTCCCTTTTCGTTTGGAACAATGACACCCGTTCCTCCATAGCCTAACACAAAGTTGTGTTCTGATTTGCACTTTGCAATATTGACAACTTGCTTCGACGTGACGTCACGAGTTAAGGCCATAAAACATTATCCGGATGCATCCATCAGCCGCGGCTGAAGCATGACATTAAATATCCAGTGAGCTAGGTCCGCGACCTACGACCTACAGTATGCACACCATGGAGAGAACATACTGGCCGTACTAGCTAGTTAGTGATATTCGACGGCTGATGGACGCGAGCGGTGATATGTTTTGCCCTTTACCGACACAGTTTAGAGTCGCTAACTTTCTTACTCGTACTCTAACAAGTTAGGCAGAGATTGTGGAGCGCCAGATATACCGGTCCTAACACACCTCCCGTGCCTCATCTACATTCATCATTTTCTTCATACATGCACGCCGATGCCTAAGACTTTTAACCCCACCATCAGACAGTACTCGACCTATTTGGTCATGGTAGGTCAGTTTTGATCTTCCTGGGCCTTTGAAACCATTCATATTTGTATTGTGGTTTTTACAATTTCCCTTCAATTTCTTCACATTTGATTACCTTTTAAACCTTCCATGAACTTCTAAAAATCATTCAAAACCGAAATTAGCCAAATCGGTCCACCCGATCTCGAGTTTTAGCGAGACAAACGAACATTAATTGATTTTTATATATAAAGATTTGTTTAGTCATTCGCTCATTCGACATTCTTTCTATTTGCCAGAACCATCGGAGCACGCATTTTTTCATTTTTACACCGATATTCTAATTCACACAAAGCCTTCTCTATTACGAACGCGATCGGTGAGCGATACAACAATAAACTTTAAAATCCTGTTACATATTAAAATTTGAAAAATCCTATAATTTTTCAGTAAATACTTTTTAAAATCATAATAAAGTCACCTCTAAAGCATAAGCCTTCCCCACACAGGCGCGTTATATAGGTCGATAATATCGCATGCGTTACTGCGATATCTGTTTTCAGTATATTTTGTATTAGAATGGTCATGTAGTTACACACTGCTGCAATAATAACGCCGCAATGGAAGTAGGACGTTGCTTTTCTCCTTCCTGCGATATTCCGATATGAGTTCTAGAATGTTTTGTATCAGGACGCATACGACCGTACACACACCTCCGATAGTAGAACGTTTGGTTTAGAAATATCGGACGATAAAAACGCAGCTCTGTGCAAGGAATGTGAAAGTAATCGGGACGCATCGCAATACCGCATGCGATATTATCGACCTATATAACGCGCCTTTACTTACTTACTTTATTACTGGTGGTAGAGCTCCAGTGACGGAGCTCGCGGGCGTAGGCACCACCGCATTACCTAATATACTTGCCGCTAAATGGTAGTGTTCAGCACTATCGTGTTCCGGTCAGGTGGTAATGTACGGCCCTGTAATTTCCGGCACAGAGGCATAACACCTTAGGCCTCAGGAGTGGTAACGCATCTGTATTTTGATCTTGGTCTCTGTGTGGATGTCTATAGGCTGCAGTCATCACTTAACATCAATGTGAACTGCATGCTTGTTTGCCACTTCCATTACATAAAAAAAAAAAAAAAAAAAAAAACACATTTCCAGACGGTTGCCGAGCAAGCCGTTTTTAACTGTCATCTTTTCAACCAAAAAGGAAGCAAGTACTTTATCTTTTTATACTTCCAGCTTGCGTAGTGAGATGAAATTATTAAGTTGGAATGAGACTATTTTTACAGTCCCGATGAGGTTTTTATTCGTAAAATGTTGGGAGCGTAGTAAAATTTAAATTCTATAATATGTACGAGTATTCAACTCTTTTACTGCTTTACGTTAACATTAATTATTATTAATGTTCTGAAATTATCATGGAACTCACGCCATAAATTAAAGATGAATGATGAAGAACTTATGGATAGTTATAATGCGCTTATGATTCCTTAAAGATTTAGGCGAAGTAAATAACAGTAAAGTGCACCTTACACATAATTATACATCTCCGATTATCTAGATGCGCAAAGGAATAAACGTACACTCTAAAATTATTTTGTCGGAATCGATAGCCGAATCGATTTCAGGCGTCTTTGATATAGGTAATTTTCATCCAAAAATTAATTACAATTTAATTAAGCCAATTATGGTTACCCAGTTGGTGAACAGTCAATGCCAACTGCAACTCTACCACCAGTTGAATTATAATTAGTTATTTATTTATTTGCCACTAGAGGATAACAGACAAGTAATAATAGATGCTTTAACTTTAAAACTAAATAATTAAATATGAACAAATTAAAGTGAGAATCAAATCACATAAGAAAAAAAAAATTAAATTCTTAACATGAGTATAAATTAAAAAAATCTAATCAAACAAACCACCCCTGGACGTTTCCGGAGAAAAGAAGCCCAAAATACTGGCAGCGTTGCCCCTTTGAATTGCAATGGCCAGCCTCTGCACCAAGAACGTCCCTGAGCGGTAGTCATGACCTTTGTCCCTAAGACGGCAACCGATCCCCCGAATAAAAGAAATAGAAACAGACGCCCAACTCCCAGCTGTCTCCACAGCAAAAGGCATAAAAAAGTAACCCGACAGGAGGGGAACATAATAAATAATACAATAGGTTGGGGAAAAAGTCTTTTCGCATTATAGTATGTATGAACTTGTAATAAAATCTCTTTGGCTGTAGTATTTGTATCTGGCTGGTTTTGGTATCATTGAAAGTTAAAATTTTAAAGAACATAATTCCAAATTCAAATAAGGCAAATGTGTGATTTTCATTTGTTTTTCGTACTGTCAAGATGAGTGAATCTAATGAAGAAATTCGATACATTTTAAAATTTTACTACAAAAAAGGTAAAAATGCAACGCAAGCCGCGAAAAAAAATTGCGATGTTTATGGACCTAGTGCAGTGCCTGTGAGAGTAGCACAAATTTGGTTTAAGCGTTTTCAATCCGGAAATTTTCATGTCAAAGATGCACCTCGCTCTGGTCGCCCTATTACGGATAAAATGGATGCCATTTTTGAAAAAGTGGAGCAAGATCGATATATCAGTAGTTACGACGTAGCTGAAGAACTGAGAATTGATCACAAAACAGTTTTGCCGCATTTGAAAAAAGCTGGGTACAGAAAAAAGCTCGATATTTGGGTACCTCACGAGCTCACTGAAAGAAACCTAATGAACCGTGTACTCATTTGTGATTCTTTATTACGACGTAATGAAACCGAATCATTTTTGAAGAAGCTGATATCTGGTTGTGGGGGACAAATGGCTTTTACACCAAAGTCAAACACAAATCTGCATCGATTTCAATGAGTGGACTGTAACTGGGTTTTTATTTTCGTTTCTTCAATGTTTCATACTATTCTAACTTATTCACTAGCTTATTTCACTATACTATAACTAACTAGCGAACCAGGGGGTCTGGTACTATTCTAAACTTTCACTGGCAATACCTTCACGGTCTGGAAGCACTTTTCTTGCGGAGAATCGAACGAGGACAAACTAGCAACGAAATGTACCGAGTTATATACGCTTCCAAACCGTCTCCTTCCATGTCAAAATGCCGTGACACGCCCAAAAATCGAACGTCACGAAGGTCCGGGTCAATAGAGATAGGACTCTAAATCATTACATATACGGTCTAATTTCCTACCACCGTCATACATCTCTGCTGACCCGCCCCCGCCTTGATACATTTCATACGCAATATCTCTTATTCTATTAAATTTTCTTATACAATTCTTATTAGATTCTTATTCTAATTCAATACACTTTCAAAGTTTTTACTTATTAGAAACACATAATTTTTTAGGGGCTCTGTCATGCTCTATCACCTATGACACGATTGTATATCGCTAGCCAAACCTAAATACAATTAAAAACCGCAAACGGTATCTGCCTATCTCCTTTATTCTAAGCGTGAGAGACAATTTTATCTAACAAGTAAGATTAGGTACATTCGTTTTTTCCGTATTGTGAGTCTACTTACACTCTTTATACATACATTTCCCTGAGGGGGCAACAAAAATACATCTCGTACATAACTTTCAGCCTAGTATCTTTGTTATTTACGAAAATACAGCGACTTTCACCTCTCTCTCCATACAAAATGTTGAATTCAACATCAGCTGTGAACAAACTAATTGAATCTACCTACATACAAATTGATATTTCTAACCGTAACATTTTATACAATTTGTGTTATAATTTCTCAATTTCTTTACTTTCTACGCGCGCTACGTGGTCGCATCTCCGTGCATATCTCCGGGCCAGTGTGTGTGTGATAAGTATACAGCAAAATACCTAATTTACATTACAGTTTTTATCAAACATCTCATAATAGTGTCTACTACAGCGAACTTTGCCAGTCGATAACTACTGATCTGCCTATGCCATGCGTGGGGTTGGTCGCGAATATGAATTATTAGACATTCCTACGCCGAGCTATGCCACTGACTGAGCTCTAAAAAAGTGCGCTGCGTATTTACGCTTCCTCCGCGTCACTTCCCCGCACTTCACCCCCGCCGCCGCAGGTGGATCAGGTGCTCTGTCGGTCACCTCTCCGTGGACGACCCTTTCGACTAACCGAAAATACCTACACCTCCAAATTTAATATTTTCTATGGCAATCGCTAGACAACAATTCGTTTATCATCATACTCAAATATTACATGCCTACTATGAGAACCTAACGAGTTATATTGAATTAAAAACTGCCGCTGCATACAACCAACATACACCTAGCGGTCATTGCGAGCTTTACTGACTTTACTTATTTTCATAATGAAATACGACGCTTATTGATTCTATCCTTTACAACTCTCCCCCCGGCGTAGACCTTCGAGCCTCATCATCTACCGGAAGGATAATCAATCTACATACTGGGCGTCTAAATATTCCACCTCGAGTACGAATCTCCGCACTACGTACCACGCCATCAGGTCCCGTGTATACCTTTTCTACTAAACCGCGGGGCCATACATTACGGGGCAACAACCCGTCTGCTATTATCACCAAATTACCTATCTTAATGTTCTCTTTACCGTTATGACTATCACCTCGCGGGGCCAAGGTTGGCAAGTACTCATTTATCCATCGCTGCCAGAACATATCAGACAACGCCTGCGTAGCTCGCCACGCCCGCCTATCCGCTACCGCGCAGTTACCAACAAAGGGCAAGCCGACCGCTGATCCGATAAGAAAATGATTCGGAGTAAGGGCTTCAGGGTCGCTTGCATTAACTGATACGTGAGTCAACGGTCGCGAGTTCACCGTGTGTTCTACCTCAGCGGTGAACGTCGCAAGTACATCATCTTTTGGTGCACGTTCATTCAAAACTATTAATAAAGATTTCTTAACACTCTTTATTAACCGCTCCCAGGCGCCTCCCTGATTGGGAGCACCGGGATCTATAAAACGCCATGACATTCCTTTTGTCGTGGCGAATTTTTCTAACTCAGGCAACCATTCTTTATACGCATTACATAATTCTACATCGGCGCCCCGAAAGTTAGTTCCATTATCGCTTACCATGGTATGGGGCGCACCGCGGCGCGCTCCCATCCGCCTAATTGCCATGATAGCCGCGTCTGTACTAAGACTCGAAATTATTTCTATGTGAATGGCACGCGTTATCAAACAGGTAAATAACATTCCCCAGCGTTTCTCCCTTCTCCTACCTACTGTGACGAGCATCGGACCGTAACAATCTACACCACAATATGCAAAAGGTCGCGTATACGATTCTAAACGGAGGGCCGGTAGGTCACCTTTGACTGGGTCACAGGGCCTCCCTATGCGCGTCCTACACCTGACACACCGCCCTACTATCGTTCTAACTGCCGGACGAAGCCGCGTTATCCAAAACTGATGTCTAATATTGTTAACTAGCGCCTCTCTACCCATATGATTGTTACGTTCGTGTTCACGTTTTATATATAACTTAGCTAACAGGCTCCGCCCGTCCAAAATAGGTGGATTTTTACGCTGAGCTGGTATGTTTGCCGCATCTATCCTACCATTCAATCTCATAAGACCGTCCTCTCCTATGACGGGATCCAATTTATAAATTTTACTAGACCGATCAACCGTTTTACCTACTCTAAGTCTGTCTATTTCACACGGAAAGCTTGCGCGCTGCGCCTGCGAAATTATTAACAATTCCGCACGTCGTGTGTATTTTGTATCTAAACTTGAAGGAATCTTTTTGCATCTATCTATGAATAATAACACGTAAGCCAGGGCACGGACAAGGCGGTCGTACGATGAAAATCGTTCCACTGCGATTAGGCATGGGCTACACCTCGTGTGTGTAACCAAAACCTCCTCCAGCGGCGCGACCAACTCCTTTCCGAACGCACTCGATGGTGGTTCCTCATTTCTTAAGAGAAACGAGGGGCCGGTGCACCATCTGGAGGAGGGGCCCAATCGCGAGTGGCCAACCCTCGTCGCATCGTCAGCTACATTCGATGCGGTGGGAACCCACCTCCACTGTTCGGTTTTCGTTAATTCTACTATCTCCGCTAGCCTATGTGCTACATACGGTTTATACCTAACCGTGTCATTCCTTATCCATTGCAATACGGTTGTCGAATCTGTCCAAAAACACACCCCTACATCTGACCAGGGATGTTTGTCTATGACGTCACTAGCTAAGCGCGCACCTATTAAAGCCGCCTGCAGTTCTAATCGCGGGATACTTTGAGTTTTTATTGGTGCTACCTTTGCTTTCCCGGCCACCAACGACACCCTCACTACCCCTGAGCTATCTACAAATCGCCAATACGCCACTGCCGCGTACGCTTGTTCGCTTGCATCGCAAAATACATGTAACTGCCTATCCACTATATCCTCACGCTTGTCATAACATCGCGGTATCTTAAGGCGGTTAATGTATTCTAAATCTGCCTGCCAATCAGCGAAAGCTACTGCCTGCTCATGGGGAAGCGGTTCATCCCACCCTAGGTCCTGTCGCCACAGTTCCTGTAGGATAATTTTTGCCACTATAGTATATGGACTCAATAAACCTAGCGGATCGAAAACCGACATGACTGCACTCAATGCCTCGCGTTTCGTAGGTACCCGTGTTAAGTTCCGGACGTCCGTAGGTACCCTAGGCATGCTAGTATTGAAGCCTAACTCATCGCTTTTAGGTTGCCACAAAATACCTAAAGCCCTATCTTCAATAAACGCATTCCCCGCTATTTCCTTTGGTGCGTGAGCGCGATCACTTTCCGGTACCTCAGATATTACAGAGTCGAGATTCGAACTCCAACCCGCTAAATCAAAACCCGCCTGCGCGTGCACGTGACGTACCTCGCCTACCGTGCGCCGGGCAGTCTCCTCAGAGTCAAAACTAACTATCCAATCATCCATATATGTACTAGTGGTAATGGTGTCAAACGCCAGCGGGTGTGAAGTTTTATAAACCGCTGCGTTTTCATCCCTCACACTATGTGCTAAAAACGGCGAACTGCGCGCTCCAAATATCATAGACGTCATTACATACTTTCTGGGGGGGCTCACACGATCCTCCCCCCGCCACAGAAACTGTTGTGCTACGCGGTCCTCCTCCCTAATTTTAATTCTTAAAAACATCTCGCGGATATCCGCGGTCAATGCTATCCTGCCTACCCTGAATCCATATAAAACTTTATTCAGAGATTGTAATAAATCCGGACCTTCCAATAAGATGTCGTTTAAACATTTCCCATTCGATTTTGCCGCCGCATCGAATACCAAACGCACCTTTCCCGGTTTATTAGGGTTTGTAACTGCAAAATGAGGCAAATACCATTCCCTTTGATTGTAGGTATTTGCCTCTCCTAAGGGCTCCGCGTAGCCTTTCTCTATTAAACTATCTATTTGAGCCGTATAAGCCTCCCTAAACTCCTGAGACCTATCCATTTTACGTTCAATACCTACTAAACGGCTATGTGCCATGTTATAGCTAGGCGGAAGGGTTGCATCGTCACTGACCCATGGCAACCCCACTTCATAACGGCCATTTACTTTTGCTATAGTTCTTTTTACTATTTCCAATGCGCGCTCCTCCCCCGGGACTACCCTTGGTTCTCTGCCTATACCAAGAGAGTCAATTTCAAAATGGGACCGCACTATATCATTCAGATTTGCATCTGAGGGACTCTGCGTGGTGTGCACATGCAACACCGACGCCCTATTAACAACAATGCTTTTAGGCATTGACCCATGTATGACCCATCCCAACTGGGTCAGTGACGCGGCCGGTTGCCTACGGCTACCGGTCACCAACTTCCGCGACACTATAAGATGCCAATTATCCGCACCTATGAGAATTTGAGGTCTCACTCCCTCATAACACACCGCATCCGGTGGTAAAGCTCTAAAATGCGACATTTGTAACAATTCTTTACTAACGGTCTGCCTACCTAAAGTGAGGTTCCGTACCGTACGCGCTTTAATCTTAAAGGGGCGTCCGCTCTGCCCGGCCAAGCTAATACCTACTAATCGGCTTTCCGACTCCTGCTGACTAGAATTAGCACCTATTATATTCAGGGCGCGGACTGGGCCCTGGGCCCCTATCGACTTTGCCAACTGCTCGTCGATCAAAGTGATAGTGGACCCCTCATCTAATAACGCGTAGGTCTGTACCCCCTTGCCCCTGCCACCCCCTATTGTGACAGGGCAGACCTTAAGAAGTACCTGCGTGCTATCAACTGGCGTATGCGCTGACGCCGTAATTACTGACTCTATTTGTACCTCTTTTACTTCCGGCCGCGGCTCGGAATGCAACAGCATGTGGTGTGATCGTGTGCAATCACCCTTACCACATCGCTTTGCCTTACATTGAAAACGTCTATGTTTCCCGTTTAAACATTGATAGCAAATTCGCGCCTCCCGTGCCCAGTTCCAGCGCTCCTGTACTGACATCGCTACAACCTTACCGCACGCATCGGTCCGGTGCCCACTACCACAACAAAGACATGTAATAGCCGCCTCTGTTGTGTTATACACCGGCCGGCGCGCGCGGTCTAACTTTTTAAACGTAGGCCGCGATGCCGGCGGCTGCACTGCGCGCGCGCTTGCTACCGTGCTTTTCTCGTATGAGAACTGAATAGCCCTATCAGCCTCCTTCATGAGAAAGTTCGCTAATCTAGTTAACTCGGATTCCGGCCCGTCCGCCCTATCGAAAGCATAGTCATACCACTTGTTTTTAAGGTGGGGACTAAGTTTCTCACTTAACATCCTAGGTAGCCGTGGATCCGTATTTCTACCTACCGGATCCACACTTTCAATCACAGTGACTACGTTTTGCACTTTAACCGCAAAGATATTTAACTCATTTGCCGATGCCCCCACATTAGGTAGTCGCATTACCTCCCCTACTGCCTGGTCTATAATAGTGCCTGGGCGACCGAAACATTGTTCTAGGGTCTTCATAATTCTATCTGGGTCTGACGCCGAATATAAAAGGGCCGACACCGCCTGTCGTGCCGGACCCCGCAAGCACGCCCTCAACCTAGCCAAATTCTCTATGTCCGTGAGTCTATAATTCTGCGTAGAATCCCTCATCGCTGCTTTGAATGGCAACCACTCCCTAGGGTCCCCATCAAATAAGGGTAACTCCTGGGCCTGTCGTGGTGGGGGTCGACCCCGCGACATATTCTCTAACGCGTACACTAAACGATCCAGGACTTCGTCTTTAGAGATATTGGTTTTGGCGGGCTCGTCTTGTTTACTATTATTCGGCGCCCTACCATCCCCTAGCCTATCCTCCCCCCGTAAAAATTCCCGCGGGGGATGACTATCTTGTAACCAATGTTCTACCCTTTCGTTTGCATCTATTTGCCCATTCACACTATCTCTATCAGTTTCTTCCGGCGGCGTTACCCTATCCTTAGCTATCTGCTTATCCACTAAACCGGCTTCTATTTCTAACTGCCTAATTCGTGCCTTTAACATGTCTGTTTCCGTATTAATTTGCTCCCGCCTAGCGCGCGCACTATCGGTTGACCGTCGCGAACAAACCGATGGCGGCCGCGTACCTAAAGTTTCCTGTTCGGTAACTACTTGCTCGGTCCTACTGGTCCCTGGCAATGGTACGTCCTGCGGAGCCTCGGAAGGAGACTCTGGATAGTCTGGTATGACCCTAAGCGCCGCGCGCTTCCTAGTGGTAGGTGGACTCCTTGGCATCATCACTGTTTAACTACCTCAACTACACTGAAATAGGTCCCTACCTCCCTAACTGAGATGGTCCCTACACAGTAACACAATTCAACAAAAATAAAAAATCTAAAAATTCCTAACGGCCTAACACACACACAAATACACTGGCCTGAAAATATACACGGATTACGACTCACTGTATATCCGTCCGTATCCGCGATCCGCGAAGTTGCAGGCGCCGCCGACGTCCCGATGCTCGGCCGCACCCGCCCGATGCCGCTGTGCTGAGCTGTGCAGACGCTGGCGCTGCCCCGAAGCCGCCGCCGCCGACGCCGTTGACCCGACGTCCCGGCTGCTCCGATGAAGGCGCCCAAGCTGCGATGCTCAGGGCGGTCCCGCCCGAGTTGCGTATGCGCTAGCGTACGAAACGCCGCGCCGTACGCCCCTGCTCAAGGCGGCTGCCCAAGCGGTGAAAACGCTGGCGTTCGAAACGCCCGCGCTGTGATGCTCGCCGACCCGGCCCGCTGCGGTCGCTGACGCTGGTAGAGCGCCCAAGCCGCACGGCCCGTGCTCAAGGCGGCCAAGCCCGAGTATCGCCCGTGCTCAAGGCCACAATGCCTGAGCGATGACGGTGCTGGCGTTCAAAACGCCGAAGCTGCGATGCCCGTCGACCTGGAGCTTGTGTGGTCGCTGGCGCTGGATAGCGCCCAAGCCACGATGCCCGTTGACCCCGAGGTGCAGCTGCTGACGCCTGCTTGGCGCCCTGGTCTCGCTGCACGTCGACCCTGTTCCCCGTCGTTCCCTGGCCTCGCCCTCAGACTGCGAGACCTGGAATGCACGTTCCGATCCGTTAATCAACGCGCCGGTATCCTACTCCGGCTCTTCCTTGCCGGTCGTTACCAGTACCCTCTTGTATCCTTTCCCGGATGGCCGCTGGTGGCCTACTAATCCGGCGTCGATGGACCAGAACTTTGTGGGGGACAAATGGCTTTTACACCAAAGTCAAACACAAATCTGCATCGATTTCAATGAGTGGACTGTAACTGGGTTTTTATTTTCGTTTCTTCAATGTTTCATACTATTCTAACTTATTCACTAGCTTATTTCACTATACTATAACTAACTAGCGAACCAGGGGGTCTGGTACTATTCTAAACTTTCACTGGCAATACCTTCACGGTCTGGAAGCACTTTTCTTGCGGAGAATCGAACGAGGACAAACTAGCAACGAAATGTACCGAGTTATATACGCTTCCAAACCGTCTCCTTCCATGTCAAAATGCCGTGACACGCCCAAAAATCGAACGTCACGAAGGTCCGGGTCAATAGAGATAGGACTCTAAATCATTACATATACGGTCTAATTTCCTACCACCGTCATACATCTCTGCTGACCCGCCCCCGCCTTGATACATTTCATACGCAATATCTCTTATTCTATTAAATTTTCTTATACAATTCTTATTAGATTCTTATTCTAATTCAATACACTTTCAAAGTTTTTACTTATTAGAAACACATAATTTTTTAGGGGCTCTGTCATGCTCTATCACCTATGACACGATTGTATATCGCTAGCCAAACCTAAATACAATTAAAAACCGCAAACGGTATCTGCCTATCTCCTTTATTCTAAGCGTGAGAGACAATTTTATCTAACAAGTAAGATTAGGTACATTCGTTTTTTCCGTATTGTGAGTCTACTTACACTCTTTATACATACATTTCCCTGAGGGGGCAACAAAAATACATCTCGTACATAACTTTCAGCCTAGTATCTTTGTTATTTACGAAAATACAGCGACTTTCACCTCTCTCTCCATACAAAATGTTGAATTCAACATCAGCTGTGAACAAACTAATTGAATCTACCTACATACAAATTGATATTTCTAACCGTAACATTTTATACAATTTGTGTTATAATTTCTCAATTTCTTTACTTTCTACGCGCGCTACGTGGTCGCATCTCCGTGCATATCTCCGGGCCAGTGTGTGTGTGATAAGTATACAGCAAAATACCTAATTTACATTACAGTTTTTATCAAACATCTCATAATAGTGTCTACTACAGCGAACTTTGCCAGTCGATAACTACTGATCTGCCTATGCCATGCGTGGGGTTGGTCGCGAATATGAATTATTAGACATTCCTACGCCGAGCTATGCCACTGACTGAGCTCTAAAAAAGTGCGCTGCGTATTTACGCTTCCTCCGCGTCACTTCCCCGCACTTCACCCCCGCCGCCGCAGGTGGATCAGGTGCTCTGTCGGTCACCTCTCCGTGGACGACCCTTTCGACTAACCGAAAATACCTACACCTCCAAATTTAATATTTTCTATGGCAATCGCTAGACAACAATTCGTTTATCATCATACTCAAATATTACATGCCTACTATGAGAACCTAACGAGTTATATTGAATTAAAAACTGCCGCTGCATACAACCAACATACACCTAGCGGTCATTGCGAGCTTTACTGACTTTACTTATTTTCATAATGAAATACGACGCTTATTGATTCTATCCTTTACACTGGTGATGAAAAGTGGATCACGTACGACAAGAACGTGCGAAAAAGGTCGTGGTCAAAGGCCGGTCAGGCTTCACAGACTGTGGCGAAACCCGGGTTAACTCGCAATAAGGTGATGTTGTGTGTGTGGTGGGATTGGAAGGGCATTATTCATTATGAGCTATTACCACCAGGCAGGACTATTTTCTTAATTCTGAACTCTACTGCGAACAACTGATGAGATTAAAGCAAGAAGTTGAGAGAAAGCGGCCGGAATTGATCAACAAAAGGGGTGTGGTGTTTCATCAAGATAACACTAGACCTCACACATCTATAGCCACTCAGCAAAAATTAAGAGAGTGTGGCTGGGAGGTGTTACTGCATCCGCCGTATAGTCCTGACCTTGCACCTTCAGATTTCCACCTGTTTCGGTCTCTTCAGAATTCTTTATGCAATGTTAGGTTAACATCACGAGAGGACTGCCAAATCCACATGTCGCGGTATTTTGATGAGAATTCACAACATTTTTATAGCAATGGGATCATGTCCCTACCTACAAGATGGGAAAAGGTTATCGAACAAAATGGTACATACATACTTTAGTTAAATTTAAATAAACTATATTAAAAATGTTTTGAATTATCTTAAAAAATGCGAAAAAACTTTTTCCCCAACCTAATATAACACGGTAATATTTAACATTCCATTACGATTCCAATATAATAGGTGACGTTCATAAACCACATGACCATGCTTGACCCAAAGCGTAATGTCATATGTCAAAGCGTGAATATCTACTTACCAATGAAATTGCATGAACACTTTAGATAACATCGCTAATCCGTGTAACACGCAATATCGACAAACATACTAATATTATAAATGTAGAAATAATCTGAGCCATTAGTGACGTAGAAACGGTTTTTTTACGTAGTTTAACGTGAATGAAAATGAACGAGAACATGATTGGGTAAAAAATATGGGAAGAGGGAGAGACCCTGTCCCGAACAAAGATATTCTCTAAAACCAAAGAATACACTTAAACGTAAATCATCGCAAAAGACGTCCACTGCTGGACAAATGCCTCCTCCAAAGATTTATTACATTGAACGGTTTTGTTAGGTTAAGTTGTCTAGTTACGTACCCACTTTTAAGTTAAAATTTTTTGGTTACCACATTGAGCAACACCGACGGGGAGTAGCCATATGCAGGCTTTCCCATCTGTCAAAGTACAAGCCCAAATGGACCTATACCTGTTTCCTAGATGTTTAAATGTGTGCGGGAAATTGCTTCTGTATTTTGTTAAAGTCAATGTGTGAGTTTCGTAGTAATAGACGATTTTTGTAGCGTGCGTGTGTGTCGCACGCATTTCGCCCCACAAAAAATTACAGACTGTTTTGCATCGGTAATACACGCTATGGCTACTCCCCTCCAGTCCGCCGCGGCCGGGGGCCCGTGTTGCTCTATGGGTTACCACTACCGCGGGACAACTTATAGCATTTCATTTTCGAAGTGGTATTCGGCCACCATATTTTAAAGTTAAGAGTATAGACATTATTTGGTATAGACATTGTTTCCTGACGAAGGTTTCATCATTATTCATGAATGTTTTGTATAAATTGTCTGAAAGTCCTATGTGTTATTTTTGCTTGAAATTCTTTAAATAAAAAACAGTAGGTACTATGGCTATAACTTCGGATAATAATTTTTGACAGACTTAGCTCGGCTATCTATTTCAAAATCAATTTCTGCTCAAACTCGAGAACGCCTGGACCGATTTGGCTAATTTTGGTTTTGAATGATTTTTAAAAGTCCAGGAAAGGCTTAAAAGGTAAAAAAATATGAAGAAATTGAAGGGAAATCGTAAAAACCACAATTTTATTTATCCATACAAATAGTCCGTGTCTATCAAACCTTTGACTCATTATTTCATTGTGAGGCAATACGAAGTTTGTTTTTATATTATTTCGCATTAACACATGCTTGTGACACATTTTTCTTTCCATTTTTCTTTAAAAATAAAATATATTTCACAAGCATGTGTTAATGCGAAATAATGTAAAAACAATTATTAAGGGTAAAAGCGTCTTCTTTACGATATTCAATAAACTGAAAAGTCTATTATATCGGATGCCTAACTAGCATAGTTGGTAATAGATGGCGCTGCTGCTACCATAAAGCAATGCAATAGATGTGAAGGAAAGATTTGACAAATCGGGCAGGGCTTCAGTAGCTCAATTGGAAGAGCGGCTGGACTAGATTCCCAGTAGGTCGCGAGTTCGAGCCTCGCTGAAGTCAAATTTTTCTTTCCATTTTTCTTTAAAAATAAAATATATTTCACAAGCATGTGTTAATGCGAAATAATATAAAAACAATTATTAAGGGTAAAAGCGTCTTCTTTACGATATTCAATAAACTGAAAAGTCTATTATATCGGTTGCCTAACTAGCATAGTTGGTAATAGATGGCGCTGCTGCTACCATAAAGCAATGCAATAGATGTGAAGGAAAGATTTGACAAATCGGGCAGGGCTTCAGTAGCTCAATTGGAAGAGCGGCTGGACTAGATTCCCAGTAGGTCGCGAGTTCGAGCCTCGCCTGAAGTCAAATTTTTCTTTAAAAATACGAAGTTTGCCGGGTCAGCTATTATTTTATATTTTATTTTACCGTCATTTTAGTAGGTACGTATAGATGTGACTAACCATGTGATGAATCAAATTATTACACACCATTCACGACTATGCTATGACGTATTTATCACATACTCAAAACTCAAACTCAAAAATTCATTTAATCACTTGGAAATAATAGAATTTGCTTGTGATAGGTCAAATTACAAATATAAAATTAAAGCGAATAACAACTGATACGTTGATTAATATGTCAAAGTAAATAAATTAATAATAGTCCAAAAATACTTAATAATAAAAATAGGTATCAACAGAATGTTCCATACTCTCTTTTACAAACGGCAAGATAAGACTAAAAAAAAAATATGGGACATTCCTTGTCATTCACTGGCAGAGTTCCAAAGCCCACATTACTGAGAAAAAACCTGCCAAAACAAAACTCAGTAGGGTCTTTTCAAAATATGTTCCTTAAAACTATTTTCACAATATGAGACTTATAACT
This sequence comes from Macrosoma leucophasiata, assembly GCA_036365455.1. Classification (NCBI taxonomy): domain Eukaryota; kingdom Metazoa; phylum Arthropoda; class Insecta; order Lepidoptera; family Hedylidae; genus Macrosoma; species Macrosoma leucophasiata. The sequence continues at coordinate 15,628,566 of JAWQUS010000024.1, forward strand.
ATGTTTTACAATATCAAGTACAATGCACATTCACTTCACAAAATTATTGTTTAGTCTTGTGGAGCTAGACCAGCATTTGTCCAGGCATCTCTATCCTTTAGATAGTCATCGAGTCCATAGTACGCATTTTTACATAGTGTGCGTTTAATACACGACTTAAATTTATTATCTGTAAGTTCAAGAATGTTGGACGGAATTTTGTTATAAAACTGTATACAACATGTTAAGAAACATTTATGTGTTTTCGATAGGCGAAAACTTGGAAATACTAATTTATTTTTATTTCTGGTATTATAAGTATGTATATCATTAATTTTCTTAAATAAGTGCAAGTTTTTCCTAGCATACAATATATTTTCATAAATATATTGGCAAGGGACCGTCATTATATTTATTTGCTTGAATAATTCTTTCAAGGAGTCACGACTATTTAAGTTATATATCGCTCTAATAGCTCTCTTTTGTAATATAAATATTGAATCAATTTCAGCTGCCCGACCCCACAACAAAATACCGTAGGACATGACACTGTGAAAGTAGCTGAAATAAACGAGTCTCGCAGTGTCGACATCCGTTAACTGTCTAATCTTCCTGACGGCATAAGCAGCAGAACTTAGACGTTTTCCTAACAGTTTAATATGAGGACCCCATTGCAATTTTGAATCAAGCGTTATACCCAAGAAGACAGCTTCACTAACAAATTGTGTTTTATCATTGTTGAAGAATATTTCCCCTTCTTTACTTTTGACATTTGGAAGAGTAAAACGAATACATTTAGTTTTTTTACTATTTAATGCAAGATTATTTACTGTAAACCAATTATGTACTTCTTGTATGGCTTTATTAATAGTATCATAATTTGGTTCTTTTCTATTCACTTTAAAGACCAGCGAGGTATCATCGGCAAATAAAATTGTTTTAGGCTCACTGATGGGCATCAAATGGAGCAAATCATTTATATATACTAAAAGCAGAAATGGACCTAATATCGAGCCCTGTGGTACACCCATTTCTACTTTAGAGCCTGGTGATTTTACTCCGTTAACTTGTATTTTCTGTTCCCGGTTTTCTAGATATGATTTAATAAGTTGAAGGGCTTTACATCCAAGGCCATAGTGCTCAAGTTTGCACATTAACGTATTATGGTCCACGCAGTCAAATGCTTTTGAAAGGTCGCAAAAGATTCCTATAGCATCCTGCGAATCTTCCCAAGCTTCATAAATATGTTTAAGTAAAGCAACACCGGCATCAATTGTATTACAACCTTTTGTGAAACCAAATTGTTGGTGGTGTAAGATCTTATTTTTATTAAAGTGCTGCAGCAATTGATTAAGTATCACTTTCTCGAAAACTTTACTGATAACGGGAAGAACAGATACCGGCCTATAATTATTCGGGTCTTTACTATCCCCTGATTTAAATAATGGTACGACTTTGCTCAATTTTAATAAATCCGGAAAGATTCCCTGCTCAGTACATAAATTAAAAATTGAAGATAAATAAGGCGCTACAGTACTAATAATCGATTTACACACTTTAATAGACATACCATAAATATCTTCAGTAGCTTTGTTTTTGAGCTGATTAAATGTGGATATGATTGTTTGTGGACTAATATGACTAAATGTTAATTTAATATGACAAGGCTCTACGTTCCTTTTAAGAATGTCAATCGATATTCCAGTAGAAGAATTTAAAGGTGCCGTAATTTTGAATGGAATATTAGCAAAGTAATCTTCAAAGTGTGTAGCAATGTCTAAATCTGAGCCTAAAATACCCTGTGGTATCTCCAAAAGGACACGAGTTTCAGACCGCTTGTTTTTGCCCGTTTCACTATTTATTATTTTCCAGGTCGCCTTCATTTTATCGTCTGCATTTTTAATTTTATTGCTTATATAAATTGACTTTGCGTTTTTACATACACTTTTAAAAATTTTTGAATATGTAGCGACATACTTGTTAAAATTTGGATTTTGCATATAAGTTTTAAGACCATAAAGTTCAAATAATCGTTCCCTACTTCTTCGAATGCCATCAGTTGCCCAGTCACAAAAACTAAATTTACACTTTGCGGTTCTTGTTCTAATTTTAAAGATATTATTAAAATGTGTATTAATAGTATCAAAAAATTGTGCATAAAAATCATTTGCACTACTTATGTCAAAATTTTGAAAATATAATTTTTCTTTTAAAATATTATTGAAGTTATTCAATCTAACAGATGTTACTGGTCTATGTGTTTTTTCAATTTTGCTGGAAGGTTTATCTACTTCAAAAGTAATTGTCTGGCCGCTATGATCAGATGGCAAATAGTTAACAATATTTGTAGATATATATTTACATTCACAAAAGATATTATCTATACAAGTTGCCGAGGTTGGGCTCACTCGGGTGGGTTCCAAAAAAACATTGCGTAAGTTGAATGATTTAAATAGATTCAGTAACCTATTGCTGTTTGAATTATTTTCTAAAATATTAATGTTAAAATCACCACATACAATTACAGACTTTCTACCTGAACATAGTTTTTTTAACAAATCTTCCATAGTGGACTCAAACACATTCAAATTCTGATAATTTGGTGGTCTATAAACGCACACTATTATATGCTTATCCAGCTCAACACAAGAAACTTCTACAATATGTTCAATCGATAAATCATAGGTTCTACTTACATATTATTTGGTGGAATATAAATAGACCAAACCGTTTGTGCACAAAGAAAACGCAAGTGAGAAGTGCGAGTGACGCGCCGCGTTCAATATTTTATGATGGCTCAACAAACGAGCACTTTGAGAATTCTTTTCCAGCATCGTTCACTTGTAAAGAATTTTAAAAAATCTTCACTTTGTTTTCATTATAATTATTTTCAATATAGAGTTTATTACTTAGGACCTTCTTTAAACATTGCTAAGTAAGCCTGGATTTAAATGGTCGGTACACTTAGTGATGCAGATTTTCTGAAATCAAGGTCCCGAGTCGGAGTTGCTTTGGGATCTGACAAGAGAGAAGTGTAAGAAGGCGCCGCAATAAATAGGTATGTTATAAGAATAGCTCACCAACTTCGATAATATCATTCTAACATCGTTCACTTTTTAAAAATTCACAAGATGTGTCCCGTGTATGTTGTTGCGATTTGAAAACGGGGTAATGTTATTTCTTGTTTCAGATTTTATTAAATTTCAGAAAGTTTCTAAACTAAAAGTACTTTTACTTTCTAAACTAAAAGTACTTTTTGAAAAAAATTTTGCGAAAGAAAAAATGTTTGATCAAAAACGTCTCTGGTAATTAGCTTGATGAATTATAATAAACTCGCTACGTAATTAAAGGTGCTACTACCATTGTATACGTTGAAATAATTGTCGACAAACTAATAATTGTGTTCAAAGAAAGTGCAAGTGAGAAGTGGGAGTGACGCGCCGCGATAAATATGTCGTTTGGAATAGCTCACAAAACGAGCACTTTAAGAATTCTATTTCCACATCGTTCACTTTTGAATTCTTTTTAAAAAGCCACAAGATGTTTCCCGACTTTCCCGTTTAAGTTATGCAATTGAAAACGGCATTACGTTATTACTTGTTCGAGATTTTATTAAACTTCCTATTTTAAATATAAAGCTAAATGAATGTTCTTGAAATAAAACTATATTGGGCATGTATCTCGCATATTATAAGTATAAGTTTATCTGGCGTAGTAATAACGACCGTGACATTTCGTCCGATGTTCTGGATACGAGATAATCCAAACAAATGATAAGTTAGGATTTATTACAAAATAGGCAATGGTCTAATCCAGTTTTTCTTTTTTCCAACTCTGCTAAGCATAGATTCCAATGTTCTACCTTAGTGGTTGATGATGAAAGAGGCATAGGAGTTTTTCCTTGAAGAAGATTTCTCAAGACATCCCTGGCAATTGTGATGAGCTCAATGACAGATAGTTAGTTGACTTGCTACCTAAGGAAGTCAAAAAATGTATAAGGCGCTACAGTACTAATAATCGATTTACACACTTTAATAGACATACCATAAATATCTTCAGTAGCTTTGTTTTTGAGCTGATTAAATGTGGATATGATTGTTTGTGGACTAATATGACTAAATGTTAATTTAATATGACAAGGCTCTACGTTCCTTTTAAGAATGTCAATCGATATTCCAGTAGAAGAATTTAAAGGTGCCGTAATTTTGAATGGAATATTAGCAAAGTAATCTTCAAAGTGTGTAGCAATGTCTAAATCTGAGCCTAAAATACCCTGTGGTATCTCCAAAAGGACACGAGTTTCAGACCGCTTGTTTTTGCCCGTTTCACTATTTATTATTTTCCAGGTCGCCTTCATTTTATCGTCTGCATTTTTAATTTTATTGCTTATATAAATTGACTTTGCGTTTTTACATACACTTTTAAAAATTTTTGAATATGTAGCGACATACTTGTTAAAATTTGGATTTTGCATATAAGTTTTAAGACCATAAAGTTCAAATAATCGTTCCCTACTTCTTCGAATGCCATCAGTTGCCCAGTCACAAAAACTAAATTTACACTTTGCGGTTCTTGTTCTAATTTTAAAGATATTATTAAAATGTGTATTAATAGTATCAAAAAATTGTGCATAAAAATCATTTGCACTACTTATGTCAAAATTTTGAAAATATAATTTTTCTTTTAAAATATTATTGAAGTTATTCAATCTAACAGATGTTACTGGTCTATGTGTTTTTTCAATTTTGCTGGAAGGTTTATCTACTTCAAAAGTAATTGTCTGGCCGCTATGATCAGATGGCAAATAGTTAACAATATTTGTAGATATATATTTACATTCACAAAAGATATTATCTATACAAGTTGCCGAGGTTGGGCTCACTCGGGTGGGTTCCAAAATAGATTCAGTAACCTATTGCTGTTTGAATTATTTTCTAAAATATTAATGTTAAAATCACCACATACAATTACAGACTTTCTACCTGAACATAGTTTTTTTAACAAATCTTCCATAGTGGACTCAAACACATTCAAATTCTGATAATTTGGTGGTCTATAAACGCACACTATTATATGCTTATCCAGCTCAACACAAGAAACTTCTACAATATGTTCAATCGATAAATCATAGGTTCTACTTACATATTATTTGGTGGAATATAAATAGACCAAACCGTTTGTGCACAAAGAAAACGCAAGTGAGAAGTGCGAGTGACGCGCCGCGTTCAATATTTTATGATGGCTCAACAAACGAGCACTTTGAGAATTCTTTTCCAGCATCGTTCACTTGTAAAGAATTTTTAAAAATCTTCACTTTGTTTTCATTATAATTATTTTCAATATAGAGTTTATTACTTAGGACCTTCTTTAAACATTGCTAAGTAAGCCTGGATTTAAATGGTCGGTACACTTAGTGATGCAGATTTTCTGAAATCAAGGTCCCGAGTCGGAGTTGCTTTGGGATCTGACAAGAGAGAAGTGTAAGAAGGCGCCGCAATAAATAGGTATGTTATAAGAATAGCTCACCAACTTCGATAATATCATTCTAACATCGTTCACTTTTTAAAAATTCACAAGATGTGTCCCGTGTATGTTGTTGCGATTTGAAAACGGGGTAATGTTATTTCTTGTTTCAGATTTTATTAAATTTCAGAAAGTTTCTAAACTAAAAGTACTTTTACTTTCTAAACTAAAAGTACTTTTTGAAAAAAATTTTGCGAAAGAAAAAATGTTTGATCAAAAACGTCTCTGGTAATTAGCTTGATGAATTATAATAAACTCGCTACGTAATTAAAGGTGCTACTACCATTGTATACGTTGAAATAATTGTCGACAAACTAATAATTGTGTTCAAAGAAAGTGCAAGTGAGAAGTGGGAGTGACGCGCCGCGATAAATATGTCGTTTGGAATAGCTCACAAAACGAGCACTTTAAGAATTCTATTTCCACATCGTTCACTTTTGAATTCTTTTTAAAAAGCCACAAGATGTTTCCCGACTTTCCCGTTTAAGTTATGCAATTGAAAACGGCATTACGTTATTACTTGTTCGAGATTTTATTAAACTTCCTATTTTAAATATAAAGCTAAATGAATGTTCTTGAAATAAAACTATATTGGGCATGTATCTCGCATATTATAAGTATAAGTTTATCTGGCGTAGTAATAACGACCGTGACATTTCGTCCGATGTTCTGGATACGAGATAATCCAAACAAATGATAAGTTAGGATTTATTACAAAATAGGCAATGGTCTAATCCAGTTTTTCTTTTTTCCAACTCTGCTAAGCATAGATTCCAATGTTCTACCTTAGTGGTTGATGATGAAAGAGGCATAGGAGTTTTTCCTTGAAGAAGATTTCTCAAGACATCCCTGGCAATTGTGATGAGCTCAATGACAGATAGTTAGTTGACTTGCTACCTAAGGAAGTCAAAAAATGTTTGATCAATCGTTGGTGTTTGTTCAGTGATAAATTTTTACTTTACTTCTCTCTACCACCTTTATGCAGACGACCTACAAATCTATTTGCAAACCGATCTAGAAGATTTACCTAAAGCCATACAATTCATTAACGAAGATTTGGATAGAATTTACCAGTGGAGCAAAACGTATGGCTTGCAAGTTAATCCGCTTAAAAGTCAAGCGATAATATTTGGTAGCTCTAGGTTGATTAAACGTATTGATTTTTCTACATTGTCTCCTATTCTCTATGATGGAAAACATATTAATTATTGCGACACTGTGAAGAATCTAGGAGTACAAATGGATAGCTGCATGTCCTGGACTCCTCAAATTAGCGAGGTTAGTAGGAAGATGTTTGCCGCTGTCTGTTCACTTCGTAGACTCAGGAATTTCTTGCCCACTGCCACTAAAGTTATGCTTGCTAAATCCATTCTATTTCCTATTTTAGATTACGCTGACATATCTTATCTTGATCTAACCCAGGAGCAGCTAGCCAAGCTTGAGCGTCTTCAAAATCTTTGCATTCGGTTCATATTTGGCTTACGTAAATATGACCATATTTCTGAATTTCGTAAACAGCTCCAGTGGCTTCCAATCCATCTTCGCAGGAATACACACATTCTCTCTCTTCTATACTGCCTATTATTTTACCAGCATTATCCGCAATACCTTAAAAGTCGATTCCAATTCCTATGTCAATCTAATTGCCTTTCTCTTCGTTCTTCCAACAACCGTCTCCTTATGATGCCTCCTCACTCCTCCTCCTTCTTTGCTAAATCCTTCACTGTTCAAGCTGTTAAGCTGTGGAATTCCTTGCCTCTGACTGTTCGACTAGCACAAACATTGGAATCGTTTAAAAATCGACTGAACAAGTATTATCTGAATCTAGACTGACTAATTTTTCTCCGTATTGTTATTTATGTTTTTCATATGTATAAATGAATATATATATATATATATATATGTAATATATATGTAATATATATCTATATATTTTAAAATGTATTTAAGTAGGTATGAAGGTATATAAAATTAAATATACGTATTTTATTATAAATATATAAGTAATTATAATATTGAGATATATTAGATAGCGTAATTGTTATAAGATTATTAGTTTTATGTTATTCCTTTAATTTGTACACCCCGTCTTTTTGTTGTTGATTTAGATCTCTCTAGTTTTAGGTTGCCTGGAAGAGATCACTTTAAGTGATAAGGCCGCCTATTGTGCATATTTTTAATTTTGTCTTGTTTATTATTTGTCCTAAAGTGTACAATAAAGAGTATTTATTATTATTATTATTATTAAATTTTGAAAGGATTTCGAAAATTGAAAGTGAATCGTAGCGTGCTTTAAGCTCGAACGCATCAAATAGGCTTTGAAACATATTTGATTCGTGATACGTGCCAATCGTATTTCAGAGGCCACGAAATATTGCCTCGTCGTCTATAGTTAATAACGTTGTTAACAACATACAAAAATCTTCTTCGATGTTCAATTTTACTCATAAATTTCGATCTATATGTATCCATTCTAATATTATGTTAACCTCTTTGTTTGTGGTTTGACCTGTAACCTTGAATATTTTTTTCACTAATGGAAATTATTGGGACTTCAGCACCTTACTAAAATTATCAGTATTTTGTGTCTACTATGACCAGATATTAAAAAAATAATTGTTAAAAAATGTCACCCATGAAAGTAAAACGATTAAATAATAAGTATTAACGTTACAAATACAATATGATAAATTGATTGACATGAAGAATAAAATGTTTGTAGTTTCCTATTATCTAAAATCTAAAGCATCACAAAAATACAAATATTACAATTCGCGAACTCAGATTATTCCAAAGACTTCACGGAATCAAAATATTTTGCAACAAAATAGGGAAAAGAAACAGTTCATTAGAGCAAAAGAGTTTTACAATTTCTTATAATTTTCAGATTTTTCCTCATCGTAAACTCATATTTATAAGGGTTTTGATTTTACGTTTCTTTTTCGTAAACAATTATTGTGAAACGAATCAAAGGGTTGTTTGATTATGTCCGCTATTTTCACAGTTCCATAACCAAAAGGTTTTGTAGCTACTTGATTTTCCATCAACGTTTTGACTTGTTAATGGGATCCTTAAAAAGAGTAATAGATAATATTAATTTTTATTTTGTTTCGAGAATAAAAATGAAACGTTTTTTAATAAGTGATTTTAAGTATTTCCCGTTGAGAAACAGCCGTCAATACATATGGTTCTTCAGTTATGGTCATATAGGTATCAATCACATTCACCACCAATTCGAACGGTTTGGCCGCCATTGTTCGGTTAACTAACTAACTGACTAACTGCATTAGCTTATTCTCCTGCACTTTTCTTGGAGTTGTCAAAAAGATATGGTAATAAATCCATCTTTATAAAAACGTATTGCCTAGATCTGTAGTAGGTAGGTTTGTTAATCCAATTTGAATATACATTAATAATAGTATTTGATGTAAAGCAAATTTCCCACCAGTTACCTAAAGATTTTTTTTAATTTGTGTAATGGAAGTGGCATACAAGCATGCAGTTCACATCGACAAGTCGAGCACTCTCTGGAGCGGGTCTCAGATTTGGGTCGACTCAACTTAGTGCAGTTCAACCCCTCGAAGACACAAGTCTGCGCGTTCACCGCCAAAAAAACCCCATTAATTGTAGCACCACAGTTCCAGGGCACTTCGCTCGCCATTGGTAAGAGTATCGGTATCCTGGGCGTTGACATATCGAACGAAGTGCAGTTTGGGAGTCACATTGAATGTAAGACCAAGTTGGCATCCAAAAAGTTGGGGGTGCTTAACAAAGCGAGGCAGTATTTCATATCGGGCAGCTACTACAGCTTTATAAGGCTCAAGTGCGTCCCCATCTGGAATACTGCTCTCATTTGTGGGCGGGAGCCCCCAAATACCAGCTTGGTCCACTTGACTCCCTACAAAGACGCGCTGTTCAGAATCAGAATCAGAATCAGAAACTCATTTATTCATTTAGGGTGACAGGCACCTCTTGTGACACGTCAAAAACAAACAAAATAAATTAAAGTGAATAACAATTGATATACATGTCAAACAAGATAAAAAATCTATGGAAAGTCAAGAATATCACTAAGATAAAACTAAATGTCATAAACTAATGTAAAGAGTATATCAGTAGAATGTCTAATTTCACCTTTCGTATTGTTAACGATCCAGGACTTACAGACAGGCTCGAACATCTGAGCCTGCGCAGAGACATTGGGAGTCTGTGCGTGTTATACCGTCTCTACAATGGTGAGTGCTCTGTCGAACTGTTCGACATGGTGCCACCGTCTTTTTTCCTACACCGTACTACCCGCCGAAGAGAGAGGTTTCACCCTCACCGACTGGACACCTGGCAGTGCTCAACGGTGCGGTTTTCTCGTTCGTTTCTGCCCAGAACGTGTAAATTGTGGAACGAACTTCCCTCTGAGGTGTTCCCTCGGGGCTACAATATGGGGTTTCTCAAAAATGGCGTCAAAAGATTCCTTCAGGGTTGGCAGCGCGTTGGCAACTCCCCTGGTGTTGCAAATGTTCATAGGCGACGGTGACCACTTACCATCAGGTGGCCCGTCTGCTTGTCTGTCAACATAATGACATAAAAAAAAAATCATTGATGTTAAGTGAAGACTGCAGCCTATAGACACCCACACAAAGACCAAGGTCTAAATGCAGATGCGCTACCACTCCTAAGGCCTAAGGTGTTATGCCTCTGTGCCGTAAATTACAGGGCCGTGTATTACCACCTGACCGAAACACGATAGTGCTGAACACTACCATTTAGCGGAAAGTATATTAGGTAGTGCCTACGCCCGCGAGCTCCGTCACTGGAGTTCTACCACTAGTAAAAATGTTGTCCATTCCATTCATCCATATTGGTATTGTATAGTCCACCAATATTAAAAAAAAAACTTTTAAAATGTATATAGGCAGGAGGCCTCTCCGGTCAGGACATCAAGGTAGTATTGTGGGCGTATGTAGGTGGGTACTCGAGCGGGTGATGAAATAAAGCACATGGTTTGGCAGAAGATGAAGCAATAGTTGTTTGTCGCCAAAGATCCGCCCATTCGATTACGCCGGCAGAGAAGAACCTCTTACGACCGGGCACACAGTTACCGGGATACCAATGCTCATTGCACAATGTAAATCTCTTCTGCCAATCAATTCAGTACTACGCGAATCGTTGCTATATCTCGTTAACCAACTATTACAAACTGTACAACTTGAATCTAGATTAATAATCGAGTTACCGAATTATATCAAGGAACCGGCGCGGACGCCGCCTTCTCAAGTTCTACTTTCAAGTGTTATTGATGACACTTGTCAATCAAGCTACTGGGTATGTTTTTTTTTTTTTTTTTTTGTTATTTTGGCATCGCTATTACGCATATTGCCAGTGTCAAGTAAAACGATATTTCGTATTTATTTAAGCAGCGTAAAAGTAAGTATAATATGTAAGTATCAAGTATATAAGTTATCAATTATAATTTGTCAGTTAAGTGCGTTACAATCAAGTTATTCGAGTAAAGCGATGGCTACTTTACCAGAACATTTACAATGAAGTTTTGGAGGCAACCTGAAAGGTCGTGTTTTCGCACTGTTATTCTATTTCACTATACACGGGTACTGTAATAAACCGATATCAAACAAAATGCCACCAACTTTATTCAATATAACTTAAAAATACACCAAGAAAATGAAATAAAATAAGAGCACCATACGCCTCTTTCAAGGTTCCCGCCAAAACTCCTGGGTATGTTTAGTACTTTGATTAGGACTTTCTATAATCATTAGTTAGGTCAGCTCTGTACGTTTGTGTTCTCTATCCCGGCATGTATTATTTAGGGATAACATCAATAATAATATCTAACGATTCGTTTTATATCATTATTGTTTACATGTCGTATCGTGTCTACAAATTTAGAGAAACGTTTTTAATTTAAGTTCGTAACTAATTATAATCTCATCGTTATTCCCAAACGTAAACAGTTGAAAAATTCGAAAAAAGCAAAACATAAACTCCGCAAAGTTTTCGCGCCAAGCACAAACTCCTAGGTGTTTGTTGCATACTTAAACGGGACCTTAACTTATCTTAACAAACTGTAGTGGGAAAGTTGCCTCACGTTGAAGGTGGGGACGGAAAAACTTACCTATCTGAACAATGCCCACATAGCTGCAAAGTTTTCTGTTTGGTATTGAGTTACGAGTGATAGCGATTTTCTAGACGATTTAGCATATTATTATTGTAAATAAATCAAAATATTTAAAAAAATGTTCTGATTCTACTCAGTTAGGTCAATAAAACACTTTTAAATGTAAAAATTACTGCTTTACAATAAAGTCTACAACTATGTTTTGGTGACTTTTACCCAAGCAAATTTAGAGCAACTGTCAAAACAAGCATTGTAATAGGCACATGTTACAAACCGACAAAAAAAACATAAAACATTTTATGATTGACTGATATAGTACCAGAAATACAAGGTAGAACTTAACAAAGTGTTTTTATCATTTAGTACACTTTGAAACTTAAAATTGCTGTTTTTATTGTTAAAAATAATAACCCGCCACCAAAAGTGAGATTTAAAGATAACAATGACAACGATATCTAGAAATCGACAATCACTTATAATTTGGACCAAAACATTAACGTAAAAGACCAAACGGCGGTTTGGGACTCTTTGCTAAGGATTTGAGTGAGGTTTCTCTGTGAAGTCCGTTTCGTTTTTCCACTAAGTTTCTTAGAAGATAGCTTTAAAGAATTCTCTACCTTCGACCATTTATTTGATAAACTCCAACATGGTTCGATCCTCAATGTAATCGAAATAGAACTTACTCAGTACAAATTGAAATGTTGAAATCTCAATACATTTAAGACTTAAAATCTGTTTGATTTTGAAACTTATATTTAAATTTAGGACCTATTTATGTGACGGTATTCTATATGATGGTACATCACATTTATTTAAGGTCAACAAGCTGATAGACCAGCAGATGGGCAACCTCTGCAGAAGTATCAACATGGCTATGGATATCCACAAAACCAGAAGAGTCGCCAACGATCTGCCAGTTCTTCGCGCATTATTTTTAAAGTACTGTACTTTAAACGTATGCGCTAGTTCTGGATTCTTAATGATTCTAACGACCCATCGTGTAAAATAATGAAAATAAATACAAACATCTGAGGATTATCACACGTTAAAATTACAACAGTACTAGTAAACCAAACTAAACGGAACACGATAGTGCTGAACACTACCATTTGGAGCAAGTAGATTCGGTAATGCAGTGATACCTTACGTCTTCACTAGAATTCTACCACCAGTGGAAATGTTGATATGTCAATGTAGTATGAGAATGAAATAAATTTAAAATCCCCAAAATGGCATTAACAATTTAAAATAAATAAATATTTTATTGATACATATTTTTAAAAAGAACCAAACAAAATAAATCTGTATAGAGCCTTTTATCGTGTTTATAAAACTTTTCCACAACATACAACGAATGGATTGAGTTACGTAACAACTACAAATAAATTTCACACCAAATATTTTCTAAAGTTTGCAATCCAACTTTTCCATTAAAGCAAACAAAATAGTTAAAAACAAACACCATTACATCGAAGTGCTGATCAGCACATCATTATAATTCTAGGCGAACTTCCAACTCGTGATTTCATTTCACGTCTCGACGTCGTGGATTTAGGAAAAAATATTCTTGCTTTGATGCTTTATTGATTTATTCGTTTCGAAATTTACAAGACGTTGTATGTTTTATCGCTTGGATATTGTTGAGATCCGTTAAAATTGACACCCCATTATAATGATGTAAAAGTTTCTTGGTTTTCAGTGATTAAAAATAACAACGTAACTTCACGCCTGTAATCCCCGAATGGGTAGGCAGAGGTAAATGCATGCATTCAAGCATACATGCAAACACCCACGATTCGCCGCTTAGGTTTTGGCCCATGTTACAGGTGGCGAGCCTGTTGACATCTCCGGGCACATTACCAAACTTCAGGGTACTGGGAAATTTCCAGATAATCGAAATTCCCAATAAAACCAGAGATAAAGGACATTACACCATTATCTCTGATAACCCACGACCCGGGAATCGAACCCAGGACCTCAGCGTAGTAGTAGTGGCCTGCTGCCACTAGGCTACCGAGGCAGGCAAATAACAAATTGAATTTTTAACTTTATTCTTGTATATTCGTTTGTGTTGTGTCACATTAGTTTCAGTATTATTTTATTTATTCTTTTACATTCAGAAATAATATGTTGGAAGGACTTAACGCTGTTTGATATTATACTCTTCCAATTAAGTTTTAAGTCATATAGATCTAAAACAAAGAACTATTTTGGTTTTAATTAGTGCTTCTGCAGGAAAAGGAGTGGCAAGTATACAAGTAAACTTAGTCGAAAATCTCATCTTGTCTGAGCAATGACAGTGCAAAACGATACAATATGTTGAAACTTAATTTATTTAACGTCTCTTGCTTACGTATAATCCTACTACTATTTTAAAGGCGAATGTTTGTAAGTACGGATGTATGGATGTTTGTTACTCTTTCACGTAAAAACTACTGAATGGATTTGAATGAAACTTTACCACAATATAGCTTATACATCAGAATAACACATAGGCTATAGCTTATACATCAGAATAACACATAGGCTACAATTTTTGAGGTTTTTAATGTGAGGTCGTAGAAAAAACACATTTTTTGCGCTTACATTGCAAACGCTGACTGAATCCTACAAGATAGCTCAAAACAATTTACTACAGTATTGTACAACTTAAAAAGGTCTACAAAAAAGTCCGTGATGGTATATGTTTATCTCTTAGGAATAACCCACAATAACCATTTTTTATCCTTTACTTTGTACGAGAAATAATGGCTTATTTACGAAGCGATTTTAAGCAATACAGTATTAATCCTTATCCAATTAAGTATCTTAAATACATTGTGCATTTAATAAAGATCAATATGGCTTTTTACAGCATGTAAATTAATCTGCAGTGCTTAGTTACCGTATTTCTTACTTATTACTAGACTAGACGGGACGAACCTGAAGTCCACGCGAACGAAGTCGCGGGCAAAAGCTAGTAATATTATATATCAACATGCAAAATTCATTTGAATGCTCAATTTCTATTCTGAAAAGCATCTCCACATTCGTATGATTCAAAGCGTGGATCCTCCTTAAATTCAGCTTGGTCCTCAAGTGTGAAATCCTATGATTTACCGAGCTAAAGGCCTTATCATAATCTCACACGTCCCTCATATTTTACATTGAGTTAGTGCCGACTATTTTCACTACGAACATTGCTTTTACCTTTACTTTACCTGAAGTACATACTTGAATGAGCGTCGCTTAATTAATCAACTTCGCTTGGACCATTGATATCAGTTGAGATCTTAGTTAGTTCATTAGTTAATGTGTTTTGTCTCGATGGGATAAGTAAGATTCAAGATCAACTTTGGGGTAAATTGACATGACCCCGACTCCAAACGTATTTAATGTTGACTTAGTTAATATTATTTGATTAATAATAATAATGGCAACCCATTATACGTCCCACTGCTGGACACGAGTCTCTCCCCTTTTTTTTGGGAGGAGGCCTGAAACTAACTCCAACACGCTGCTCCAATGCAGATTGGTGGAATTATTTGATTGTTTAGCAGCAATATGAGAATCAGACAATGGTTAGTCTTATCATCGTTGAGGAATAATCTACTATTAAGTATTAATTTCTAGAGTATTATGAAAAATAAGAGCAAAGAGTTATGAGTCATTATTTTCATTGATTTTTTCAAGACATTTATCAGCAATCAGCAATCAGAAACCAGTTTCATTTAGGATTATAATAATTGCATACGAATGATCAAAAAAACATTGTAGAGAATATCAAATGCTAGACATGATTGTCCATTTTAAACAACCTGATAGAGAATAGTTAACTTACATATATTCAAACAAATGTTCTTAACATTAAATTCCCTGTGAGACTATGAGTAGAATGGCTCTTCCTTTTTTACAAACTAGTAATACAGAGATTAGGAAATGTTAGTTTTTTTCATCAGTTTTTATAATCAGAAGTAATATTTTCAACAAAAATTAAACGTAAGTTCTGAATTCTAGTGCCTTGATGGCCTATAAGAACGCCTGAAGTCAAATAATTTCCTTAACAATTAGGCCTGTCAAGAACACACTCAAAGAAATAATAAAAATTCGACGTACAAATTCTCTAATGGCGTAGAATTTTTTTCCAAATAATGAAATAAGAATCATGAATTACTACATTATATTTGTAGCTAATACTTAAACATGACTATAATTAATCAGTAAAAGAGGAGGTTCTCAGGGGTAAGGTTATTATAATAATATGCTTTAAAGTGGACATTATATTCTCTTTACGTTTCTTTGGTAAAATACCTTTAAAATTACAGTCAACGTAAACTTTAAATATTATAATTTCTCTTAGGTACAAGAGAACTAAGTGTTCTTGGCATTGGCACTATTGACGACCCAGTTAGTCCAGCGGTGTGAGACGACCGTTTGATTCGAAGGGTCGCGGGTTCAATCCCTGCACCGGAACAAATATTTGTATTGCCTACTGATATTTTGTTCGGGTCTGGAATAATGTTTGTAGAATAGAATAGAATAGAAAAAGTTTTATTTATAACAACATAACATTAGTAACAAAATAACAAATAATATAATAGTACATAAGTTGTTATAAATCGACCTACAACTCAGCGTAATGCTGATCTTTCGATCAGTGCTGATCTTCCGTTGTAGCCGTTACTGTTATGCAATATAAAGTTATAATTGTCAGTACACGTTTGTCAACCAATAATTTTAAAACATACATATTTTATTTTTTATAGGAAACAAAAAAAAAAGATTTATGTACCGTATTCACAAATAATGCAAAAAGAACACATTATTTATGCATGCTATACATATACTTAACTTTAGGATTCAAATATAAAAAAGAACTACTAATAACATAGACTAATAGTATGACTTCAAATATTATAATATACTTACATTAAATTAAATACCTACTCTATTAACTGACTAGGGGTGCTACCGCCTATCTGTATTGCTGCTGACATTGTCATGCTGACATTGTGTATGTGTTGTATGTGTACAGCGGTACCCACGATACAGGTTGATACATAGTGAGTGTTTTTGGTAGAGCTCCAGTGACGGAGTTCGCGGGCGAAGGCACCACCGCATGACCTAATCGTACCAAGACCTTCTAAAAAACCTATAAAATCTTCTCCACCCTATTTTGTTCCGGATCGCTCAAATAACAGTGTCATATATTACCACCTGATAAGTGAGCCCTGAATGCTATCATAAAATGGTAAGTAGATTAGATAATGCAGTGTTGCCAACACACGGTGGCTTTGTCAATGATAAAAAAAAAACGCTTACACTCAGCCCCACAGTAGGTATAAACCTGTGTCGTGAGTGCCGTTGTACACATAAAACACATACACAAACACCCAGACCCAAAAAAAATATCTGTAGGCCATACAAACATTTGTCCCGGTGCGGGGATCGAACCCGCGACCCTCCGAATCAAACGGTCATCTCACACCGCTGGACTAACCGGGTCGTCTAGTCTAGTTCTCATGAAGCTGTATCATGAGTAAATTACTGGAAAATACTACGTAAAGTAACACTTTACACAGCATGTGTAGTCATTTTTATAAAAAATGCTCTTTTTTTCTGCAATAAAATTGGCAAACAAGCATGCAGTTCACATTGATGTTAAGTGGTGACTACCGCCTATAGACACCCACACAAAAACCAAGGTCAAAATGCAGATGCGTGATCACTCCTGAGGTCTAAGGTGTTATGCCTCTGTGCCGGAAATTACAGGACATTCAATTCATTATTATTTACATTCGAAAAGGTAAAATACATTTGACAAAAGTCAAGAAAAAACCTTTTGTACACCAACCTTAAGATATTATAAATAGAAAACAATTTATCCTTAAGAGTTTCATCCACTTAGAAATTTATTTATTTTCTTGAATCAAAAGCAATTTTCTTAAAGCTTTATATATTTTTAATTAAAATTTTAAGAATTCATTAAATATCTTGTTTACTGCTGAGGTATCAAAATTATAACGTTTAATTTTGTTATTTCACCAAGATTTACATTTAATTTATCCTAATTTATATACATATTTATCCTAGCTTCAAGCTTGCACGTAAGTATGTATAAAGGGGATGTAGATTAAAGGGAGGTAGGCAGGTATTTGCGTAAGCATTATCATTGTATTTTTATTATTGGTTAGATTAGTACTCTCTCTCAATACCTAGCACATTTTCAGATGTGCCATCCAGAATGCCAGTAGATTTATCTGGGAACTCTCTGAATAAGGATCATCAAACTGAAGTAAGTGGTTCTCTTTCTATGTGGTTCACCCAAAACATATTTTTTTCTTTTGAGCTCTACTACTTCACACTACCATACATTATCGTACGTACTCGTTTTTCACACAAAACACCTTCAATCGCATCAGTCAACGTGAACGTGAAACCTATTAGAAACATTTCCGCACCGCGTTCAACGTTTCAAAATTTTAAAAGACATTTAGTCGGGAGAGCTCGTATATCATAAGGTTTCTTCCCGACGTCACCCCACCTCGTTAGATGAATGGTCAGTTCCATTTTATAGGAATTTTACATGAAAATAATCTCAGACGTGGTTCTGAATCGTTTTTAACATTATCTAGAGAGTTTCTTTTAGCTTTTTTGGAGATTCAGTCTCCGATTCACTTCGTAGATTCAGTGGCGAAGCTTTCACCGTAATTTCGATTTTGATTAAATTTAAGATATAGTTTGAATAATAAATAAGGTAACTTGTGTTCTTTTTTTATTATCCACTACTTTATCAAAAAATAAGAGCACGCGAACGGAGTCGCGAGAAACCGCTTGTAGATAATAGGTGTTTTTCTCCTAAAAGAAAAAGTTCTTTATTAGATCACTCTGTTGTCTATCTTTCTATCTATCTGTCGTATAACACAATTTAATAAAACAAACACTTGAAAACTATTCTTATATTATTTAAATTGCAAAATACATTTATTCAGATGCTTTTAAAAATAACCTAAATAAATAGATCTCACCATGACATACGAATTTAGATAAGGGCTCTCCATAAATTGTCAACATGTCACCGAACCAACTTCTGGGGCCTTGAAATCCCGGCGTAGAATTAAAATAGGAACTTGAGGTATTCAAACGTCAGAGCGAGTGATGTATACCCTAGAATGTATTGCTGTACTTTTTACACAAATTCACAAATTCACGCGTGGAAATTTACGGACGGACTTACAAATTAGCTCCACATTCCGAAATACATATTTTTGCTTTAAAACTAATGTTGGAAAAGTTTGGTGCTCACTAGTGAAAGCGATGTACCGCTATGTGTAATAGATTAAAATATCAGATACTTACAATATTTGTCACGGAAAAACTAGATCTAGATCAACCCCTCGGGATAGACCTCAGGATCTCAACCTAACTTTAGAGGTCTGCTCCTACCAGACCACTGACGCAATCGTATCTCATACAAATCGTAATTTCATACAAAAGAAAAAAACCATATCGATATAATAAATCAATTTTATTGCGGATGTGTTATCAAAAACATATTATAATCCTTGCGGTATGAACCAACCTTATTCCGCTAGCTCTCATTTTTCGCCCAATAAAAATACCTTCGAAATTTGAATGGGTATTTCCGCGTACATGCTTTGTACCTCCGTATTCAGTGCGGGCTGTGTATTCTCAATTTTTTTTTCTTTGAATAAATTTTTTATCCCGCCAAAGTTGAAAGCGTTTGTAATAAAACTCAATTTGGCTTATTTCGCGCGTCTTGTGTTATGAATTACGGATGAAATATGAAATTCAAATACTCGTTCATGTTATTCCACGGTTGAGTACCGGAATGCGATGATATGGCCGCTTTACATCGTTCCCTTAATTTATGAAAATATGGATTTTAAAGCATTGTGTAAACAACGTTTTTAACGTTGAGTCTTTATTCCCAAATTCTTCAATCTTGTCTGGTTGTGTAATAAGTCTAGAGGTAATTACGTAAAAAAATGTCTGTCTGTAAAATCTATCGCTCATTCCTCTCGCTTGTACGCTAAGCTTAGGCGGAACGTGACACTTTTTTGTGCATGGAGCAGGCTCATCGATTAATGACGTTTTTTTTAGACGTTATCACTTGAAAAAAACACCTGAGCATGCTCGTTTGCCTCCGAAGAGTTAGGTACAAGCAAGTTTGCATTGCACGCATTCAAGACACCCACTATTCACCTGTATTATTTTTTAAATTCCATGTCGTATGTTGTTTATTTCTGGAATATACCGGGGCTTGAAAATAAGAATATGCATCATTAAAAAAATTCTATCTATTTGCTTATCAGATAAATTTATTACATCTAATTCAATAATTTATTTGCATTCTGCAATGGTAGTGTCGTTGGACAATAATAATATTAGTATCACATTACAGACCCATTTGGGCACAGCAAAATTATATAATAATTTTCAAATCTACTTGTACTTGCAAAATATAACATAATTACCCCTATTTACACAAAACTGCCCAATTTTACTTCCAAGATTTATGTAGCTGCTTGTAAAATAAACGTTTTTTTTTCTATTCAGCTACTTCGTTCTCAGCATCTTTGACGTGAAATCGCTTTCGTACAGTTGAAACGAACAAACACGTTTCGCATTCACGTCTACAGCTCAAAAGCCGCCGGCAAAAGTCATAAAAAGACGTCTATCCGACTGTGCCAGGGTCACATTCCGTCCTTCACTGAAATTAAAGATTAGAGAAGGATGGACTGAATCCTAAAATCATCGAGGATAACTCAGGCTTGCAGTCAACTGATGCGTGTCTGAAGCTGAAAGACTTCGAAGCGAATGGACGTTGCGTAGGGCGGGCGAAAATTTAAGGTTTAAAGTAGATTTTATGGCAAGCCAGTTTGATCCTTAAATCTAGATTGGATAAGCGGTATATTTGCTCGTATTTTTGCTGGCGGAGGATTACACGTAGTGCGCCGTTGGGTTAGGTAATATCCGCCGTGTCATAACTTCACAGCTGCTGCGGATCTGCTTCCGTTAGGAACACGGATTTAGGAAACTATTACTTCTGTCTCTTTAAAATTAAATTACGCTGGCGACAAAATTTAAAGGAAAATTCTCTTTACACAGCACATGAGTTTAAGGAGTATTAAATTAAAAGTTAAAAATTAAATGTTTGTTTGAATATTAGTATATTTTTATTGGGACAGACATTAAACAGTGATTATACATCTATTCAATGACGCATTTCTTTGTTTTTTTTTATGTCATGTAATGGCAAACAAGCATACAGTTTTCGTTGATAGTTAAAACTGTAGCCTATCAAACTCTATATAAAACAGATATTTCAATGTATGCGTAGCCACTCCTAAGGCCTTAGGTGTTATGCCTCTGTACCGAAAACTACATCCGTACCTACATTATGACCTGTCCAGAACGCGATAATGCGGAATACTACCATCTTAACGATTCAATATACGTATGTGTTATAATTACGACATCCTATTCATACTTAATTATTACTATGTGAACTTCATAAGATATCTTTAACGAATTATTAAGTTATTGTCCAGCCTGCACTGGGGTCGTTATTTCATAAGCAAAATGTCTTTCACGAAATGTTAAACCTCTAATCTTTTTATATATATATATATATATTCATCAATTGCTCTTCGTTAGTTTCACTAAAACTCGAGAACGGCTGAACGGATTTATCTTATCTTGATATTGAAATGTTCGTGGAGGTCTAGGAAAGGTTTAAAAGGTGAGAAAAATTCAAATAATAGCTGGGCAAACCCTAAAAACAGCCCTTTTCTTTTTCCCATACAAACGATTTCTAACTAAAACGTAGACTCAATTTGAGCTTCATAGCTATTATATAAAGTTCATATTAAATTACAAGCACTCCCTGTTGTCTTAGCAATGTAGGTGTGTTCTTAACGTCAAAGGGCGAGATTCACAGACCGCACTACGACTTTACTTTGAGCAAAGTATGCTTAGAACTGTCAGAAATGTATAGGTTTTGACAGTTCAAAGTATACTTTGCTCGAAAGTAAAGTCGTAGTGCGGTCTGTGAATCGCGCCCAAAGAGTCAACAAATCTTTTTGACAGGACGAAGTCTGTCGGGTCCACTAGTGGGAAATAAATAATTATGACGAGTAACCTAATTGGGGAGATATATTGGGGAAATATATCCCACAATATATCTAATATATCTTCTAATCAATCACGATTAGAATGAAATGAACATAAGCTAGTTGTTGAGTTTTATTTTATTCTTTTGAAAACTACGTTATTAACTGAGGTTATTTGAATACATTATTCTTTCTATCGTTAAAGTCATATGTCTATCAATGATATTATTATCCATTATTTTTGTCGAATATCAAAATTATGAACACAGCACAGTCAAATACAATGAGAGATTTTCAAGTTATGAGTGAGCACACCTCCCTTCTAACATCTCTCCAAACTGAGGTACGCTTGAATCCGTTTTGAATCAAACTGCGGCGAAACTGTTGAAGCCGAGTTAGCTGCTAATGTATTTAGATCGCAAGCTATGTCGCTACGTTAATCATACAAATGAAGTACCTGAATATTATGCAAGTCGGCTGCTTTTCTGTGTACTTGTATTGATTATTGAGTAGATTAGAATGAAATAAACATCAACTATCAACTGCTCGAACTTTTTTAAACCATGTTTTATCATACTGTTCTAAATTATTCTTTCAATTATCTTCTACAATATGTTAATGTAGTAGTAATGAAGTGATATAGCGTCCACAACGTAAGACTCCACCTAGTGGAACACTGAAGAAACGCCAAGAACTTATCTAGTACGGCAGATGGCGTATGACCAAATTGCATCGCGCATACGAAGTTTTCGCAAATGTTGCCCTATTTACAACGTTAATCGTTGAGCCGCAGCCTGCCAGGCGCTATCATCGTAGCGTCTGGCATGCTGCGGCATTGTCTGTTTGGAAGATCCTCCTTTTCGGAGGAACATTTCCACACGTTCCTTTACACTACAATTAAGTACCTTAGACATGGCTACGGGATATCCGGTACAAATAATCGATCGGTAAATTCAGGTTAAATTACTTAGGAGCAAATAAAATTATAAAACATAAATATAGATCGTCTAACGATACCGCCATGATAACAGGTACGTACTTAGTATCATAAATAAGTGTATTTACTCTGAAAAAAAAAATTTGTTTCTTTGTCTATAGTGATAAGGATACCCAATGCCATACGGTATTATATCCGAATACGTACCTATATCTATGGAAAAATGTTCTATTAATCAATTATTTTATATTGAAATTAATAAAATGTTTTAAAAAAGAAGACGACGAATGCATCATTCAAAATTAATTTATCCCAACGAACAGCAAGCTTGTCTCAAAAATAATAAAATAAAAAACCAATAATAGTTTTCTTGTGTTGAAAAATGTTGGAACAGAGCAACCCTATTGAAGACAATGTAGTATCTAACAATATTAACCTGGAGCTTGTCAAACAATAAACTGATTGACTAACCAACCATACCACCTGCATGTTGTAAGCTCCTAACCGGCCTAGTCTACCAGCTTCCTATTAAGCTTCATTCACATAAAGTTTTAAGGTAACTTTGATATTATAATAACATTGGACAGGCAGTAACCTGACCAACAGTTTGTTCGATGATGCCAGCTTATTGAGTTTGTTGGAGCTGTCTAATATCGGAGCTCAAGGGCGAGGGCACCTACGCATTTCCTAATGTAAATGCGCCTAAATGGTAGTCTTCAGCACTGTCGTATTGAACGTTACAAATTTCTTAGGTCTTAGCGAAAGCAGCGCATTTGCATTTTAGCCTACATTTTTTTGTAAATATTGTCTGCCAGTATTCACTTACCGTAATTATAAAAATATTTTTTGGTAAATTGTAAGATTTGTCAAATGTATGGGCTATATTTTATTCTTTTTTATTTCATGAAATGAAAGTAAGCTCTAGTGCACAAACAATCCAACCTTGGCGACTAGATTGCGTGCAAGTTACGTCTCAAGCTCGAGAACAACCGACCGTGTCAACAGCAACCGCTGCAAATATTAGCATTGTTGATTATAACCCCAAATATAAACATACACATATCACTAAAAATCTCTCAAATGCGACAAGTGTTTTTAGGTTTAAATCAAGGCTTTCGGATCAAAACAGAACCCAATCCGAAATTTACAAGATAATAAATAACGTAAAGTTACGTTTACGTTACGTTATATTATGTGTATGAGTAAACAGTCGAGTTAAGATCAAACTAATACAAACGCTATCGATCGAATGTAACTAAACCCTAGTGCACAAACAATCATGCCTTGGTGACTAGATTGCGTCCATGTTGCGTCTCAAACTCGAGAGCTACCGACCTTGTCAATAACAACCGCTGCTAATATTCACATTGTTGATAATAACCCCAAATATAGACATATCACAAAAAATCTCTTATGCGACAAGCACGGTCAGGTTAAGACCAAGGCTTTCAAATCATAACCGAACCCAATTCGATGTTTACAAAATAATTGATTACAGACTTAAAAATCTAATTAAATTATTTCAATTAGTTTCTAGAGTAACAGTTTTTAGAGTAGGTACCTACTGTCCAGTCTGAAGAGAGGAGTTTATCTGGATCGAGGAAAGCTTAACTGAAATCAGGTTTATTTAAATGGGTAGAAAATTTCCAGTGATATTCAGAGTTTGGCACTATGCTCAATGAATGGTCACAATTGTTCATGTCACCTAGGTATTGGAATGGTAGTAAAAAATTTTGGTACCTTCTGAAAAACTGAATTCTGGGTGAATACTTTTTTTTATCTATACTTATAATAAAACAGTAAAATCCGCGTGTCTGTACATTGTATATATTTACGGAAAACTAATTGGGGGCGATGTTAAAATAGTATTAGAATACTTTTCAATGATTTTTAATTTTATTGTCTGTCTGTTTGTCTGTTTGTCCCTTTGTCCAGGCTAATCTCCGAAGATACTGGACGGATTCGAATGAAACTTTTTGTGGTGTATAGATACTAAGCCTGGCCAACATTTAGGCTACTATTTATTGCGGGAAAATCACTAATTCCCACGGGAATCTCTACATTTAATAAAATCGTAGGAAAGTCAAAACTGTACATTGAATATTTTTTTAAAGAATACTTGAGACGTGATTTACAATAGAAATCGAAGCCAAAAATATAGTTTTCAGATTTTATGTCTGTTTGTCTGAATGTATGTCCGGGTTAAACTAAAAAAGTACTAAATGGATTTACTTCAAATTTCGCATGAATATCCGGTAATTTTCAAGGACACCGCATTGGGTAATGTTAATAGGTATTTCCTGGGGTTGTTACTTCACACGGTCCGAGGCCCAACGTATTTCGCTTTTTCGAGGACATTTGATGGCGTGGAGTATCCCACTTACCGCGCAGCCTGCGTAGCACGGCACGTTGTTGACGGTGACCAAAACTGGCATGACACCCTCGCGGAGGCAAGCGTCAGTGACGGAGAAGTATCGCCATCATCTGTCTGAAGATTTTCGGAGACGAAGTCGAAGTAACTAATGAACACCTGTCTTAGTTCGTTTCAAGATGTGATAATTTGCACCACTGATTGAACTATCAAATATGGGTTACCAGCTCCCCAATCATCACCACATCAAGACCGTAGAAATTGGGAGTATAACGCTGAGACAAATTACGATCCGGGCGAAATGACCGTGGCGCTTTGTTCTCTTCAGAGCAAAAAACAAATTTATGATACCGTCCTTGAAAGCGTTGGGCAAAACCAGGGTAAAATGTTTTTCTTGGATGCTCCTGGTAGAACCAGAACAACATTTGTTACCACTGGCATACTTGCAGAGGTCAGGAGGCAAGGCAAAATTGCTATTGCTGTAGCGTCGGGAATTGCTGCCACATTGCTTCCGGATAGCAAGACAGCACATGCCATGTTTAAAGTTCCCTTACATTTAGAGAGAGCCGAAACGACTGTTTTTGGTGTGTCATGTAACAGCGATAAGGGACATGTGCTCAAGGATTGCTCCCTGATTGTATGGGATGAGTGTATGATGGCCAATAGAAAGGCAGTTGAGGCCGTGGACAGAACCCTGCAGGACATCCGCAGGAACGGACATTTGAGTGGGTGGTGTCACATTACACATTACAGCAATTGATAGTAAACGAAGTGGTCTACACCTCCATAAATACTGTCGTCGAGCAAGATGACGCCACACATTATTCCATGGCATTTCTGAACTTCATGTCAGCAAGCGGACTTCCATCGCTTACCATCAAGCTGAAAGTAGGTGTCTCGATTATGCTTCTTCGGAACTTATCTCCTCCGAAGTTGTATAACGGGACCCGCCTTAAAGCCATCTCGCTCCACAGACACACCATTGAGGCGAAAATTTTTACGGGTTGTGGCATTGGTGTGGCAGTATTTATACGACGCATTCCCTTCATACCTCATAACTTCACGTTCCAGTTTAAGCGCGTACAGTTGAATGTTTGCTTCGCGATAACCATCAATAAGTCGCAGGGGCAGACACTGAGGTCAGCGGGTGTTAACCTCAGGACGAGATGCTTCTCACACGGGGAATTGTACGTCGCTTGCTACCGCATCACCAGACCTCTTTACATTTTGGCTCCCGGCAGAATAACTACCAACGTAGTTTATAGGAAAGTAATAATGATGTAGCGTCCACTACATTAAGGCGCCAACTAGTGGAATACAATGAAACCTTACAGTACTTGTCTAGTACGATAGATGGCGTGCAGTCAAATTACATCGCACATACGAAGATTTCTCAAGAGTTGGCATATATACAACTTCCCAACGTCAACCGTGGGGCCGCGGCTCGCCAGGCGCTATCACCTCGCATGGTCAGAGGATCCTTCCTTTTCGCCGGAGGAACACTTCCAACCGTTCCTCCACAGTGGTGACCCCGACGTGATTGGAAGCAACCTTCTCACCAGCCACTCTCTGCAGCACCTTCGACGACGTCATCCCTCACATCACCAGCACCATCGAGCGGTAACCAAGTCACGCCAGCCAGCACCCTCGGCTTCATCAGGGATACTCCATACGCCTGCAGCGACCGCGCATGCCTGGACTACCTTGCAGCCACATCAGCGTCAGTACTGCGTGGACGGACGCAGTAGCTACTACGCAGCGACTACCTCGACTCAAAGTGGACTTTCGCATCACCGCAGCAGCGACTACCTCGACTCACTGAGGACCTTCGCACCCGACTCACTGGGACTTGCGGCATGGGACTATATGGCATTGGCACAGCTCCGTGAGAAGCTCTGACAGCTGTCTCGATCATATCAACCTCCGGTCTTGGAGGGGAGTGATGTAGCGTCCACTACATTAAGGCGCCAACTAGTGGAATACAATGAAACCTTCCAGTACTTGTCTAGTACGGTAGATGGCGTGCATTCGAATTACATCGCACATGCGATGATTTCTCAAGAGTTGGCATATATGCAACTTCCCAACGTCAATCGTTGGGCCGCGGCCCGCCAGGCGCTATCACCTCGCCTGGTCGGAGGATCCTCCCTTTTCGCCGGAGGAACACTTCCACCCGTTTCTCCACACTGCCTTCACGCAGACGACGTTGCGGGCAGCAGCTAATTTCTCATCATAAAAGTAATGGAAACCCTACATACGTCCCACTGCTAGGCACGAATCTCTCCCCTTTTTGGAGAGAAGCCTGAAGTTTACTTCAACACGCTTCTCCAATGCGGTGGAGATACGGGTTAGTGGCCAACCCGCCGTCGGATGTTTTCAAATCGCCCATAAGGCCTACGACAATGTTTAACGACTGCTATCTATCGATAGCAACCGGGATGGCTTAGCGTGCTCTCCGAAGCACGGAATCACGAATTATAATTTGCCACTAACAGTCACCCATCACACTACCCGACCGCGCCCGCAGTGCTTAACCGAGTAGATCGCTTGCAATCTACACCAGCCGTGGGGCCATGCGCGCTTTTTTACTTCTCATACTAACTTATTTAAATTACAAAGATCCCATTGTAATATTTTTTTAATAATCTATGTTTAAAACCTTACCCTTCGTAATTTACGGATCCATTTTATCGGCTATTATGGACCTAGACTATCCTTTACAATGCGTTGCCGTAACCCTATTCACCTTTCACCCAAGCCTGCCTCATCAGTGTCTACAATTTGATCCAGCAAATCACCACGTTCATCATATAGTGATGTGCTTAAGCACTTCATTACTCCGTATTGGTATAGGGTATACATTTATCAGAATATGCCATTGAATAAGTCTAGAAATGAGTGATTTTTCATTTTTTCATTTCTAAATTTACTCGTTATCGTGGGAAATAAAAATATGTCAACGAATAAGTAATTATCACTAATCCAATCATGGTTTTGAAATAAATTTTTAAAAAAATACTTTTGGTTGACTAAACAACATATTTATAGTTTAGCTACAATACTTAAGCCGGGGAATATTTCGTGGAAACCGTTCTTCAATCTTGATAAAAATACCATAAAACCTTACTTATATTTTAAAAAAGTTATACCGGTACGCGTGTCATTTTGATCTTACAAAAAGTCCGCGACGAGATACCCTGAGTTAAAATTAAACTCTTGAGCCATTTATACCCGGGCCGTCGGCGGACCCGCGGTTCCAACTATTTCCGGTTCCGGTTATACTATTTCCTCAAAAGAGTAGGCAAAAGTACCCCACTTTTGCCAACTCTCCTATCTCTTGAAGTTTAAATAAGTTAGTATGAGAAGTAAGAAAACGCGCATGGCCCCGCGGCTGGTGTAGATCGCAAGTGGTATATCTACTCGGTTAAGCGATACGGGCGCGGTCGGGTGTGTGATGGGTGACCGTTAGTGGCAAATTATAATGCGTGTTTCTGTGCTTCGGAGGGCACGCTAAGCCATCCCGGTTGTCGGAGGCTTTATGGGCGGTTTGAAAACCTTCGACAGCGGGTTGGCCACTAACCCGTATCTCCACCAACCCGCATTGGAGCAGCGTGGTGGAGTAAGCTCCTGGCCTCCCCCCAAAAAAGGGAGAGACTCGTGCCTAGCAGTGGGACGTATGAAGGGTTTCCATTAGTATTATGATGAGAAGTAAAAAAAAGTATTCACACAGAATTCAGTTTTGCAGAAGGTACCTAAACTTTTTACTACTATTGGAATACCTAGGTGGCATGAACAATTATGATCATTCATTGAGCATAGTGCCAAACTCTGAATATCACTGGAATTTTTCTATTCATTTAAATAAACCTGATTTCAGTAAACCTCTCCTCGATTCAGATAAACTCCTCACTTCAGACTGGACAGTAGGTAGGTACTCTAAAAACTGTTACTCTAGAAACTATTTGAAATAATTAGATTTTAAATTCTCTAATTAATTATCTTGTAAACATCAAAACAAACACAAGTCAAAAGAGTAGGCAAAAGTACCCCACTTTTGCCTACTCTTTTGAGGAAGTAGTATAATGTAAGGCCCCATAATAACTATCACGGAGATAAAACAACTTTCGCTTCAGGGGTGACAAAGCATTTGCAGAAGGCGCTCCAGCCTAAAATTTGAAGCTCCGGTTTTTGTGTAGATTGCAGTATTCAATTCACTTACAATCAATGTGAACTGCGTGCTTGTTTGCCTACGAATTGCACTCTTACCCCCTTACTCATAAACGTATTATAACTAAAGTGTTGCTTATCTCTCCTTTGTCCTTTTCTATCCTGCACATTTGACAATGCAACTGACAAAGACAAAGCATTCTATAGCTAAAACGTATCTAATGTACGTTTATGAATTGAAAGAAAATGAAAACGGGTTAGTCTTTAATTACATGAAAAGATGAAAAGGAAATAAAAATCTTTGGAATATAATTTATGCAGTCGCTTCACAGCGCGCTACTGAAGTCGTAAAATCTAAATACAGCTCCCTATTTTGTTAAAAGCAAAAGTTAAGACTTTGATTTTAAAAAGTGCTTTCAACAAAATTGGTCTGATAATGTTACGTTCAGAACTTTTTGAAATGCTGAATATTTTATGGTAAGCATACGGCATATTAGGTGTTTCCCTATTTTTATATCATTTAATGCCCACAGTTGGTTCCGTCCAAATCTTTTATCGGGTAAATCCAACTAAGTTAATTTAATCGTAAATTCTATAAACATAATAATGTCATGAAAGTTTTTATTGGTGGTAGAGCTCCAGTGACTGAGCTCGCGGGCGTAGGGACCACCGCATACTTGTCGCTGAATGGTTGTGTTCAGCACAGTAAGTGTTCAGTACCTGTAATTTCCGGCATAGAGGCATAACACCTTAGGCCTCAGGAGTGGCAGCGCATCTGCATTTTGACCTTGGTTTTTGTATAAGTGTCTGTAGGCTGCAGTCATCACTTAACATCAATGTGAGCTTGTTTGCCACTTCCATGACATAAAAAAGTGGTTAAATAAACACACAGTTCACATTGCTGGTTAGTGAATATTGCAGTCTTTAAAGATCTACATAAAAATTCTGAGATATTAATGCAGATGTGTTTTCACTCCTAAATGTTATACACCTGTGTCATTCCCTCAGTTTGGTTACCAACATAATGTATGTATGTATCTTCACGCCAGGTCCCTAACGGGGTAGGCAGAGAGTGTAGAGCGCCAGATATCCCGGTTCTGACAAACCTCTCGTGCCTCGTCTACCTTCATCATTCTCTTCATACATGCACGCCGATTCCTAAGACTTTTG
Source organism: Macrosoma leucophasiata (assembly GCA_036365455.1). Classification (NCBI taxonomy): domain Eukaryota; kingdom Metazoa; phylum Arthropoda; class Insecta; order Lepidoptera; family Hedylidae; genus Macrosoma; species Macrosoma leucophasiata. Next base: position 15,658,961 of record JAWQUS010000024.1, read on the forward strand.
ATCCCACCATCAGACAGAACTCGACCTATTTGGTCATGGTAAGTCAGTCTTGGTCTTCCTGGGCCTCTGAAACCATCCACATTCGCATTGTATTGTATATCTGTTTAGTCGTTCGCTCATTCGACATTCTTTCTATATGCCCGAACCATCGGAGCATGCCTTTTTTTATTTTTACACCGATACTATCATTCACACAAAGCCTCTTTCTTACATCTTCATAACGAACGCGATCGGTGAATGATACACCGCAGATCTTGCGCAAAGATCTCATCTCGACCGCGTTCAACTTACTTTCATGCTCTTTCCTGCATACCCAGCTCTCGCTTCCATATACAGCATTATGTGCGGCTAGTCGCGCCCGCTGGCTGAGATGTTTAGATTCTAGCAGCTTACCCAACGCTCCATTCACGCAATCCCAGCAAGCACTCTTCTTTCTATGTCAGTGGTGTACCTACCATCCTTGCTAAAAGCACATCCAAGATATACAATTTCATCCACCTGTTCTAACACTGCATCATTTACTACCCTTGCATTTGTTCTCTGCTCATCTCTTTCAAATACTAATACTTTAGTTTTATCCACGTTCAATTGTAAGCCTTTCTCCATACAATCCTCTTTCATGACTGTGACTAGTGCTTGTAGCCCAGGTGGTGTAGAGCTAACAATTACCGCATCATCTGCGTAAAGCAGACAGTTCACCACTAAGTCACCCATACGCACTGCCACATCCATCAACTTCTCCCTCTGGAGGCATTTGTCCAGATATATGATAAACAGCCTAGACGAAAGCGCGCAACCCTGTCTGACGATGTTACCAACATAATCCTAATAAAAACATATAAAAGTACAAGCATCATAACCAAACACGGATATTGTAATAAATCGGATACCCGATACATCCCTAACATCTTCAATTCGAGAACATGTCGATAGTAAATTGGGAATGACGAATGCATCGACCTTCCGATTTATCACGCCGCCTCTCGTACATTTTTCATTCTCTACAGTAACACTTGCTAGGTTATAAATGGCGTGACACATAAGAAATTTGCTAGTATTTTTACGTCATATTCGCATTGAATTTTGGTTTAGGTAATGGAGACTGCAATTTTTTGGATGAAAATGCGAAACAAGCATATACCTAGTTTATGAAGAGAATGATGAAGGTAGATGAGGCACGAGAGGTATGTCAGGACCGGGATATCTGGCGCTCTACACTCTCTGCCTACCCTGTTAGGAAACTGAAGTGAAGATACATACATACCTACATACCTAGTTTATTTATATTGATTACGAATGCATTTAACACTAAGGTTAAATTCTTATGCTGCACACTACCATTTAACGCCAAGTAAGAATTAGGTAGTACGTAAAATTAAATTTGTTAGTGCTTACACCCTCGATCCCTGTAGCTCATTTTTGCTGAATTTACGGTTTTTGGCTATCAAGACAAGTTTTAATATTTTGTATTATTTCTAATCCATTTGAAATATACAAGTTTAGCTATCCAAATTTCATAAACCTTCTCCACACCCAAAACATACCTTAAAAGATTCAAAGTTTTCTCTTCTTATATACGGATTCTCAATACACAATAGAGCTTCTATTGTGTCTACAAAAATCTCCGATCCCCGTGTATCAAGTTTGCATATTAGTTTTGTAAATTCAGCCGTCAATATGCCCATTGTTGGTTTGACACTGATTTATCACACTTGACGTTATTAAAAAAGTCCAAAATTACCTTACCCTCACCGACGGTGACATTGTCAAGGAATCTAGGTCAAACTAGAGTAGCTAAATAAAAAATCCGCGTGAAAGTTATAACACCGGCTCTACACTCGCGTATGACGTCACACCGTGAATTAACGCCCAGATCTGCGAGTAAACTGTGTCCCTCCACACTCGCAAAGCTTCACAGTCTTGTTCACGGCTATGATGGACGACGACATGATTTCCCTACAATGTCTTGTACGCTACTGCGGAAAACTGAGTGTGGAAGCCTTCACGTTTCAGGCCAAAAAACCGACACTGATCGAGAAACAGTGTGAAGCGTGAATGAGAAGGTATGAACAACATCTACACTCGTATCGCGGACTTTCGCGGCTATTCGCGCCGCGAGTGTGGAGCAGACTTAGATGTTGACAATAAAGTGAGCGACATCATAATCGACTTAATCCTTTTTAATAAAGTTGAGGACTAAATTTATTTTCTTATTATTTGTATTTTTCGAGACAATTCCTACAATTTAATCGAAACATGGTAATAACCTATATTAAGTAATGATTAAAAAGGGTGATGACAATCACATATTGGAAACCTTAAATCATTTTCCTTCGCTTAAAATGTTTTTATCCCGTCGAATGTAAGGTAAAACTTATTTTAAACTCTAATTGGGAGGCTACCACCTATTGGTACCTATGTAGCTTCGTATAGAACATGATAAGATTCTTTATGCTCTACCACGAGTTCAGCTTATATTTTTACTATCTAATATTGTGGGTAAAATTGGACCCACAATATAATTCGTAATTTATTATTAAGAAAAAAATATCTTTCTATAGTTCAGTGAAACATGGCAGAAGAGAAAGTAAGTATTGTGCTGAAATAAGCTCCACTACGAACTCTTTATATTAACAAGCGATCTTTATTACTTATCGTTTTACAAAGGTCCCTGCGAGTACTTTATCATTTAACTAGAAAACTTTTTCTGTAATTTAGGTATACGACAAATGACCTTACAAACTTTAGCTAGTTAATTTGCACTAATCTTATATACCGCCCGTGTCTACGTAATTCTCGGTTCATCACTCTACGAAGTTACAAAGTTTGTTTGCGAAGAAATAAGTGAGAAATTACTATGTTTTGATACGGGGAGACCGGTCTAGACATCTTGCCTTCTAGTAGATATGCTTAGTCACAGTATAGATATTTACATTGTGGCTTAGTTTCGATTGGAAAGTCACGTGAAAAGCTTAATTTCACATATAATTTAATATTTGATATTATTTTAGATAACTTTTTTATTTATGCCCCTATTTTGAGTTTCCTAGTAAAACCTAGATTTCAATCACACAATGTCAGGCCGCGTCAATAGCAAGAGAATCTCTGTCCCCCGTTTCTTAAAATCTTGCTCCATCTCTCACAAAAGAGAACCCAGTTGCGTCATATTTTTAATGTTCTAACGGAAGAAAGTGAGTAGCGTCAACGCACTGAGTAAATGTGCTTACTGAATTGTTATACTGCAGCTGTGACTAAACACACAGTTAAAAAATAACACTAATAACTAACACCCTGCTAGAAGATTAAACCCCTAAAACGGCCGCCATATGGCATGTATGCGTAATCATAGTTTAATATCATACATCCATCACAACGTTATATTGTTTAAATATTATAAAAACTAAAGGCCTGCGTATTCTTATGAAAACAATATTTTGAATTAGGTTTGAAGAGAGCAATTTACCCTCTTAAACCAGAATTAAATGGTCACAAAAATGTGACCCAAGCATCCGACAGCTTCAAAACATAGCATCAGCATAGAAGCTTAAACAATCAATGTTCTAAAATACTCGACAAATACAAACACATTCACAACCAGACGCAAAATCACTATGTAATAGCACTCGAGTTACCCTGTAAAGCCTAGAATTCAATCTCATAAAGTCAGGCCGCGTCGATAGCAAGCGAATCTATTCTGTCCTCCGTTTCATTAAAACCCTGCTCCATCTCTCACAAAAGAGAACCCAGTCTCGTCATATTTTTAATCTTCTAACGGAACAAAGAAAGCGGCGTCAACGCACTGAGTAAATGTGCTTACTGATTTGTTATACTGCATCTGTGACTGAACACAAAGTAAAAAGAACCCAAGCTGCCGTCTCACGAGAGATTTAAACTTAACGTAAGAGAGTATAAAGAAGTTTTAACATACCAGACAGACAGACAAAAATTGTTTTTTTTTTTGTTTCTGTTACTCTTTAATCGCTTCCTAGGAGTTTTTTGAAAAAAATGTACAGACACTCGATTTTAACTGTCTTGATATCATACATCATTTTGTGTTCTGTTTCATATTTTCTCTTTTTTTTCTGTTTCAGGGTATGATACAATCCATGAAAATAATTCCATATGCGACAGGCGACACGTTGAAAACGTTGTGCATTAAAGTAAGTAAAAGTATTTAAGACAACTTGTGTTAGGTACACTGAATAATATTTTGAAAGATAACGTTTTTTATTTATTTTTTTCTTTGAATTAATAAAGCTAATGGTCATCATATTAATTGAAAGACGTCCACTGCTGACCAAAGTATTAAAAATAACAGCTGCAGATACCTAATAGCAGATAGATTAATCTATCCAGGTTATCAAGCAATCAATTGCAATAACCACAATAATGTGTTTGGAAAAAAATATATTAAAGCATCCTGTATTATGAGTGCATGAAAAGATAAAAGGCAGTGGAGAGATGCAGAAAAAACATCACCAATTGAATATTCCATTCATCGAGAAAAAAAAACGCAGCTGATCGTAAAAATACGTGCGATGGCTTATTAAATCCAAATGATGTTTAGAAGGATGTGCTAAAACCGTTTTATAGTAACGAATAAAAGATGAAACAAAAAGATACCACTTTTAAATATTTTTGCAAGTATTAAAAAAAAATATAAAAAATTAAGAAATGTAAACAAAAATCATATTATACCTACATCATTCCGAATCCAATGAGCCATCGTACATTAGGACCGTTCTTTCAATTTTTCAACATATTTACTTGTTAACTATACTGTAGTATTAATTCAAGCTGGTAAAATATTTGTAATATGTATATATATATATAGTATATTTCAATGAATATAACAATTCAGTTTGAAAGTAAAAAGTAAAACGTTTTTAGTAAAAATTCGGATAATTATATTTTCTTTATGAAAGTTTGAGATATTACACATACATTATTACACATTTTACATACTTTACAAAAAAACATTTTAAATGAAATCGTATTCATATTTCATATATTCCTACCACGAAATAATATGTATTATAATATATACGTCTAGTGAAGAATTTTAAAAAAGTGAAAGGAATATTTTCCTGCCTTCAAAATTTAACACTTTATTTTCGTAACCATCTTGACTTTATTTTCTCAAATGATTAGGATGATGTATCACGAGTACGGTCTCGCGCCTAGTTAACATTTTAACAGTTGCCACACTTTTTTTATTTTACTAATCATTACATAATTTTTGTCTCCCTTTCCAGGGTCTACCAGATTCCGTGAGTTCTTTTATCTCGTTTAAATCTGTGTAAAAATGTCCGCTTCGTGTAGTTTTGATGTTAATAAAATTAATCGAAATCTGTAATGGCCGTAAATCTATTATGTATTATATTTCATATGCTTTTATTACATTCTTAAATTATATTATTGCACAACATTCTTTCTCTTATTGTACAGTTGAAAACAACGTAACGCTCTTTTATAGAAACAAAACTATTTTTTCAGATTTATCTCTCGTAAGTAAAACTAACACGATTATTTCAAATCAAATCCATGTTTCTGTGCCTTTTGAGCTTCCATGGTCTCGAGCAAACTATGTGTATAAAATTTTTAATTATTATATTCGAATTTAATTTCGTACATGCACGTCATTAGCTAGAATTTCTATAAAAAAAGTAATTACCTTTAACTTTAATTCTATTTGCATAGGTAATTATAATTATATCGACACAATACTTTACATTTACATGACATTAGAAACATAATATTGGCTTTTGGCCATCCACGACGTACATGTATTAATGTAATATCAAATTAAACCTATTTTTGTTCCTCATTATTATGACATACCTAACGGAGCCAAATTAAATCGGCCGTAAATCAGAGTAGCATATCGGGATGAATTAAATGATTCTGCGGTGGGATCCTAACCTATAAGTACCTTTATTGAAGTAAAATGTTTTTAAACGTTTTGTCTTTTACGTGTCGAGATAAACCCATAAAACAGTTTTTAGTTCTTTAGTTAAATTATGTTAAATTATATTAAAAAGATCACGTAATTTGTAACGTTACTTCACGCCTGTAATCCCCGAAGGGGTAGGCAGAGGTAAATGTATGAATTCAAGCATACATGCAAACACCCACGATTCGCCGGTTACGTTTTTGGTCCATGTAACAGGTGGCAAGCCTGTTGCCATCTCCGGGCTCATTACCAAACTCCGAGGTACTGGGAAACATCCAGAAAATTGAAAAATCCCAATAGAACCAGAGATAAAGGCTTTTAAACCGTTATCTCTGATAGCTCCCGATCCGGGAATCGAACCCACGACCTCCAGCGTAGTAGTAGTGTCCTGCTACCGCTAGGCTACTGAGGCAGTTAATGGATTAAGGCAGTAATTTGTTAAAGGAGCAATAACAGTTGAAATTATTTTTTATCTATGTATACTTAAAAAAAAGTATGAGTTTATGTATATGCATGTAATTGATGTTCCAGTAAAAGGGTTTTCATGTACATAGAAAACCATTCTTGTCACTACAAGCAAGTTTTCTGCTACTATGTATTATTTTATTGACTATATTATTATGTAACTAAATTGTAAATTATATATGTATGTATGTATCTTCACTCCAGTTCCCTAACGGGGTAGGCAGAGAGTGTAGAGCGCCAGATATCCCGGTCCTGACACACCTCTCGTGCCTCGTCTACCTGTAAATTTTATTTAAAATATGTATTAAAATATGACAGCTTTTAGCAAATTTGGTTATTTAAGTATATATTTTGTTTTAAACTGTACCTGCTCTCCTATTTTTCTATGGCTATACTTGTGTGATTAACCATTTAATATTTCTTCCGTAGACTGAGGATAAATCCACGAAAAATAAAGACGTAAGTGTATTGTTGGTTGCTAAACAGTTGGGAATTAAAACATTCTTTTGGAACATTTTTTCACTGTGATCATCTGCATTGTAAGCTCTAGGTACTCAAATAAATTTGATTTGAAGAACTCGAAATAAGTCAGTAAATTGATATACTTACAAGCCCTGGTTTTGATGTTCCACGATAATGCTGAACATTACCATTTACCGGCAAGTATATTAGGTAATGTGGTGGTGCCTACGTCCACGAGCTCCGTCACTGGAGCTCTACCACCAGTAAAGTTTTTATTTAAACATCTACTTATGTATCACCAAAATCAATATGTGATTTGAGTAAACAAGATATTCGGATAGATAACTGAAGTAAACACATACCCCCTTATTCATAAACGTACATTAGATACGATTTAGCCATAGAATGCTTTGTCTTTGTCAGTTGCATTGTCAAATGTGCATGATAGAAATAGACAAAGGAGAGATTAGCAACACTTTAGCTAAAATACGTTTATGAATAAGGGGGTTAACTCAGAAAATCCACTGGTGGTAGAGCTCCAGTGACGGAGCTCGCGGGTGTAGGCACCACCGCATTACCACATACTTGCCGCTAAATGGCAGTGTTCAGCACTATCGACTGTGCTATCGTGTTCCTATCAGGAGACGTATGGCCCTGTAATTTCCGGCACAGAGGCATAACACCTTAGGCCTCAGGAGTGGTAACGCATCTGCATTTTGACCTCGTCTTTGTGTGGGTGTCTATAGTCTATAGGCTGCAGTCATCACTTAACATCAATGTGAACTGCATGCTTGTTTGTCACTTCCATTACATAAAAAACAAAATGGTTGTATGTACTGTTTATTTGAGACACCTGAGACCTACAATGTATTATAGATACTCAGAATTTGCAGCCGCTTTTGGCGCAAAATAATATCACCATAATAAATAATATAATAATGGCGACCCATTATACGTCCCACTGCTGGGCACGAGTCTCTCCCCTATTTGGGGGGAGGCATCATCATATAACCTAATATTTAAAACCGTACCTCTTTTTCATAAAAGAATGTAAATAAGTTTATTTTTCATTAAATAGTTTTGTATTCATAATGTTATCATAATACGAAGTTAATATTAATGACCATGATTAACGAATAGATTATACATCTTAGGTTTCCTCAAAACCTCCAGAAAATCTAAAGGTTCAAAAGATATGTAGATACAAACAATGTTTAAAATTATTTTCAAACATTTATAATTGGCTGTTTTATTTCGAATGCTTTTATTTGTAGTCATTCCTTTTTTTGCTTAATTTAAGAAAAAAAAATTAAAATAAGTCATCGGGTGTAATTCATGGTTTTCATGGTTCGGAAGATTCATAATTCATAATAAATATGAATGAATTCTCAGGCCTTTGAAAATTACTCATCAAATATACGAGTAGTATTCTGTATTAATACGATACATCCTAAAAGTCTTATTTTCGGTACAAAATACGAGAACCATTCCTGTTTGAGTATACAGAATTTTAAAAAAATGCTGTTCATACATTTAAAAAGATATACAAAATACATATTATGATTAGAATTAATGCATTTGCAAAAAATGCATGGGTAATGCACGTACGTAAAAAGGTAGGTATATAATATGACACATGTCATGTTTAAGACATTAAGGAATTCATATTTTTTACTGTTGAGTCTGGTTTGGGTTCACTATCACACCAAGGAACGGGTTAAATTAATATCACCCCATCAATTAAATTATATCAGAAATAAATGTAAAATAAAATGTTATTTGAATCGCCATTCTGAGTTCTGATTGAATATCCATTTAAAGTGAAGAAATGATGTAGTCTGATTGATTAATTACTATTGTTACTATATAAGAGTATAAACAATCGTAGTATTTCTCTTTCTCTCTCTCTATTCAGTGTGATATCTTAGTGGTTGTTGTCTCGCGGCAGAACAATTTGCCTTCAGTAGTATTATCGAAACAGTGGTTAAAATTATAAACTATATGTATTGTAATGTTTTCAAATAATATATAAAAAAAGACGATATCTTGAAAGCGTGAGAAATTACAGTGGTTCACTTAAGGTTAAGTATGTACTACTATGTACCTACCTACTAATTGAACATGTGCATGCACAAAAACTTAACCGTCCCACTGCTGGGCAAGTCTCCCCTCTAACTTGCTCCATCTATCGCAGTCACTTGCAAAATTTACTGAAACGTCGACTAATATAATTTCGTGGCGCACTTTGACTTAGACTCGGAGGGTACATATTTTGGCATCCTATATTGTTATATCATAATATTATACACTGATTGCCTTACCAAATCAAAATGATAATGTTGCGAGAAAACAACTATTAAAACACCGTGCATATGTTTGTTATTAAATTTAATCTGCCATGCATGAGTTTATTACTAAACCTTTCATTGGAGTATGGGAAAGTGGCGTTACTCGGTAGGCCAAATTCATGGAGTTGTTTCAACTACAACGCTATCAATTGCCGATATGGTACTTGATATCATGTCAATGCTTGAAAATTCACGTAAAATTTATATGCCTTGAAATTGTACACATTTAAAATTCAGAAAGTGCCCTTTACATATAAGTAATTATACCATTATAATATGAATTTGCCTTACTTTCACAATCATTTGCAAGATTTCCAAAGCTTGGCTGTAATGGTTGAATTTGGCAGCTATTATTGATTACTGAAGATGTATGACATATGCGCTTTTTAAAATTTGTGTGCAAATAAAACATAAAGCAGGTATTTATTTATTTTATTTTTTTTATTCAATGTTGGCTTCATACAAATGCATGTTGCAATTTTGTAACTTTTATAGTAAAATTTTGTTAGTGTTCTCTAAAATATCGGCGAATTTTTAACTTGAAAGGTCTTAAAATTATAATAATTATAATTTTCAGTTTCAATCCAGCGGTGAATCAAGCGATGGTAAGTGATGCTATCTTTTACTTCAGTTTGCATGCACAGTCGATATCCTATGTCGTCGGGGTTGACGGTGAACTATTATTTATTAACGACGTAACACAAAATGTATTAATAAAGTGCGTATAACATATAGGTAAGAGATTTTTTCATCGGGCAAATCAAGCAATGAAATGATTACATTCATTTCATTGCTTGATTTGATTAGTGTTGGAAGTTTTATCACAAATGGTTTGTCACAATTTCTAGCCAAACTACGAATCTTATTGGAAAAAAAAATGTCAAAAATGTAGGTAAAAAGACCTACCTACAACTTTTGTATTTGCTCTTTTTTTACAAACATCAAAATTTCAGGGAAACATTCAATAAATCGTCTTATTGGTTTTGTATTTTTTCTCCAACAAAAAGTTTTTTTCACGAAACTTGGTGACAATTTACCTTTTTTAGACAGCTTTTTTTTATTAGTTGAAATATTAACTTTTCCTCGTATTTTCATATAATATTATTTTTTTAAATCTTCGACCCGGGAATCGAACTCAGAACCCCAGTAGTAGTATTAATATTAGGCTTGGCGAGTTTTTACACAAAACACAATTATCTTTTTCAGATGATACGCTAAAATATTATAAAGGTGAAAAAGGAGGCAAAGGTGAAAAGGGTGACCGGGGTGAAAAAGGGGAACCAGGGATGATTGGGGCCACTGGTGATAAGGTACGATGTTTTTTTTTTAATTCATATATTTTATACTAATATATATAACTAGCGGCCCGCCCCTGCTTCGCGCGGGTGCAATGTTACCTACCCTCTCCTATTCGTCTAAGCGTGATGATTATAGATATAGCCTAAAGCCTTCCTCGATATCTTCTATTGATATTGATTTTTTACTCCTTGCGTCTAAAAAACCCAAATATCTTAGGGAACCCTATTTTTCCAAAAATATAGCCTATGTTACCCGTGGATAATGTAGCTTTCGAATAGTGAAATAAACTATTAAAGATATTCCTCGACATCTTTTATAGTTTAGGCAGCGTACGCAAAATAAGTAACTTTTCTGGTTGATTTTGTACACCTTGTGTCTGAAAAACTCAAATATCTTACGGAACCCTATTTTTTCCAAAATAACATATAGCCTATGTTACCCGTGGATAATGTAGCTTTCGAATAGTGAAAGAATTTTTAAAATCGGTCCAGAAGTAATTGAGCCTATTCAATACAAACAAACAAACAAACAAACAAAAAAATATAACCTCTTTATAATATTAGTTTAGATGACGCTCCTGGAGACCACTTCTATAAATGACAATAAATGACAATCATTTATTTATACACAAATGATAAATATAAATAACATTATAAATATATTATTAAAGTTAATGCGCAGCAGCTATCCACTAATTTTACTACATTTTTGGATTAACGACAGATCTGAAAACAAAAAACATTAGGTAGGTATTTTTTTTGTATGCAACTTTTAATTTCATAGATTGTCTAGCCGTTCAATTGACTAGGTACAAAGGAGACGTTCAGAATTTGTCTAGAGGTCTGGTGCAATTTTTTTTGGAAAAAATTGTAACTAAGGTTTTTATATAAAGGGGAAAAGAGACATTCTACTGATATACTCTTTACATTAGTTTATGACATTTAGTTTTATCTTAGTGATATTCTTGACTTTACATATATTTCTTATCTTGTTTGACATGTATATCAATTGTTATTCGCTTTAATTTATTTTGTTTGTTTTTGACGTGTCATAAGAGGTGCCTGTCACCCTAAATTAATAAATGAGTTTCTGATTCTGATTCTGATATTAGTTCCAAGCCAATTCCAAATATTCAAATTTAAGAAATATTTTTATTCGATTAAAAAAAAAATCAAATTCAAATCATTCATTTCAAATTGGTCCACAAGGACAGTTTTGCATTGTCGAGTCACAAGTTACCGATAGTGAATGACTTATAATAATAATCCTATAGGTATTAATGAATACCAATTTAATAATAAAATTTAACAGGAGGAGTGACGAGAAGTGGTAACGCATCTACATTGAAATCTGACTGGTCTTTGTGTAGATGTTTATAGGCATCACTTACAGTATTCACTTACCATCAACGTGAAATGTAGGTATGCTTAAACTGCCACTTCAAAAAAATATATAAAAATACTAGGTGGTGCCCGCGACTTCGTCTGCATTCACACACGAACATCTGATAAGTAGTTTTAGCGTGAAGGAGTAAGTGACAAAACATTAAAGTCAAAAAAGATATAAAAATCATTCCATGGCATCCCACAGGAACCTTTTTTGCGAGATAAAACTAAGCTAGCTAACTAAAATCATAAGTGTTCCATCCAGGTTACCCTATATGTGTGTGCCAAATTTCATGAAAATCGGTTCAGTAGTTTTTGCGTGAAGAAGTAACAAACAAACATACAAACTTTCGCATTTATAATATTAGTAGGAAGAAGGATTTAAAACTCTTTGAAAATAGTGAGTGCCTTCTAGTTATTTATTTCGATTTTTGTAATTTTCATTAGAATCTCAGTATTTTTATTAAAATATACTGAAACAGGAGGTACATAATAAAAAACCAAATCAGAAAAAGATCGTCTCCTTTAAACGTTTGCCATTTTTTGGTATGGACATGTTTTTTCTTTACAAATTAAGAACAAAAAGACGCTATAACAATTTTGTTTTCAAATGTACTTACCGTCTCTTCTTCTACTATAATTTCTTCGGGTATTCCAATAATAATCACATATGGGGAAAATGGCTATCCATGTCAAACATCTATTTTCATGCATTTGTATAAAATAATGCAAATATTCTAACAGGGTGAAAAAGGCGAGGCAAGCATAGGCCCTCAAGGCCTTGAAGGTCCGCAAGGCAAAGATGGAAAAGATGGAAAAAAGGGAGATACAGGGGTAAGTTTATAATAGGGTTGATGACTAGTATACGATAAACGTTGCGAGTTGTGAAACGACTCAAAACGGCTCTTAAAAAATAACCGGACATTATGATGTAAAGAGGCACCTTAGGCCACCAGGCGTGGTAACGCATCTGCATTTTGTGTGGGTGTCTATAGTCTGCAGTCATCACTTAACATCAATGTGAACTGCATGCTTGTTTGCCATTTCCATTACATAAAAACTAAGCTAAACTAACTTTTACTGGTGGCTACTGGTGGTAGAGTTAAAAGTGTAGGAACTCGAGAGCGTGCCACCGCTTTACCTCAATCTGCCGCCAAATGGTAGTGTTCGACACTATCGTGTTCCGGTTAGATGGTAATGTATGACCTCGTAATAACTATCACAGAGACTTGACAACTTAGGTCTCAAGGCAACGCGTCTGCATTTTGACCTCTGGTTTTTATGTAGATGTCTATAGGCTGCAGTCATCACTTAACATCTATGTGAGCTGCATGCTTGTTTGCCACCTTCACTACATAAAAAAAACTATGATTTTTTTTAGGGAAATCACTCCTCTTATTTCAGTGTCATTATTTTAACATCTTTCTTTAATTGACTATCCCTCAGTCTTTAGAATTGAATCTCCATTTAAAAATATACTCGTATATAATAATATGTACATTGTATTCCTGTTCAGGAAAAATATTATTCTTGTTTATACAAAATATTTTTTTCAGTCCTGTCAATGCTCTGAATCCATAGTTTCTAGTTTGTTGAAATCTATGCCAGAGATGAAAGGTCCACCAGGTGATCCGGGACCACAAGGCGAAGATGGCCCTCAAGGATTAAGGGTAAGATGATAAAAAACGGGTTCTATACGAATGAGCTATATATACCTACGAATTTATTAGCTTGAATATTTATTTTATTTTATTAGCTGTTATGTGTGGGTTAAGAACTTGAACAGAATTGTACTTTTTTAAATTTTAGATCCAGTATTTTCCTATATATAGGAACGAATAGGTATAAATTTAGTGAATTTTCGCCTATTTTCTTTCACAACTATTTATCTTAATATTATAAAAAAAATCAAGTTCATTTTCTCACAACATGCTTTTTTATTTAATGCCACACAGCTGTATCGAGCTTGCTTTTTTTTCTATTCTAATTTATCACCCAAAATTGTCTACATGTATAAAATTCACATCTTATAATTAAAGTTGTGTAAGCGAACGGACATGACGAAACTAAGCAAAAGAACCAAAATAATGTTATCTTATTTCATCAGATAATTTTTATGTTTTTTTCGTAAAGGGTTTATCAGGAGACATAGGTCTTAGAGGCCATAAAGGAGAACCAGGAGAGAAAGGTCTAGACGGGGTTCCGGGGAAAGATGGAGGAAAAGGCTCAAAGGGTGAGCCTGGTAAAGACGGAGCACCAGGTGTTGAGGGACCAAGGGGCGCGACAGGACTAGCTGGGCCTCCAGGAATGGTAATAAAGGTGAGTTTCGTGTGCATATTTTTGGTACCATTCCATTATATACACGGATCTTCACCTACACAGAAATGAGTAACTGTGTCCATTCGGTGGTACGAATGAACACTTGAGGGTTGAATAATAATTTAGATACAATGATTTGATCATCGTGTCACGCGTCATACTTTTGCTATGCACGTCTTCTGGCCTATTAGTAAAGCATTTTATTTTGTCTATTGATAGCGACACCATCCACCAAACCATCCAATTCTATCATCCAGCGCTTATAATCCGTGCCGATACTTACAATTAATAAGTGTAGTAATTTGATCAAAGTATATCATAAAATCGTCCGAGGTTTATCAATTCAAGACATTTATTTTTGAGAGACAGTTAGTAGCTTACAGTATAACAGCGCGGTAGGTTAGAAGCAGTAAAAGTTCGTGTAGTCTTTTTAGATTAGTTTACGTTTATTATGCGAGCAGCATAGTAATAGAACACCCTGCCGGCTTCTTTATTTCCGAAAAACTGTGACCGGGCATTTTTATGTATGGAGTGAATAGGCCTTCTAAACAAGCGTGCTTCATCTTCGGTCACAGTTTCACTTTCCGGTTCAAGCGGCTTATAACTTACCTATCCACATTTTCTGGAATATTGCCGCTGGAATTTTACTGTAACTTCCGGAATAGAAGCATTTTAGATTGAGCGTCAAAAAATTTAGACCCGGAATACCCTTAGTGTTTTCAAAAATATTTTATATATATATTACTAAAAGTTGCAGTATTCATTTATCATCGATGTAAACTAACCCCCTTATTTATAAACGTATTTTAGCTAAAGTGTCGCTTATCTCTCCTTTTTCTTTTTCTATCCTGCACATTTGACAATGCATGTGACAAAGACAAAGCGTTCTATAGCTAAAACGTATCTAATGTACTTTTATAAATAAGGCAAATAAACATTTACCATGTTTATTTGCTATTTACATACTATAAAATATATGCAGACATGGCAATGACATTGGTTTAAAAATGCATGTGGTTTGAAAATGAAGACGAAATGAAATAAAAAGACTAAACCCAATAATAAAGACGATTGTTGACAGAGTACAGAAGAATCAAAAGCGGTACCGGTGCCTGGTGCAAAAGGTGATATGGGACCACCAGGATTGCAAGGACCTGAAGGCAAAGGTGGTTCTAAGGGCGAAAAGGGTGATGTAGGTGAAAAAGGAAAGAAAGGTGATCAGGTAAATGCACATTTAAATACTCAGTTTTATTCTTTGGTCTAATATTATTATCTTACACTACTGAGATGAAGACAGACAGAGTTGAGTTACACGCGCATAATGAATGGTTTTTCATATATGATATTCAGTGAGGTTTACTCATGGTGGACTTCCAATATCAGATCTCAATGGCGTGGGCATTGCTAGCCATCACTACATTATCTAACATACTACGCTATTAAAAAATAAGTTATAGGATACTTTTCCTGGTACATGTCTACCACATTCAGCGACGAAGCTAGAAGGCTTAACTATCACCGAATTGCCTAATCTATCGCCCAAGAAAAGGGATTTAGACCGACCGTGTCCAAGACATATCAAAATATACCCGACCCTGTATACGAGTAAGACAAACTTACAAACCGAACCAATAAAAAGAGTTACAATTTTAATCTTAACATCTAAAACTGAGGTTCATCTTTGAATGTATTTATTACTCATGCTTTTTTCTCACTGTCATCTATTAATACAGGGTTTCAAAGGTTTGGAAGGTGCGAAAGGAGAAAAAGGTGATACGGGAAGAACAGGAGCTGATGGAATACCAGGAATACATGGACGTCACGGAATAAATGGAACAAAGGGTATGTATAGCACATGTTAACAATGTATATACATATTAATAAGTATCACGAAGTTTTTGTAATATCTAATTGAAGGGAAATAACCATTTATACATAAAAAGTACAGTATCCAACAAGTAATATTGCATATCGACCTTAGGAACGAAACTTCGGCTTATTTCGGTTCTGTAGAGCGTTATCTCTTTCGCACATTAATTTTCTTTTTTTTTATATTTATTATTTTTATGCCCAACAAGCCGACAATTTAAGGTTGTCTATTTTGACCGGACTGATATTTAAATTAATTGATACTCATGTGCCATACAGGGGACATCGACCTATTCCACGCTAAATTTTATACATGTACTCTTCAGATTGATATACATAAGATATGATATTATAGAAATGCACGTTCCCAAAGGGCAGTTAAAAATACCAAGAAAAAATATTCGTCATAAAATAATTATTTATAAAATTACAATTGTACTGATTTAATTAAACCCCAACAAAAGGGACAATATGCGGCGTTGAAATATAGCAAGATTTAAAATTCAAGTCACAACATGCTATAAATGTTCTGTTTTTGCCGTAACGATTTGTACGTGACGCCGTATTTTCGAGTGTCTTTACTTTGGTATATTTTGCGAAACTCTTATAAGGAAATCATGTACGTATATTGAAACAATCAAAAAAATCACGTAGCTTTTTCATGAAATATTATTTATGGTATTAATCAACATTTTCTGCAATCATATTGTTAGTTTTAGGAAGTGTTAGCTCTTTAAAATCTTTTGTGAATAAAATTTTCACACTGCCAATAATCGATGCTAGGCTATTTTGTTAAATTTTTATAATTTCATTGATAGGTGAATCTGGAGAAAGAGGTCCCGTGGGTCCTCCGGGAATGCCCGCTAAACTGTCATCCCTATTAGATACTGAAATGGATCCAGACGAAAGTAAGTACTGTACACTGCCTCCTTTATCAACAACTAAATTGACTATCGACTATTAAATTAAATCAAAAAGAATTATCTTTTCATACATAAAAATATACCTATTATTGTTTATAAGACGACGCCTCTGCAAGTTCATATAAAAACTCTGAATATTTATTTATACCATAAAACGTAAACATCTTTTGATCTAAATAAATAACAACGTGGCATAAAGCATACACGTCACGTAAATGTAATAATATAAGTAGATTGAATCCCCAAACATTTTTTTGCTACTATTGCCTCTATTGGCTTTGATCCTTATCCGCGCCCGTCTATTGTCCAAGGGGCTTCAAAAGTATATCAATCGCTCTCTATCTGTTATTACGGTGGGAAAAGAGACATAACAAGATTCATGAATATTTTTGTCTGAATACGTATCTAAGTACTGCTACTGAAAATGATTTTTTTTATTGAAAGTATAAAATTCTAGATTTGTTATAATGTTAATAATTTGTGTTAATGTTATAATACAATACTATGAACAAATATTTGCATCTTCACGCTAAGTCCCTTATGAACAGAGAGCACCAGAGAGTGTATAGTGCCAGATAGAGAGAAGAAGCACGGGAGGTGAGTCAGGACCGGTATCCTGTCTTCTTCTCACAAATTGCACCTCTCACATTCCACGTGCCTATTTGGCACTCCCCACTCCTTGACAGGTCCCCATAGCCGCTGTGGCCACTTGACGACGCGATGGACAAAAACTAAGATCTAGTATTTTGGTCGTTTTTTTAATCATCAAACCCAACTTAGAAATACTCTACCAAACGTGCTTTTTGTAAAATCTACATCATACCGTCGTCTGATACCATTCAATGTGATTTCAAACTCAACAATTAAAAAGATCTGTATGTAAATGAACCAAGCAGAAGTTAACCGCTAGTTATCACTTTAAATTTAAATCAAATGGGTCTGTTCCGATTTTGCAACTATCGTAGAATAAACAGTCCAGTTTGAACGTTTGAGTTTCCCGAACGCTGGTGTTTACATTGCAATAGAGACATAGACGTTTGATTTGATTTTGATGTCCCTAAAGATCTTACTATGATATAATATGCCACTATGTTGCACGTTTTAAACATGTAACTTCACGCTTATTATCCCCGAAGGAGTTTTTCAAGCATTCATGCAAAACCACCAACCATTCGCCAATTACGTTTTTAAAATATTACTCATTTATAGACACTTTTGAGGAATCTCCCCCTACTTTCCAAATATTACATTTTAAAAAGTGTGTGTTTGTCTGTCTGTCCGTCTGCATGATCCACTTTAACGACAAAACGGCTATACTGATTTCAATGAGATTTGGGGTAGATAGTTGGAGATCCTGGGAAGGATTTAGGCTACGTTTTTTTTATAAAAATAAGGCCCCAATCGTAGTAATTTTTGTTAGGAATTCCACGCAGACGAAGTCACGGGATGGGTAGTTATAATTTATATTTCATTGAAAATATAATATATTCCTATTTATCAACATCGATAGTCAAAACTAATCCATTTTTTTTTCCAATTAATATACAGATGCAGCTATAGTAGAAAAATTGAGAGGATTTAAAGGTGATATGGGCCCTGGTGGAAGTAAAGTAAGAACCTACTTTTTTAAAGTTAAAAGTAAATTAACTGACGCTGCAGTGTAGTGGTAGAGGCTTGTCTGCATTATAGTTTAATTTAAAAAGATCACCCCACTTATCTTTTAATTTTTAGGGTGAAAAAGGCGAAAAAGGTGCAGTAGGTCCAATTGGCCCCGCTGGAGAAATTGGAAAGGAGGGTCCAACTGGGGACAGAGGTATCCAGGGACACAGAGGTGACAAGGGCGATCAGGGTCCTCGAGGACATAAAGGGGAGTCCGGAGAACCAGGACCTCCAGGCAATGTTCCAGCTTCAGCATTAAGTCTCATGAAGGTACCAACCACGCATATATTTAAGGCTCCATAGCTATGGACCTATGCAACGCAGACTATAATAGAGTTAGTAGTATTTTTTTTCAGTGCATATCTCCTAGGCTTTTGTTTTCTGGGTAGAAAAAAGGTTCCTGGATCCATAAATTACCATATGATTTAACAATTAAAGTCAATAAGGCTAACCTTCTTAGAAAATTTACAAAAACACCCCCGCTGAATTGTGCATGAATTTTCATGAATGCATTTCAATTCCCCTCGTTACTTACTGCCGAAAGATGTCCACTGGATTCCGTGGAAAGCGTTCCTCAAAGAGAACAATGTGATGTTATGCGTCATTAAGCGAGAATATCTCATAGTTGCCGCGCTTAGCGATCGCAGTGGCGGCAGTTTTATTGCGAGACGCTGCTGTACAATCCCACGTAATTATATTTACTACCCTATTGGAATAGTTTTCCGATAGTCCGCCGTTGATCGGTTGACTGATTGTGTATGTATTGTATCTACAACGGCATCCACGACACAGATTTATACCTAGTGTGGAGCTGTGAGTGTAAGCGTATTTTATGTTTTTAGGGACCTAAAGGGGAACGTGGTTTCACCGGGAAATCAGGGGCTCGTGGACCTCGGGGATATACGGGATCAAAAGGCAGTCCTGGAGCAAAGGGAGCAAAAGGTGATGCAGGTGTTCCAGGTGTCGTGGTAAGATTTGAACTTGTTAAACACGTAATGTCTAAAATTGAATTTCATTTATATCTCCAGTTAAGTTTGGACGAATTTTTCATATAAATAGGCACTCAAATTGCCGAAAGAAATCAGATTTTTTAAATGAGTTAGTGGAGTTCCTCTGCAAGAGAATACCAGAAGTGACAAAATCTGAATGAGAAATACCTACAGTAACCCAAGTGGCAGTGACCAAACCATATAAGCACTAAGAATTCTTAGCCCAAAGAACCCTTCAACCCTACGAACGCACGTTGTGGGGTGAAGAAAAGGGTTCCCAACTAGTAGTAGAAGTTCAGTAGACAGGTTCCCATATTAAGGTCAGGTATTCATTGAAAGATCTAAGTTCCAGAAAACACGACACTAGATTTAGTATGGAAAAACGTAACCTTCGTCTCGTCTTAAGGACTGAGATCTGTTTATTAATAGGTACGGACTTAAAATTAGGTATACAAAAACTCTCTTATGTCAGAATGAAACTTAGTAACTAATATAATAACTTATAAGCTCCTTCGTTAACATCGAATATAAACTCATTAGATAGGTTATTTTTGTGTGTTGTTTGAAGACGTTCATTATGAATTATTTCAGGGAGTAGAGGGAAAGAAGGGTGACAATGGCACAAGAGGTCAAAAAGGTGAAAAAGGTGAAACGCCATTCATTGCTATTGAAAAGGTACTAAAGTCTTCCTAAAAATAATCACAAAATACTTAAATATTTTACTGGTGGTCGAGCGAGTTTGACGGAGAAAACGGACGTCTACTGGTGGTAGAGCTCCAGTGACTGAGCTCGTGGGCGTAGGCACCACCGCATTACCTAATATACTTGCCGCTAAATGGTAGTGTTCAGCACTATCGTGTTCCGGTCAGGTGGTAATGTACGGCCCTGTAATTTCCGGCACAGTGGCATAACACCTTAGGCCTCCGGAGTGGCAACGCATCTGCATTTTGACCTTGGTCTTTGTGTGGGTGTCTATAGGCTGCAGTCATCACTTAACATCAATGTAAACTGCATGCTTGTTTGCCACTTCCATAACATAAAAAAAAAAAAAAAAAAACGTAAGCAAGGCACCACCGCATTACCTACTAGCCGCTAAATGGTAATGTTGACTACTAACGATTTCCGGTTAGATGGTAATTTACTTTAATTGCCGGCATAGAGGTTACCTTAGGTCTCAGGAGTGGCAACGCATCTACATTGAAATCTCTGATTTCATGTAGATGTGTATAGGTCACAGTATTACTAACCATCAATGTGAACTGTATGCTTATTTGCCACTTCATGACATAACAAAAAATTTCGCTGTTAACCTCTCTTCATATGGGATAATAGGTACACCGGTCATATTTATACGTTGCTTTACTAATTTGTCCCAGTCTAATTATAAATTTACAGAACAGGATTTATTATCGATAAGCATAATAAACTAGTGGAAAAATCCTCAATATGTACAGAATAAATTCTAATAACCCTTAAAAATATTCCTGGTATTTCGCAGACGCTTAAATTAATAGAACTTATAAAACATGGCGGCATATCTTTTTCTGGAATTCAAAATATATTCTAAAATGTAATATCCACGGGATTTGGCAATTTTTATTAATTGAAAGCAATGTTTCCAGTAATTTTGCCTGGAAACACTATACGAAATGATGATTTGCATTAGTAATTTTGATAGAGCTCAACTAGCCTATTGTGAAGTTAACAAATTAATAACGGTAAATTTTATGTTTAAAACTGTTTAAAATTACTTTAAATAAGAAAATAATTGTCCTAACAATTTAATTTTCATGAGTGACAAAAAGTTGTCATTAGAGAAAATATTGCTCATGCCTCACTTTAACCGTAGGTATATTCAAACTTGAATTCCCTAAAGTGGATGTCAGTGATCATAGAGTAATACCGGCCACCGGCCGCGGGGGACCGGAGGGGAATAGCCATATGCAGGCTTTCCCCTTTGTCAAAGTACAAGCACAAGTGCTCCTATATCTGTCGCCGAGATGTTCAAATGTGTGCGTGAAATTGTTTATGTATTTTGTCAAAATCAAGGTGTGAGTTTCGTGGTGATAGATGATTTTTGTAGCGTGAGTGTGTGTCACACAAATTTTCAACCGCAAAAAATGACAGACTGTTTTTCATCGGTAATAAACGCTATGACTACTTCCCTCCGATCGGCCGGTGGCTCGTGTTGCTCTGTGTCAGCGATCTGCGGGGCGGCGGCGAAAGCGTTGTGATCTATCACATTCCTATTGAAGTAAATAGATGGCAGAGATGGGATTCAAAAATATTAATATACCAGTTTAACGTGTTTTAGCTCAAAGGTGAAAAAGGAGATATGGGTAAAGATGGAGCACCTGGTCCAATAGGGCCTCCTGGAACTTGCGATGCTAGAAACTTTTCAACTTCCGGGCCTCAAGGGCCTCCCGGGCCCCCCGGACCTCCCGGGCCTCCCGGACCCCCAGGATTGTCATTTAAAACTCCGAAGGAAAAACCGGTTCTTGTAATACCACAATACAACCCAAGTTTGAATGACATTGATATTGGTATGGCGATTTTTTTTTATTTGTTCAATAATTCAAATTATTCAATTTCCCCGATGTAGGTACATTTAATAATTATTTTAATTCAGAGAACACTATTGGAGAAGATGAGATGTACACGACAAAAACGATTATATTCAAAACAACAACAGGCATGTTTAAGGTAAGAGCTTCATTAAAATGCTGGTTGCTGGTGGCTGGGTTTTAAGACCGGCGCCCACTTCGGTACACTGAAATATCCTATGGCATCTCGTGACATACAACGGTATGCTATAGGTTCTTGTGGCGCGAAGATAGGAAGAAGAAAGTGTTCTTTTGTTCTGACGCTCGTTACCATCTGAACGAGCTGGATTCACCCGTATATTTATACTCTTAGCACTCATTCTCTGTAACACACAACAGTAATCTGTGATTTATTGTGGCAAGTCATGACGCGTCCTTCTGCTAGACGATTTGGCCCATTCCTGATAAAATAGTATACTTTTATTGTTAAAGTAATTGAAATAAGGTAGAAAATCATTTGTCCACTAAAATAATAATTTCCGCGCCATACCGTGCCGCTCCGTCAATGGGCGCAGGCCCTTATTGTACAAAAATCTGGTAAGCTCATCTCACGCCTCGCAAAGTGCGGTTTTAACCTTTTGACTGATAATTTAAAACGTTTTACAGAGAACCTCAACAACACCCCTAGGAACGTTAGCCTATGTTTTGCAAGAGAAAGTGTTGTTAATGAGGGTGGAACACGGGTGGCAATATGTTGTGGTAAGAATGTAATTTTTAGCTCAGGTTAAGAAAAAAAAACGTAGTACAAGACCTAGTAGTAAATTGACCAAGTGCGAATCGGACGTGTTCTACGCGACCTACTACCGGTTCAAACAAACGAAAGCACAATTTTACGGATTATTAAGAAAAGATTATTACCTATTTTATTTTAAAAATCATATTATATAAAATCCAACACAACTGACCATTCGGTAAATTATCTGTTCTGTACTTATTTTTGTTTGTCATTCAGAAGCGATGCACTTACTCGTACCTACATGGATTTTATAAATGATTTTTATTCAAATTAATAGTATGGCCCCGAAATAACTATCACAGAGACATAATAACTAAGATCTCAGAGGTGGCAAAGCATTATACATTTTGACCTCTAGTTTTTGTGTGAGTCAGTCATCACTTAACATCAACGTGAACTGCATGCTTGTTTGCCACCTTCATTACATAAATAAAATGAGAGTGGTGTATAATTTTTTGAGGCATAACACCTAATGCCTCAGGAGTGGCAGCGCATCTGCATTTGGACCTCTGGTCATTGTGTAAGTGTCTATAGGCTGCAGTTATCACTTAACATCAATGTGAACTGCATGCTTGTTTGCCACTTTTCTTACATAAAAAAAAGAAAAATTTACTAATTGCTTATCAGATGGGGTCAATTATGGAACAAAAACCCGTAAATATGAAAGCAGAAAAACTGACAGAGCCGAAAAATTCCAGTATAAAGAGAGAATCTCGTGGAAATAAGTTTGTAAGTATCCGATTTTTTTGTCTAACTTATAAATAATTATAACGAAGAAGCCGAACACAGGAATCGCTAAATCATAGCTAAAAAGGTAAAAAGGTGATTTCAATGCCCGAGTTTGAAGAAAGATGTGATGTTACGATTTTCTGATTTCGGATGATCAGCGCCTCCTTGTTGGGCAGAGTTGGGCAATATGCCCGGTTATTGTGTTTTAGAATAATAAGAAAAGATTTAGAATGTAAGGCACTCTAAGCACCCTAACATTGCCGAAATAATTTCAGATTTCTGTACTTAGGATTCTACACTAACGTAAATTTATTTAAAACTAGCTGACTCAGCAAACTTCGTATTGACTCACAATGAAATAATATGTCAAAGGTTTGATAGATATGGACTATTTGTATGGGAAAATGAAATTGTTCTTTTACTATTTCCCTTCAATTTCTTCATATTTTCTTACCTTTTAAACCTTCCCTGGACTTTCAGAAATCATTCAAAACCAAAATTAGTTAAATCAGTTCAGCCGTTCTTGAGTTTTAGCGAGACTAACGAACAGCAATTGATTTTTATATACTCGTATATAGATGAAAAATTCAAAAGACCTACTATGACAGACTTTTTACTTTGACTGGTCCTATCGGATTTAATGTAGATCAGTTACGCATATCCTATACCAATTGGTTGTAAAACTCGTTTGCTTTGTGAAAACTGTAACGAAGATTAATTATTTTTATTGCTGAATATTTACCAAAGATATTATGTTACAGATAAAAAATAACATTTTTATTTTACTGGTGGTAGAGTTCTAGAGTAGGTGCTCAAGGGCGTAGGCCCCACCTAACAAAACTAGATTAGGGACGCATTCCTAAATCTATCTTCCGCCAAATGGTAATTTTCAACACTATCGTGTTCCAGTTAGATGATAATGTATGGCCCCGTAATAACTATCACAGAGACATAACAATTAAGGTCTCAGGGGTGGCAACGCATCTGCATTTTGACCTCTGGTCTTTGTGTCTATAAGTTGCAGTCATCACTTTAAATCAATGTGAACTGCATGCTTGTTTGCCACATTCAGTATATAAAAAAAACATGAAATAATAAAAAGATTGAACCTAGTAACAATCAAAATCTTCTTCATTTTTCTGTTACAGATCCGCCTAGTGGCTTTGAATGAACCGTATCAAGGCAATATGTTTACGGTAACCAATAGAACTGGACGCAATGCTGTGACTCAAGAATGTTACAAGCAGTCAAATAGATTTGGATTACCAAACATGGAATATCAGTTTGAGGCGTTCTTAGCTAATAGGTAGACCTATCCCTTTTATATCCCTATAAAAGTTTCAAATGCAAAAGAACGCAGTTCTTGTTAAGAACAAAGGGCGAACGTCAAATACATTATACCGCGCGAAGTGGTAAGGATGGGAGCTCTGGGACTGTTATGTGTCAATAAAGAGCAACACGGGCCACCGGCCGCGGCGGACCGGAGGGGAGTAGCCATATGCAGGCTTTCCCCTCTATCAAAATACAAGCTCAAATGGGCCTATGCCTGTCGCCTAGATGTTTAAATGTGTGCGTGAAATTGTTTATGTATTTTGTTAATGTCGGTGTATGTGATTCTGTAAAGGTGTGAGTTTCGTGGTAATAGACGGTTTTTGTAGTGAGTGTGTGTGTCATATGCATTACCCCCCGCAAAAAAATGACAGACTGTTTTGTATCGGTAATAAACACTCTGGCTACTCCCCTCCAGGCTGCCGCGGCGGCCGGTGCGAAAAATTCACCCTATTATTAAAATTATTAATGGATCATTAATTGATTTACCTTCACCATCAAATATTTCAATCTGATGAAATTTTGGATCATTATTAGCATTGTGTTTAATAACACAAATTATTACTGCTGCTGCTGTATGTGTGTCAAACTGTTAAAAACTACTACAGTATAGAAGAACGAAGACTGACCTACCATGACCAAATAGGTCGAGTTCTGTCTGATGGTGCGGTCAGAGGTCTTAGGAATCGGCGTGCATGTATGAAGAGAATAATGAAGGTAGACGAGGCACGAGAGGTTTGTCAGGACCGGGATATCTGGCGCTCTACACTTTCTGCCTACCCTGTTAGTGACCTGGCGTGAAGATACATACATATATACTACAGTATCCAACAAGAAATAATGCACATCGATCTTCGGAAGGAGACTTCGGCTTATTTCGAGTCTGTAGAGTTATCTTTCGTCGTTCGAGTTTTTTCGTAATCTTTTTCGCACCTTACCAATATGACGTTTGTCCATCATTTTGATTTAAGTTTTGGCCAATACCTGACTATCAGTGATTACGTAGACAGTGTGCAGCAGAGATAACGCTCTACGAAGTCGAAACTAGCCGATTGCCACTTTCATAGGCTTGTAGCGTCCACTACATTAAAGCGCCAACTAGTAGAACACATATGAAACCTCACAGTACTTGTCCAGTACGATAGATGGCGTGCAATCGAATAACATCGCACATGCAAAGGTTTCTCAAGAGTTGGCATATATACAACTTCCCAACGTCAATCGTTGGGCCGCGGCCCGCCAGGCGTTATCACCTCGCCTGGTCGGAGGATTCTCCCTTTTCGTCGGAGGAACACTTCCACCCGTTCCTTAACAGGCTCGATATGCAATATTTATTGATAAGCACTGTAATGAAAATAATATAAAAATCAAAACGCAAACTGGCTTAATCTGAATTATTATGGAAGTAGATCAGTTAATTAGAATACTCTGATATTTAAACATATCATATTTTGTATAAGTTCTGAAAATTATGATTTAAATCATAATAATTTATTATCTTTCATATTCGCTACTGTCGTCATCTCTGTAATTTATTATTACTTTGAAGAATCTTTTTTGTTATTACACACTTTACGATCAGTCGTCAACATACTTTAATTTCAGAGTTGAAGATCTTATATCTGTATTGAAAACTAGACAACACGATGTGCCTGTAGTAAATTTGAAAAATGAACCACTTTTTGATAGTTGGACTCAAATGTTTAATGGATCAGGGGCTAAGTTCGGAAAAACAAATATTTACAGCTTCAACGGAAAAAATGTATTGATTGATCCTGCTTGGTAAGTATATTCCATACCTACTTGCTTTAAATTTGATTTCTGTTGTTTTTTTTCTTTTTTTTGTTAATTTCAATTTGCCGTGCCGAAACGTCGAAATAAAGGTAAAATAGTGTTTTTATCGAAATATATATATCGCGTCACGACCCGGTTAGTAAAAATCTGTGTAATGAGTGTTAAACGCGAGTGTTTTAAAAGTTAATTTCAATTTGATCCATTTTTAAATGTTTAATTCCATGAAAGTAGCAATCAAGCATACAATAAGTGAATACTGTAGCCTACACTAATGAAAACGAATAAGAACGATTCAATGTAGACGCGTTGCTACTCCAAAAGCTGAAGCTGTTATAGTTCTGTGACAGAAATTATGGAACCATAACTTACTGGAACACGGTAGCGCTGAACACTATCATTTATTGGCAAGGAAGTGATGTGAGGCTGCCTATAGCCTAGAACGCCGATAGGGGCCTTCTATAAAACAAGTTGGTACTTATAAAATTAAACAGTCCGGACACAATCCGCTTATCTTAAATTAATCAAATGTGATGTAATGTGATCTAGCGGCCAGTTCCCTGATAAGTGCGTTTATTTTTTATTGTGAACAAAGACCTAGCTTAATAGGATATGGCCCAAGAGCTAGTGAACCCTTCGAGAAAAAGTTTTGTAGGGAGAGTCATAATGTACTAAGTACGATAACCATCGCCTGGCAAGGATCAGCCCGTCACGTCATCTGGCTTTCTGATGAGAAAACTTACTTCCTTTTAGATCTGGCAGCCATGCTTTTGCGACCTTAATTGTTACGTCTTATTTATATTCGTAGTGGTGTTTCCATGACAACGGAAGTGTGTTTCCATGACGATGAAATTGTTAGGACGATTTACATTACATAATTCGACGAGCGTATTATGTAATGTAGATCGTAGATCAATTAGCCTGCTATTGATATCTATTGGGTAGCACATTTACAGTAACCAAATCGTGATTTTATTTAAATATCCAAACACACAAAATGTCAGAAGGAGAAGGCGTTTGATAGGGTATTACGAATGGAGCTGTGGGACATTTTGCCAGAGTATGGTATTGATGGCAGTCTGCTCCGTGCAATACAGTCCACGTATGTGGGCTGTCAAGCATGTGTGCGGGTAGATGGTAACATGTCACCCTGGTTTGATGTTAACATCGGTGTCAAACAGGGTTGCGTGCTTTCGTCTAGGCTGTTTATTATATATCTGGACAAATGCCTCCAGAGGGTGAAGTTGATGGATGTGGGAGTGCGAATGGGTGACTTAGTGGTGAACTGTCTGCTTTACGCAGATGATGCGGTAATTGCTAGCTCTACACCATCTGGGCTACAAGCACTAGTCACAGTCATGAAAGAGGATTGTATGGAGAAAGGCTTACAATTGAATGTGGATAAAACTAAAGTATTAGTGTTTGAAAGAGATGAACAGAGAACAAATGCAAGGGTAGTAGTAGATGATGCAGTGTTAGAACAGGTTGATGAAATTGTATATCTTGGATGTGCTTTTAGCAAGGATGGTAGGTACACCACTGACATAGAAAGAAGAGTGCTTGCTGGGAATTGCGTGAATGGAGCGTTGGGTAAGCTGCTAGAATCTAAACATCTCAGCCAGCGGGCTCGACTAGCCGTACATAATGCTGTACTTACTCCAACGCTTTTATATGGAAGCGAGAGCTGGGTATGCAGGAAAGAGCATGAAAGTAAGTTGAACGCGGTCGAGATGAGATCTTTGCGCAAGATCTGCGGTGTATCACTCACCGTTCGCGTTCGTAATGAAGATGTAAGAAAGAGACTTTGTGTGAATGATAGTATCGGTGTAAAAATGAAAAAAGGCATGCTCCGATGGTTCGGGCATATAGAAAGAATGTCGAATGAGCGAATGACTAAACAGATATACAATGCGAATGTGGATGGTTGCAGAGGCCCAGGAAGACCAAGGCTGACCTACCATGACCAAATAGGTCGAGTTCTGTCTGATGGTGGGGTCAAAAGTCTTAGGAATCGGCGTGCATGTATGAAGAGAATGATGAAGGTAGACGAGGCACGAGAGGTTTGTCAGAACCGGGATGTCTGGCGCTCTACACTCTCTGCCTACCCCGTTAGGGACCTGGCGTGAAGATACATACATACATACATACAAAATGTCAACTTTAAGACGCATCATAAATGGTCGCAATCGAGCCAGATCTACAATATCCAATGGAAGTAACTTTTGTCATCGGGTTCCCTACTTTACTGCGAAATACGTTTCATCGAAAAATAATTGGCCGACAACTGTACGTCGAAGACTTCATTGAGCGATGTCATCAGAAATCTAGACGACGTGACGGGCTGATCATTGCCAGGCTATGTAACATGATTCATCCCTACAGAGAGAGGGTTCAGTATCTCTCCTACTAATATAGGTACAGTTCACAACACCTAATCCAATTAATATTAACGTTTAGTTAACTAACCCTTTTCGTTTTTATGTTTGTTTGTATTTCATTTCATCAGGCCAACAAAGGCAATATGGCATGGCAGTAATTCCCATGGCATTCGATCAATACACGCTTTCTGCGGTGAGTGGCAAAGTGGCAACCAAGATACTTATGGCGCCGCATCATCCCTACGAAATCATAAATTATTAGAAGTAGAAATGTAAGTAGCACATAAAATTTTGTAGACACGGCACACGGCAGACTGACTGCCCGTGGCCACGGTAGCTGGAAAGCGACCGAAACGTTGGATGTAAGAAGTTTGGGAGTGTTGTATACGCGAGAAAATCCGCAAGTTTAATTTCTACAATGTATGAAGTTCGCGAAAACCTACGAAAACGTTACATAAAATTTTGTTTGTTTTTTTTTCATGTAATGGAAGTGGCAAACAAGCTAGCAGTTCACACTGATGTTTATTAATTAAGTGAAGACTGCAGCCTAAAGACACCCACATAAAGAGCAGACTGCAATCAAAATGCAGATGCGTTACCACTCCTGAGGCCTAAGGTGCTATGCCTCTGTGCCGGAATTTACAGGGCCGTACATTACCACCTGACCGGAACACGATAATGTTGAACACTACCATTTAGCGGCAAGTATATTAGGTAATGCGGTGGTGCCTACGCCCGCGAGCTCCGTCACTGCAGCTCTACCACCAGTAAAAGATAGATTTATTGAAATTAAACTATTTTTACGGTATTATCTTGCGTATATGCTAAAATGATTTTTAAATCAAACCGAGCGACGGTTCGCCTAATTTTTCAAATTGCTGTCAAACAAACGTAACTTTAGTCTGCCCGGGACCCGGGAAGCTGAAAAGCGACCAAAGCAATGGGTAGATTTTAAAAATTTAAGGGTATATTTTTTAAATTAAAATTAATAAACATAATTTAAATTAATGCAAAGTGAGTATTTTTTCTTGTATCTATATTGATGATATAATAGGTTGGGGAAAAAGTCTTTTCGCATTATAGTATGTATGAACTTGTAATAAAATCTCTTTGGCTGTAGTATTTGTATCTGGCTGGTTTTGGTATCATTGAAAGTTAAAATTTTAAAGAACATAATTCCAAATTCAAATTAGGCAAATGTGTGATTTTTTCGTACTGTCAAGATGAGTGAATCTAATGAAGAAATTCGATACATTTTAAAATTTTAAAAAAAAAATTTGCGATGTTTATGGACCTAGTGCAGTGTCTGTGAGAGTAGCACAAATTTGGTTTAAACGTTTTCAATCCGGAAATTTTGATGTCAAAGATGCACCTCGCTCTGGTCGCCCTATTACGGATAAAATGGATGCCATTTTTGAAAAAGTGGAGCAAGATCGACATATCGACATATCGATAATTACGACGTAGCTGAAGAACTGAGAATTGATCACAAAACAGTTTTGGCGCATTTGAAAAAACAGCTCGATATTTGGGTACCTCACGAGCTCACTGAAAGAAACCTAATGAACCTCATTAGGTTTCTATTTATATTTCTATCGTAATAAAGAATCACAAATGAGTTCATTAACTCATTTGTGATTCTTTATTACGACGTAATGAAACCGAATCATTTTTGAAGAAGCTGATAACTGGTGATGAAAAGTGGATCACGTACGACAAGAACGTGCGAAAAAGGTCGTGGTCAAAGGCCGGTCAGGCTTCACAGACTGGCGAAACCCGGGTTAACTCGCAATAAGGTAATGTTGTGTGTGTGGTGGGATTGGAAGGGCATTATTCATTATGAGCTATTACCACCAGGCAGGACTCTCGATTCTGAACTCTACTGCGAACAACTTATGAGATTAAAGCAAGACGTTGAGAGAAAACGGCCGGAATTGATCAACAGAAGGGGTGTGGTGTTTCATCATGATAACGCTAGACCTCACACATCTATAGCCACTCAGCAAAAATTAAGAGAGTTTGGCTGGGAGGTGTTAATGCATCCGCCGTATAGTCCTGACCTTGCACCTTCAGATTTCTACCTGTTTCGGTCTCTTCAGAATTCTTTATGCAATGTTAGGTTAACATCACGAGAGGACTGCCAAATCCACTTGTCGCGGTATTTTGATGAGAAGTCCCAAAATTTTATAGCAATGGGATCATGTCCCTACCTACAAGATGGCAAAAGGTTATCGAACAAAATGGTACATACATACTTTAGTTAAATTTAAATAAACTTTATAAAAAAATGTTTTGAATTATCTAAAAAAATGCGAAGAAACTTTTTCAATAGCAAAAACACATATAGCCGAACTGAATTTTAAAGTGACGTTTTGAGTAAAAAGGCGATAGCACCATATGAAATATACCTGCACTGTTTAACTGATCTGAACAAACTTCGGCCCGCCATCGGAGATTTTTTTTATTTTTCTTTTTTGGGGTTCCGTACCTTAAAAGGAAAAAAAGGCGTCTGTCTGTCTGTCTGTCTATCCGTCTGTCACAGCCTGTATTTGCTCCGAAACTACTCGACCGATTGAGTTGAAATTTGATAAATATATGTAAATTGGCGACCCAAAGATGAACGTCAAGTAAAATAATAAATTTTAAACAAAGGAGCCACTTTCAGGGGGTAAATCAGAATATTAAAAAAAAATTGTGTCGTGTGACATATCAAATGAAAGAGGTTGTTGTCAGCATCTCAGATATATTTTCTTTATAATTTTTGCATAAACAAATTTGAAGTTATTTAAGAAAAACGACGAAAATTGACCATTCCCCCCTATCTCCGAAACTACTGAACTTAAAATTTTGAAAAAAAAGTGGAAAATAGTTTTTTGCCTGAGAAGATAGATTACTGGAAAACCTATAAGAAGTTTGAGTATTCAAATTAAATCGAAAATTCTTAATAATATAACCCCCCTGCCGGTACCACCGTAACCGCTATGTCCCTGCATTTTAAATCTGTAATATTTTCAAAAATGTTTATTTAAATTACGGAACCCACGCGAGTCAAACTCGCACTTGTCCGGTTTTTTTATGTAATGGAAGTGGCAAACAAGCATGCAGTTCACATTGATTGATTGATGTTATGTGATGACTGCAGCCTATATATATATAGGCACCCACACAAAATGCAGATGCGTTACCACTCCTGAGGCTTAAAGTGTTATGCCTCTGTGCCGGAAATTGCAGGATACTTTTATATTTCTGACAATAACAAATACATAAAAAATAAGATTTATCCCATTTTCGTCCGTGACAACAATTGCCATTTTGATCCAATTAACAATCAATGGATCCGTTCATAAACAGGAATCTATGGATCAAAGCAATGCATAACCGTGACAGAAGTGCGCTAAGTGAATCATCCTAGCTTCTATGTTCTATGTCCAGGGAATGGTTCCGAAGCTATGTGACCGCGGCGGGCGGTCGTTAATCTTAACGCAGTTTGCCATTGTTGTTTAAATTGACCATCGACGCTATGTTTGTTAGGAAACTGGGTCATAAGTAATGTACACTCATTAATAAGGATAATGAATATTCATGTTGCATACTTAATTTGGTCTTTACGTGTGCATCGCATGCTTGAAGTTCAGTTCGTGACCTATAAATCTCCTAAGCTGTTAGCTTAGGAGATTTATAGGTCAGGTCAGATTCACAGATCGCACTACGATTGTACTTTGAGCAAAGTACGCTTAGAACTGTCAAAAATCTTACTTTACTGATAGTTTTAAGCATACTTTGCTCAAAGTAAAGTGCGATCTGTGAATCTCACCCAGAGACTTTGCACGAGTAGGTGCGTCGCCTGATCCCGAACGAACAATTTGGTTTCCATAGATGCCACTCCGGTGTATATGAAGTACCTACATCGGATTACTGAGCACATGAAAATCGACAATGAGATGAAAGCTATAGGCAGAACTCATTTATCATAAGAGCTTCTTGCTTATTCAATACCTTAGCTAAGAAAAGGACAAGTTCCATGTTGGACCCGCGCCTTGTACACTATATAAAAAGATAGAGAAAAATACGTAGAAATGATTCTACGGAAAAATACACACAAAATTATTTGAATCGTTGTTTTTTTGTCGGAAATATTTGTTTAATGTAATTTTTATATGACAACGAAATATCATCATATTGCTACTATGACATTCTTGTTTTTGAAATATACTTACGAAAATTAATTGAAGGTTTGATAAATGATTTGAATCGCATAATTTTATGCTTCTTCTCTCAATATTGTACAAGGTGCATTCCCAAGCTCCATACATTTTTGGAACGACTCCTTTGTATATTGATTTATTCTTTATTCTACTATTGCAAAATTATGAATAACCGATTCGAATACCTACTTCTAATCTTATATGTGGTTCATATCTGTAACTCTCAGTTACATGTGTCTACAGGTTTATTTATCTCTGTAAATAGCTGTTAGTTACCCTAAAATTGTAAAAATAAATGAAAATTAAATAAAAGACTTTATCTCGGGCGATGAAGATAGAATCATGTCACGTGTTTTAAGATGAATTTGCAGTTTTATAAGAGACTAACGGGTCGTTACTTAAGTAATTAATTTAGAAAGAATAGAGTGGTAAAATCAAAACAACTACATTAGCGGTACGCAAATGTTACATAAAAATGTTGCTTCAGAATTATTGCAATTGACCAATATTTTATAGTAATAATAGATGAAGATAATATATGAAATAATTTTATGTAGTTTTATTCAAATCAGGTTCAATAGCATTAAGAAAAAAATCTATGCATAACATTTCCTAAATCTCACAGAATTAAATTAATACACACATAACGCTTACACTAAGACCTCACCTTAAAAAGGTTGCGATAAACTATGGCCCAATATATTGCGTGTTTTTGTAACGTTCTTAAACATTCTACCGAGGTAATCGGGATGGATACGGTAATTATGTCAGTTCTTGTCACTTCCTAGCGTACGTATACTATACTGCGTGATGTATTTGTGTGAGTAGAAAACTTCTATGTGTGCGTTCAAAAATAAATTCCCACGCTCGCAGACTGCCCTCTTAACAACAAAGTGTTGCGCTTTCTTTGTAGTTTTATCGACTTGACTTCAACTTAAGCGCCGAAGGCAAAAATAGTAAACATACATGCATTCGATAAATTGTAAAATATATACACAAAATAGGAATGTTTCCTAGGTACCTAAGAAATGATTTCATAACATCATATCATAACATAATATATGAAACTTTCATGTAAAAGGAATGTAGGTAAAAGTATAGAATTAATGAAAATTGAAGTATTATTTATCTTCTGTTTCACGATGCTGTGCCATCGGTTCAGATTTTCAGCTACGTGTATGGCCTCGTGTAGTATTATAAGTATGAGAAAACAGACTTCTAAAATGAAAAAAAATAGTGACGAAAAGTTAACTTAAAAATTGAAATAATTTCAGTTTTAGAATCTTTATAGGTACCTACTTACAATTACTCACAACTCTTAATAATTCAACAATTTCAACCTTAGACAACAAAGTAGTATTATTGATGGAAATATTTTATAGTTTCTTGATTTCACCATTCACCGGTGTCATACACGCTGTGACGTCATAAGACAGACAGACTAAGGTAAAATTTGTCTGATAGCAGTTCGAAAAAAGAACAGGTGCCTCCACAGTTATGTGTAGATTGTAGACTTCATCCAGCATGTTCAAGAAACAGATAGGATAAACCTAATATTTTTTATTATAGGTATACCTGTGATAAGAAACTAATAATTCTTTGTGTGGAGACCAGACAAGCAAGACCCAGAAGACGACCAAGGTTTGCAAAGTTAATGTCATCTTAATATAATTCTTGTGTGCGTGTGTATGTCATCAAACCCCTCCTAAACGACTGGACCGATTTAGATGAAATTTTGAGTTTGTGTTCAAGAAGATTTGGAAATGCTTTAAATTAACAAATAAGCCCGGCAGATGGCGCTGCAGTCGGTATATAGGTTATTTAATATTTATCTATACTAATTCTGAGGCAATACGAAGTTTGCCGGGACGGCTAATATACCTATATATTTTTAAATTGTAAGACATAAATCGTACCCATCTAAAGAGACACCTATTGGCAAAACTCCTTATGTTAGCGGCAAACAAGGAAATAATTTCACATTGATGGTAAAAACCAAAAACACTACAACTACATGTCACTGGAAAAAGATTTTTCTATCTGATGAAGTGACAAACAAACATACCTACAGTCCACATTGTTGTTAAGTGAATTCTGTGGCCTAGAAACAACTACATAAAAATTTGATATTTCCATGTAAATGCGTTGCCACTCCTGAGCCCTAAGCTCTTATAGCTCCTAGATAGTCATGTACAATACAATTCCCGGAACCTAGTATACCTACTTCGCCTTCGAGCTGCGACACTGTAATTCTACCTACCTCTTACCACCAGAATATGAATTATGAAGGAAGTTTTCTGTCTTTATAAAACACGTTCAAACGATAGAGATAGCGCTCATTTAAGGGTTGCTTAAAATGGGCCAGTACTACTACGCTGGAGGTCTTGGGTTCGATTTCCGGGTCGGGGGCTATCAGTTATAACTGTTTAAAATCCTTTATCTCTGGTTCTATTGGGATTTTTCCATTTTCTGGAAATTTTCCAGTACCTCGGAGTTTGGTAATGTGCCCGGAGATGGCAACAGACTCGCCACTCGTTACATGGGCCAAAAACGTAACCGGCTAATCGTGGGTGTTTGCATGTATGCTTGAATGCATGCATTTACCTCTGCCTACCCCTTCGGGGATTACAGGCGTGAAGTTAAGTTTCAATATCTCTTATTGAATACTGTAATTTGTTTTTTTTTTCAGGTCTCGAAGACGAAATCAACACTCACACGAAACTAATGACAATCGGATATCGGGTTAATAAAATGTATTTTGTTAAGTATTTATTAACTTAAAATAGCAATAAGCCCGTTCTTATTTGTGTTAAGTTGTGGCAATGAAAAACTGGTGCGTTGAACGTACGTTTGTTTCCTATTGTTTAGATAGTCATGAGAGATGAGCAAGTAGTCATATTTATCTCTCATATGTTGTGTGGTATGTCAAATAAAAGTAGATTTTTTAATTTGCTGATTAACGCATTTTCATACAATTTTATAATGCTACATGACATTTGTAGAATCTTGCTGCCTACTAATTGTATGAATGCAAAACATGTTGTGGTAAATTAAAATTTTTGTAGGTCTACTTAAAACAAATAAATAAAGTTAAAGTGTCTGTTTGTAATATTAAAATAAGCGCTTTTTACTAAATGTAAATGTAGGTATGTATACACGGTACATATACCAAAACAACATTTTGTACTATTTTTGTCTGTCTGTCTGTCTGTTTGGCGGGCCTAATCTTGGGAACGGCTAGACCGATTTCGACGGGATTTCACTGGCAGATAGCTGACATAATAAGGAGTAACTTAGGCTATTTTTATATTGGCTGCGCCCATATACTGAACAATCATACATTCTCACGCGGACGAAGTCGCGGGCACAGCTAGTAAGAAAATAAAAAATAAAGTAGATTCGTTGGGTCTGTTTGAAAGTTTGAATACTTCTGTTATTGTACCTACCGTATTGTTTTAAAAGGAAATTTTGATTTGGACAGTACTTGTACCCGCGACTGTATTACTAGCTCATTCTCTCTGCCAATTAAGCCATCGAAGATTAGAACATAACACCGCGGGATCAAGTCCCGTCCGAAGTAAAATAATTCTTTCAATGTTTTTATTAAATATTTTACTCGCATGTGTTATTGCAAAATTCCAATGGAATTAAACAATATAAAAAAATATAAGAAATAAACTATTTTTATGAAATGAACCTGACACTTAATCAAATATCTGAAAGCTCATGCGACCGAAACCTTTGATAGGATAGAATAGGTACCTATATATAATGTAAACGAAATACAAAAACAGCGTTGTTAAAAAAATGTTGTTGTCTCGAACTGAATATTATTTATGAGAATCAAAATTTATTCCTCGAATCATTTTCAATTTCACGATTGTGATAAACTTCAAATAAAACCTTTAGTACCTAATACTCTGAAACACTTTCGCTCGTATCAGCTTTCAGAGAGCAAATATAAAAGTTTTTGTTCACACACCGGTCAGCAAATAATGGAAAAGCGTTCTATACAAAAAATTATCGGAGCGTATGTAAGTTCTTTCGATTTCCAACGTCCAATTGCAGCACCTGTCACATTCGCATATACTGTTGGGTACACGACTTGCCAATATTTGCTGAGAGGAACAAACTGTTTGTTCAAAAATTTGTATGAGGTTATGAGATAATAGAATAACTAACATGTGAAAGAAAAAGAAAAAAAACAGTTATTTGTACAGCACTATTATTGTATGTATATATTTATGTATGTATGTATGTATCTTCACGCCAGGTCCCTAACGGGGTAGGCAGAGAGTGTACGTAACTTCACGCCTGTAATCCCCGAAGGGGTAGGCAGAGGTGCATGCATTTAAGCATACATGCAAACACCCACGATTCGCCGGTTACTTTTTTGGTTCATGTCACAGGTGGCGAGCCTGTTGACATCTCCGGGCACATAATCAAACTTTGAAGTACTGGGAAATTTCCAGAAAATGGAAAAATTCCCAGTAGAACCACAGACTTTAAAAAACTTTTTTTTTTCAAAGGACTTTAAACCATTATCTCTGATAACACCCTACCCGGGAATCGAACCCAGGACCTCAGCGTAGTAGTAGTGGCCTGCTACCACTAGGCTGCCGAGGCAGTTATCCCAGATATCCCGGTCCTGACAAATCGCTCGTGCCTCGTCTACCTTCATCATTATCTTCATACATGCACGCCGATTCTCTGACTTTTGACCTTACCATCAGACAGAACTCGACCTATTTGGTCATGATAGGTCAGTCTTGTTGGCGTCGGGATGTGACGACCCCATCGCCCGCTAGTGGAAGAATTATCTTCTAGTGGAGGGAATTCTTCCTCTAGTGCAGTCATTCAACCGAACAATGGCGGTCAAACCATGGTGGTAGGAGTATCCGGGATGGGCAGCAGCGCCCCGTGATAAAATTGCCGCCACTGCGATCGCCAACCCGCATGCCAAGCGTGGCGATTATGGTAAATCACCCCAAATGATTCACACCAATACACAACGGCCCCTAGTCCCCGGTAGCTCCGCTATTCCTGACCATGGTGGTACCGGTCATGGTAACGGCGGGGCAAGGGGTGCTACGAATCACCGGGAGATGCCAGGGTACCACACCCGACGACAACTGGCCCTGGCAACATACAACGTACGGACGCTGCGGACTGACGAGAAAGTCATGGAACTGGAGGAAGAATTGAGCGGGTTACGGTGGCACATTGTAGGGATATCGGAAGTCCGAAGACAGGGGGAGGACTCGATAACCCTCAAGTCTGGTAACTTGCTCTATTTCCGGGAGGGCGACCAACTGTCCCAAGGTGGTGTCGGGTTCATCGTCCACAAGTCCCTCGTGAACAACGTTGTCAAGATCGAGAGTGTGTCGTCGAGAGTGGCGTACCTTATACTCAGAATAACCAAACGGTATTCGCTGAAGGTCATACAGGTCTACGCCCCAACCTCCGCACACTCCGATGATGAGGTAGAAACTATGTATGAGGACATTTCCAGAGCCTAACATAGTTCGAAGACCCACTACAACGTTGTCATGGGGGATTTCAACGCGAAATTGGGCGTTCGAGGTGATCATGAGCTGAAAGTGGGACGATTTGGATATGGGCGACGAAACACCAGGAGCCAGACTCTGGCTGACTTCATGGAGAAAGAGAGCCTCTTCATGATGAACTCTTTCTTCAAGAAGCGGGAGTGCCGGAAGTGGACCTGGATCAGCCCTGATGGTGCGACTAAAAATGAGATAGACTTCATTATGTCCACGAGACGACATATATTCTTTCTATTAAAAAGATCTCCAACCCAACTCTCAAGCTCATGGAGGAGAGGCGCGGTATGGTTCTGAAGTCTTCTGATGATGCTATAGTGTACAGGCGGCTCAATAAACAGATCTCGAAGTCATTGACTCGCGACCTTCGGCACTTTAATACTGATAGTATTAAAGCAGCCATAGAGCGGCACAAGGGCTCTAAAGTGTTCGCCAAAGATCTGTCCTTAGGGCAAAGCCGTCTCACTAAGCTGAAAACAGAGGACAACAGAATCGTATCGTCGAAACCTGAGTTTGCAGAAGAGATCGAACGGTTTTACGGACAGTTATACACGACAACACGACCACCTGTTAAC
This sequence comes from Macrosoma leucophasiata, assembly GCA_036365455.1. Taxonomy (NCBI): domain Eukaryota; kingdom Metazoa; phylum Arthropoda; class Insecta; order Lepidoptera; family Hedylidae; genus Macrosoma; species Macrosoma leucophasiata. The sequence continues at coordinate 15,698,539 of JAWQUS010000024.1, forward strand.
AGTCCGGCAACAGATTCTAGACCCGGACTGACCCGACACTACACCGAAGATATCCCAGACGTCAGTCTAGACGAGATAAGTACGGCTCTCAAACAGCTCAAAAACAACAGGGCGCCGGGTGATGACGGAATCACTGCTGAACTCCTGAAAGCGGGCGGAAGGCCAGTATTAGAAGCTCTTCAGTTGATTTTCAATTCCGTCATATCCGAGAGCAAAAAGCCACAGGCGTGGCACAGAAGTGTGGTGGTACTGTCCTTTAAGAAAGGCGACCTTTCTTAAAAATTATAGGCCCATCGCACTTGTGAGTCACATCAATAAGCTGTTTTCGAGAGTGGTTACGAACCGTCTATCTCGCAGACTCGACGACTTCCAGCCTCCCGAACAAGCCGGGTTCCGTAAAGGTTTTAGCACCATAGACCACATACACACGCTGCGGCAGGTTATACAGAAGACAGAAGAGTATAATCAGCCCCTCTGTCTAGCGTTTGTGGACTATGAGAAAGCCTTCGATTCGGTCGAGATTTGGGCTATACTACAGTCACTCCAGAGGTGCCAAGTCGACTACCGATACATCGAGGTGCTAAGGAGCTTGTACGAAAACGCCACTATGTCGATTCATCCTCAGGACCAGAACTCGAAACCTATCCAACTGCAGCGAGGTGCGAGACAGGGAGATGTCATATCTCCGAAACTGTTCACCGCTGCATTGGAAGATGTCTTCAAGCTTCTGGACTGGAACGGACTGGGCATCAACATTAACGGCGAGTACATCTCCCACCTCCGATTTGCAGATGATATCGTAGTCATGGCTGAGACCCTGGAAGATCTTAGCACAATGCTCAATGGCCTCAGTAGAGCCTCCCAATGAGTGGGCCTTAAAATGAACATGGACAAGACGAAGATTATGTCGAATGTCCTTGTTACGCCCACTCCTGTTATGGTCGAGGGTACGAAAACGACACTCGAAGTTGTTGACGATTACGTATACCTGGGATTAACGGTCCAGTTAGGTAGGTCCATCTTCGAGAAAGAGGTCAATCGCCGAATCCAACTCGGATGAGCAGCGTTCGGGAAGCTGCGTTATATCTTCTCGTCCAATTTACCGCAGTGTCTGAAGAAGAAGGTCTTTGACCAGTGTGTGTTGCCAGTTATGACATACGGAACAGAAACGTGGTTGCTCACTATGGGCCTCATAGGAAGGCTCAAGGTCACTCAGAGAGCAATGGAGAGGGCTATGCTCGGAATTACTCTGCGAGATCGAATCAGAAATGAGGAGATCCGCATGAGGACCAAAGTAACCGACATAGCCCACCGAATAGCGAAACTCAAGTGGCAGTGGGCAGGGCACATAGCTCGCAGAACTGACGGCCGTTGGGGTAGAAGAGTTCTGGAGTGGCGACCGCATACCGGAAGACGAAGCGTAGGCAGGCCCCCCACGAGGTGGACCGACGACCTGGTGAAGGTCGCGGGCAATCGTTGGTGAGGGCGGCCCAGGACCGTTCGTTGTGGCATTCTTTGGGGGAGGCTTTTGTCCAGCAGTGGACGTCTTTTGGCTGAAATGATGATGATGATGAGGTCAGTCTTGGTCTTCCTGGGTCTCTGCAACCATCCACATTCGCATTGTATATCTGTTTAGTCATTCGCTTATTCGACATTCTTTCTATATGCCCGAACCATCGGAGCATGTTTTTCTTCATTTTTATAGCGATACTATCATTTACACAAAGCCTCTTTATTATTCCTATGTAAAAATATTAACAACTGCCATTTTCAAGTAGTCTAAGATCTTTATTTATTTCTATAACATTTTGTGTGTTTTGTAAATAAAAAGTCGTTATTTTTAACTCACTACGTGTAACAAATTATTTCATAAATGTTCAACATTACCTCATTAAAATATTCATTTATATTAAGAACATTAATGCATTTTGAATATTAAAAATTAAGTGGGTATGTTATTTTATATTTTAAGATTTGAGATTGTTAAATCCTTACTATACGTATGATGCGTGCCATACTTTAATTTAATATTTTGTATATTTTTAAGCGACTAATATTTTACTATTATTTAATGAGTTAATATTAAGTATAATTGAAAAATTGTTAACATTTAAAATGGTTTAAATATTAGGTAGGGGAAAAAGTTTCTTCGCGTTTTTAAAGATAATTCAAAACATTTATTAATACAGTTTATTTAAATTTAACTAAAATACGTATGTACCATTTTGCTCGATAACCTTTTGCCATCTTGTTGGTAGGGACGTGATCCCATTGCTATAAAAATTTTGGGACTTCTCATCAAAATGCCGCGACAAGTGGATTTGGCAGTCCTCTCGTGATGTTAACCTAACATTGCATAAAGAATTCTGAAGAGACCGAAACAGGTGGAAATCTGAAGGTGCAAGGTCAGGACTATACGGCGGATGCATTAACACCTCCCAGCCAAACTCTCTTAATTTTTGCTGAGTGGCTATAGATGTGTGAGGTCTAGCGTTATCATGATGAAACACCACACCTCTTCTGTTGATCAATTCCGGCCGCTTTCTCTCAACTTCTTGCTTTAATCTCATCAGTTGTTCGCAGTAGAGTTCAGAATCGATAGTCCTGCCTGGTGGTAATAGCTCATAATGAATAATGCCCTTCCAATCCCACCACACATACAACATCACTTTATTGCGAGTTAACCCGGGTTTCGCCACAGTCTGTGAAGCCTGACCGGCCTTTGACCACGACCTTTTTCGCACGTTCTTGTCGTACGTGATACACTTTTCATCACGAGTTATCAGCTTCTTCAAAAATGATTCGGTTTCATTACGTCGTAATAAAGAATCACAAATGAGTACACGGTTAATTAGGTTTCTTTCAGTGAGCTCGTGAGGTACCCAAATATCGAACTTTTTTTTGTACCCAGCTTTTTTCAAATGCGCCAAAACTGTTTTGTGATCAATTCTCAGTTCTTCAGCTACGTCGTAACTACTGATATGTCGATCTTGCTGCACTTTTTCAAAAATGCCATCCATTTTATCCGTAATAGGGCGACCAGAGCGAGATGCATTTTTGACACCAAAATTTCCGGATTGAAAACGCTTAAACCAAATTTGTGCTACTCTCACAGACACTGCACTAGGTCCATAAACATCGCAATTTTTTTTCGCGGCTTGCGTTGCATTTTTACCTTTTTTGTAGTAAAATTTTAAAATGTATCGAATTTCTTCATTAGATTCTCTCATCTTGACAGTACGAAAAACAAATGAAAATCACACATTTGCCTAATTTGAATTTGGAATTATGTTCTTTAAAATTTTAACTTTCAATGATACCAAAACCAGCCAGATACAAATACTACAGCCAAAGAGATTTTATCACAAGTTCATACATACTATTACATAATGCGAAAAGACTTTTTCCCCAACCAATTATATTCAAGAATTTGGACCTGAAAAATTCTAATACATTAAACAAACATTTTTAACAACAATTTTTCAACTATAATAGTCGAGTCAGGTAAGAAAGGCCTTGTTACATGTCGAAGACGTTTGAAAAACGAGTGTCTGAAAGAGGAATGCTATTATTATATTAAAAACCCTCAAGCCACCGGAAAAATAAGACAATTGATTTTTTATCGTTCTTGGACCCTATAGAGTCCATCTCCTGCTTCAGGGATAAAAAAACTTTTTAATATATTTTGTGTTTTTATTTAATTCCCGCATGGCCCAGCGGCTGGTGTAGATCGTAAGCGATCTGCTCGGTTAAGCACTACGGGCGCGGTCGGGTAGTGTGATGGGTGACCGCTAGTGGCAAATTAAATGCGCGTTTCCGTGCTTCGGAGGGCACGTTAAGCCGTCGGTCCCGGTTGCTATCGATAGATAGCAGTCGTTAAACCTTGTCGGAGGCCTTATGGGCGGTTTGAAAACATCCGACAGCGGATTGGCCACTAACCCACCCACCTCCACCAATCCGCATTGGAGCAGCGTGGTGGAGTAAGCTCCAGGCCTCCCCCCAAAAAGGGGAGAGACTCGTGCCCAGCAGTGGGACGTATAATGGGTTGCCATTATTATATTATTATTATTTAATTCCATCGTCATCTTAATATCTAGATAAAATTTTCCCTATCCCATCCAGAATGACTAGTCTTTCATCTGTAGTTGGTGTAAAAATCAGAATATCGATAAAATCTTATTATTGTGGTAGACATGTGTCCCGTTGAAACTGGGTCTCTTGGTTTTCCAGGATTCTAGATTGGGATAACGTCATCTTGAGAACCAATACCAATACTTTTAAGCCAACATTTTTTACGTTATGAGGATGGCTAACAATCATGCAGTTCACATTGATGTTAAGTGATGACTGCAGCCTATTGACATTTACACAAAGCCCAGAATCAGGTCAAAAGGTAGATGCGTTGCAACCCCTTTAACCTTTCTTGTTTTGTCTCTGTGATAGTTATTACAGGGACATACACTTTTCTGCTTCCACCAACACTGAAATTGAAATTGAAAATATTTTTATTGGTACAGTCCCAAGACAACAGGTGTAACTTGTAACTTGAAAAAGAAATCAAAAAGTATATAGTAATAAAACATTGTAACATAGATGCTTACCACGAATAATTATTGTATTATTAACAAAAAAAATTAGTAAAAAAACACATAGACACAAAAGTAAAATGAAAAAATATGATGTATTGGTAAGTACCTTCTACGATAATACCCAGTGACTCACGGCTGCATCAAATAGATTCCAGTTCAGCGATGTGTCAGGTGGAACACTGAGGAACGCTAACAATTTAGTATTAGTGAATAAATTACTCATGCCTACTGACCATTGTTCATTGACTACTTCCATACAAATTTTCATGAACATGCACTCCACGATACAAAAGGAAGATAGAAATGCTTAAAATTTATCTATCTACGCCCACTGCAGTGATAAATACAACAACCCCACCGTCAAATAAACTGCTGCTCATCTCTAAAATAATTTAACAATTACAGAACTTTCTCAACAATATCCCCAATGACAGCTAACAGCTTGCAACAATCCACATTTGCATCAACAAAGACAAAGAACGAAAGCGAGCATCATTTCAAAAAATTAGTTCCTACTTCCAAAGCCATTACCACATTCATATCAAACGGAGGCATTTCAGCGTTCCTCAGTCCTCATTTGCAATGAGAGCGGTGGAAACGAGCGGCTTAATGCAGTCTGCGGAACCCAGTGTGCACTTGTCGGGAGATTGTAATAACTGACGCCTTTGAAATCTTCTTAGGATCCTTTTAACAGTTTGGAACGTTTCAGTCTAAATTATAAAGTTGATAGCGGCAATTTATATGGATTGAAGTGCTAATGGGACTGTGTTATTTAAAATTTAAATGGTCTATTCTCATCATTTGGTATTCCTGCTGTCTCTTTAACTTAACGGTTGTAGTCATTGAGATCGCTGAAATATGGTAAGGTGATGGTGACGTATCAAGACCGCGGTTGTTTTCCGGGCAATCATTGCTCCTCATTGTTATTATAGTATGTATCTTCACGCCAGGTCCCTAAGGGGGTAGGCAGAGATTATGGAGCGCCAAATATCCCGGCCCTGAACCACCTCCCGTGCCTCATCTACATTCATCATTCTCTGCATACATACACGCCGATTCCTAAGACTTTTGACCCCACCATCAGATAATAGGTACTCGACCTGTTTTGTCTTGGTCTTCCTGGTCCTTTGCAACCATCCACATTCGCATTGTATATCTTGTTTAGTCATTCGCTCATTCGACATTCTTTCTATATGTTCGAAACATCGGAGCATACCTTTTGTCATTTTTACTCCGATACTCTCATTCACACGAAGCCACTTTTTTACATCTTCATTACGAACGCGGTCGGTGAGCGATACATACATGTATTTGTTACTATAGCCGCATCAAAACTAGTGACAGGAGTAGTATCGGTTTGCACTGCACCACCTGGCCTCACGGTCAGATTACGGTGACTCGGTTACGAAATTATACACGCAGCATTTTTTTTAACCACCAACAAAATCACAAATTCTTCTTACTCAAAATAAACACATCAAAAAAACACCGTAAACTGCTTTGAAAACATCACAGCAACTACATAATTAGAAGATTTAACTTTATCAAACCCACAATCCACCAATAGGTAGGTACACATTTTTAACTTTGCACGGAGTAGGATCACAAAGTATAGGCCGGACTCAATGGACCGACAAACTGACGAATCCGATCAAAGTGCGAATTGAATGAAATGAAAGTTTTTCAATAAATTCATTTAACAATATGCCAAGCGAAAATACCATTTTATTCTATGTCTTTATGTATTTCCAATAATTTCATTTACCGTACTGTTTACTATTTACCTACTAAATGCGCGAATAGAAAAACTCACAAAAAATCTTATTACTAAAACTAAGCCAACGCCGAAAAACAGAAAATCGCTTTCAAACATTACAGCAACAGCATAGTTAGAAAAGTTAGCTTTCTCAAACTACCAGCCTCATGTCGGCTTTTTGTTCCCCAAACAATAATCGGCCTATATTTTAACTTTGCACCGTGTAGGTACACAAAGGCCGCGCGACAAACTGACCAACCCGATCGAAGCGTAAATCGAATGGAATGAAATGTACGTGTGTCGAATGTTTTCCAATAATTCCATTAAATATCGTATCTAAAAACCGGCAAATAAACATTAAATATTTTTAAACTAACTAACTACAGTACACAAGAAAAAATATTGCACATCGAGCTTAAGAAAGAGAATAGTTTCGACTTCGAGCCGTTATCTATTCTGTCTTGCACACTGTACTATGTAAATAGTGCGGTATTGGTCAAAATTTGATCGAAACGGTCGACAAACGTTACATAGGCAGTGTGCGAAAGAGATAAGGAGGTCTACAGAGTCGCAAAATTTAGCCTGCCCCCTGTAGGACCCGATCGCAGCCTACGGCGTCCAATTTATTATAAATCTAAACTACTTTAATATATAATCAACTGCATACTAGAAGATTTATCTAAATCAGTTGAGCTTCGATAGTTTATAAGAAGATTAATAATTTAACCTATTTCTCGAACTAAATGCAATAGAAAATTCACAAAAATCTTATTACTAAAACTAAGCGCCAAAGCCGCTTTCAAAACATTACAGCAACAACATAGTTAGAAAAGTTAGCTTTGTCAAGCCACCACATGTCGGTTTTTTGTTCCGCAAACAAAAATCGGCCAACATGTGAACTTTGCACCGTGTACACAAAGTATGGAGTAGACTTAATGGGCCGCGCAACAAATCGGTGAACCTGATAGACGTATGAATCGAATGAAATTAAATATATCTACGACAAACTGACCAACCCGATCGAAGCGTGAATCGAATGAAATAAAATATACGTTGAACCCTTTTCAATAATTTCATTAAATATCGAAGCGAGGAAAATTTTATATAAAATAAATTGTTATGAAATGAAAAACTGCGTTGTGTTTTTGTTTTGTAATTAAAAAAATCAATGGATACCCATCCCATTAGATAATTGCAGCCCTTAGATAACACTAGTATACTATTGCTTCATCAATTCCTTAATTTCTACAGTTTATTCTTTCTTACCCAATGATTAATTGCCTAGAGGCATTAAGTCCGTCATATGTACTGTTCATTAAAATTAAAATATTTTAAAATAAGTAATATTATGATATAAAACTGTTGAAAATAACATCTTATGAAACATGCAACTCCATCTATGGAGTACATTGTGTACTATAATTAAGAGTGTAAAACTTAGACTAAGTACCCATAGACGTAGCCATGTTCGCCATATGCTTTGTGGAAGTGAGACAGTTATATACAAAGAATATAAGAAAGTTGAAATAGAGCATCGTATCTTTTGTCCCTTACGGCGTGCCGGTTTTTGCTTGGCGAACTTCGTAAGTGACAGCCAAAGTTAGCCAAACAAATATCTGTCACCGCAATTGCTGTAATAGATAACCTATCGTATACGCATTTATTTATTGTTTTCGACGTATATCGGCGATTATTAATAAGTTTTTGGGTATTTATGAGACAAAGACTCAATAAGTTAAGTGATTAGTGTATAAGGTGTGCAGTAAAATAGGAGGTTGCAGTGTTTTAGCCTGTATAAACCGTACACAAACGAGGCCTTTAAACGACATCACTTTTCATTCGTAAGTAAACAGATATTAGTAAATAATGTATGTCTATTGAACAAAATACACGTTGAAGCATATAACTCTTGATTATCAATTCAAAATAAAGCGCATTTCTCATGAAATTCTTGATTTCCATTCAACGAAATCCCACATACTTATTTTGGTGTGTTGCCATAAATTTACTTTATATTCTCCCTAATTTCTAGTTTTTGGGCTGAACGTTCCAACAACTGACAGCGATTTGGAAGTTCATATTTTTGTTGAAGATAGTACTCGTAAATACAGAGCGTTTTGTGAAGTTCAAAAATGCACAGTTCTTAAAATACGAGTACATATTTGTAAAGGATAGAATCAATAAGCGTCGTATTTCATTATGAAAATAAGTAAAGTCAGTAAAGCTCGCAATAACCGCTAGGTGTATGTAAAGGATAGAATCAATAAGCGTCGTATTTCATTATGAAAATAAGTAAAGTCAGTAAAGCTCGCAATGACCGCTAGGTGTATGTTGGTTGTATGCAGCGGCAGTTTTTAATTCGATATAACTCGTTAGGTTCTCATAGTAGGCATGTAATATTTGAGTATGATGATAAAAGAATTGTTGTCTAGCGATTGCCATAGAAAATATTAAATTTGGAGGTGTAGGTATTTTCGGTTAGTCGAAAGGGTCGTCCACGGAGAGGTGACCGACAGAGCACCTGATCCGCCTGCGGCGGCGGGGGTGAAGTGCGGGGAAGTGACGCGGAGGAAGCGTAAATACGCAGCGCACTTTTTTAGAGCTCAGTCAGTGGCATAGCTCGGCGTAGGAATGTCTAATAATTCATATTCACGACCAACCCCACGCATGGCATAGGCAGATCAGTAGTTATCGACTGGCAAAGTTCGCTGTAGTAGACACTATTATGAGATGTTTGATAAAAACTGTAATGTAAATTAGGTATTTTGCTGTATACTTATCACACACACACTGGCCCGAAGACGTGCACGGAGATGCGACCACGTAGCGCGCGTAGAAAGTAAAGAAATTGAGAAATTATAACACAAATTGTATAAAATGTTCCGGTTAGAAATATCAATTTGTATGTAGGTAGATTCAATTAGTTTGTTCACAGCTGATGTTGAATTCAACATTTTGTATGGAGAGAGAGGTGAAAGTCGCTGTATTTTCGTAAATAGCAAAGATACTAGGCTGAAAGTTATGTACGAGATGTATTTTTGTTGCCCCCTCAGGGAGATATATGTATAAAGAGTGTAAGTAAACTCATACTAAGGAAAAATGAATGTACCTAATCTTACTTGTTAGATAAAATTGTCTCTCACGCTTAGAATAAAGGAGATAGGCAGATACCGTTTGCGGTTTTTAATTGTATTTAGGTTTGGCTAGCGATATACAATCGTGTCATAGGTGATAGAGCATGACAGAGCCCCTAAAAAATTATGTGTTTCTAATAAGTAAAAACTTTGAAAGTGTATTGAATTAGAATAGAAATCTAATAAGAATTGTATAAGAAAATTTAATAGAATAAGAGATATTGCGTATGAAATGTATCAAGGCGGGGGCGGGTCAGCAGAGATGTATGACGGTGGTAGGAAATTAGACCGTATATGTAATGATTTAGAGTCCTATCTCTATTGACCCGGACCTTCGTGACGTTCGATTTTTGGGCGTGTCACGGCATTTTGACATGGAAGGAGACGGTTTGGAAGCGTATATAACTCGGTACATTTCGTTGCTAGTTTGTCCTCGTTCGATTCTCCGCAAGAAAAGTGCTTCCAGACCGTGAAGGTATTGCCAGTGAAAGTTTAGAATAGTACCAGACCCCCTGGTTCGCTAGTTAGTTATAGTATAGTGAAATAAGCTAGTGAATAAGTTAGAATAGTAAGAACCATTGAAGAACCGAAAAATACAGTCCATTTTAAATCACATCGATGCAGATTTGTGTTTGACTTTGGTGTAAAAGCCATTCGTCCCCCACAAAGTTCTGGTCCATCGACGCCGGATTAGTAGGCCACCAGCGGCCATCCGGGAAAGGAAACAAAAGGGTACTGGTAACGACCGGCAAGGAAGAGCCGGAGTAGGATACCGGCGCGTTGATTAACGGATCGGAACGTGCATTCCAGGTCTCGCAGTCTGAGGGCGAGGCCAGGGAACGACGAGGAACAGGGTCGACGTGCAGCGAGACCAGGGCGCCCAGCAGGCGTCAGCAGCTGCACCTCGGGGTCAACGGGCATCGTGGCTTGGGCGCTATCCAGCGCCAGCGACCACACAAGCTCCAGGTCGACGGGCATCGCAGCTTCGGCGTTTTGAACGCCAGCACCGTCATCGCTCAGGCATTGTGGCCTTGAGCACGGGCGATACTCGGGCTTGACCGCCTTGAGCACGGGCCGTGCGGCTTGGGCGCTCTACCAGCGTCAGCGACCGCAGCGGGCCGGGTCGGCGAGCATCACAGCGCGGGCGTTTCGAACGCCAGCGTTTTCACCGCTTGGGCAGCCGCCTTGAGCAGGGGCGTACGGCGCGGCGTTTCGTACGCTAGCGCATACGCAACTCGGGCGGGACCGCCCTGAGCATCGCAGCTTGGGCGCCTTCATCGGAGCAGCCGGGACGTCGGGTCAACGGCGTCGGCGGCGGCGGCTTCGTGGCAGCGCCAGCGTCTGCACAGCTCAGCACAGCGGCATCGGGCGGGTGCGGCCGAGCATCGGGACGTCGGCGGCGCCTGCAACTTCGCGGATCGCGGATACGGACGGATATACAGTGAGTCGTAATCCGTGTATATTTTCAGGCCAGTGTATTTGTGTGTGTGTTAGGCCGTTAGGAATTTTTAAATTTTTTATTTTTGTTGAATTGTGTTACTGTGTAGGGACCATCTCAGTTAGGGAGGTAGGGACCTATTTCAGTGTAGTTGAGGTAGTTAAACAGTGATGATGCCAAGGAGTCCACCTACCACTAGGAAGCGCGCGGCGCTTAGGGTCATACCAGACTATCCAGAGTCTCCTTCCGAGGCTCCGCAGGACGTACCATTGCCAGGGACCAGTAGGACCGAGCAAGTAGTTACCGAACAGGAAACTTTAGGTACGCGGCCGCCATCGGTTTGTTCGCGACGGTCAACCGATAGTGCGCGCGCTAGGCGGGAGCAAATTAATACGGAAACAGACATGTTAAAGGCACGAATTAGGCAGTTAGAAATAGAAGCCGGTTTAGTGGATAAGCAGATAGCTAAGGATAGGGTAACGCCGCCGGAAGAAACTGATAGAGATAGTGTAAATGGGCAAATAGATGCGAACGAAAGGGTAGAACATTGGTTACAGGATAGTCATCCCCCGCGGGAATTTTTACGGGGGGAGGATAGGCTAGGGGATGGTAGGGCGCCGAATAATAATAAACAAGACGAGCCCGCCAAAACCAATATCTCTAAAGACGAAGTCCTGGATCGTTTAGTGTACGCGTTAGAGAATATGTCGCGGGGTCGACCCCCACCACGACAGGCCCAGGAGTTACCCTTATTTGATGGGGACCCTAGGGAGTGGTTGCCATTCAAAGCAGCGATGAGGGACTCTACGCAGAATTATAGACTCACGGACATAGAGAATTTGGCTAGGTTGAGGGCGTGCTTGCGGGGTCCGGCACGACAGGCGGTGTCGGCCCTTTTATATTCGGCGTCAGACCCAGATAGAATTATGAAGACCCTAGAACAATGTTTCGGTCGCCCAGGCACTATTATAGACCAGGCAGTAGGGGAGGTAATGCGACTACCTAATGTGGGGGCATCGGCAAATGAGTTAAATATCTTTGCGGTTAAAGTGCAAAATGTAGTCACTGTAATTGAAAGTGTGGATCCGGTAGGTAGAAATACGGATCCACGGCTACCTAGGATGTTAAGTGAGAAACTTAGTCCCCACCTTAAAAACAAGTGGTATGACTATGCTTTCGATAGGGCGGACGGGCCGGAATCCGAGTTAACTAGATTAGCGAACTTTCTCATGAAGGAGGCTGATAGGGCTATTCAGTTCTCATACGAGAAAAGCACAGTAGCAAGCGCGCGCGCAGTGCAGCCGCCGGCATCGCGGCCTACGTTTAAAAAGTTAGACCGCGCGCGCCGGCCGGTGTATAACACAACAGAGGCGGCTATTACATGTCTCTGTTGTGGTAGTGGGCACCGGACCGATGCGTGCGGTAAGGTTGTAGCGATGTCAGTACAGGAGCGCTGGAACTGGGCACGGGAAGCGCGAATTTGCTATCAGTGTTTAAACGGGAAACATAGACGTTTTCAATGTAAGGCAAAGCGATGTGGTAAGGGTGATTGCACACGATCACACCACATGCTGTTGCATTCCGAGCCGCGGCCGGAAGTAGAAGAGGTACAAATAGAGTCAGTAATTACGGCGTCGGCGCATACGCCAGTTGATAGCACGCAGGTACTTCTTAAGGTCTGCCCTGTCACAATAGGGGGTGGCAGGGGTAAGGGGGTACAGACCTACGCGTTATTAGATGAAGGGTCCACTATCACTTTGATCGACGAGCAGTTGGCAAAGTCGATAGGGGCCCAGGGCCCAGTCCGCGCCCTGAATATAATAGGTGCTAATTCTAGTCAGCAGGAGTCGGAAAGCCGATTAGTAGGTATTAGCTTGGCCGGGCAGAGCGGACGCCCCTTTAAGATTAAAGCGCGTACGGTACGGAACCTCACTTTAGGTAGGCAGACCGTTAGTAAAGAATTGTTACGAATGTCGCATTTTAGAGCTTTACCACCGGATGCGGTGTGTTATGAGGGAGTGAGACCTCAAATTCTCATAGGTGCGGATAATTGGCATCTTATAGTGTCGCGGAAGTTGGTGACCGGTAGCCGTAGGCAACCGGCCGCGTCACTGACCCAGTTGGGATGGGTCATACATGGGTCAATGCCTAAAAGCATTGTTGTTAATAGGGCGTCGGTGTTGCATGTGCACACCACGCAGAGTCCCTCAGATGCAAATCTGAATGATATAGTGCGGTCCCATTTTGAAATTGACTCTCTTGGTATAGGCAGAGAACCAAGGGTAGTCCCGGGGGAGGAGCGCGCATTGGAAATAGTAAAAAGAACTATAGCAAAAGTAAATGGCCGTTATGAAGTGGGGTTGCCATGGGTCAGTGACGATGCAACCCTTCCGCCTAGCTATAACATGGCACATAGCCGTTTAGTAGGTATTGAACGTAAAATGGATAGGTCTCAGGAGTTTAGGGAGGCTTATACGGCTCAAATAAATAGTTTAATAGAGAAAGGCTACGCGGAGCCCTTAGGAGAGGCAAATACCTACAATCAAAGGGAATGGTATTTGCCTCATTTTGCAGTTACAAACCCTAATAAACCGGGAAAGGTGCGTTTGGTATTCGATGCGGCGGCAAAATCGAATGGGAAATGTTTAAACGACATCTTATTAGAAGGTCCGGATTTATTACAGTCTCTGAATAAAGTTTTATATGGATTCAGGGTAGGCAGGATAGCATTGACCGCGGATATCCGCGAGATGTTTTTAAGAATTAAAATTAGGGAGGAGGACCGCGTAGCACAACAGTTTCTGTGGCGGGGGGAGGATCGTGTGAGCCCCCCCAGAAAGTATGTAATGACGTCTATGATATTTGGAGCGCGCAGTTCGCCGTTTTTAGCACATAGTGTGAGGGATGAAAACGCAGCGGTTTATAAAACTTCACACCCGCTGGCGTTTGACACCATTACCACTAGTACATATATGGATGATTGGATAGTTAGTTTTGACTCTGAGGAGACTGCCCGGCGCACGGTAGGCGAGGTACGTCACGTGCACGCGCAGGCGGGTTTTGATTTAGCGGGTTGGAGTTCGAATCTCGACTCTGTAATATCTGAGGTACCGGAAAGTGATCGCGCTCACGCACCAAAGGAAATAGCGGGGAATGCGTTTATTGAAGATAGGGCTTTAGGTATTTTGTGGCAACCTAAAAGCGATGAGTTAGGCTTCAATACTAGCATGCCTAGGGTACCTACGGACGTCCGGAACTTAACACGGGTACCTACGAAACGCGAGGCATTGAGTGCAGTCATGTCGGTTTTCGATCCGCTAGGTTTATTGAGTCCATATACTATAGTGGCAAAAATTATCCTACAGGAACTGTGGCGACAGGACCTAGGGTGGGATGAACCGCTTCCCCATGAGCAGGCAGTAGCTTTCGCTGATTGGCAGGCAGATTTAGAATACATTAACCGTCTTAAGATACCGCGATGTTATGACAAGCGTGAGGATATAGTGGATAGGCAGTTACATGTATTTTGCGATGCAAGCGAACAAGCGTACGCGGCAGTGGCGTATTGGCGATTTGTAGATAGCTCAGGGGTAGTGAGGGTGTCGTTGGTGGCCGGGAAAGCAAAGGTAGCACCAATAAAAACTCAAAGTATCCCGCGATTAGAACTGCAGGCGGCTTTAATAGGTGCGCGCTTAGCTAGTGACGTCATAGACAAACATCCCTGGTCAGATGTAGGGGTGTATTTTTGGACAGATTCGACAACCGTATTACAATGGATAAGGAATGACACGGTTAGGTATAAACCGTATGTAGCACATAGGCTAGCGGAGATAGTAGAATTAACGAAAACCGAACAGTGGAGGTGGGTTCCCACCGCATCGAATGTAGCTGACGATGCGACGAGGGTCGGCCACTCGCGATTGGGCCCCTCCTCCAGATGGTGCACCGGCCCCTCGTTTCTCTTAAGAAATGAGGAACCACCATCGAGTGCGTTCGGAAAGGAGTTGGTCGCGCCGCTGGAGGAGGTTTTGGTTACACACACGAGGTGTAGCCCATGCCTAATCGCAGTGGAACGATTTTCATCGTACGACCGCCTTGTCCGTGCCCTGGCTTACGTGTTATTATTCATAGATAGATGCAAAAAGATTCCTTCAAGTTTAGATACAAAATACACACGACGTGCGGAATTGTTAATAATTTCGCAGGCGCAGCGCGCAAGCTTTCCGTGTGAAATAGACAGACTTAGAGTAGGTAAAACGGTTGATCGGTCTAGTAAAATTTATAAATTGGATCCCGTCATAGGAGAGGACGGTCTGATGAGATTGAATGGTAGGATAGATGCGGCAAACATACCAGCTCAGCGTAAAAATCCACCTATTTTGGACGGGCGGAGCCTGTTAGCTAAGTTATATATAAAACGTGAACACGAACGTAACAATCATATGGGTAGAGAGGCGCTAGTTAACAATATTAGACATCAGTTTTGGATAACGCGGCTTCGTCCGGCAGTTAGAACGATAGTAGGGCGGTGTGTCAGGTGTAGGACGCGCATAGGGAGGCCCTGTGACCCAGTCAAAGGTGACCTACCGGCCCTCCGTTTAGAATCGTATACGCGACCTTTTGCATATTGTGGTGTAGATTGTTACGGTCCGATGCTCGTCACAGTAGGTAGGAGAAGGGAGAAACGCTGGGGAATGTTATTTACCTGTTTGATAACGCGTGCCATTCACATAGAAATAATTTCGAGTCTTAGTACAGACGCGGCTATCATGGCAATTAGGCGGATGGGAGCGCGCCGCGGTGCGCCCCATACCATGGTAAGCGATAATGGAACTAACTTTCGGGGCGCCGATGTAGAATTATGTAATGCGTATAAAGAATGGTTGCCTGAGTTAGAAAAATTCGCCACGACAAAAGGAATGTCATGGCGTTTTATAGATCCCGGTGCTCCCAATCAGGGAGGCGCCTGGGAGCGGTTAATAAAGAGTGTTAAGAAATCTTTATTAATAGTTTTGAATGAACGTGCACCAAAAGATGATGTACTTGCGACGTTCACCGCTGAGGTAGAACACACGGTGAACTCGCGACCGTTGACTCACGTATCAGTTAATGCGAGCGACCCTGAGGCTCTCACTCCGAATCATTTTCTTATCGGATCAGCGGTCGGCTTGCCCTTTGTTGGTAACTGCGCGGTAGCGGATAGGCGGGCGTGGCGAGCTGCGCAGGCGTTGTCTGATATGTTCTGGCAGCGATGGATAAATGAGTACTTGCCAACCTTGGCCCCGCGAGGTGATAGTCATAACGGTAAAGAGAACATTAAGATAGGTAATTTGGTGATAATAGCAGACGGGTTGTTGCCCCGTAATGTATGGCCCCGCGGTTTAGTAGAAAAGGTATACACGGGACCTGATGGCGTGGTACGTAGTGCGGAGATTCGTACTCGAGGTGGAATATTTAGACGCCCAGTATGTAGATTGATTATCCTTCCGGTAGATGATGAGGCTCGAAGGTCTACGCCGGGGGGAGAATTGTAAAGGATAGAATCAATAAGCGTCGTATTTCATTATGAAAATAAGTAAAGTCAGTAAAGCTCGCAATGACCGCTAGGTGTATGTAAAGGATAGAATCAATAAGCGTCGTATTTCATTATGAAAATAAGTAAAGTCAGTAAAGCTCGCAATGACCGCTAGGTGTATGTTGGTTGTATGCAGCGGCAGTTTTTAATTCGATATAACTCGTTAGGTTCTCATAGTAGGCATGTAATATTTGAGTATGATGATAAAAGAATTGTTGTCTAGCGATTGCCATAGAAAATATTAAATTTGGAGGTGTAGGTATTTTCGGTTAGTCGAAAGGGTCGTCCACGGAGAGGTGACCGACAGAGCACCTGATCCGCCTGCGGCGGCGGGGGTGAAGTGCGGGGAAGTGACGCGGAGGAAGCGTAAATACGCAGCGCACTTTTTTAGAGCTCAGTCAGTGGCATAGCTCGGCGTAGGAATGTCTAATAATTCATATTCACGACCAACCCCACGCATGGCATAGGCAGATCAGTAGTTATCGACTGGCAAAGTTCGCTGTAGTAGACACTATTATGAGATGTTTGATAAAAACTGTAATGTAAATTAGGTATTTTGCTGTATACTTATCACACACACACTGGCCCGAAGACGTGCACGGAGATGCGACCACGTAGCGCGCGTAGAAAGTAAAGAAATTGAGAAATTATAACACAAATTGTATAAAATGTTCCGGTTAGAAATATCAATTTGTATGTAGGTAGATTCAATTAGTTTGTTCACAGCTGATGTTGAATTCAACATTTTGTATGGAGAGAGAGGTGAAAGTCGCTGTATTTTCGTAAATAGCAAAGATACTAGGCTGAAAGTTATGTACGAGATGTATTTTTGTTGCCCCCTCAGGGAGATATATGTATAAAGAGTGTAAGTAAACTCATACTAAGGAAAAATGAATGTACCTAATCTTACTTGTTAGATAAAATTGTCTCTCACGCTTAGAATAAAGGAGATAGGCAGATACCGTTTGCGGTTTTTAATTGTATTTAGGTTTGGCTAGCGATATACAATCGTGTCATAGGTGATAGAGCATGACAGAGCCCCTAAAAAATTATGTGTTTCTAATAAGTAAAAACTTTGAAAGTGTATTGAATTAGAATAGAAATCTAATAAGAATTGTATAAGAAAATTTAATAGAATAAGAGATATTGCGTATGAAATGTATCAAGGCGGGGGCGGGTCAGCAGAGATGTATGACGGTGGTAGGAAATTAGACCGTATATGTAATGATTTAGAGTCCTATCTCTATTGACCCGGACCTTCGTGACGTTCGATTTTTGGGCGTGTCACGGCATTTTGACATGGAAGGAGACGGTTTGGAAGCATATATAACTCGGTACATTTCGTTGCTAGTTTGTCCTCGTTCGATTCTCCGCAAGAAAAGTGCTTCCAGACCGTGAAGGTATTGCCAGTGAAAGTTTAGAATAGTACCAGACCCCCTGGTTCGCTAGTTAGTTATAGTATAGTGAAATAAGCTAGTGAATAAGTTAGAATAGTAAGAACCATTGAAGAACCGAAAAATACAGTCCATTTTAAATCACATCGATGCAGATTTGTGTTTGACTTTGGTGTAAAAGCCATTCGTCCCCCACAATATTTTTAAATTTCCATATAAATCGACTAGATCGCCATTAAAAGTTTGTTTATTTGTCATATCTGGTGGCAGCATTGACATGTAACGTTTCATTACTCGTCAATGGCGTTTAATTCTATTTCATACCATGTTTCGTATTTATTTATTATTCAATTTCATAAATTAATTTTGTTCAAAAATTTATATTTATAAGATTTGTGTTAATAATAACACTGTAGTACATATTATTAATATATTCGCCTATTATTAATTATTCCTAATTCGCCATAACCGAACTTTGTTTAAGAAAAACTATCTATTATATTTTTTTGCTTAACTCCTAAACCATGGGGTTTCGACGGGGGAGTTTAGAGGAGAGAGACGGGTTTAAAGGAGTTAGTTACCTCTCCCCTTCCCCCTTCTCCCCCCATTCGGCGTCAGTTGTTGGAAAGTTTTAACGGATAATCAGTCCAGCCGCTTTACCTCTAAGCTACAGAGGTCCCACACCAATGCGTCAAACTTTGCCTTCCCTTTTTTTATTTTTAACCAACTGAGGGTGGGTGAACGACGAGGTTTGTCAGGACCGGGATATCTGGCGCTCTATACTCTCTGCCTACCCCGTTAGGGACCTGGCGGGAAGATACACACACATCTGCATTTAAATCGAGATCTAGAGATCTCAATGTTTAAAAAGTTATCTATAGTGTCGTGTCTAGGTTGTCCAACAAAAAAAACATACATGTAACAGACAGACAAAAATATTTATTTTATAAACGGACGTGGGTTACAGGGGCCGTTTAGGACAAATAAATAGGTACTGCCTTTTTCCAGATTTCCAGGAGTTGTAGGTAGTTGCTGGTAGTAACCGCGAACTGTGCCGTGGTCCCTGGAAAGCACAACGTACACGGTTAGGACACCGATTAAATACGGTTCCACGTACGCCAGGCCACAACACATACCTAACTATCATTAATCCTAAGTTTGGTTGCGGCGGCAACGGGAATGGAAGCGAAGGTACATCGATCACTATTAGTTTTTTACTCAATAAAGTAATTTAAGTTTACAATATATTATCTTTACATATCTATGACTTCATTATAGGCTTTAACTATTTTATTAACTCTCAATTATTAAGATTAAGCATATTACACATTTTATTAGTAAGCAGTTAAGTATTGTACAATTATTATATGGCGGCTTAGCTAGATGCAATGCGATGCCATTAGCTAAAATATAAATATGAAAAGCATGTGCTAAAGCATAACCTGGAAGTGATTTCTATGACTAATTAAACAGTTCACACTTACCCAAAAGCGGGGGAATCACAACACTTAATAATATTTTTATTTGAAGATAATAGATTGTTAATTTAAATTGCCACGAAAGCTACGAACGGCTCGCAGAGCGACGTGCACTCACTCTGGCGCCTAAAAAGGTCCTGGCGCGTCGTCCGTCGCCGAATGGCGCGTACGCCTCGCGCATCGTCATTCTCAGGGAAGGCGACGTGTCGATAAAATGCTATTGTCGATTTTGGGGATGTCCCAATATCGATGGTTGTACTTTATTTTTTTTTTATTTAAATAATAAATAACGTTACAACAGGCTGCAGTTTTCATTTACTCGGTACCCACTTATCGATGTGAACTTGTTGATCATTGTTTGCCGGTGTATGTTGCTTGCTTTTAATATTTTAAGGGCTAGCTTTAAAAATGGTTGAGACCCTTCTGAACTTAGTATTTCCGTTCATTCCACGGAAGTACTAACATTCCCACATTCTGACATTTCATGACAGGACACTAACATTATAATTTTATTGTTTAATGATTTATGTTTTGATATTCATAATTTGAATAATAAAGCGATAATCACACTGAAACTCTTAGTTCTATTTAACTACTACTTACACGCAAATATTGAATGCCTTACCCGATACAGAAATCGTTTTGATAAACTATCTATAAGATCGCGGCCAAAGAAATAATACCCTGTAGATGATGTTCTAGAGTGCGAGCTGTGTGTGTAATAAATGATAATTCATGGTTACCTATTTCAAATTATGTACATTTTCTCGATATGTTCTTGATCTTTCAGCGAAATGTATAGAATTAATGGAATGGTAGATGCACATGTTTTAATTCATCATTCAATCAATTCGTTACAATTCAACTAATCTGAATAAAAGTAAAATGCTTAGGAGTGTTTAACATAAAAACTTACCGAGATATAGTAAATGATTAAGAAGAACATTGGGAAACTTTATTTACTAGCAATACTCATGATTTCATATGTCTGTCTCATGAGCGGCCACACGCTGGCTACATCTATAGGTACTTTAATCTAAGGTGTAAAAGTACTTGATCGATTGACCAAATGATTGTTCGGGTTGTATGTGACAAAACATAATTTGAAATAAACACTTGTTCGTTCGCTATCGCTAAAGTTGGTCGTTTTAATTATCTCCACTCTCCACCATTTTTATAATAAAAACAAACAACTATTCCTATAGATCACAGGCAAACCAATAAATCTATGGTGCTTAAAGATACATTAATTTACAGGCTAATCACTCAATTGTACGTAATTCAGTACACGTTTGACCAACTTGGGCTTAACGATTTTCTAAGAATACATCTTATTCCTGTTTCTGATTAAAGAAAAAAATGTCTTTAGCATATTATTTAAATACATTTCCAAATAATGATTCTTATTTAGATACAATGCAATCTAAAAAGTAATGAAATCCAAGTCGGTAATCGCTACAGCACACAATTCCAGATTTGGCTCAATTCCAACGACCTATCCAGTAACAACGTCCCAACACATTTGGTAACATAACACTCGGAAATTATCTATTACTTAGCACTGAAGTTGTTCAGGAAATAACATTCTGACAATTTACTGTCTGAATATTCACTCTAAGGTTCGTCTTGTCATCAGTATGGATTATTGTTTCCGTTCTTACTAGTAAGATACCCAGAATGCTATTTTTGTAGTTGTTTGAGCGCGTCAGATTAAGATATGGGAGATACTTACCTTGGACCCGGTTACCACTACTAAATCTAATATTTGTATACAAGGCCGCGCCCGAAGGGTAGCCCTTAAAAAAATTCAAAAGGTCGCTTCGATCTTACTCATCTTCCGAATCGTCTGAATTTTGGATAGGAACATTGTTTATATTATTTGGTGTTTATTAACCAAATAATATTTGGTGTTTATTTACCAAAGGCTTGAAAAAGGTTAACAAAGGCTTCAAAAACTTATATTTATTTAGATACTGTCGCGACAGACTTCGTTCTGACTAAAGTTATTGGCCTGCCGCATTCTAATAGAAATAAAATTGTTATTGAAAGACTTGAGTAATATCTAATGTGATGAAAGCGATTGTCATGTTTTCCAATTGAGGATGGAGTACTTTGTATGGTAAAAGAAAATAATTGTTTTTACTATTTCCCTTGGTTTTTTAACGTCTTCTTTCCGGAAGAACCTTTCTCAGACTTCATCAAACACAACAAAAACGAAATCAGCCAAATCGGCTCCGACGTTCTCGAGTTTTGCGCTTAGCAACACATTTAGCGATTCATTTTTACTTGCGTAGTTACTCAAAGAGCAAAGAGAGAGCTATCCTCGGAGTTTCTCTTCAGAAATGAGGAGAGCCGCATGAGAACCAAAGTTACCGACATAGCCCACCGAATAGCGAGACTCAAGTGGCAGTGGGCAGGGCACATAGCTCGAAGAACTGATGGCCGTTGGGGCAGAAGAGTTCTAGAGTGGCGATCGTGTAAAAAAAAAAGTAAGTAAGTAAATCTTTATTTACGTGCCGGACGACGAAGTGAAGGCAGGCCTCCCACGAGGTGGTTCGATGACCTGGTGAAGGTTGCGGGAAATCGCTGGATGAGAGCGGCTCAGGAGCGTTCGTCGTGGCAATATTTGAGGGAGGCCTTCGTCCAGCAGTGGACATCTTTTGGTTGAAATGATGATGATGATGAAAACATTTTTAATTTTTGTCAATTTTTATCTACTATTATTTTTCCTTACTTATTGTAGCTAGTGATTTACTCCATGTAAATAAAGTAAATGGTTGTGAATTTTAAGTACTCTGTTAATGATTAATGGTAATAGATTCCTTATTCAATAGAGTCACTATATTAACGCTTGAATTTCGAACTCGAAGATATTCTAGACAACAAAGCTAAAGGTCAAATATTCACTTCGATAGTTCAGAGCTAGTTTAAAATTATCTATTGAGAGGGATTTAATAGAACATTTAGGAAATGTCTTTTAGTGATATAACAAAATACTATTTGATAATAGTAAACTATAAGGCTGGGTTGCATCATCTCACTTTTACTTTAACAAATTAGTTAAAGTACCGGTTAAGCAAGAAATGAGGCGTAGAGAGATGTGAAGGGGAGCGGAAAACGTTCCAATTTTAGAAAGAAAAAATAAAATAATGATTATTATATCGCGTTCATTTATTCTGTGAACCACTGTTTCACAACACGACGTCGTCAATCACATTTCATGCAAGTTTGGACAAGTCACACCATAATGTGTATTATTTTATTTATTTATTGGAAAAGCAAAGTATAGCCGTAATATAATTGATAGGTTAGGAAGCCTCGACAAAAAAGATAATGCAAAAACCAGCTCTAAACATTTCGAAATAGTTCGAAAATTGAGAAAAAAAACCACTAGGCCCACTGCGAAAAATGCTATGATCTTGATGGTGAAGCCTATGTAGTATAAACCACTATATTTAAGCTGTGTCATGCTGGACTGGTTATCCTGAGGTCGCAGGTTCGATTCCTGCCCGAAGCAAAAAATTTTTCTTTCCGTTTTTTCTTTAATTTCTAAAGTTCACTCCCATGTGTAATTGCGAAAAATAAATGTTACTGTGTCATAGTTTACTATTTCTAAATTTATGGAGCCAACATAATCGATTTTTCCCATAGACACGTCACCGCCATAAATTCCATGTTTTTAGATGTTAGATAAATTACGAGCTAAAATATAAAGGGACAATTTTAGAAACAAAATGTTTCGCCAAATAGCGTACCTTAAAGTTTTCCCATCATTTATAAACGTGAAGTGGTCGCAATAGAAATGAACAAGCGGACTTTGAGTTGAAACCAAAAAGTTTTTTAATATAACCAACCGCGACATAATTCGAGTCTCATTTCAACTCGTACGTTTTGAAAAACTTCCTTTACTGAAATGTTATCACCATACATAACCGTTGCGTTCGCAAGTTTCAAAGGTTTGTCTGAAAGTAATAAATATAACTGCACTCAGCGTATGAAAACTCTTTATTTTAGCTTTGTCTTGTTTCATGTGCAATAAAACGTAGTCTAGAAACTAGATAGAGGGTTATTTGGCTTAGTGCAATACGCATTACTGGCAAGAAATATTTTCTTTTACTTTTCGCTTTATTTCAAAAGTACAAGTAAATCAATGTGCAATTTGTATTGATTTACTAATAGAAATATTTTTGAACGTGATGGAAGTGGCAAACAAGCACGCAGTTCACATTGATGTAATAAATAATAATAAATAAAAAGGCTAGTGATGGCTGCAGCCTATAGACACTAAGAAGAAAATGTTTCACAGAGGTGAAAATGCAATCAGTCGTCTTGTCAGTTTCGTAGGTACCGCCTATGTTTTGCCTGGAAGGGTTTTCGTCCACAGCTACATTCTTTAAAGCAAAATGTTTTAATAGGCGATACTGACAACATGACGTCATAATCGAAAGGATCACGAAAGCATTAAGAGTTAGGCGATCGGTCTCCAAGTTTTTTTTTCATAAATATTACAACCAAAAATATTTAAAAGCCTTAAAACTATATGGGTAAGAACTATTGCCGTAACGTTTGAATTCCTAACAACAACCGAGGGTACTTAACTCTTACGAAAATTGATCCTTTAAAGCTTAATAAGTCACGAAGAGTTAACTGAATCGAAAAATGATTTTTGCACATCCCAAACATTTCTGAAAGACCTATCCAACTAATCAGACTATATAGAAAACGAAAAATAAAATAAATATCCGCGAGTTACATGTAGAGGAAGTACCCTAAATAAATAAAAAACATATTTTTATGTTACACCACCACTATGTCGGCGTGATTAAGTTGTATACTTGGGCCAAATTTCAAGCCTCTAGTACCAATAGGTTTTGCGCTAAACCGCAGACGGACAGACAGACAGACAGACAAACAGACGGACATGGTGAAACTATAAGAGTTCCTTGTTTACTACGGAATCCTAAAAGTTATTTCAATGTATGCTTTGTAGCTCCTGAAGTCTCTATCTAGTCGAAGAATCTATTATGCCTCTCTATTGAAAACTACATAGCCGATACATAACCTTCGGACTGAAACACGATAAAACTGAACACTACTAATGCGAAAAACTAGGACTAGGAAAACTAGGTAATGCGATAGCGTAAGGTCTCCCAAGCTCCGTCACTTTAAAAATAATAAAAACTGAACAGTATATAAGTTTTACATGTATTGTCATCAATGATTACTATATCTAAAAATAGTCTGACAAATGAAACTATACTAACACGTCATAATATATCAACAACATTTGATTCAGATTCACGAAAAAACAGCTTAATCTCCCACATTCAGAAGGTGGGCAAGAAAGAAAAGAAAGTCTAAAGCACAAAGACGCCGCAATAACAAATGGGATTCTTCGAACTTCAACCATATAAAAAGTATCAAAGTTTTTCCCGACAGCAAAGCAACCAGGAACACACGATAAAAACAATTCCATTTAGCGCAGTAGAGACATCAACATGAGCCCATCCAGTATTCCTGTACCGCATTCTGAAAACTTATCACTGCACCATTTCAAACGTAGGTAGCCTTTTCAGTACAAATTAACAGTCGACTCGACTATCTAACTAGGGAACGTAAATTAACGTGTCTCGTTCCCTGTTTTCGACTTAGATATTTTGCAGTGGAAAAAATATTGGGTGTACAGTATTCTATATAAATGTAACATTAGTATGCATGGAAGTTTTATGTAGTTGGGCGGCTTGTAGTTCGCAAAGCCACTTACGGTGGTCCCATCAGAACACCAGCGCTGTAGTGCCAACTACAGCAATCAGCTGAGATGGGTATCATTTTTTTGGTCTCACACATACATCATGCCGTTACTTTTGTTAAGTTGTCTCTGTTTTTATTAATATTATGTTTTGACGTGACAACGTCTTAAATTAGGTTGCGGCTCGGAGTCACTCATGAAAAAGTGTAACGCCCGGTAACGTAACGATGAGTCACCGAACGAGAGAGAGGCCTGCCGGACCGGCGAATGCCTTTCTACCGAGAAAAAGACGTTGTCACGTAAAATCTTCGCCCGTAAAACCGACTTTACAGGCAACCAGTTTTTTGTTTTGTTTTTTGTTTTTGTTTTTTTTTATGATCAATGTTTATTCAGTGATGTATTGTGTGTGTCAAAAAATAAACTATTTCTATTGCTATTTTATTTCTATTCTAATCGGGAGTTAACAAATACTGTTTTTAGGGCTCTGCGAATGAAAATAGAAACGTAGTAGCTATTTGAGATGATTTCACATTAAATGTAATGGATAGTGCGTTACAATTAAGAATACGTTGTCTTTATATTGATTGGTATAAATCCTCTATACAACGTGTAACGAAGTGTTACGTAATAAGTGTCCTCGTAACCTGCTCAATTCTTCCTTCAATTCCATGATCTTTAGTAAGTCCGCAACCATCCATCCGTTGAATATTGCCAGGCCAATTGTCTTTGATTGTAGTACCCTAACAACTTCCAATGATTCTTAGCACCCCTCGTTTCGCCATTATCAAGACCGACACCAGCACGGTCAGGAATAGCGGCCACGGTGGATTAAGGGCCGTTTTCTAAGATTGTACTCTATTGATCAGTACCGTAATCGACACGCTTGGCATGCGGGTTGGCGATTTTAACGCGGAACGCTGCTGCTCCTCCCGCGTGCTTATACTGCCATGGTTCGACTGCCATTGTTCGGTTGACTAGCGGAAAAATCCTACTCCACTAGAAGGCGGTGAGTTCATGACATCACTCAGCCTTAAAATTGAATTTAACAAACAATATTGATCCACATTTAGTCATCTAAAGAGCATTGTAAAGTTCTCTCCACAAAAGAGCAAAAAGAAACAGAACCAATTCAATTCAGCACAATAGTCGAGACGTCAACACAACACGCGCTGTGTTCCTGCACCACATTTCAGCTCACTGTAGACTTATCACTGCACCATTCCTAACGTACCTAACCTTTTCAGTACAAATTAACAGTTGACTCCGCTTTCTGTTATCTAACTGGGGAACGTAAATTAACTTGTCTTGTTTCTGAGCTAACAAATAGGTACTTATATTTAGGGATCTGCGTATGAAGATGGAAATGTGGAAGCTATAGAAGTTAATATGTGTTTAATGCAACAGATTACATCTTTGGTTTGAGATTATGTACTATATATATATTGTTATATATTGTTTGTTCCGCCACTGTACATTAATTTAATTTTGAAAAGTTTTAGTACGACTGTATTATCTTATGAATCATCAGTAGCGTATTATACAGACACAACTGCTCATAACATTAATCATCGAAAGAGTCTGTACACAAAAAGCAAAAAGAAACAGAACCAATTCAATTGAGTACAATAGTCTACACGTCAACACAACACATGCTGAGTTTCTGCACCACATTTCAGCTCATTCTAGACTTACTCGTATCACTGCACCATTCCTAACGCAGCTTACCTTTTCAGTACAAATTAACAGTTGACTCCGCTTTCTGCTATCTAACTAGGGAACGTAAATTAACTTGTCTTGTTTCTGGTTTTCAACGAACATATTTTGCAGTTAATGATATTGCGTGTTTTGCTGTAACTTAATCAAGAGTTAACAAATATTTGTTTTTAGGGTGCTGTGTGCAAAAAGTAAGAACCGTCTAAAGTTTGGTAATTCCATGATTTATGATGATGATATCCATTGAATTGAATACACATTTTGTGGATTGCAACTTGCAACAATCTATGACTTTATAAAAGTGATTTAGTTTAACGAAATTGCTTGTTTATAAAAAAAATACAATTTATTATGGTTAGCTATATAAAACATAAGATCAACACAGCTGTGAGTGCATCCGTATTTATAAATAAAATAGAGATACAATAGTCATGTTGCTCTATATCTATGTTAATGATTTTTTAAATGTATTTTTAAGGCAAACATGCATGCTGCTCACATTGATGTTAAGTGATGACTGCAGCCTATAGACATCTACATAGAAACCAGAGGTCAAAATGCAGATGCGTTACCACGCCTGACACCTAAGGTGTTATGTCTCTGCGATAGTTATTACAGGGCCATACATTACCATGTCACCGGAACATGTTAGTGCCGAACACTACCATTTAGCGGCAGATAGGTTCGGTGATTTGGCGATGCCTACGCCCTCGAGCTCCGACACTTAAAACTCTACCACCAGTATTAAGATAGATGGGTAATTATTGCAGCCCGTCAAAATCGGCAGCTAGGAGTAACATTGCTGAATCGGTGCTATTCCCAATGGATACTTAATCATCACATTACATAATATGTCATAATTACTATTAATTATGCATTCGATGCAAATAGCTTGCTTGCATTCATTCTTTTTATTTCATATTATTCGCATTATTTTGTACAAATTAATTCCGGGGCAATTACCATTTTAAACAAAATACTGACCGCAAAGAGCTGTGTTGAAACTCGATAATCCATTGAATCCGCCATTTTGATTATACACAGGTGTTCAATCCCCAATGCGCAGTCCCTGTTCGCACTTGTTCGTTTTTTGTAAGTTCAGTTAGCAGTTTTGGAGGCTCGCCAATCCGCAGTGTAAGTTAACAATCGTAGTCACTTCTATTTAAACGAAATTAGCGAGCCTATAACGTTAACAGTCTGTATTAATTGTGGTAGTGGGTAGAATTTGCTAAGAAAAGTTATGTTATCTAGACAATTTTTTTTTATGTAATGGAAGTGATAAACAGGCATGCAGTTCACATTGATGTTAAGTTTTTACTAACATCAGTGTGTACTAATTTACTTGCCGCTTAATGGTAGCGTTCAGCACTATCGTGTTCGAGTCAGGTGGTAATGTGCGATCCTATAATTTCTGGCGCAGAGGCATAATACCTTAGGCCTCAACATTACAATTTCATTACGCATATACATTGAAATCTCTGGTTTCTTGGGGAGTTGATTACGAAAATGATATCTATTTTCAGATGCAAGATTGATAATATAATTTATCTAGAGTTTATAATCTCATTTAAACCTACTATTTCAGATTTTATATTGTTCGTTTCATATGAATCATATTTATTTATTTCTGCTGATGCTACTGAGAGATCTTCTTTTAGAAGTTTTATTTGGAACAATTATCTATACCATTACTTGAGACTAGTGGAGGCTTGATGTTCATTATCATCATTAAGGATAAACACCGACAGAAATAGTCAGCACTTTGATGAATGAGACCATTTAGTAGGAACTTTATCCTGAGTTTCCTTGTTACCTTAAGCTTAACGTCTTGTTTGAATTGGTTCAGTAGTTTATTGAAATGGTGATTTTTGCCATTTTTTCCTTTAAAAATCTTTTGAATATTTTTTTTCACTCGCATTTAATTTATGTTAAATGCGATATCCACAATTAACATGGACGTAGTGTGAACCCTAGAAAACAACAAGTTACTTTTTCAACCCTATCCATTATTATCTTGCAGGATATTATTGTGTTGAGTTAGGGCGCTTAAAAAAATCAGCCTAGACTACGAAGCGAACTTTATGTTACTTAAAGAAGTAGTAGAAGTAGAAGAGGGCAAACGGGTTATAGTCATAACAACTGGAAATGTTTGTGAAAAAAAAACAAAACTCACCGCTTCAAACAGTAATATCATATTGAATAAAATTTCCATTTCTTTACTCAATATAATTTTATGGGTTTCATAAATAATAAGAAATAACACAAACAATGTTATTTCTTGCCCATAAAAGTAACAATAAAACAGATAAATTTCATATAGTGTACTAACGTAACGCAACGATACATTGAAAGGGTGTAATAAATTTGAGAAGTATATCGGAATTCAATATGCAAATGGGTACGCAAAATCACAAGGGAAAAATGAAGGGAGGCGAAACAAAAAAAATATGATAATCAAATGTACTGGAGTCGACGTTATACGGAAAACCAGAAAATCTTCGGTCAGCTTGGGATATTGAAATTTTAAATGATTGATCTCGAAGTTTCTTTTTCTTCAATGAAGGAAACTCTTTGTAGCATTTATAAAGATTATTGTGTATTTTGTAAAATCATAATATTAATACTTGAAGCAAAATCCAAGGATCCGTTTTAGCGAAAATTGCGCGGACGGAGGAGTATGAAAAGAGAAACTATGCCATACATTTCTGAGCCCAGGTGTTAACACTGTACAAATTATGTCATTTTCAAATGACTTTAAAACAAATAATTTGAAATTCGGGAAATTTTTGAATTAATTGAAGTTAGCAAGTAAAAGTTGGGTTAGATTGCTAATTGTTAACTATATTACAAAATGTAATGTGTAATGGGTTAACCAGTTACGATTTTTTAGCCTAAAAAAGGCTGGACATAAACACTTCCAGGAAAAAGTTAGGTGGTACGAAACTGATAAGATGTTGTCGTAATCGAAAGCTAAACGAAAACATTTAAGTTTTTTTTATGTAATGGAAGTGGCAAACAAGCATGCAGTTCACATGGATGTTAAGTGATGTCTGCCGCCTATAGACACTTACACAAAGACCTAGGTCAAAATGTAGATGCGTTACCACTCCTGAGGCCTAAGGTGTGATGCCTCTGTGCCGGAACACGATACACTACCATTTAGCGGCAAATATATTAGGTAATGCGGTGGTGCTTACGCTCGCGAGCTCCGTCACTGGAGCTCTACCACCACTAAAAGTTAGGCGGTCGGCCCCCAGAGGCCAAAATGCAGATGCGTAGCCACCTCTGAGACTGTAGTTGTTATGTCTCTGTGGTAGTTATTGTTATGCTGAATGCTATTGATATACTCGTACAGCTTCCTATAATCCCCGAAGAGGTAGGCAGTAGTAGTAAATAAATACATTCAAGCATACATGCAAACATCCACGATTCGCCGGTTACGTTTTTGATTCGTGTAAAAGGCGAGCCTGTTGCCATCTCCCAGCACATTACCAAACTAAGAAGTACTAGGAAACCCAGAAAATCGAAAAATCCAAATAGAACCAGAGATAAAGGATATTACACCGTTCTCTCTGATAGCCTCCGACTCGGGAATGGAACCCAGGACTTCATTGGTGGCCTGCTACCATAGCAGCTACTGAGCTACGTTTCCAATATTTTCGGAATTATTTTTATTACGAATACGTAGAGATTTCCGTAATTCTTTACGTATTCGTAAAACATATATTATTAAGTAGTGGGACACGAAAAACAATATGTACCTACAATATAGAACAAAACAACACGAATAGAACTATTCTTCCGTGTATCGGTTTACATTTGTGTGGAAGCATCATTAAGATAGGGGCGAATAACTGACGATGGCAGTTAGTACAGACGGCAGCTCTAAGATGCTGCTTTTTGATGTTGAACAGAATATTATACAATCTGTATAAAAATTCGATAGAGTCGATTTCGAAGGAGCGCGTTGTTCGCAAATAAAAAATATTATTATTATATTAAACGATAAACTCCATTGGTGGCACTGAGAAACTGCTGCAAAATGCAAATAATTCAAAAGCACTTACCCTCCGAGCAGTAGTGACTTGCTATTACTAGATTGCTCAGACAGTGATTTTTTTATTTATAAAAATATATATCCTGGTCTTCTTACAACATATAGTATGGATTGAATTTATTCCTTAATATTTTACAAAAGCTTCCACAATTGGCAGATACAAGACAGGTAAAAAACGTTACTCTTGTCTTATGGATATATGTGAACTCTCAATTATTCCTCACGGAGAGTAATATTTTAACAATTTGGAAATAGTGTAACTGTAAATAACAATATAAAGCCTACATGTCTTTATCTGGGTGTAGCAAGACATTCACGTTGAAGAATTTTTAATGGATTAGTTTTGTGTGATATTATTTATTGACTGTGGAAAATATCAGAAAATATTTAAATATTCTTCACAATTATAGTAATTCTAACGGAATAGCGGAAGGAATGGCATAAAATGTTAACAAAAAAAAATTAGTAGTGATTTTTTATATGTAGTGGTTCACGAGGCTATTGAGATTAAAAAACATCCAAAGGAGATTGGCGAAATTGGGCCCACGAACATACCGCGGACAGGAATGAAAGCTATATTAAAATAAATATCTTTTTTTTTCATTAAACATATGATTGCGGGAGATCCGAAACCGATGGGTTATGAAAGATAACAAAAAAAAGAAGTTCAACGATAAAAAATGTCCTACCGTCATATTTGATAGGGATGCCAGTTATTGACAAAAAAAATTTACTTATAAATCGATTTGAATCGGAAATTCTCTGGAATCAATTCAGAGCAATACTTGAAATCTTTGAAAAATCCTGCCTGTTGGACCTTTAATCGTAAATACACATAACATAGTTCTGACGTTAAATAGTTTAGTTTAAAACATTTTTAGTAACTTCATGTCCATTTTTCAAGGAAATAAGTTTTACTGGAATCGATAAAAACGAACTTTACCTATAAACCATAAACACTTATTCGACTAAATTGATTTGAAATTGGTATCCCTAGTTTTTGACAGCTATGATTTTTGTTTTTGTCATTCATTCTGCACTTGTGCTCCGTAAATACTGATAGCATTTTTGTTACTTTTTAGTGTTTTTGTGTTATATCTACGACCTGGCTTTTGTTTAAAGAAAAAGTGGGACCACGCTAATAGGGATTACAGTTCAAATAAGTATTCTCACTGTTCAAGCTTCTTGGAACATACATAGGTATTGTACCTACATGAGTATTATACCTATTACATACTTAACAACATAACCTCAAATATCTTTGGATTCCCGTCGATTATGGTTTCTTCTATTTATTCTTTGTAAATGGCATACTTTTAAGAGTATTTTAACAATATTACCATTCTGGTCCGCCACCCTTTCTACTGGGCCGGACCTAGTATGGGCATTCGCCGTCTCCTTTCAATAGAGAAGATGGTTGGCGATTGTCACCAACATGGGATCCAATACTCAGTAGAATAAAAGCCCAACCGCAACAGTCTGTTAGACCTCAGGATACAATTACTAACTTTTGCGAAATAGATGGAGGTAGCTGCACATAATAACTTTTCAAACTGCTGTCAGACAAATGAGACGAAAAACAAAACGACAAAACAGACGAAGCTGAAAAGCGACTGAAACGTCGGGTTCGATTTTAAATAATAATTTTAGTTTAATAAACGCGAGATAAATCCAAAAACTAGTTTTATTTCAATGAGTGCAGCTCGCGAATACCTAAGAACATACTATGTAGTGATTACATTAATTTAGTAAAAACATTGTACATTTGCAGTGATTAAATCTTGCAGCATATTAGCCACCGAATCTCCAATACTAATGGGATAGGAGGTTAGTCCCTTGTAATTTCCCTGCTAATGTTTATGTACCAAAGCCGGGGTCACCTTTCAATACCAACAATGGAATTTCTGTTCAGAGCGACCGAGTGCTAAATTGATAGTCAGACTATTGTTTTTATTAATTTATATAAACTTTCACGAGAAATTAGTTACATGAGGCGCTAATGCTGATTAACATTCTCTGCTAGTCAATCTTTGATTGTGTTGTATAGAAAAAAATAAATAAAATGATGCAGAAAGAATCTCTGTTAACATTGACAATTCCACATTTTGGTTATTATGATGTATACGAATTTTTGTTCGTAAATTATTAAAGTTCATGAGGTTATTAAGCGTTGTTCGTAGCAAAGACCTACACTTATCTATACTTAATATAATATTATAAAGCTGAAGGGTTTGTTTGTTTGTTTGCTTGAACGCGCTAATCTCAGGAACTACAGGTCCGATTTGAAAAAATATTTCCGTGTTAGATAGCCCATTTATCGAGGAAGGCTCCTATTCATCTTAGCGTGATGTTATGTAGGCTTTAACATCACGCTAAGATGAATAGGAGAGGGTAGGTAACATTGCAACCACGCGAAGACGGGGCGGGCCGCTAGTATAAAATAAAATTAAAACTGGACATATTTTAAAAACCTTCGATATTTTAAAAACCTTACAAAGGTTCGAAGTTCACAGATTCCGAAAAATCTAATAATTTCGGGTTTCTTTTAGTCGCTAGAATTCCAAAGCCATTGAAAATAATCTAAAAAGCTTCTTATCAATCAAAACTCGCCTAAAAGCCTGCGACCATTTTTGGTAACTTACCAGGAAATTCAATAACCCATTCCTCATTTTATAATACAAGTAATGGCGTTTCAATTTAAAAGGGCCTCATTTATTAGGGCAGGTGAGCCCTGCTTAAGTGGATACTGGTCCACAAAGTGCCGAGCGGTGATTGATGGCCAAGTCACACGGCACCCAACCGCGGCGGTGACCAATTTTTTGCGTAGAATTTTCCTGGTTAATTAATAAATATATCCGTACCTAGTTTACTACTATTCATTCATATGCCTAAGGTGGTTGTGAGTCAAAATAGATACAATATTAAAGTTGCTATAACAATACGAATTTAAGTTAAACGTTAGACAACTTTCTCTAACCACTTTAGGTTTTATTAAGGGTGCTTTTCCACCAGAGATGTGCTAAGTATGCTACGTTCCTATGGATGTATTTGTTATCCACCAAGCCACCAACCATATTCATTGGAGCACATAGATTAGCACTGGTGGAAACGGATTCAACTAAGATATGTTTTTTTTTATATGGAAGGATGTGTGCTATCGATGCGTGCTATGGATGCGTGCTATGGGCATAGAGCAACACGGGCCACTAGCCGCGGCGGACTGGAGGGGAGTAGCCATAGCGTTTATTACCGATGCAAAACAGTCTGTAATTTTTTGCGGGGGGAAATGCGTGCGACACACACGCACACTACAAAAATCATCTATTACTACGAAACTCACACCTTGACTTTAACAAAATACAGAAACAATTTCACGCACACATTTAAACAACTAGGCGACAGGTATAGGCCCATTTGGGCTTGTACCTTGACAGAGGGGAAAGCCTGCATATGGCTACTCCCCTCCGGTGTTGCTCTATGGCTATGGGCCGTCGCGAGTGGTGGAGCCATGTGCAGAGCAGAGTACCTACAGTATGCCCCACTATCGATGCATCGCATAGCTCGAGCTGCGCATCTTCTTCGTGCAGCTACATGGCTTAGTGCCAGCTTAAACGGTCACATATTTTTGTAGCGTAGATTTCACATGTGTGATGTGCCATGCAGCATAGCTGCATAGCACATCTCTGGCAGAAAGGCATTTGTTTAAGCCAAGCGTTCCCGGCCCCCTTTGTCAAATAAACGGTGGCATTTGAACGGGGGAAGAATAATAGTAGGTACAATGAATTTAAAGAAAAGCTAACGGCTAAGTATACTCAATAACTTGACGATTAATAGCCGTTCAACGTATAAAATGTACTTGATAAAACGGAAGCCTACATTGCGCGTGTCCGTGAAGCACTTGGCTGTTTTTCACTATAGAAATGTATCAAACTAAACCGTCACTAGAAACATATTGTTTGAAACATTTAATTCGTTCGAATATCCTCGCCGCCGACTATATTGATACTCCATCAATATCAAAACATGACACTTTATCACGGTGATAGTTATTGATACTCAAATACTTTATTTTTTAGTTGCGTAGGTTTTATTTTGATTGCTTGATTATAGAGACTGACTGAAACAGATTCCATTCAAATATTTCATTGATTTAAATGTTTTTAAGATATAAAAGT
This sequence comes from Macrosoma leucophasiata, assembly GCA_036365455.1. Classification (NCBI taxonomy): domain Eukaryota; kingdom Metazoa; phylum Arthropoda; class Insecta; order Lepidoptera; family Hedylidae; genus Macrosoma; species Macrosoma leucophasiata. Next base: position 15,733,597 of record JAWQUS010000024.1, read on the forward strand.
AACAATAAAACAACTTTATCTAATCTCAATCTACTGGTGGTAGAGCTCCAGTGACGGAGCTCGCGGGTGTAGGCATTACCGCATTACCTGATACACTTGCCGCTAAATGGTCGTGTTCAGCACTATCGTGTTCCGGTCATGTGGCCCTGTAATGTCCGGCACAGAGGCATAACACCTTAAGCCTCAGGTGTGGTAACGCATCTGCATTTTGACATGCAATCATGCATTCAAGCATACATTCAAACACCCACCATTCGCCGGTTAAATTTTGGCCCATAACAGGTGGTGAGCCTATTGACATCTCCGGGCATATTACCAAACTTCGAAGTACTGGAAAACCTCCAGAAAATGGAAAAATCTCAATAGAACCAGTGATAAAGGATTTGCACCGTAATCTCTAATACGAATCCCGGGAATCGAACCTAGGACCCCAGGGTAGTAGTAAAAGCCAGTTAATTGTTCTTACATTAAATTTTACTAGAATTCGAGAGTGCTATTAAAATACTTTCCTTTGGTGATAACTCGATTGATATCGCGTTAGTTTACGTTACAAAGAATTCAGAGGTTGGTGACGAGTTTCAAATGAAATATCGTTTTGGAGTTATAAAATAACAAAGGTCGTTTTGTAAAGTCTCAAAATTCTCGGACTAACGATACTCATATTTCTCAAAGAAATATTTGAATAAAAATAATGTATATGTTCCTTTGGTGGTACAGCTCCAGTGATGGAGCTCGCGGGCGTAGGCACCGACGCATTACCTAATAGTTCATATCTAAAGTGTTCAGCACTTTCATGTTGCGGTCAGGTGGCAATGTAATTTTCGGCACAGAGGCATAACGCCTTAGGCCTCAGGAATGGTAACGCATCTGCATTTTGACCTCTGGTCTTTGTATAAGTGTCTATAGGCTGCAGTCATCACTTAACATCAATGTGAACTGCATGCTTATTTGCCACTTTCATAAATTAAAAAAAAAAATAATCTAAAAAAATATATTGCAGTTTTATTTACACTGCGAGAATAAATATTGAGAACAGACCTCATAAAATTACCCTCAAAACCACTTATTAAAACATGAGAACGAAACTTGGAAAAGCCCGTTAAGGGTATTACAATCATAGACGATTTGAAAGCAGCAAATTGTCGAACCCTTCCGCCTCTGACCATTTCAAGAACAATCGGGCCTTATTAGCTAAAAGGCCTTCTAATGAAAAACATGAATCCTTTTCTTATTATTTCCGAGAAATATTTTACGGGCCGTTTTTCTTATTTGGGATTCTGATCTCTTTTGTCGAAATGAATTGATTTGAGTTGTGGACGCTTTTGAAGTTGGGAAAATAATACGATGGTATTGCGGTTACATATTTTTTTAGCTCGAATTTATGTGGTGGACATGTTATTTGAGAAGTGTTTATCCTTTATCAAAACATGAAAAAAGTAACTTCACGCCTGTGATTTCCCTAGGGGTAGACAGAGGTAAATGCATGCATTCATTCATACATGCGCCCACGATTCGCCGGTTACGTTTTTGGCTCATGTAACTGGTGGTGAGCCTGTTGCCATCACAGGGCACATTACACACTAAGGTCCCAGAGGTACACAGGGTAACACATCTACATTTTAACCTCTGGCCTTTGTGTAAATGTCTATAGGCTGCAGTCACCACTTAAGATCAATGTGAACAGCATGCTTGTTTGGCACCCACATCATATAAAAAAACGCGAAATTGGGACATACGTCCATTTTTTCTCAAGTCAGAAAGACTTGTATGTCAGCGCCATCTATGCGCCGGCGGGACGATAGAGGGGCGCCCCCGCCCCGGCACTTTTTCCCACAATGCAATGGCGGATCGCGGACGCGTCAGTGTCAATTTTTTGTATTTTATGTAATTTGCCATTATAGACACCTTTAAAGGCAAAAATTAGTTTTCTTTTGTTTTATCACAAACAAAGTGGCGACCGTGACAGGGCACGAACCTGCAATCTTCGGATGAAAACTGTAAGTAGGTAAATCTTACTTTGTGCACAATGTAAATGTATCTATTTACTGTGCTTTGTGCGAATAAAACGTGACGTGCATAACACATAGAGCAACGCGGCCCACCGGTCGCGGCCGACCGGAGGGGAGTAGCCATAGGGTGTATTACCGATGCAAAATAGTTTGTCATTTTTTGCACACTTAAACATCTAGGCGACAGGTATAGGCCCATTTGGGCTTGTACTTTGACAGAGGGGAAAACCTGAATAAGGCTACCCTCCGGTGTTGCTCTATGGCATAATATAACAGACAGAGTTTTGTACACTTTTTTGTCAACCGAAGCTAAATGACGAATTATTTGTTTTTGTTTTTTCATAATCGCCATTTCTTTCTCCACCTGCAATGGATACTGTCTTGTTTGAAACTTTGCTGATAACTACATAGGTACTAGATTTATATTTTTTTACAATAAAATTAAATTCAGCTCTAACTAACGCAGCGTTCTATTAACTATGCTGCTCTCGTATCTTTGTCAAAGCAGATACCTAGCATAGTTTTCATTTAAGATAAGTTCAACTTCACAGAATGTTGGCTACACTCTGTGACATACCTATAGCTTTGTGAGTCATAGAATGCATTATACCAAATCAAGGCGAATTAAATCAAAGTTTTCTAATAAATTAAACTGGATGGTGGTCGCTTTAATCGCAACTAAAACATTTGGTGAAACAGAATCTGTATATAAGATTTTTTAAATCAAAAACAAAACAAAAAGATTTTTTTAAATTACTGGTGGTAGAGCTCCAGTGACGAAGCTCGCGGGCGTAGACACCACCGCATTACCTAATATACTTGCCGCTAAATGGTAGTGTTCAGCTCAAAAATGTTCTTTGAAAACCAAAAGGAATTGATGATGCAACATGAGATGTAGTAGCGGCAAAGAAATTGCTTCTGACAGTTATAAATTAAGGAAAACTTAGCTATCTACGCAAATGTACAATGTTTCCCTATGCTTCCCAGTAGACACAGTTGCATTTGCACTACAGCTGACTGCTGCAATATTAACTGTAGATATCCCGTGATAGTTGACGCAGATAAATCGACGTGTCTTTTACTGTACTCACGATTCCCGTGAGCTCAAATGTCTTAACAAGTTAAGAGTTTGAGAAGTGTAACATTGTACGATAAGTCTTTTTTATGGGATGGTGATGGCAAACAAGCATGCAGTTTACATGGATGTTAAGTGACGACTGCAGCCTGTAGACATCTACACAATAACTAGAGGTATAAGTGCAGATGCGTTGCCAACCCTGAGGACTAAGATCTTTTGCCTCTGTGTTAGTTATTACGGGGCCATACATTGCCATCTAACCGGCATACGATAGCGGTGAACACTACCATTTGGCTGCAGATTAGGTAATGCAATGGTGCCTATGCCCTACCACCAGTAATCCTGGTGGGAGCTCGCGGGCGTAGGCACCACCGCATTACCTAATATACTTGCCGCTAAATGGTACTGTTCAACACTATCGTGTTCCGGTCAGGTGGTAATGTACGGCCCTGTAATTTCCGGCACAGAGACATAAGACCTTAGGCCTCAGGAGTGGTAACGCATCTGCATTTTGACCTTGGTCTTTGTGTGGGTGTCTATAGGCTGCAGTCATCACTTAACATCAATGTGAACTGCAAGCTTGTTTACCACTTCCGTTACATTAAAAAAAAAAAAAAGTATTATAATTGATAATGACTGATGTCAATATTCCGAAAATACTGAACTAGATAGCAGTCAACAAAACCCAGGAGTCACTAGTAACATTTGCTCTGTTACCAAAAGCGTCTTTAAAGTTTTCTTTGAAAACCAAAGGGAATCGAAGAATTGCCATGAAAATTAGTAGCAGTGGCAAAAAAGAAATTTAGCTAAAAATTGCGCCGGACTGATCATATAGTCAAGGTGGTTTTTGTCAGCCGAGCCCCAGCTTACTCGGGCCTCCCACAGATCTGGCTTACTGAGCTTGCCTGAAACATCTATCTTAGGCCCCAAGCCTACTACCCAGTTTTAAGTCCCGGGCTTGTACGGGAGTCACTAAGCCATTCTGGCACTTTCTGCTAAATTTGACCCTGCCTAAAGAGGCGCATTCTCGCATCTCTGCAGAGCTTGCATACTTCAAGAGTCACTTTAAATTACTCTTCAAATTTCTTTCATAAACCAAATACCACTTTAATGTTCAACTTCGAGATCAAAACACAGAACCTAAGTAGCGGTCTATTACAAACTTAGGTTCCAAGGCAGTTACCAAATCGAAAGACTACCATCCTTAGCATTGTATAGACTAGTGTTTCTTCTTTTTGTTTCATAAATACATTTTCATTTGTACCTAAAAGTAACTGCTGTAACATCAACACGCCCTGAGAGGTAGACACCCTGAGAGTTGACGCAGATAAATCACCGTGTCTTTTGCTTCTTCGTTGCTGACAATTCCCGCGAGCTCAAATGTCTTAACGAGTTAAGACTTTGTGAAGTGTTACGATTAGACATTGAATGCCGAAGATAACGAAAAGTTTTGTTTGTGAAAATGTTGCATTAAGGGGTTAAGTAGCATGAATGACCTTGGCGAAACGGAGCTCATCAAATATTTGTCAAAATTTGAGCGATCTAGCGGATACTCGCTGTACTTCGTCGAAACCATCAAAGATTAAGTAATTGTAGAGGAGACAAGCATTGTTGTGCTTATTAATGTTGCATCACAGTGATTATACTACTAGAACAATTTGAATACCAGTTTCGCTATTGGTACGGGTAGCGAGCGAAACTTGCTTGATTTTTGCTCGTTAGTTATGACTGCATTGCGAGCGGTCTAATCTTGGATAATTTAAAAACTTAATATTTTATATACATAAAATGGCGGGCTGTTGTGCTATGTATGACTGTATGGTGATAAAACTTTAATGAACGAGCTCGAAGGCTTGATCACCTCCATATCACTTACTTAATCTACCAGTAAATGATAACATCCATGTTCACCGTTATCATGTTCTGGTAAAGTGGTAGTATACACTAGTATACAGTGTTCAGTTGCCAAGCTCCAGGGCGAGCGAGCACCACTGCATTTCCCAATTCACCTTTCACTAAATGTAAATTGGGAAATGCAGTGTACTGTAAGCGATATAGTATGCAAGCAAAAGTATCAATGTCGGGGTTCCTTGAGGTGATAATTACGAAAATAGTATCTTCTTTAAAAATATCTTCTTAAAATCGAAGACGGCGGAGATTATTATTTTTGGGAAATATGATAAGTAATACGGTTTCTTGATTTTTTCTAATTCAAGATGGCGGGCAGAATATTTATTTTTTCTATGGGTCTTTATTTTATAGTTTCTTGGAGTTCTGATTACGAAAATGGCATTTTTTGCAGATCCAAAATTGAACTGACTGCTGACTGATTTTTTTTTCTCAAAATATGATATGGCTATCAATTTCTAGGTTTCTTGAGGTGCTGATTACGAAAATGGCATCATTTTTCATATCCCAGATGTCGGACATAATTATCTTTAAAATTTTGCTATGGGTGTTAGTTTCGAGGTTTCTTGGGGTGCTGATTACGAAAACAGCATTATTTTTCAGATCCAAGATGGCGGACATAAATATTTCTCCAAATTTTGATTTGGGTGTTAATTTCGAGGTTTCCTGTGGTGATGATTACAAAAATGGCATCCATTTGCAAATCCAAGATGGCGGACATCATTATTTTTCCAAATTGTGATATGGGTGTCAATTTCGAGGTTTCTTGGTGTGCTGATTAATAAAATGATCTGAAAAATACGTCATTTTCGTAATTAGCACCCCAAGAAACCTAGAAATTGATACCTATGTCATATTTTGAAAAGAACATGTGACCGAGATATGGAATTGAAAAAAAAAAGTCATTTTCATAATCATCACTCCAAGAAACCTCAAAATTGACACCCATATCACAATTTGGAAAATAATTATGTTCGCCATCTTGAATCTGAAAAATGATGTCAGTTTCATAATGAGCACTCCAAGAAACCTAGAAATTGATACCCTTATCATATTTCGAAATGAAAAATCTGTCCACCATCTTGTATCTGAAAACAGGTGTCATGTTCGAAATCAGCATTCCAAGAAATCATGTTTCAACAACTATTTTTATTTCTCTATTTTCTTAGTTTTATTTCGACTAATTCTTATTTTACTTTGGTCTAGCAGAACTTGTTTCGCCGAACAATACCGCTTACCGATACAATACTTCTGTACCAACTCCCGCATCCCGCTCCTCAAGTCGGTAGCGAATATTTTCAAGGCTAATATACTTATCTTTTACTAGCTAGTTCGTCATACACTAGCTTTTATTAGCTAGTTCGTCTGCGTGGACTTCAGGTTCTCTTGAAACACCTTTAGTTTTATTCATTAGTTCGATCGTTAGACTGGTGAGATTTTTTTTTCTCATCGTTCTACCGTCAGCAAAAAAATCCTCCTCCGCCTCTGAACACATATGTAAACTATATATACCTGTGAACAAAATTTCATCGAAATCCGTTCAGCCGCTATAGCATGACTGACCAACAACAAACAAACATCCATACTTTCACATTTATAATAGTAAGATTGAAAAATATCTGTATATAACAACTTAATTATATCTTACACAAAAAATAGGTACCTACTTACTTACTCATATATAAATTACACGTAGGTGTAGCAGGTTTAATGAGTAATCAACTATATATTTGAACTCCTTCAGTTAATTTGTGTTTCTTTTTCTACGTCAATGATCCGTGTTGCAATGTCAATATTGTCAATGTATTTATATTCTTTGACAACAACATAAAATCAACTCGCACAAAAACACTTTTTTTTTTTCCGTGGGTAGGCGCGAAACAAATCTGACACGTTCTTATGAGCTCTTTTTAATAAATAAAATTAAATATAAATACATAATAAATAATCTTGATTTCTTAAGCTAATTAATATTTACATGTGATACAAACCTGAAGTGCTCTTAATTTCCTTTTAAATTCCTCAACCACACTGCACCAACACTCATAATATGGAGTCTGTTAAGGAGTCACTTATATCTATGGCTGAACTGTTCAACGCACGGATGGACGAATTCCAGCAGGATCTGCGTAAGACCTCCCCTTCTTCTGCAACTTCCACTACACTAGCGACTGATTTTAACAACTTTCGCAAATTCATTCTGGCCGCTATGAACACCCTACAGCGGCAGGTTGAGTTTCTGGGCAGGGAGCTCGATAGGATGGAGATGAGCAGGCGACGAAAAATGCTCCTCCTCCATGGTGTGCCTGAAGAGAAGAACGAGAACACGTCGAATGCTGTGGCTTCAATTGTTGCCGAGAGACTAAAGGTGTCCGACTTCGCAGCTTCCAGATGTCACCGGTTGGGGCGGCCTCTGGAGGGCAAACCAAGACCCATCGTAGTCAAGTTCACTGATACATCCACTCGTGATGCGGTTTGGTTCGCGAAGACGAAGTTAAAAGGCACGGGTGTCACACTCTCGGAGTACTTGACTAAAACGAGGCATGACGTTTTTCTTGAAGCCAGGAGACGTTTCGGCATTACGAAGTGTTGGACACGGGATGGCTGGATCTGTCTGGTTGCGCCGGATGGAAGTCGTCATCGTGTGGAACGTATGGCGGACTTGTCTACTGTCGCGGCTAGTAAGATCACCGAAGTAGTCAAGACTGGGTCTGCCTCGGCAGCCTCGGTCAAACAGTCTTCAGCTCCGTCAGATAAGGTAGCCGTTGAGAGATCGAAGAGGAACATCTCTAAGCAAAAGTAAACTAATAAATTGTTTAGGTACTAAGTGTTTGTATTGTTACATTTTCCACAGTTACCTCCGTCGGTAATCACTTTAGTTAATTTTTTATTTTTCCACCTCACTTGTATACTTTTGTTTATTTTTTTTCTCTTTCTTTCTTTCTTTTGATTAATGGCAACTACCAACTTTTAAGGGTAATTCTGCCAAAGTCCGGTGATTTTTTTTTTTCTCATTACTCACTTAAACGCTCAACATGAATCTTGAACAATACCAGCCGTCAAATGTCATGTGTCATGCATGTCATGTCATCTGTCACTTTTTCTTTTTTAAATTTGTTTTAACCATAGACAATTGATTCGTATTTTTTTTTTTATGTGTTTAGTAGTGTGTTGAAATTGTTATGCCAATTTTTTTTTCCGTTGTATGATATATATTACATAACGAGAGCCGTTAGGTTATTAGCTTATTTTTGTAACTTTTTTTTTATTTTATTTGTAGAATTTTTAATTTGTAACTTTTATACTTAAGTGTTAGGTTAAGTTAGTACTAGGAATGTCAACTGATGATGACAGTAATCATTTCCTTTCCCTATCTTCGTCAGGATTAAGTAGCAACGATAGTTTTCAAAGTCTCCCATCGTTACGTGAAAATCTTGATTCGACCTTCTCAGATGTTCTGAAAAACTTTAACATTGTACACATAAATGCTCAAAGCATTCCGGCACACTTTTCAGATTTGTTAGCAACTTTTTCTGACACCAATATCCACGCCATATTAATTTCGGAGTCATGGCTTAAACCTTCCCTTCCCTCAACTTACTACTCGGTGCCGGGTTTTAATTTAATCCGAAATGACCGGTGCAACCGTGGTGGTGGGGGCGTAGCTATATATCTCCGTTCCTATATATCATTTTCAATTGTTGACGTTTCCACCCAATCACAAGAGGGTTGTGCCGAATATTTGTTTGTTGAGGTAAATTTTTCGCTTACTAAACTTCTTTTGGGTGTATTCTATAGCCCATCAATTACAGTGGACTATTTTCTGTCCCTTGAAAAGCTGATAGAAGATTTAATTCCTCTATATAGTCATACTGTAATATTGGGCGACTTCAATACTTGCCTCATTAAAAGTAACGCAAGATCGTCTAAGCTTCAATCTATTATTAATTCTTCTAATATGCATATTCTTCCCCTATCTCCTACTCATAATTTTCCAAATTGTACTCCTTCGCTTTTAGATTTGATATTCGTTTCCTCTTTAGAACATGTTGATAAACATGGTCAGCTTTCCGCTGACGCCTTCTCCTATCATGACCTTATCTATGTCTCCTACAAAATTCGTCCTCCCAAACTAAAATCCAAAATTCTTCTGCAGCGCAATTTTAGTAATATGAACACAGACAAATTAATTGAAGACGCAGTTAAAATTGATTGGACTGCTGTAACTAGCGCAGGTCATATTGATAATCAAATTTCATTGTTCAACTCCTTACTGATTGGTCTTTATGATGTGCATGCCCCTGTAAAACCTATACGTGTAAAGCATCTTCCTGCACCGTGGATCGATGATAATCTAAAAAAACTGATGAAAAAGAAGGTTAACGCTAAGGCAAGATTTAAATCTGTACCAACTGAAATAAATAAAATTAAATATTTGTCTACTAGGAATCGCTGTAATAGAGTATGTAGAGATTCACAACGACGCCATATTCATAGTTCTGTGGAAAACGAAGACCCAGCAAAAGTCTGGCAATTTTTAAAAACACTGGGAGTGGGGAAATCTCGCTCCGACTCTCTTCCTAATGATTTAGACATTGACTTGCTTAATCAGCATTTCTCATCTTCCACGTCAATTGATGATGTAATTAAAACAAATACCTTGTCCACTCTCACACAAATGCCCACTCCCAGTCATTCTGAATTCATGTTTAGTCCATTTGTAGAACGTGATGTTAGGAAGAGCGTATTGTCTATCAATTCGAATGCTGTCGGATGCGACATCATTAGTCGTAAGATGATCATTCCTCTATTAGATATCCTTACTCCTGTGATTACTTCCATTCTCAATTCCTCTATTTCCTCTGGTGTGTTTCCTACTCTGTGGAAAGATGCAAATATAATTCCCATTCCAAAAAAATCTAATCCCGCTACCTTTTCCAATTATAGGCCTATCTCTATCCTGTCATTCTTGTCTAAAATCCTTGAACGCCTTGTTCACCAGCAGTTAAGTTCCTTCCTTTCCACACATAGTCTTCTCAATCCTATGCAATCCGGTTTCCGTCCTGGTCATAGTACAACTACTGCTTTAGTGAAAATTTCCGATGACATTCGATTTGGTATGGACAGTCAACAGTTAACAGTATTAACATTGTTAGACTTTAGTAATGCTTTTAATGCTGTTGACTTTGAAATTTTACTTGCGACTTTGCGCTCTCTTAACATATCTCCGTGTGCAATTGACTGGTTTCGTAATTACTTGTATGGCCGCCGGCATCGCATACAGGCTCAAGAACATTTCTCGACCTGGTGTGCTAGTCCTGCTGGTGTGCCACAAGGTGGCGTGTTGTCTCCTCTGTTATTTTCTATTTTCATTAATTCTGTTTGCTTCCATATATCTTCTCTCTATCATCTCTATGCAGACGATCTCCAAATTTATACTAGGTCTTCTTTAAAGGAACTACCTAATGCTATCTATGAAATTAACGACGACCTTAATCGCATATCATCATGGAGCAAATCTTTTGGCCTTACAGTGAATCCCGAGAAAACTCAACTTATTATCATTGGTAGCTCTAGGCTGGTGAGTAAAATCGACTGGGATAAGTTACCTCGGGTACTGTTCGATGGCATACATATACCGTTTCTTGAGAAGGTTAAGAACCTGGGAGTAACGTTTGATCAACATCTCTCTTGGGCTCCTCAGCTTTGTGATGTTAGCAGGAAGGTGTTTGCCACTGTAGGTTCTCTGCGTAGATTACGTAACTTTTTACCGATTCCTACTAAAATTGCGCTTGCACAATCCTTACTTTTTCCGACACTTGATTATGCTGACGTCTGCTATCTCAATTTGACCCAAGAGCAACTACATAAACTTGAGCGCCTTCAAAATGTTTTCATAAGATTCATATTTGGTCTTCGCAAATATGATCATGTGTCCGAATATCGCAATAAGCTCAAGTGGCTCTCCATTCAACATCGCCGGAATGTACGTATACTTTCTCTTTTATACTGCGTGCTATTTAATCCTAACAGTCCCAAATATTTAAAAGATTGTTTTGTTTTTTCCTCTCTCTCTCATTCCCGTTCCCTTCGATCCTCAATGGTTTTGCGTTTGAGCACTCCCGTTCACTCCAGTCAGTTCTACACCAAATCCTTCTCAGTTGAATCTGTACGCTTATGGAACGCATTGCCCTCTGCAATTAGACAAGCTCAGACTATATTTAAACATCAGGTTAAGTCTTTCTATTTATGTTCTCTACCTTAGTATTGTGTATTGTATCCTTCTTGCTTTGTCGTTTTTCATGTCTGTCCTAGGACTAATAGTTTTAAGTTAATAACGCACACCCTACCTGTTTTTATGTTAAATATGTCCTGTTATCTTTTGGGTTGCCTGGAAGAAATCGCTCTTTTAGCGACAAGGCCGCCCATTGTAACATATGTGTTTGATATGTATTTTTTTTTTTTTGAATTTTTTTTTGGTGTGCAATAAAGTGTATTTATTATTATTATTATAAAAACATAGGAGATGGCCACTATTTAGTAAAATATTAAGTCCGTAAACACTCGTGTTGTATAATAATACATATTTTTTGTTAGGTTTTACTCATAACATTGCAGAAACATCCCAAAATACGCAAGTTTATATTCCGGCAGCACGCTGTACGTCCTCCCGTCACAAGGGGCCGTAGCCGACTAGCCAACAGATGTTGACTGGAGATTACAGTATGGCGGGACGAAAAATCTCGCACTCATGCACGGAAATTTCGACATTTTATTAATTTTCAATAATAAAAAACACAAAAAAAAAAAAAACTCTTAAGTCAAACTGTAAGTAATTTAAAGACCTTTCTTTCTTTTGCAATAAAAACGAAGCAAAAAGACTGGGCCGTTTTGGAGAACATTTGCATTTTATAACCAAAATGGGTGCATTTTGAAACGGTCTTTTCTAAAAGGGAGTTAGCAAATATAACATTCTGTTCAAGTCAAAATATTAATTGAATCCTTGCCTGTCGTCGTGTATTTTTATATTGCGGATTCAATTAACAGTTTTTTCTAGAATTTGACTTAAATCATGTACGAATTTAGGCATTTCATCTATCTTAAGGCCTTAAGTGAATTTAGTAGATATAACTTTTGACAGTATTCACTGCTGTTGTGTATCGATTGGATAGTCATTTTCATCTAAAGCGATTATCACTGCCCCGCATCACGCTGCATGTTACGTGTCGACGCACCAACGCGCGTATTTGCGAGAGTGCAGATCTCCATCATCACGTGCGTAGGTGTGATCGACATGAACGCGCGTGGATTGGTCTGTGTGTTGGACTGTGCCTGTTTTCTGTACAAACTGTAAACTAACAAGCAACGTTCGAACACGCATTCACACGCAACACTCCGAGGTCCATGACAGTGTGTGAATCGCCTAATAAAGAGATAAATTATGACTAACCTAACCTAACCTAACGTCAATAGTGGCGATGTATCGACAAAGAATGTCTAGTTATCGAGATATATTTATGTTCCTCAATGCTTCTTTACCCCACACAATATGTTGGTATTTTTGGCTACAAAATAAGAATCGTTTGCCTATTATAACGACATCATGGTAGCGCATAACACTATTATTTACAGAGAAATCATTTTTTTTTCACCAAAGATATGCAAATGCGTTCCAATATAGCCCAAAAATTTCCACTGGAATTATGCGAATATTAAATCATTATATAATTATGGTGTTTCCGAATCAGTGAACCTGAATCGAGTATAATATTCATCATTAATAATTTAAATTAATTTCATGTAATTCATGCTCATTGAACAATGATACTAGTAACGATACTACCGCAATTCCGTTCGTTTAATATAGACTAATATTAAAGACAACCTCAGTATTCTAGTGGTAGTACGCCACTATTGTATCGCTAAGGTCCCGTGTTAGACCCCATGTCGGGCGCTATTAGGCATAAAGATGCGTTATCCATTATCTTCAATGTTTACACTATCTGGAAGTTTTCCAGTGCCAACCTCGGGGTTTGATCATGTACCCGTAGATGCCAATAGACTCGCCACCTGTGCTGTAGTCCTTCTTCTATGTATTTTCACGCCAGGTCCCTTACGGGGCAGGCAGAGAGTGTGGAGCGCCAGATATCCCTGTCCTGGCATAACTTCCGTGCTTCTTCTACATTCATCATTCTCTTCATACATACACGCCGATTCCTAAGACTCTTTCCTTTGTACTTACCTTCAGACAATACTCGACCTATTTGGTCATGGTATGTCAATCTCGGTCTACCTGGGCCTATGCAGCCACCCACATTCTCATCCACATTTTCACGGGGTAGGTGTAGAGAATATGGAGCGCCAGATACCCCACACGCAACATGCAGCGTCATGCGGGACAATGTGATGATCGCCTTAGAAGAAAGTGACCATCCAGTCGATACACAACAGCAGTGAATAGTGTGGATACTGTCAAAAATACCAGCTTGGTCCACTTGACTCCCTACAAAAACGCGCCGTTTGTATTGTTAACGATCCAGGACTTACTGACAGGCTCAAACATCTGAGCCTGCGCAGAGACATTGGGAGACTGTGCGTGTTGTACCATCTCTACAATGGTGAGTGCTCTGCTGACCTGTTCGACATGGTACCACCGTCTCTTTTAGTACACCGTACTACCCGCCGAATAGAGTAGTGCCACCCTCACCAACTGGACACCTGGCGATGCTCAACGGTGCGGTTTTCAGGTTCGTTCCTGCCCAGAACGTGTAAATTGTGGAACGAACTTCCCTCTGAGGTGTTCTCTAGGTGCTACAATATGGGGTTCTTCAAAAATGGCGTCAAAAGACTCCTTCAGGGCTGGCATCGCGTTGACAACTCCCCTGGTGTTGCAAATGTTCAAAGGCGACGGGGACCACTTGCCATCAGGTGTCCCGTTTGCTTGTCTTTCAACCTTCAGACATAAAAAAAAACCTAACACATCGCATTTACACCGATTCCTAAGACTCTTGCACAAAAAAGTGATAACTACGATTAGGTTATGTCGAGATTAGCTAATAAAAATAATAGACAAAATAATTAATCCTCCGCCTTTATTCCTTTTTCCCAACAATTTTAGAACTAGTACAGATTGAAATGTAGCAAAAGCCTTAGCATTCACCGACTAAGATTCATAGTAACGTATCTCACAGATAATTCGCCTTAAATTGGGTAATACATTAAAAGCGAGCTATTATTGCTACTGTGGCCATTTCATTGCCGCTAACAGCCTATTGCTTTACCTTTGGGAAGCTTAAAACATGAAAAGTTAGGCGTGAAGATTTACCCCCTTATTCATAAACGTACATTAGATACGTTTTAGCTATAGAATGCTTTGTCTTTGTCAGTTGCATTGTCAAATGTGCAGGATAGAAAGAGACAAAGCAGAGATTAGCAACACTTTAGCTAAAATACGTTTATGAATAAGGGTTTCCCTTATCCATAAAGGTTCATAGTGTTTTAGGTGTATAAATTTAACTATGTCTTACTAAAACAACAAGTAATATTTTATCATTATATTGAAAACGCATCTGTTTCTTCATATTTTATTGCCAATGTAATTGTGTGTAAAATTTGGGTTTAGCCCATCACAACACTTAATCAGTCGAATAATTCGCACAATATTTCGTACAACATAGTTCCTCTGTATGGAAACAATGAAATAGTATTATTGTACTTGGTTGTCAGATGAAATTAAGCGGCGTATGGCTATTACAATGTCGGCTATGGGCAAACTCACAAAAATATGGTAGAACCGGAACATCACAAAAGCCACAAAAATCCGGCTGGTAAGAGCGTTAACGTTACGCAGCTGAAACGTGGACGTTGAGAGAACGTGAAAAAAAGAGGATAGATGCACTAGAAATGTGGTGCTGGCGAAAAATGCTTGGAATATCGTGGACTCAATTCAGAACTAACGCATCCATACTTCAAGAACTCGATATCAAGCAGCGTCTATCCTCCGTGGTTCAGTCTCGAATTCTTAGGTTTTTCGGACATGTTTCGAGACGATGTGAACACTCCATAGAACGCTTGACCATCCAGGGAGTTTTCAACGGCAGAAGAGGACGTGGTAGATCTCCTATGCGCTGGGCCGACCAAATGAAAGCCGCTACTAAGAAATCGTTCTACGAGTGCACCCGAAAAGCATCGGTACGTGAGAATCGGCGGCGAGTTGTGAAGCAAGCCACCAACCCTGAAGTGACAACCACGACGACTCTGTCAAGAGTTTAACGACCAAGAAGAAGACTTGGTTGTCGCAAAAGGGTGCCCGATGATGACGCCGCCTAATCGTGTAGATACCTACACGATTAGGCTGCGTCGAGATTAGCCTTTAAAAAACTTGATAAAGTAATAAATCTTCCGCCTTTATACTTTCCCATACAATCTTTGAACTAGAACAGATTGAAATCTAACAAAAGCCTTAGTGTTCACCAAGTAAGATTCACAGTAACATATCTCACAGATAAGGTCGAGTGCAGCAGGCACACGGATAATTCACCTTAAATTGGGCAATACATTAAAAGCGTGCTGTTATTGCTCTTGTTACCATCTCATTACCGCTAACAGCCTATTGCTTCACCACACAAAGCCTTTTGGAGACCGAAAAATGTGAAAAGTTAGGTGTGGCTTAACTATTTTAGGTGTTTAAAAGTGGCATTTAAGTTTTGTAACCAAAAATAAAATCCAATCCATAAAAGGATCTATTACGTCAATAAGGATTGGATTCCAGTTTGGTGGTAGATAACTTAATTGCTTTCAGTATGCGAAGTGTTTTTCCATTTCAGTGAAGTCGGGCAAATTATTAAAACTAGAGAACTCTGCCTTCGAGTGATCACAACAAGCTATATATTTACACATAACTTTTTTACTACACCAGTAGGACCGCGCACTTTTTTGGCACGGAACACGATAATCGTGAAACTACACATAAAATAGAAAGAAAGTTAACTGGCCGTTTAGACATAAAACATCCGGTCTCCTAACCCCAGACCAATTTCGGTACCTCTCATAAATATTTTTATGTATCACTCTACAGGGTAAGCCTTGTAACCCTTGTAATTTGGTGAAAAAAATTATACTGCTCCACACTTATATTTTATTACTAGGAAACCCAACTGCCTAAATAGCTTATTTCTTGTATGACTGCATCGACATCCAGATCGAAAATTGAGTGAGAGTTACAAATTTTTAAAATTCACTTCTTTTAAACAATTGCGTATATCAGAAATACATAATATATATACATATATCTATACATAAAAAGTGGATAAATTTCAGAAGAATCGAAATACTGAACTTGTCTCTTGGCTGTATGATTTATTACTCATCTGCCTTTTTCTCAATTTCTTAAGATCATTTTTTTCATAGCATGCGACACGAGCTTAACGTGCGCGCGGCGTTTATGCTGTACACTGTACAGTTTGTGTACACCTCGGACCAATAAGGTGCACACACACCGCTCATTGATCAAACTCGACGCTCGTGCCGCGTTGACGTAGCTCGCACGCGGCGTTCGTTCACACGCTAGAAGAACGCGCCTAACTGCCGCGAAAAAGAACAATGGCGAAAATTTATGTGTAAAAAGTTGAAGCGTATTTATAAACCATTTGCACAGATCGTATTTAAATATTTTTCTACGTTTTTTGAACAAATTATGTAATTTCATAAAGGCAAGGTTAAAAAGCAAAAATAAAAAGTATTTAATTGAACATTATTTATGCGAAGATGGAATATATTATATATATTTGGAATATATATAATATATTCCAAAATCGATGTTGTATATGAGCATATTGCTATATATTGTGTATACTATAACAGATACCAAGAAAGTAATTTATTTCTTTATACTATTACTACTCGTCCGATATAACTAGATTAAATCAAGCATAATCATTCCTAAATATGAGGTCTCCAGTTTGACATTCAATTCAATTTAATCAATGTGATTGGTATATAATCGATATTGATTCATTTGTAATCTGTCCGCTGTCTGTCATTCAGTGTTATCTGTCACTTCTGTCAGATTCTGTCACTTTTTGCGGTGTATTGTTTTGTATGTGGTGTTTTCTTCGATTATTTAGGATTTTTTTGAATTTTAGGACTGTTTGTGGACTAATAGATATTGCTCTTCTTGTGTATGATTGTCGGAAGCAGCCGATTTTTCCAAAAGATTCCTATTTGCTTCACAATTTGATATCAGTAACAAAACCTATAAAACTTTAAACCTATATATCATTTTTTCCTGGGTGTTTTGACGAAAAAACTGTAGATCACGCTACTCAGGAATTGATGTTGAATAATTAGCAATATTTTTGAGCTGAAGACAGTGAGTATTTCACTGACGTAAAAACAAGTATGGGAGTTCGCCATTGTTCATTACAGACGTTAGTGTGAAGGCTCTCTAAATAATAATCAAATACTAGACTCGAGTATAAGCATTAGCTTTGTCAAAACACAAGTGCCATACTACAAAACTCCTACTTATACCTAAAAATAATCTGGAGGTAACTAAAATGCATGTAGCATTATCTAGCCAGAACTATGCCATCTACTTTGAACTAACTCGGATAGAATAGAACTCTGAAGTTTGGTAGAAAAGGCTAATTCAAATCTACGAGCAGAAGTTGGCAGTTATCCATCGAATAATCCAACCCAAAAACGGATCCCGAAAAGTAAGTTCTTTTTTAATTAGTTTCATTCGCTTCTATTTTAACTATCTCACCTTTATTTATTGCGGAAGAAGAGCAAGTGAAATGTGAAACAAAATGCATTGCACTTTGCTGCCTCCCGGGAAAAATTTCATATGTAACGAGCTACACGAATAAAATGGTGTTGCGGATTCGGGTAAATTTAGTGCTCTCTGGTCCTCAACCTGAATTGAAACATTATTTCTAAAGAAACAAAGTTGAAAATGGGTTACAGGATAACACAGACGCAGTCTTACGGGTTAATAAGATTTGCAGGAATGTGTTTCGTGAACTTATTGCGTTAAAGGGAAACGATTATGAAATCAGGGTAAATGGATAGCCGGTTTTATTTTCGGCTATTATTGTAATGGAATCTTATATAACAATAAAAGAGACAGTAATCTCATGAAGCTTACGAAAATCAGAGCTGATTGCGTTTCATGTGTTCCAGTTTTATACCAAGTGGAAGTTTCTGCTTTGCTATACGTCATGGGGACATTAATTACTAAAAGATAATGTTCATCATAACTGATAAAGAAATCATTTAATCGAATTCTTACACAATTTTAATTTATGACGCATATTTCCGCTCAGCTCCCAAAAATATAGGCTTGTTTTTTGAATGGGTCAAAGAAAAAAATAGTATCTACGCCTATCTAATTTATATATAAAAATGAATGTTTGTCTGTATGTACTTTATAGAATCGTAAACTACGCATTTGATCATGTGATGATCTTTGACAAAGTTTTTGTGCATGAGCCCAGGAAGTTTTCGAAGTGAGTTGCCGAATTCGACAGATGGCGCCACTGTCACTTTTTAGTTGGTGGCGTAGCAAAGCGCGCAGGGTACAGCTAGTTATTAATAAAAACAACTTCTAGACTCCAGAGCTGGAACTTAAATACCTTCAAAAAGTTTGAAAATCAGACAGTTCAGTTCAGACAATTACAATAGAAATGGAATACAAAAAAAAATGAAAAACCATGCAATGCATTATATACATTTATTGACCACCTATCTATAAACACACATACACATTTATTTACAAAACCTATTGATTTGTCTAATGAGGAGATCCGCATGAGAACCAAAGTTACCGACATAGCTCACCGAATAGCGAGACTCATGTGGCAGTGGGCAGGGCACATAGCTCGACAAACTGACGGCCGTTGGGGCAGAGCAGTTCTCGAGTGGCGACCGCGTACCGGAAAGCGAAGCGTGGGCAGGCCTCCCACAAGATGGACCGACGACCTGGTGAAGGTCGCGGGCAATCGCTGGATGAGGGCGGCCCAGGACCGTTCGTTGTGGCATTCTTTGCGGGAGGCCTTTGTTCAGCAGTGGACGTCTTTTGGCTGAAATGATGATGATGATGATTAATTTGTCTATATACATATTATTATATCGTAAAACTCTATCTACATCGCTCTCCTATGTACTAACGTGCCCAGACCAGTAGCATTGCCACGTTAAAGGCAATGCTGATTCTAGGTATAAAGAACAGATCAACCGTTTAGAAATGTCCTTCAAAACGACACAATTAAATAAAAATCGCAACCAAAACATCTTATCTCAATCGTCTAACCCTCTAACCCCTTAAGTCCGAAAGTAACAAGCATTAGGTCTTCTGCTAGAAAATTAGTTCGGAATTCTCAAGTACAGACCGCATCGCCACTTGCACTCGCTACCGACCACAATTCAAGCTTGTTTATCATCCTATTCTTGAGAGACATTTGCACCTTATTTCGATGGCGTTAAGACTATTTTCTAATGACTAGGATTGATTAGAACGTGGTTTTGGCAAGTAGCTATCACTTATGCTTGATTTCGTCTCGATTGAGGTGAATTGTCGGGGTTCTTGTGTAATCGTCGCCGGCTTAGTATCAATTAAGCGATAGTGGTACTATTTTGAAATTGAATTTAGAAAATAGAAGGTTGTTAAAATAAGACGTTATATCTATACAAATTAATAAAATTGGATTGTCTGTTTGTAATATTAAAATAACCGCTTTTTACTAAATACATATGTATGTATACACGGTACAATTTTTGTCTGTCTGTCTGTTTGGCGGGGCTAATTTAGGGAACGGCTGGACCGATTTTGACGGGACTTTCACGGGCAGATAGCTGATGTAATAAGGAGTTACTTAGGCTACTTTTATACTAGCTTTGCCCACGACTTCATCCTTGTAGATACTGAACAAACATAAATTCTCACGCGGACGAAGTCGCGAGGACAGCTAGTAAGAATATAAAAATGCTATTTTGTGAAAGTGGCAAACAAGGTAAAACAGCTTAGAAATATTGTGTAGGGAACCTAAAGAATATTTCCTAGTATTTACATTGACTTATATATACTGAAGTACTAGACTGGACACTGCTCTTGGCCCTACGGTTCCAGTTTCTAGAAGACAATTTACCACACTTTCACATACGTACGTAGACGTGAAAATGTCTTACATAAATATCTGCAAAACAATTTCCTTACATACCTACTTACCCCTAATTGGTAGTGTTCAGCACTATCATTTAGCGGCAAGTATATTAGGTATATATATGACAGTGCTGAACACTAGCACAAAGATCAGAGATCAAATACAGATGCATTGCCACCCCTGAGACCTAAGTTATTATGTTTCTGTGACAGTTATTACGGGGCATACATTACCATCTAACCGGAACACGATAGTGCAGAATACTACCAATTAGCGGCAGATAAATTAGGTAATGCGGCGGTACCTACTCTCTCGAGCTTCTACAATGGAACTCTACCACCAGTAATACGTTGAGTTGATTTTAAAAAACATTGAAATTGTCGTAATACAGAAAAACCCTTTAAATATGTAGTTTAATTTCTATTAGTCTTTCTTTGATTTGATTTTTCACGATAATCTATCTGTACTAGATTTAAGCTCTCATTTAAAAGAGCTCTTACTGAGTTTGTTGGGTAGCGGAGTTCTTCTCAGTAGTGACTGCACTTGGAACTCTGCTAAGTGAATAACATTGATCTTGACGAATAAGTTTTTCTTTTTCTTCATTTATTATCATTGAAGGAATTGAAAAATTTTATGATTATTATGTTTTAACCAAATAGTTTAAATTTTAATTTTTAATTTACTATATGATTTTGTTTTTACTATATGAAATGGTTATTCGCTCTAGGTAGTTTATGATTTATTGACGTTTTGAAAGTATCTGTAAAGATCTATTCGAAATAAAAATATTTTCTATTTCTATTTCTATATTTCATTACTTACACAAAGATAGATCTCCCGTTGTTGATACGTGATACCCACCTTGATTAGTAGAAGTAATTCCATTTAGTTAGTCATGTATGTATGTATCTTCACACCAGGTCCCTAACGGGGTAGGCAGAGAGTGTGGAGCGCCAGATATCCCGGTCCTGACACACCTCCCGTGCCTCATCTACCTTCATCATTCTCACAAATTTAGTTAACATTATTAATTAATCAAGTTAATCTATACTTATAATAAAACTGTAGAAGTGTTAATTCTGTACATTAAAAATATTAAAAAAATAAATACCAGGGGATGTTACTAGATCGATACCGAACACAAATATGTGGTTAGAATTTTTTTTGTCTGTCTGTCTGTCTGTATGTTCAAGCATCACAGAAAAACTACCGGTCCGAATAATAAACAATTTGGCGCACAACACTGGGTACTTTTTATCCCGAAAAAATGTCTGTTTGTCTGTGTGTTTGTGCACTCTAATATCAGAAACGGCTTATTCGATTTGCGGTTTTCACTAATATATTATGGTAAGTTTCACTTAACATTTAGTGTTTGTTTCATGTGAATCGGTTCAGAAATAAAAAATATATGTCAATTTAAAGAATCATATAGAATATATATATATTTTTTTTATGTAATAAAAGTGGCAAACAAGCATGCAGTTCACATTGATGTTAAGTGATGACTGCAGCCTATAGACAACCACACAATGACCAGAGGTCAAAATGCAGATGCGCTGCCACTCTTGAGACATTAGGTGTTATGCCTCTGTGCCGGAAATTACAGGGCCGTACATTACCACCTGACCGGAACACGATAGTGATGAACACTACCATTTAGCGGCAAGTATATTAGGTAATGCGGTGGTGCCTACGCCCGCGAGCTCCGTCACTGGAGCTCTACCACCAGTGCAATGTTTAAGCTATTCTGTATCTTAGTTCTATCTTTTAGGGGGTTTTGTACCTAGAAGGTAAAAACGGACCCTATGGATTACTAATCCTCCGCTGTCTGTCTGTCTGTCTGTCCGTCCGTCTGTCTGTCACCAGCCTGTATCTCATACTTATGAGATACAGGTGATAGCTAGAAAGCTAAAATTTTTACAAATTATGTATTTCTGATACCGCTATAAAGAAAAAATTAATTACCACAAATAGGAAAAGGAAAATGTTAAGGGGTCCAAAGGGGCATACAATAAACGTGTTTTTTTTTCCTATATTTTTTGCTCTATAATAATAACGGTAGCAAGTAGACGCTTAAAATTTTCCCAGAATTTTTAGCTCTTATGTGGGGAATAAAATTGGAGTGTCTGTTTGTAATATTAAAATAACCGCTTTTTACTAAATGCATATGTATGTATACACGGTACATATACCAAAACAACATTTTTTACAATTTTTGTCTGTCTGTCTGTTTGTATGTCTGTCTGTCTGTTTGGCGGGGCTAATCTTGGGAACGGCTAGACCGATTTTGACCGGACTTCCACTGGCAGATAGCTGATGTGATAAGGAGTAACTTGGGCTACTTTTATCTCCATCCATCCATACATACATACCTACATACAAATAAGTAGAATTGGAGTATATCCGACTTTGACGGGACTTCCACGGGTAGGTAGCTGATGTAATAAGGAATAACTTAGGCTACTTTTATCTCCATATATACATACATATCTACAAAAAAATAAATGGAATTTGAGTGTCCGATTTTGACGGGACTTTCACTGGCAGATAGCTGATGTGATAAGGAGTAACTTGGGCTACTTTTATCTCCATCCATCCATACATACATACCTACATACAAATAAGTAGAATTGGAGTATATCCGACTTTGATGGGACTTCCACGGGTAGGTAGCTGATGTAATAAGGAATAACTTAGGCTACTTTTATCTCCATACATACATACATATCTACAAACAAATAAATGGAATTTGAGTGTCCGATTTTGACGGGACTTTCACTGGCAGATAGCTGATGTGATAAGGAGTAACTTGGGCTACTTTTATCTCCATCCATCCATACATACATACCTACATACAAATAAGTAGAATTGGAGTATATCCGACTTTGACGGGACTTCCACGGGTAGGTAGCTGATGTAATAAGGAATAACTTAGGCTACTTTTATTTCCATACATACATACATATCTACAAACAAATAAATGGAATTTGAGTGTCCGATTTTGACGGGACTTTCACTGGCAGATAGCTGATGTGATAAGGAGTAACTTAGGCTACTTTTATACTAGCTGCGCCCACGACTTCGTCCGGGTATGATAGTGAACAATTATATTTTTTCTCACGTGGACGAAGTCGCGGGCACAGGTAGTTTATAATAAGACTTTTTCATCTTAGCATTACTAGCCTCGTGTTTAGATCAAATCAGGTTAAGTGTCGGATATGAGATTCTAATTCATAATCATCCTTCCTCATAAACACGAATACTTCTGCGGTAGCTTAAAATTCTTGAATTATTTATGTATTTTTAAACATTATATTTCCATACAAACTTAAAGAGCAAACTTCACAACTAATTAATCGTCACCTATCTCCTTCACACTGTATAGTAGAGAAAGAAGAGCAAAACTTTCAACTTGCCGGGGCAGCAGCTGTTGGCCGTAATTAATTGGCCGAAGGGACTTACCTGCAGCTTAATTAAGTGCAGCGAGGAGAAATTTTTGGCTGTTCATATCTTGAAGATTGCTTTGAAATTTCCTCGCCTTGTTAGCAGTTTAGTTTCATATTGGCCTGTCAGACGTTCAGTTTTGTCTTTATGGAACTTTAATTAGTTAGTAGCATTTGTTGCTATGCAATTTTGGTACTAAGACAAAACGTGTTTAGTCTGTTGGTAACGTATCTATATTTATATTTCTAATTATATATTTATATTTCTAATGCTATGTTGATGATTAAAGGCTATAGTTATGAAACAATACCAACGTTTACTATGTTTTACGACGGTTTTGCTTCAACCGCTTTTTTTGCGAGATAAATTGTATTGTGAACATAAAGAATGTAATTAACATTCGGTTAAGACGCAAAAGCAAAGAAGTGTGTATTTGGAATTTTTATAAGCTTATACTAACTAAATACGCGACAATTGTAAGCCGACGTCACGACGAATGCTATTTTGCTTGCAAAAGGGGTTTTTTAATAATTGGTTGTTTCTCTGTACATTAAATAATTCGTGAGTTTGTTTACCTAAGCCAAAGATTATCTGAAGGTTCAATGGAAATGCTTAACAGACGTGTGTATTGACCGTTTACTTATAACCTATTTTATATTAAAGAAAAATGGAAAGAAAAATTTGACTTCAGGCGAGACTCGAACTCGCGGCCTACTGAGAATCTAGTCCAGCGGCTCTTCCAATTGAGCTACTGAAGGACTTCAGTACCTCAATTGGATTGGAGATTTCCATTTTTCTTTAATATAAAATATATTTCACAAGCATGTGTTAATGCGAAATAATATAAAACAATTACTTATAACCTACTTTCGTGACAAAAACTATTTAAGGAATTGCAGGAATGAAATAACTACATAGCATGTTGTTGACCTTGACATTTCACAAGCGTTCAGATAGCGTCAGCTTAGTTAGCAATGTCCACTTTAGCTAGGTCTAAGACTGGGCGTTAGTCAGGACGCAGTTTATCTCGGTTTACGTCTGAGACTAAGTCTGGCAAATGTGTTTGGTTGTACGATAAGTCGGTTCGAGCTTAGAAGATAGTTGATAGCAGTTGATAGCTTAGGCTTGCACAAAATGTTAGTGTTGTAACATTCTGCTCTCGCGGATTCCATAAAAGTTTTGGATGTATTAAAAAAAACAACTTTATTTTGTTTTCTATGCTCGCATAGTATTGTATTCTTACCTATCAAATGTAGTATTTTTCTCACTTTCTTATAATCAGCCTAATTTCTCACGATTTTTTTACCTACCTACCTTACCTTTTTACTGGTGGTAGAACTCGGTGACGGAGCTCGCGGGCGTAGGCACCGCCGCATTACCTAATATACTTGCTGCTAAATGGTAGTGTTCAGCACTATCGTGTACCGGTCAGGTAATGTACAGCCCTGTAATTTCCGGCACAGAGGCATAACACCTTAGGCCTCAGGAGTGGTAACGCATCTGCATTTTCACCTTAGTTTTTGTGTAAGTGTCTATAGGTTGCAGTCATCACTTAACATCAATGTGAACTGCATGAGTGCTTGTCACTTCCATAACATAAAAAAAAACCTAAAAAATATGTAAGTAACTAATATATTCACGATTAATTTTTTAAAAGAAATAGCAGTTATTGTGAATTCTATTTGTAGAGTCTATTGTCCTGTGATTCATCCCTCTATAGTTGACATAAAGCCACCGAGTAACACTTTATAGCAACAAATACAAAGGCACTCCAAGATTGTTCAGTGAAATTGACATTGGTATCTCACAATAGGTCAGATAACGTCAGCTTTGTTAGCAATGTCCACTTTAACTTAGACCTAAGACTGGGCGTTATTCAGGACATAGTTTATCTCGGTGCAAGTCAGAGACTTAGTCTGGCAAATGTGTCTGGATGTACGATAAGCCCGCTCGGGCTTAGTAGATAGTTGATAGCTTAAGATTTACTGTAGGAAATATGAAGGCCGAAATGTTTCTGATCTCTCACGCCTTCTACCCGTATAAAGTTTTGAGGCGAATTCTAAATATAGAACTATGTTTTAATTTTTGTTTTTGATCACTTTCGCTTTCAAATTACAGACATTTATATGTCGTTAGGTAATTGGGCGAATAAACACTTGTTTTATTATAATTAATTCAATTTTAAGACGATGTTAGATTTTATGCTTTTGTTACGGAAATTGCAAAACTACTTAAACGAACTGAACACCTTATGCCTCAGGAGTGGTAACGCATCTGCATTTTGACCTTGGTCTTTGTGTGTCTATAAGCTGCAGTCATCACTTAACATCAATGTGAACTGCATGTTTGTTTACCACTTCAATTACATAAAAAAAACACCAACAGCAGCAGATATTTTAGGTTATTCGGTGGTATCTGTGAGTGTAGCCGTCTGTGGTGTATTTTATTATTTTTTTTATTATCTACTATTCTCAAGCTTCTATAGTGGAGTTTTACCACCAGCTTTCCACCACTAATAGCAGAGTATCAGTGATGAAGCTCGTGGGCATATGCACCATCGCATCACTTAATCTACTTGCCGCTAAATGGTAGATTTAAGCGTTATCGTGTTTCGGTCAGGTAGTAATGACCCTGTGATTTCCAGCACAGAGGCATAACACCTTAAACGTAACCTACTCGTAAATAATATGGTGTCATATGCGTATCGCAAATCCTATATCCATTAATTAGAACACTATCGATGCAGTCTTCGGGAGTGAATCGCATTAAAGCTCGTCGTAGATATTAAAGGAGCAAAGGTGAAATTATACATCTCTGTTGCACGCTCTAACTTAATTGAATAGTGAAAATAATCTGAAAAGGGGTCATCTTACCGCACTGATACTGTTCTTCCTTTATAGAGTCCTCTGAGGTGGTGTTCAAAGGGTTGAGGTGTGTCCATGTCCAGTAATATTTTCCACAGCAGTATCAATTTGACTGAGTCAAACGCTTTATAAGATCTCGCTTTATAAGATAGAAATTAACAAAGCATATGTATGTTGGCTTGTTGAATTCTCGAACTTTTTCAGTAATTTGACGAACGACCAGAATTAGCCCACTGGCCCTCCTTGCCTATTACAAAACCGGCCTGTTCGAGCTCAATTTCTCTGTATTAATATTATGCTTTCGGACGTTCATAATATGCTACTTGCATGTGTACCTAATTAGAGCAATCAATCGAAAGTTGCCACATTTCTTGGTCGAACTCTTTTTATGAAGATGAGCGAAAACTGTGTGAGCCCATTCTGAAGGCCATTCGCATGTGAGCCATATCTTGTTGCAGATGGTGTAGAAGATATGCACGTACTTACTAATTTCAATGTCTTAATAAGTCAAAGTTCTGGAATAATTTTTGATATCAAGAACGCAAAAAAGTACCGTACCTTTTTGCAAATGCCATGTAAAGGGGTTTCTAATGATATTATACATTCTCGTGAAAAGAAAAGTTAATTTATACTTACATTATAAAAAACTAACGTTTCTTATAATGTAAGTATACATTTAAATTGGTAGCCTAAAACCAGCTGCCAATGGCTAAATGAAGTAGATCCACTGCCATTTCACACTTTTATTTGAAATCATTTTTTTTGCGACAAACGAATACCTCGATAGGGCTTAAACAAATATTCGTATTGGCTGGTCAATATTTATTGTCTGTACGTGGTTTGTTAAATATAGGGATACCTTGACGTCGTTGAACTGTAAAGCTTTTCATTTTGGTTGCATAACTATGATTTATTTCAATGGATATCGTTTCAGGGCCTCCAGAGACGGTGTCATCCAAATGGTAAAAAAAATCGTCGATCGAATATTAAATTCAAAACTGGGACCTTTGGATAAGCCCGAGATTGTCGCAGTTTTGAATCCCGCTCGATGTCAATTATTTCTTTACATCCTTATTTATTTCTTTAGTTAAATATCAATTGCCGTACTTACCTACCTTCGGCAAGAAGTATAGCAAATTACGAGTATGTAAACTAAGAAAATTATACCTACACTTACAAACGACATCTGTCGCTCCACACTCTTTGCCTACACTGTGAGCGACTTAGCGTAAAAAATACATACATTATTACATACTATATTATTTGAGAATAACGAGAATCTGCAAAAATGTTCAGAAACGACTTTGAAAAGAATTAAATACAGAACACATCCAACTAAAACAAACAGACTTTACAGCAAACCCATATAAAAAATGAACTCATAAAAACGAATTACACTTGCAACCAACTCTTACAAGGCATAAGTCCGCTAATTTTCGATCCGCTACAGAAACTCCATTACCGTGTAGGTGAAAACGTACAAAAATTTATTTTAATAAATCTCAAAGCACTAGTTAGCTAGGAACGGAATATCTGGCAACAAACAGAAATGGGTGAGCACTGGCTTATTCACAAATCCCGCTGACTGCAGCCCGGTTGTTATTCCGAGGACTGGTAATGAAACGATACGAACATTTCATCGGAAGCCTACATTTGATGTTTGAAATTGATCCAATGTTTGGGAAACACAATTACAGACGAAAGTCGCCTTTTTGATAATACCTACATATACAGGTTTAATTTAAATTAGCGTCACTTATTGCAGGCAGCCTTTCTACATCAATCCCAAGAACATTTGTTCTACGACTTTTTACAAACCTTGATAAATAAACCAAAAACAAAGAATAGTAATGTACGGCCCTGTAATTTTCGGCACAGAGGCATAACACCTTAGGCCTCAGGAGTGTTAACGCATCTGCATTTTGATCTTGGTCTTTGTAAGTGTCTATAGGCTGCAGTCATCACTTAACATCAATGTGAACTGCATGATTGTTTGCCACTTCCACTATATTAAAAAAAAAAATGTTTTCAAAAGTTTAAAAGAGCATTGCCGCCGCTGCTTCACCTCGCAACCCTGCGTCCCACTGCTCATGGCGATATTTTGCCTAGGCAAGGTGCGTGGCATACCTACACTCATAGTAAATGCCAATTCCGAGCCAAAAAATATAATGTATGGGAAAACTTAAACTTTAAAAACTATTAATTTTAAAAATTCGTAGAACAAAATAAATGTTGATGGGATTAATTTAAAGAGACTACCTGAAAGAGATGACGCGCTAATCTTTAATTAAACATATTACATTTTTTACAAATTATTACAATGTATAATAGAAAATGTTCCAATGACGAAGTTCGCGGGCGTTGGGACCACCGCATTTTAGCCGATATGTGGTGATATAATAATACGGTCCTGTAATTTCCGGCAAAGAGGCCTCACAACTTAGAACTCAGGAGTGGCAACGAATCTACGAGTACATTTTTATCTGTGACTAGCGGCCCGCCCCGGCTTCGCGCGGTTGCAATGTTACCTACCCTCTCCTATTCTTCATAGCGTGATATAGCCTAAAGCCTCGATAAATAGGCTATCTAACACTGAAATTAGCGCGTTCAAGCAAAACAAACAAACAAACAAACTCTACAGTTTTATGATATTAAGTAAAGATTTTTTTATTTAAATGTTTATATGCTACAGAAATCACTTTTCATGAGTAGAGTTTTTAAACTTCCAATAATTGATCAAAGAAGAGATATTTACGAAGATATATTCGTATCAGAACATCGAGCAATAAATACAAATGGTTTGAAAACCAATGTCCAAGCGAACAATGCGACGAAGCCGTAAAATACTGAGCAAGTGGTCAATAAATCACTATAAGACATATCCCCGAAACAGCACGTTTATTACTGTTCTCGCTCGTCATTCGAATTTCTATTGCGCTTGTTTGGTTAAGCTTTACTTTGATTTGAGTTCTAAAACTGACACGTTATTATAAATATATACAAATATACAAACCAAAAAAAACAAAGTAAATTACAGAACATAAGAACCGATTTAAGTTACGTCTTAAATATGTTTCCTCCTATTCACACATGGTAGAGTTCCAGTGTGAAAGAGCTCGAGGGCGTAGGCACCGTCATATTACGTAATTAATTTATTTTACTAATATAAAGTTCACATTGATGGTAAGTAATACTGTAGCCTATAAACGTCTACATGAAACCAAAAATTGCAATGTGCCGGAAATGACGGGGCCGCACACTCAATCGCTACACGATAGCGTTGAACTCTACCATTTGGAGTCAAGTAGATTAGATAATGGAATGATGCCCACGCCACGAGCTCCGTCACTGAAGACCACAAGTAAAAGTTTTTTATGCCATTAAGTGGCAAACAAGCGTACAGTTTACATTGATTATAAATAATGCTGTAGCCTACAAACAACGTTGCCACTCCTGAGGTCTAGGCTTTTAGGTCTCTGTGCCAAATAACGTAGGTACCTACATTAACACATAACCAGAGCAATGTCACTGGAGACCACCACTGAAAGTTATAACCACACCAGAGATAACCACATTCACATGTTAACAAACTGATCGCAATAGACAACAGTAATTAGCCAACAGAATTGCAGGTACATTATCGTTAGTCATTCTAAGCCCATTTCCCAGCCACCGCATTGCAGCAGGACGGATTATCAGTGTCGACTTTTTTCAATTAACAAACGAAATAACACGGTAAGATTTACATCTGAACATCTGTAATTAACTCTGACGGGCAAACAATGCCATTATCTTTCATTTTAAGGGACCTTTATTTTGAGGAAAGCTTTAAAAAAGATTAGGAAGGCTGATCAAAGTCAGATTCATGTAAAGCGTTCTGTACCTACTGTGAATTTAACTGTATGAATTATAATATTTTTTTAGATTTCATATCGCGAAAGAAAAACGTAATAGAAAGTCTGACTGTCTCTCTGTCTGTCCGTCTGAAACAGAATATTGAAATAAATTGTCTGAAATATAAGAAAGCTTATAACCACAATACCACCAGCACGATATTTACATGTAAACTAACGTAGATATGGAACGCCAAGGCTGGCTTTCCACCAAGGATATGAGTGGTACCTAAAGTTAATTCGAATATATTTTAGAGATGTTACAAGAAATAAGCCTACTACACCACGAGTCAAAATAGAATTTCCTGGCTCACCATTTCTAATACAATAGGGAGTTTTAAACAAGGTGATCCGTTGTCAACCAAACTATAATAATAAAACTTTATTATTATTAAAATTAATTTATCCAAGGCTTGTTTGTTTTTGTATTCAAGTAACAGGAACATATTTTGATATGCAATACATACGAGACGTGTTTTTATGTATGGAATTTGATAAAAACAATGTTTCATTCGGTAAACAGATAGATGAAGGTCGACCTAGATTCGGATCCCTTAGTATAAAGTCATAATACGCTCTGTCAATCTCACCCTTGGTGGAACGACATCTTAAAGCAAACAACTACATCCCGATACAAAACAAAGCATACGAAACACATATAGCACACATGTCGCGAATATATCCACTTCAATCCTCGCACAAACCTGACGCAAACAAAAGTAGGTTAAGTCACAACCCGAGAATCCCATACAAGCAATTGTAAGATCTGTGTGAAAAGCGGGCTATACAACGCTATTTATCTTTACGCCACCCGTTCCTTTGTCTTTGGGCAAATCAAAGTCGAAGCGCTTATTATTTCACCTCTCACGCCTGTTTTATACGTTGAATGAAATGCTACGACGATAAAGCTACTGTGGAGTTTGTTGAGAATTGAAGCTTATTATTAGGCACATTTTATGACAAAAGACAAGACTTATGGCTCAGAAGCTAAGCTCAATGAGGTGATAACTGGGATACACCAAACGTATCTTCTGAAGGAATATCAACCAAATTTTCTGTTCAACTATCTTTTCTTAAAATACTTTATGTAACATAGAACTAATATTCTTCTGAAGTCCAATGTTCAGTATCTTGTTAGTAGTTACTACTTCTTCGCTGAAGTCAGGGTTCGATCCGGTCGGGTAAGTGCTATTGAATTTTTTTCCAATTCTCAATTTCTCCCAGCGCTATCCTTAAGGTTTGGTGCAAAACATGAAATGAAAGCGTCTACACTAACACTGTGGAAACACATACGAGTAGTACTCGTCTAGTCCGGAAGATGGTATTCGACCGAGTTGCATCGCACATACGAAGGTTTCGTAAGAGTTGACCTATATACGACTTCCCAACGTTAATTTCTGGGCCGCGGTGCCACGGCCACATGGTGCTACCATCTCGCCTGGTTGGAAGACCCTACTGCTAGCTTTGTCGTCGAAGGAACAATACATTAAGTTCCTCCATAGTGGAGACCCCGACCTGATTGAAAGCAACTTTCTCACCAGCAACTCTGTAGCATCAACTTACACCACCAGCACCTTGATTGAGCGTTAATCAAGTCACGCCAACAACCACCCTCAGCTTCCCATACACCTGCAGCAGTCGCACATGCCTGGACCACCCTGCAGCTACAACCGCATCATGTGTGGATGGCCGCAATAGCTACTGCGCAACAACTACCTCGGCTAAAAGGGGACCTTCGCATCACCGCAGCAGCGACTACCTCGATTCACTGAAGATATTTGGGAGCTGAGGCACTGAGGCTTTTTGTCTTATGTTATAGGTGGCAAATTTATCGATCGATTGACCGTCGGTGCCACTGGGAGTCTCAATTATAAAATTCACCGAGAATCTTTCTACATAAATGTATACAAAGGTATGAAAAAATATTGAAACACAAAATATAAACGCTCCAAAACACGATTATTAATTACATTTGAAATGACTTAACATGAAACAATATGTATATCTCTGACCTTAGTTAAATACGAAGTTGAAAAGAAATCAAGTTTATATTTAAAAAATAATTAGAATTTGTGGGCACAGCCTATTTTTTAGAGCCGCTTCAAAATGTTTTTAGTCTTCGGAAAATTGTTTGTAATTTGTTTTCGACTAGCGAAAGTCTCGTTTAGGCCGTGTTTTAATAGCTTTGAAGTTCTAAGGCTTTATTATAACGAGATAATTTAGACAACAGTTCATTAAATTAAATTATGTGCATGATGTTTTAATTGCTTTTTAACTTTACACTCGTATTTAACCCAGAGGAGTTGGTAAGTAAAATTATATACACGCATACAACATCGAAAAATGTTCATTAATCCATTGTTTATAAAGAGTATTCTAAAATCAATCTTATTATTTTTCATGTAGTCAAGTTTTTTTGTGACGTCTGTAGTTTTTTTCTATGTAACGAAGGTGGCAAACAAGCATGCAGTTCAAATGTATGTTACTTAAGTGATGACTGCAGCCGATAGACATCTGCACAAAACCTGCAGATGCGTTACCACCCTTGAGACTCGTTATGTCTCTTTGAAAGCATGACTATGGATTAGAGATAGTATTGTATGGCCCCGAGGCCATACATTACCATCTAACCGAAACACAATAGTGCTGAAGTGTGAATAGTGCCAAATGCCGCTAAATGGCGGCAGGTAGACTAGGTAATGCGGTGGTGCCTACGCCCTCGAGCTCCTACACCGAAGCTCTACCATCACCATAAATAATCATAAATGTAATAAACTGCTTGTTAATAAAAAGAAATATGTACGGCCTCGTCGTAATTATCACAGAGGCAAAATAATGTATGCCTCAGAATTGGCAACGGTTTTAACATTTGGAGCTCCAGATTTTATGTAGAGTAAACAACGTAAACCTGCATTATTATTTGCCATCGTAATTACATAAAAAACTATATCAATTTGATAAACAGAAAATGTAATAATTTAAAAATTAATTATGCTGACACTCACATCTCCACATTAGGTAAAAACCTGAGTTGTACACACACAACACATACACAAACACCCAGATCTGAAGCAAATATCTGAAAGCCATACAAATATTTGTTCCCGAACCGGGATCGAACCTATGAGCCTCGGTTAAATGGGTCATCAAACACTGCTGAACCAAACGGCTAGTCAAACAAAGGAGATGTTGCAAAAATGTATGGACATCCGGCCATGTATTGTACACAATATCATTAACAGGCAAAATCAATATGAAAACGTTTTTTACTGCATATTTTCACTTATTTAGCTTTGTTTGCAGTTACAAAATATTATTTGCAGTAAGAATTGCAACTCAAACCAACATGGCGAATATGGCGGGCGATGTCATTTTGACATTTTCATTTTTTAAATTGTTTTTTGATTATATAGAAATTGGAGAAAAAAGTAATATTTTCTGAATACTATCGAAATCGATTTCATGTGTTAATACTAAGAACTTAAACTGATCGATTTCCAATTTAACGAAGCGTCGTCTGTGTCGCCGCCATGTTGAATATGGTTGAAAATGATAAAATCGTTTAAATTAAATGTGGTAGTAACTCTAAAATATATACTTGAATAAATAATTGCATTTTTTTCGAATTCTTCTTTAATTTACCCATTTTTTGACGACGTGTACGATCTAGAGCCGAGCTTGCAACATCTCCTTTGAACATAATAAAATTATAACAAACACAATCAAATAACTTCTGTGTCACCTTGATCTCCGAAATTATTAAACGCTTCACAAAATTCCATTCACAAATTTAAACGACGCGACATCAAACGGAAGAATCAAAACAACGAAGGTACAAAGCAATGTTGAAAACACCGATTTTAATCTTCTCAGATCTCGACTGAATATCAATTTGTCAACGAAAAAAAACTTCAAGACAGGGTTTTGATCAAAGTATATCCGGACGATTTGGCTGCACAAAACCGTCTACTGGGGCCGTCGGCTGATATTTAATTATACGAACATCCCGCTTCATCAGTCTTTTTTAATAAGAACACATCGGACATTATTCGTTACAAATCAGTCACTTCGATCCCTCATCTGTCTTGGCCAATGTGTAATTATTTTCCCCGATAACGTTAGTCGCTCTGTGTTGTGTGGATTAGGCTTAATTGAGATGCTTTTTTCACTACCAAGGGGATACGTTGGTAGACTAGTGGAATATCCCTATTAAACGGAATGGAAAAGAATTTACTGGTGATGGTTCAGCGTACACAGCACCGTGATTTCTATTAAATACAACAGCATATGTTTCAGAAATGAAAACGCTTATAAAGTCTTTCGAAAAACAAAGTAATGTTGATCAAATAATTCCAGACGATTTGACTGAACAAAACCGTCTTCTGGGGCCGTCGGCTGATTTTTAATTATACGAACATCCCATTTCATCAGTCTTTTCAATTAGAACACATCGGACATTATTCGTTACAAATCAGTCACTTCGATCCCTCATCTGTCTTGGCCAATGTGTAATTATTTTCCCCGATAACGTTAGTCGCTCTGTGTTGTGTGGATAAGGCTTAATTGAGATGCTTTTTTCACTACCAGGGGGATACGTTGGTAGACTAGTGGAATATCCCTATTAAACGGAATGGAAAATAATTTATTGGTGGCGGTTCAGCATTAACAGCACCATGATTTCTATTAAATACAACAGCATATGTTTCAGAAGTGAAAACGCATGAAGTCTCTTGAAAAACAGTGAAATGTTGATCAAAGTATATCTGGATGATTTGTCCAGTGTTGTGTGGATAAAACTTAATTGAGATAATATTTTCCCTTCCAGGGGGGAACACTTTGGTAGGGACTAGGAAAATATCCGTATCAAACGGAATGGAAAAGAATTTACTGATAGCGTATATAAAGTAACGGAGCTCGAGAGCATATCCACAAAAACGTTTCATAATCTATCTGCCGCCTTATAGCAGTGGACCTCAAGAGGGGATTTTCGAATTTACTCCAGCGCGTCAGGTTAAGACATAGGAGATACCTTGCCCAGTTTTGTACCTCCACCAAATCTAAGATTTCCATAAAGGGCCCTTAGAGCCTCCGCCACGAGCTAGCCTCGCATTCAAATCGTCAGAATTTTGGATGGGTGCTTTGATTGGGTTCACTTTACATCCTCTCTGAGTATCTAACAATCTTAAGTAATTTTTGACCTTCATTTTTGAAAGAATCAAATATTTTTGAAGTCGAATCAACGCCATGGGTCACGAGCGTCTCAGATAATCTAAGAGGTTGTAAAATGTGCCCAAACAATGCTCTTATTCAAAATTCAGATGATTCGAATGATAAGTAAGATCATAGCGACCTTTTGAATTTTTTGAAGGGCTACCCTTCGGGCACATCTCTATATACAAACTTTAGATTTAGTGGAGGTAACCAACTGGGTGCACGGTATCTCCCGTATCTTAAATTGACGCGCTCGAGTAAATACAAAATTAGCACCCTGGGCTCCCCTACTACTTGTGTACAGGATAAACAGCGCCGTGATTTCTATTAAACAGAACAGCATAGGCTTCAGAAGTAAAACGCAAACAAAAATCATGACGACTCTTGAAAGACAGTGAAATGTTGATTACAGAATATCCGGACGATTTGACCGCACAAAAGCGTCTACTGGGATCGCGCCGGCTGATATTCAATTATACGAACGTCTCCCGCTCATCAGTCTTTTCAATTAGAACACATCGGACATTATTCGTCACAAATCAGTCACTTCGATCCCTCGTCCATCTTGGCCAGTGTGTAATTATTTTCCCCGATAACGTTAGTTGCTCTGTGTTGTGTGGATAAGGCTTAATTGAGATAATATTAAACGAAATGGAAAAAAAATACTGGTGGCGTAGACAAAGTAATGGAGCTCGAGGGCATATCTCACATGTCACACACATCGTCACTGGAGCTCTACCATCAGTAAAACTGTCTATCCGTCCACCCATTAATCGTTCCACCCGTTAACATATGGGTGGGACAACCATTGTAGTTGTCCTTGGGTGGGTGTGTAGGCTGCAGTCATCTCTTAACATCAATGTTAACTGCATGCCATATCTGCCACGTTCATTACAAAAGAAACTTAGGTATTTGAAAAGGAAAAAAAACTTTTAAAGGTTGTTTAGTTCTTTATATATTTTTTTTCCACAAAGATATATGTTTCAACACTCATGTAAAGTCCAAATTTAATAGTTATCTGTTCCAAGTTATTAACAATATTTATAATAGAAAACATTACAGAATGTATAAGCATTTAAGCCTCAGCGGTCTTTTTGGTAAATATCGATGTGTCGTTATCTTACAAAATAAACATCACAACTTTCTGAGCTCCAGCTGGCCTAATCGGACGTTAACCTCAAACAAAAATACATAGACTAAGTAAATAGTACGTGCCAAATTGTATTGGATAAGGATAATATCTCAGAAGAGCAATGTGGCGTTTACTTTATTATAATATAATAAAACACACAGGCAACGAAAACACGAATCGCTTATCAAGTATGAAAGATGACGAATATCGGGCTGAATCGAAATTCCAAGTCAACACAAATCGATTTGAAATAGATCTTTACATTAGTTTTAAAATTATACTTGCACAATTTTCTCGTCTGCCCATGACTAAGGTAGCTGGAGAGCAACCGATCGGTTAGGTAATTTAGGATTATTGTATGCGCGAGAAAAATTTACACATCAGTATTTGTTTCGTTGGTGGTTCACAACGTACACTCCAATTGCATGGTGGTACATTCCAATTTCACTAAACATGACTAGCCTATCATTATTTTAGCCTGTCATTATATCGACGGCATCTACGTATATAGTTCTATGTGAAAAACAGCAACTTTTCACCAGAGCAAAAAAACCGGATAAGAGTCATATTTTTTTGACTCTTATTCTTTTGTTTTATATACGTTTTCCAGAAAATGTACATAGGCATAAAAATCGGAACACTTTATCACTCATTGAACCATGTGTACTGTTCTATCTGCCTTTTAGAACCATATACTGGGGACAATAAATAGTCTGAATTTCATTAAACAGTTCTATCTGCCACATAGAACCATATTTTATGTATCTTTTTAAAATTGATTGCGTGGTTGTGATTCTATGTGGTAGTTAGAATTTTATACTCGGAAAAAATATATTACTATTTCTTTTTGTTTCTGTAAGATATAAATAATTTATTTAGTAGGATAACCTTACTATTTTATTTCTTAAAATTAAATATATTTTTAATCGATTTAAATAACAGGGTTAGTTATTATGGTGATGTATTAGCACGTAGAACCTGCTACATGGTTAGCAAAAATGACGATTTACAAGTGACAAAAGTTCTAACTGCCGAGGTTCAGAATGAATGTCATTTTTTCAGTATAGTTTTAATAACAGAGAAAATTAAATACACAGGGTCCTAATCATATGGACTACAACTGATTTATATCATATTTATGAATTTCAGGTTTAATATTACAAAGTTGAAATAATTACCTCTAAAAAAATGTTAGGCGGCTACGAAATTGGAATATTGCCTTTAAATCTTAAAAAAAGGAAATATGGATTAATTTTTAGAACTTGAATGTCGAAGTCAGCAATACTAAATATAAATAATCAAGGAACTATCTAAATAATCACCGTAAGATAATACCAAAAGAAGAAATAAAATCCAAAATTTGCAAATTCTTGCTAAAACTTGAAAAAAACGTTATAAAAAAAGTTATTATTGATAATGTTAATTCGAACTATTAAGCTTGTATCTATAGCAATGTAGTAAGTTCAGACTGTGTAGAAATGATAACTTATCACAATATTTCTTTATCCTGAACCTCTGTTATTATAAAAACTATCACAATGTTTGATTAATTTTATAATTAACTACTATATTAAAGATCATTATAAAATAATATAGGCAGGTTATCGTGTTATTACAGCCTTTAATCGGGATTTAAGGTACTACTAATAATCATCAAAAAACTAGCTAAACTATACGGCCATAATCCAACATAAATATATATAATCGAGAATAATAAATTGCAGATTCCTGCCAAAAACAAAATCTTACACAATTACTTCTTTATAAAACACAAAAAACCTTTTTGGTTTTATTTAAATATAACGTTAATAATTACGTTCTTGAAAAACTTTTATCCAAAAACAGTATTAACTTACCGATCTCTTAATTAAAAATAGTAGTATCTCTTAAATATTAAATATGGGTACGTAATAAAAAAGGATCCTATTTTATTACCCTAAATATATCGACTGTGCCTGGTCTACTTGCAATAAGTGTAAGTTTTTGAATTATCACCAAACCCAGCTAAAGAGACATGATATCGCCCCTGATGTCGCTCAAAGCAAATAGACCGGGAACTGT
Source organism: Macrosoma leucophasiata (assembly GCA_036365455.1). Taxonomy (NCBI): domain Eukaryota; kingdom Metazoa; phylum Arthropoda; class Insecta; order Lepidoptera; family Hedylidae; genus Macrosoma; species Macrosoma leucophasiata. The sequence goes on from JAWQUS010000024.1 coordinate 15,772,358, forward strand.
CGTTTTTTTAGACGGCATAATTAGTGAACCAATTCTAAATTAACATTAGGGGAAACTGGCATCAAAGAACATCATATCTACGTATCAAAAATCAATTAATAATAGCCTACAATCAGAAATATTATTATCAGTCCAGTCTTAAATGAGTTATAAAATGTATGGTGTTTCGTAGGTATAAATAAGTTTTCACAACGATACTGTAAAGCTCGTACTTTGAATTGAGGCAAAGGCAAAGGTGCACTTTAAGCTAAAGAAAGCTCTTGCGATATTATTGGTACCACATGTTTGCTTCGTAATATTCTAGTGGAGGCTGCAATTTGAAGTTTTTAACCCTGATCGCTTAAATCTAGTTTGTAATAAACAATATCCTCCAAATTTCTCATACTCTGTTGGTGTAAAATCTACAAAAGCTTCTTTGATCTCCGTCCAAGGAATTTTCTCCTTATTCGTGTTTTTGGTCCAGTCCTTGATATTAAGTAAAGCTTTAAAGTCATAGACCTCATTTTGCTGCAGCTCATGGACATTGTATGATGGCTGGTTAGTTTTACAACAACGTAGCGGGTGTACCATTCTTCAGGCGAATAAATTCATTTGAGCCCCGTTTCGCAGTACCCTCATGCCACTTGTAGCACGTCCTAGTTTTTGAACCTAACTCGTAAATGGTAAAATTGTATAGATTTAATTTTCTTTTGATTTCCCCGTGAGGACAAATAAGTTTTATTTGAAAATCAAACGTAGCGGTAATTATTTCGGGATGTTCCGTTGACTATGTTCTTTCCAGAACCTTAACCTCTCGAGCAATCGTTTAAAGCTTTTAGGTGATTTTCGTACTTGGATTTTTGTTCATAAGTAGGTAATTACAGATTTTTAAATTGATGACAAAAATCAAATGTATCTTTTTTTGGGAATTAGAAACCCGATGTTTATGTGTTTGTTCACTATTATCGCAATATTGCCTAACAGATTTTGCTCTGTTACAGGCAGATACCTGATTGCTGGAACACCATTCTTTGTACAAGTCAAACATCCTTCCGGCCGCAGTAATACACATTTGGTAAGGTACACACAGTAAGGCAAAAGACATGGTCCATACAGCCTGGAAGTATAAAATCATTCTGATTTCTGTCAAACTTTACGTTGAGTTTAAATAAAGTATTTTATATTTAAAGAACAGTTCTTTGTTATAAGTACCTAGGTTTGTTGTTGCTATTTTATTTAAGTACAATCGTTTTTCAGGTAGATCGGTAGAAATATTGACCGATACCTACATTGTCAACGTTTCAATAGTAAAAACAGCGTTTGTAATTATTTAAAAATAATGTTTATATTAATTACACATACGAAAATAATATGTTTGGATTAAAACTAACTTTGAGTGATTAAAACTTGAGTTAGAACGTTTTAATGTACTTTATTGTTATTTTGAGTAACGCAATTGATTGCGATTCTAATTAGGAACAACCATATTCAAGACTTTTTAAACGTAATTATTAACCTCAAGTTACACAGAAAAAAGATCTATTAACTAAGAAATCTATTTTCATAACATAGTTTTTCTTTAATTTACATTTCGTGTAAATGGTGGGTCACAATCTGTCATTGTCATTTATTAACGTGACAAATAATATGAAAATTATATAAATCGTGTTTTCTATAGGAATATAATTTATAAGTGATAAATAAATTTATAAATATAAAATTCCGTTTTTAGGTGGCCATATACACATATTTAATTACGTAAATAGTTCTATGTGCCTCATAGAACAATTTACATTGCCATGATAACTGATGAATTAATGGCGTAAATAGTTATATGTGGAAGATAGACCTATGTGTACGTTGTCCATTTAGCTGCTATTTAAAGCGTATAAAGTTCTATCTGCCCAATAGTACTGTATACGCTGTTTTTAAAACTAAACTGAAGTAACCATAAAAAATAATAAGAATTTTGATTTATCCTTAGACTTTGCAATAACCGCTACGTTTGATTTTCTTGCGTTCTTTTCTTAAAATCTGATTCTGACACTTTACCGCCTCTTTTTAAATATTCTAACCATCATGCCCGTATTTCAGCCATTTTTTTAAATGAGATAATTTCGACTAAATGTTCAAGTTATAAATAACAATTACTTTAGAACTCAAGTAAAAGCAATTTTCGTAGTTATATTCATATTTATAATATTATTACTATAGTTTATAGCTTCAACTGATGCGACCGTTGCGGAGACGGTCTGACGGCGTACAAAGAGCGATCGGGTAAATAGATCTTTGTGCGCGTGAGTGAGCGCGACAGCGCACGTCGTAAAGAGTTCGAACTACCGCTTCGCTCCTTATACGCGCCACTGCTGCAGATAGGACGCAAATAGAACTTTATGCGTTACTTCTAAATTTAAAACTACAACGAATTTTAAATAAATATACTGAGAGGTAGATATTGCTAAAAGGATATTCAAGCCACTACGAAGGTAGTTAGAACTTTTTGTCACATTGAACTATATACGTAGATGCCGTCGATATATGGGTAGATACTGGTGATACTGTCTGAAGAGTTCTTGTGACAAGCCAAATATCAAGGCTACAGGCTGGTACCTCAGACATAGCTGTAGTAGTAAGCTTCCAAGATAACAATTATTAATTGCCCCTTTAAAAATAGTTTCCTGAATTAGGATCCGGATAAATCGTTAAATCAATAAAAATAGACCGGGAAAATACAGACCAGATTCTATCCAAAGGCTAGAGTCAAGCTATAACGAGACGAACATAGAATTACGATAAAGGCAAATACAAAATAAATCGCGAGCGACGTATCAAAACTGGGGTGTGTGACATTTTGGTCACGTTTCCACTTTACGACAGCACTAAGGCCCTTGCAGTGAACGAAAGCGAAACAATTGACGCTCTAAATAGAAATTGCAAATACGTATATCAGCAAAACGATGCTTGACTGCAAATTTGGGACAAGCTAAAAATTTTTAGGGTCTCGTAAAAATAAGTCAGCTGAAAACAATTAGAGATATGGATAACATGCTTGTTATCTTTGCTTACATGTTTAAAGAACTTGGCTGCGGTGTTCTTTGCCTATCCTCAGGATTTCACCACACGAGGGGTCCCATCACGGTGCCTTTTGTTAATTCAACATTCGCTGCATCAATTCTTGAAATCATATATGTTATCAAAATTGCTGAACTACAATTGAGACAAAATATTGTAATATCAACACAAGCAAAACTGGGGTGTGTGACATTTTGGTCACGTTTCCACTTTACGATAACACTCTTGCAGTGAACGTAAGCGAAACAAATGACGGTGTAAAGTAAATAGAAATTGCGAATATCGGCAAAACAATGCTTGACTGCAAAATCAGAGATATTGACGTTGAGAATTTAGGGCTTGGTAAAGAGATGGTCATTGGCGAATAAGGCTGTGTGGACTTGTACGTTATGTTAGGCGTACACGACAGAGATGTTGTTTCCTAGGCAATGACATATGAGGCGAATTTTCGACGATTCAGGGCACAGAATCTTGGCTGCTCGTTGCATAAGTCGCCTTTTGTATATTTAAGGCTCAAAAAAAACTGACCAAAACTGACCTACCATGATCATTTGATCACAAAACGGCTCAGTAATTACAAAAAGCCTGTAACAGTGTTTATTCCTAAAGAGATCTGTCAACTACCATCGGACTCATTGCTTAACGGTTGACTTAAAACAAAACAAAAAAATCGGCCAAATGCGAGTCGGACTCGCGCACGATGGGTTACGTTTACATACAAAATTTACGTTTGTTGTATGGGTGCCCTCATTTAATGTTTACCTTATTTTTATTTAATTATTTAAATGAAAGGTAATATACAACTTAACATAATATACTGCGAAAATTTTAAACGCCGTCTTTAATATTGAGCAATAATCCGTAATAAATAAACGTACTTATTGTATGGGGACTCCCGTCATTTATTTATATTTTTAGTATTTGTTATTATAGAAGCAACGGAAATACATAATTTGTGAAAAATTCAGCTTCATAGCTACCACGGTTTATGCCTAGTGGCAGACAGACGGATGGACAGACAAACAGACAGACAGCGGAAGCTTAGTAATAGGGTCCCGTTTTAACCTTTTAGGTACTTACGGAACCCTAAAAAGCAAATAAAATTACGCGATTCAATAAAGATAATGTTTAGCAATAACATTAGGTACTATCTCAGAATGTTGATAAGCCCAGACAAATACAAAATCGTAAGCGACCTATAAACGCAAGCAAAACTGAGGTACGAGACATTTTAGTCACGTTTTCACTTTATGACAATACATAGGATCCTTTTCTAGCGGCCCTAAGCTTTACAAAGTTTCTTAAGATTTATCAAAGTAGGTAGGTAGGTAATATTAACTAGAAAAAACTCGACTTCGGCTGGTATTCAAACACAACCTTTTCAATATCATCGTCATATCATGCATATGGTAAGGGGCCGTTCAAGTATTACGTGAGCACTATGGGGGCGCGGGGGTTCTTTGCTCTGCTTATTTTGGATGACATGGGGGGTAGGGGAGTCTAGGTGATGATTACGTCATCGGTAGTTATTTACTTTTTTACACGAATGGCAACCCTCACATTGTCTTTGCTTGAAAACGAAACGCTTTTTCGGGGATTCCCGCAAATAATGCATACGTTTAGGCACTCGCTTTAGAACCGAATTTTAAAATGTTTACGTAAGCATGGGGGAAGGGGGTTTGAGCTTTGCTTACTTTTGCTGAAAAGGGGGATGGGGGGTAAAGAATTGTAATAAATCTGCTTACGTAATACTTGAACGGCCCCTAAGGTGTAAAAACATCATGAAAATATTTGTACAATTGATGTGAACGTAATGTTATGATTTTCAGGAATATAAGTCACTCGTTAGCACGGGGTCCAATTTGAACCTCAGCAGACCTTTGCAAGCCTCTACGTGTTGGTTTATACTGGTGGTAGAGCTCCAGTGACGGAGCTCGCGGGCGAATGCACCACCGCATTACTTAATACACTTGCCGCTAAATGGTAGTGTTCAGCACTATCGTGTTCCGGTCAGGTGGTAATGTATGGCTCTGTAATTTCCGGCACAGGGGCATAACACCCTAGGCCTCAGGAGTGGTAGCGCATCTGCATTTTGACCTTGGTCTTTGTGTGAGTGTCTATAGCCTGCAGTCATCACTTAACATCAATGTGAACTGCATACTCGTTTGCCACTTCAACCACATAAAAAAAAAGTTGGACTCATGTCCCCCAGCAAATGAGTCCAATTTACTTAATTAATTTGTTATGGGTTGCATTCGGCGGGACCTCTCTGTAACTGCATCAATAGTTAATGCAGACACAGACAGACCCCGCTGTAATGGGAATGACTTACTGATTTGAACATACTTACACTTTTCAGATAACTTCAATAATATCAACATGATGAATTTGAAGCTTTTTCAATTGGTAAAGAAACAATAAATTGGCACACAATACCTTTCTGCTCTACACTCTCTGCCTACCCCGTTAGGGACCTGGCGTGAAGATACATACATACATACATACATACATACAATACCTTGAACTTGTTACCTTACATAACTAAAATATATATTGTGTGTACTTATAGGTCAGGGTCTCACTGCAGAATCATTTCATACATCCAGGTTTGCTGCAATGGTACCACCCCAAAAAAATGCCCCCAAGTATTTTTTCATCGTATTATTTTTGAGAAAGAATTTTCTTTTACTTGTTTCCTTCAATAAAATATCGCCCGTTTCACGGCAATATGTATAAAGACTGAAAATGTCGTGGCAAAAATCATAGCTGCCGTTGCGCACTTGGCCGACACATTATTTCATTCTGAGGAAATACGAAGTTTGCCGGGTCAGCTAGTTATCAATAAATATCTATCACCGTCGTATATACTCTAAACGTCGTATAAATTAATGAAAAAATTAGCAATTAACTTCAGACTGTGGCTTAAATCTGTCCGTATGCGCATCGTAAAAATTCACTCTTATCATTTCTTTTAATCGCGCTATAGAATGTAACTTTTCAAAAAGTAAATCTATATCTTAGGAAAAGTTTCAAAGTTATATACCAATAGTGTTAAATCGTAGGTACATAAAAGTAGGTTGATGTCTTACGAGCGCACAATCGGTAGTCACGCTTGGGAGCACTAAATCAATAACGTTCCAACAAAATAATGAACAAAATAACTGGTGGTAGAGCTCCAGTGAAGGAGCTCGCGGGCGTAGGCACCACCGCATTACCTAATATACTTGCCGCTAAATAGTAGTGTTCAGCACTATCGTGTTTCGATCAGGTGGTAATGTACGGCCCTGTAATTTCCAGCACAGAGGCATAACATCTTAAGTCTCAGGAATGGTAACGCATCTGCATTTTGATCTCGGTCTTTGTGTGGGTGTCTATAGGCTGCAGTCATCACTTAACATCAATGTGAACTGCATGCTTGTTTGCCACTTCCATAACATTAAAAAAAACTTCAGTTTTATAGCCACAAGAAAGGCTTTATTTGCCCCATTAGGGTCCATCTTTGGTATACATCGTACCAGGCTTTGTATGGTTATAATACTGAAAGACTGTCAAGGTTTTAACGTTTTATTTAAAATAAATTGACTGAAAATCATATAAAAAGGAACAAATAAAAAATTGATACTTGTGTGTAATACCTAGGAACGGGCAGGTCTCAATCATTGTGACACTGCTGTAATTTAATTTTTTTTTAATTTTATATAAGAATAAACAAATATTTTGCTTATGAATAAACAGTTTTTTTAAACAAAAAAAAAATGTATGCAAGTAGAATTTTTTTTATGGCTCTTTAAAAACTTTGAAATTCTATAAATTGTAATTTTTGACTCTTCCGACTCAAGAGGTTGCTGACCCCTGCGCTACGCTAAATCTTATTAATTTGTTTACAAACCATTATAGTCTTGTGTCGCACCAAAATAGAAAACGGTACAAGTCACAATTGATATCTATTGCACTGAACGAAATTTGTCCCGCATTCAACGTGTTAACTATCTCAGAGGCAAAACAGTTTAGGCGTCAGGGGTAGCAACGCATTTGAGTTTAGACTTCCGGTGTTTGGGTATATCTATTATTATCTATAGGCTCCAGCCTGCACGTTAATGTTAAGTGAATAATCCAGCATGCACTTAACATCAATGTGAATTGTATATTTGTTTGCCATAATCATAACTTAACACTTAGCGTAGTGTCCCCAAACAATAATTGATTAAACATTGCCCTTCTTTCGTTGTGTCCTTTTAGAAGAAATGCGTTTATTATTCGTACTATTTATTTTTCACAATAACACATGCGAGTAAATTTATTAATTAAATAAAAATTTGACTTCGGGCAAGAATCGAACCTGCGACCTCAGGGTGACCAGTCCAGCCGCCTTACCACTAAGCTACCGAAGTCCCACACCGATGCGTCAAATTTTGCTTTCCCTTTTTGGATTTTTAAACCGATTTTAGGATCGGTGAACGACTTCCATTGACAACTTACTACTAACTATACAACCGAAGAGACTTTGCAGTTTATATAATATCGTTGAGATGTCACTGTTCCCTTAATAATAATTATTATTTTTACTACTACTAACTGTACTATTTATTTTTCGCAATAACACATTCGAGTGAATTTTAGAAATTAAAGAAGAAACGGACAGAAAAAATTGACTTCGGGCAGGAATCGAACTTGTGACCTCAGGATAACCAGTGCAGCCGCTTTACCACTAAGCTACCGAAGTCCCATACCGATGTGTCAAATTTTGCTTTCCCTTTTTGATTTTAACCGATTTTAGGATCGGTGAACGACATCCATTGATAACTGTTTTTACTGGTGGTAGAGCTTCAGTGACGGAGCTCGCGGGCGTAGGCACTACCGCATTACCTAATATACTGGCCGCTAAATGGTAGTGTTCAGCACTATCGTGTTCCGGTCAGGTGGTAATATACGGCCCTGTAATTTCCGGCATAGAGGCACACCACCTTAGGCCTCAGGAGTGGTAACGCATCTGAATTTTGACCTTGGTCTTTGTGTGGGTGTCTATAGGGTGCAGTCATCACTTAACATCAATGTCAACTGAAAGCTTGTTTGCCACTTCCATTACATTAAAAAAAAAAAACTAATTAATAGAAGTCGCTATTTAACCGATATGATAGACTGCAGTTTAAACAATATCGTTAAGATGTCGCTGTTCCCTTTATATTTGTATTATTTATTTTTCGCAATAACACATGCGAGTGAATTTTAGAAATTAAAGAAAAAACGGAGAGAAAAATTAGACTTTGGCCAGGAATCGAACCTGCGACCTCAGGATAACCAGTCCAGCCGCTTTACCACTAAGCTATCGAAGGGCTACACCGATGCGTCAAATATTTCATTATTTGCCTGTAATCTGTAATTATTCGACAGAATCAGCAATATCTTCAAAAGGCGATGAGAAAAAAACTCTCCTCGCTAAGTATGTCCTTTCTGTAAACCTGAAAACTGGTTACGCTTTCTTACTTCTAATAAAAAAATAAAATAAATAAAGTCTTCTAAAATCCGACTCTTTGTGGTAACGTTTTCCCAGAAGGACACCGCGGACACTCCGCAAAAATTCCATACAAACGCTTAATTTGGTCTCTATTACACAGACATCAACCAGTGACGAGTATTTACACGTGCACCTGTGTGCATAGCACGTAGAAAATACCAACCGTCGCCCATAAGAGGGGAGGAGGTTGGGAGATGCGGGGAAATAGAGCGGGACGTCGAAGTGTCCTTTCCATACGTAGTATTATTACATATTCTCTGCCAGAAGTGGACCTCTTTCAGTTGAAAATATTGGCAAATACTTCTGAACTTTGAATTGAGTGTTAATCACTATATATATCCGTTTTCCCATTCATTTTAATTTGATATGAGAGCTGTGTTGTACAAAATTATTAGTTGCTGCCTAACAAATGGAATTTCGCTGTTTGATATAAACTCCAACCACATTTCATTTGATTTTGTACCGTGTGGTCTTATTGTCAATATAATATTGAATAATGTGTAAAATTCTGAACATATGTTGCTAAATTTTGTTGAGCTAGGAGCTTTTCAAAAATAATAAAAACGTACGGACATTAAATATTATCCGCTAATATTGCTTGCGTTTTTTTTTTTCATCTCAATTTTGTGTGTAGCTCGCTGTCAAAAAACAGATTGAGCTTCGGAGCATTCCTATTAGTGACAGTTTCTTCAGCTCCTAACTTAAAATACGAACAGAAACAGCAGTAATATCGCGACACAGTCGTCCCAGCAGCATGGCTTTGCGACGTTGCAGATTCGCCGCGGCGGCGATAATATGTCGCCGAGATGTTTAAATGTGTTCGAGAAACTGTTTATTTATTTTGTTATAGACAAGGTATGAGGTGAGTTTCGTAGAAATAGACGATTATTGTTACGTGTGTGTGTGGTGTGACACACAAATTTTCCCGTGTATAAAATGACAGGCTGTTTTGCATGGGTAATAAACGCAATGCCTACTCCCCTCCGGTCGGCCGGTGGCCCGTGTTGCTCTATGCCCTCTTCCAGCGATTGGTCGTGGGTCGTTGGTGCAATGTTAGGTTAACATCACGAGAGGACTGCCAAATTCACTTGTCGCGGTATTTTGATAACCTCGTGGGGAGCTTGCCGATGCTTCGTCTTCTGGAACGCATTCGCCACTTGAGCACCATTTTGGCCAAACGCCGGTCGGTTCTTCGATCTATGTGAACTGCCACTTGAGTTTCATTATTCGATGGGCCAAGTCGGTTCTACATACATTGCTTTTCATTTCTCATGCAGATCTCCTCATTTTTGATTCACAGGAAAACACCTAGCGCAGCTATTGAATCCAACAAAAAATTAAGCCCAACATTAATTCATTTACTTGAACAGAAGTAATAATCCCAGAATGCTGAAACGCTTATGTTGGGTTAAAAATACAATTTCTTATAACATATTCCCTCAATCCCAGTATAACATGCCGTGCTATTTAATCCGCTTAGAAATCTAAAAGCAAAAGGATGTTCGCGACAATTGTGTATTTTATTTCAACCGCGTAAGCTGATTATTTCAGTATTTAAGGTGAATGGAAATAGTATTTCTATTTTCATAGACAGACAATGTTCTAGATTGTTAGTTATGTACGGATGCAGAGTATTAAATGATGTTTTTAGCTTACTATTTATTTTTCATCTTATAGGTACTTGTCTATTCCGCGACTTCTCCCGCTTGGATGTAATATTAGTTATGTAAGCGGTTACCCTAGATTTCTCTAAAAAAATGTATCTTGTGTAACAAAAAAGTGTTTTTTTTTACATATAATGTTATTATGTTCTTTTCAATCTTCACAACAAAAACTTTCAAATTGATTTAAAGACTTTCAAGGAAAAGGATATTTGACTTCGAGCGGAATTTAAACCCGCATTATTTGCCTAGATAGTCATGTTAGTAGGTATATGAACGCATATGGCTTAAGTAATATAGTATACCTACGTAGTAGATATTTATGGCTATTTTGCGTTACCATAAATACATGTATTGTATGAACTGCATGCTTGTTTGCCACTTAAGTATAGGTTGGGGTAAGTAAAAGTTTCTTCGCATTTTTTAAGATAAAAACATTTTTTAATATAGTTTATTTAACTAAAGTATGTATATACCATTTTGTTCGATAACCTTTTGCCATCTTGTAGGTAGGGACATGATCCCAATGCTATAAAAATTTTGGGACTTCTCATCAAAATACCGCGACAAGTGGATTTGGCAGTCCTCTCGTGATGTTAACCTAACATTTCATAAAGAATTCTGAAGAGACCGAAACAGATGGAAATCTGAAGGTACTTTTTCCCCAACCTATTATACATACCTACTTATAACATAAACGTATTACGATATTACTTTATTCAACACAACAATATTTTGTAAATAAAAAGTACCTACATTTAAAAGCATTACCTGAGTAAACCCGAGTTTTTATGATATTTTTATGTTAAAAGAATCTTTTTAGTACCAGATTCACATTCTTTATTCACATAATACCTACTTAACAAACCTGTGAACGTTATTTTGAATAAAATTTCCGTTGAATAGCATACCTACTGTCTTTTTACTATATCAACGTATCAGAAAACTATAACTCCATCGTCCCCATGTGTTTTTCTTTTTTATTTTTAACTAGCATTAAATTTAGAAACATTTACACTTGCCTATTTGAAAAATGTTATCTAACATAGGAAACTTAAGAACTAAAAATTCACATTCTTTATTATATATTCTTTGGTTCTATTGGAATTTTTCCTTTTTCTGGAAGTTGCCCAGTAGGTACCTCGAAGTTTGGTAATGTGCCCGTAGATGTCAATAGGCTCTCCACCTCTTACATGGGTCAAAACGTAACCGGCGAATCGTTGGTATCTGCATGTAAGATTGGATGCATTCATTTACCTCTGCCTACCCCTTAGGGGATTACAGACGTGCAGTTACGTTTTTTTTACGTAAATTATTTTCTAGTAAGCAACTGTTAACATATCACTAATATATGAAATAGAATATTTCTGAATATGTTTACTAAAGCAAAATCGATTCCGCACCTGAATTTCAAATTGATACTGTGGTAACTGCCTTGAATATTCATATGAGAAGAACTATTTTGCACAGGTTATTTTAACATCCGACGATATTTTTGAATGATTAATGATTAATCACTGAAACTGTCCTCGTCAACATCATTTCTTTGGAATTCCGTTTCATATTTTTCGTCGTGAAAGTAGCTTATTTTACAATGCACATTGTGCACCATACAAACGCCATATCACCTACAAAACATTCATATATACAACAAACAAACAGTGGTACAAAGCTTGATGAAATCGCAAGTGCGAATAAAATCAGGCCTCGTTAAGGGTACATAGCAAATGAGGCGAACACATTCAAAGAAAACGTTCCACTACCAACAATTGAGAGTCAAGCGGGCCTTATTCCAGGCACGAGAGCTGCCGGCAAATGAACTCAACCTTTTTAGGGCCTTCAATGGGTAAGTGCGAAATGAGCACTAGCACTAGTTCAATGATATAGAGTTACTAGAAATAGCTGCCACTGTTGTCGATTTATTCGTCAATTGACCTGACGATTGTAGATGTTAACAAACTAGACTGTGTATTTTAGAATTTTTATCCCACAAACATGTTTAAAGCTTTGTTTTCAGATGTTGTTAGTAAATTCAAAAGTCACGAAGGATTTCGTGTTTCAATCATAAAACCGGCGAAGTGTGGGTCAAACTCGTACTTAAAGGTTTGATGTTAATGGTGTCAGAAGAAAGATGAGTATCAAATTCCACCTTCACCGACTGGACACTTAGCAGTGCTCAAAGGTGCGATATTCGCGTTCATTTCTGCCGCTTGTAATTTGTGGAACGAAAATATAGCCGCTTCTAGAACATTCTATGGCTCCAAAACTATAGCTGCTTATAGTTTGGAGCATTAAGCGTCATACGGCGTCGTGTTGCGAATTGCTACAATCAAAGGCTGCCGAGCGCAGACTGTTGTTGCTTCATTCGTCACCCGACCTGCGACATTTATAACTGTAGATGCCTGGGTGCAAGGCAACTGACTTTCTATTCAGTGGGAATTGAATTTCAGATTGCGAATTTTCCTTTGAGTTTTGGCAACTAGAATTTCCACTGGTATTATAATTAGGTAGTTCGGATGGTGAACTACTCAGCCAAAGTTTATGGTAAATGTGGCAAGGCTCAGAATGTTAAATGAATGGCTTATAATTTAACTATACAGAGTTAAAGCATAATTTATAGCGTTAGCCTATTAAATAGTGTTTGACGTTCATAAAAACGTGCTAAACTGCCTTTTTATGACTCGTTTAAGTAGTAAACGTAGCGACATGATGAATACATTAACAGTAAATGATTTTACTGCCGAATAGTTGCAGGTGGCAGTTGGCAGGACACATAGCTCGGAGAACAGATGACATTGGAGCTAAACAGTTCTCGAGTAACAAACGCATTAAGATGAAACGTGAGCAGAACCATCACGAAGTGGACTGACGATCTGGTGAAGGTCGTAGATACTCGCTGAATAAAGGTGGCCCAGGGTTGTTCATTGTGGGTATTTTTGGGGCACTTTAGTCCAGCAGTGAACGCCTTCTATTTAGATTTTAACGACGATGAAAATGAACTTAAAACTTTGTTTAACTAATTAAGACCATCATTTATTTTTATTTAGAGAGATGCGTATTGTTAACTACATTAGAAAGTACCTTATTTTTATTATTACATAAATGAATGCGAGCAAAACAATAAGGCCTTCGATGTTTTGTAAATAATGCAATTGTATTGCTTCTACTACTACAATGTAATTTAATGCTTTTATAAATTAATAGTCTTTCTTAATGACGATCATTACCGGCTACATTAATGGAGTTCTATCACCAGTATTACTTCCGTAAAGGTAAAGATTACCTATTATTGTAAATTTCTTGACTGAGCTTTACATTTAATCGCTTTAAGTTTGAACAGTGACAATACCGATTTCACGCGGAAATAATCTGAAATCTCAATACAAATGCTCGAATTAATAGTCGGGGAACTCTAAACGGATTAAATGTCGAAACTCAAGAAACCGGATCATTACGGAGGATTAAGACAGGGACAACATTACCGAGTTATCAATGTAAGATGATTTGTGAACTTGTTTGGATGCAATTAATGTAACAATGAATTGAAGTTGGAGGAAATAAACTTTTTGGAAGGTTAGTAACATAATGGTGTGGGTAAGAGATATGTTAAATATTTATATCCATAATATCAGTCTTTACCAGGATTTTAAAGAGAAATATGTATTTTTGTGCGTTTTTAGCAAATAACGTTTAATATTTAAATTAATTAATACAATAATTTTAATAAATTAATAATTTAATGTTCTAGGGTAAATTTAATTGTAACCTTAGATCACTTAGCCTTAGCCTAAGTTGCATCTGAATCATAATCCTAATACATGTGAACATGTCATGCTTAGCCTGGGTTGCACCACGATATTTGCTAAAGTTAAAGTTATTGTAACATTTCACATCCTTCTCTAACTTATAGAAATCTGTTAGCATCCAAATTTCAATAGAGAGGATGGTTGGCGTTTGTCAACGAATTGGGATCCCATTATATCCAAATTGAAATCCCAAACTAGTAAATCTGCAAAACCACGAGATACGGTTAGTAACTTTTGCGTGAATCCGGACCGTTATGCCAGACGTCTCAGAAACAGGTGGCGCTAGCATGACATGGCAACGTAGTTTTCAGTAATTTATCGCTAGATGGCGCCACTAGTAGTTTACATCGCACTAGGATTGTGTTCTGTCTCAGCTATATAAGACCAGGCTGAACATCGTCGAATTAGTCAGCCCGTGACCACGGTAGCTGGAAAGCGAACGAAACGTCGGGTGTATGAAGAAGTTTGGGAGTGTTGTATACGCGAGAAAATCCGCAAGTTTAATTTCTACAATGAACTTTAACAAATATCGTGGTGCAACCCAGGCTAAGCATGACATGTTCACATGTATTAGGATTACGATTCAGATCGAAACTTTTCTAAATTATAATCTGCTTAGTGAGCTTCATTAAATAAATAAATAGGTAAATTGAAAAAACTACTGAACAGATTTTAAAATGGCTTGAACAATAGAATGCTAAATGGTCAATACATGATATAAGCTAGTTAAGTCTCAACTGACTTTTTTGCATAAGGCTTGATATTATTGCATCTCTTTTATGTATGTACTTTCACGCCTAGTCTCCTATGGGGTAGGCAGAGAGTGAGGAGCGCCTCCTTTATTGTTTGTATCTAACCATTTTGCTATTTATTCTTCGGACAGAGCTCTACCATCATCATACTTTTGAAGTACAAGTAAGCGCTCAAGACATAATATCTTAATATCGATAGATTTATGATATTTGTATTAGCTTAGCTTTGCATTTAAGATTTAATCGCTTTAAGTTTAAATGTCGTGTCTACAATTACAGTACCGATTTCACGCGGAAATAATCTTAAATCCAATACAAATGCTTGAATTAATAGTCGGGGAACTTTAAACAGGATTAAATGTCGAAATTCGAGAAACCGGAGCATTACGGAGGATTAAGGCAGAGACAACATTACCGAGTTATCAATGTAAGATGATTTGTGAACTTGTTCGGATGCAATTTATGTTACAATGGAATTGAAGCAGCAGGAAATAAACGTTTTTGAAATTCTTCTTTTTAGTCGTTGCCCTCATAACAGAGTGGTCGTAATTGTCAGTTCAGGGTGTATTCGTGGCTCACTTTACTATCCGTCGCCACTCCTCGCGTGCAGATACCTTTCTGATGCGCACGTAGAATTTATTTTTAGTGGCTGTTTTAATAAATAACTTAATTCTTCTAGTTCCTAGTTTTTGAAATATCAGTAACAAAATAATCTTGTGAAATAGGTATACATAATGTCTCTACTAAATAATATCATGACTGTTTTGAGTGTTTAATCATTTTCCGAGGACAGTCGTTGTAGCAATCTTTGGAGAAGTTTTTATCTTGCAGTCTTTCGAATGAAATGATAATGATTTCTCGAAAAAACATATTTTAAAACATTGTAGATACTAATAAACAAACTTTATTTTCTCCACAAACATTAGGCTAACATAAGGGGTAATTATAATAATAATTAGGTAGGTACAATAATAGTTTGTGTAGAACTGCGCATGTACTAGGTGTCAAAAGGACCTGAAAAACAGGTAACCAGGTCTCCCCATATTCAAATGTCAACATGAAGCAAGATTAGGTATTATATCAGCTCTACCACTAGTAAAGATTTATAACATTAATTTATTACAATTATTGTAAAAGTTTACGGGTGGTAGAGTTCCAGTGTACGAGTAGACGTAGGCACCACCGCATTACCTGGTCCATCTGCCGCCAAATAGCAGTGTTCAGCACTATCGTGTTCTGGTTAACTAATGACTATCATAGAGACATAACTACTTATTGGGTCTTAGCGAAAAAATAAACTTATCTGCATTTATTTTTTCAATTTTAATTATCTGCATTCCGATTTTGATTTTTCATTTTTATCTACATCTTGGTCTTCATGTCGGTGTCTATAGGTCGCAGTCATCACTTAACATCAATGTGAACTGCATGCTTGTATGCCACTTCCATTACATAAAAAGTAGACTTCTTTTTGCAGAGCAAATATTGTCATTGCAAGATTTGTACAAAAAAGAATGAAATAAGGTTTTTTTGCGAATTTAAAGAACCATAAAAACTATTACATAGAAAGAAGGTCTTTGAAGTGGCCACGCATCTGCATTTTGACCTCTGGTATTTGTGGGGGTATAGTCACATCAATGTGAACTAAATGCTTGTATGCATTCTTAATTTCTTAATTTGTAATACTTCCATTACATTAAATAAAATTTTAATCTAAGTCCAGGTACAGACACATAGTTAAATATTTATATATTATATTTACCTTTATTACATCAAATGTGTTGTTGTACCTGTATGTTGTTTGTTAAAATTGTTTAACAAACAACATATAGGTACATACCTCTTCGTTGTAAAAAACGTTTTTACGCCTCCGGAATGAACAGCTCAGCAGGCTTACCTGTGTATTGTTGGTAGGAAAGACCATTATTATTCCGGTCAGGTACAAAAATTAATAATACCAGGCAATTTTATTTTGGTTCTCTAAATAAAATTTCAAGCTGTTTACCTAGTAGATAGGTACCACCTTTTTAAAATTTTCTATACTTTACTTAATTAATTTTAATATTTTATTTTTCGCAAAAACGCATGTTTGTGTTGGGACTTTTAGAAATTAAAGAAAAAATTGAAAGAAAAATTTGACTTCGGGCAGGAATCGAACTTGTGACCTCAGGGTAACCCATCCGCTACCGAAGTGGTAAAGTCCTGCCCGAAGTAATTTTTCTTTCATTTCTAATCAATTAATTCCTTCTCATTCGAAGTCACATCAGCTTGTATCAACATCTTAAATAAACACACCTCTGTATGCCTTCACAGTAAACAGTTGAGTTCGTATCTTGAATTTGTCCGTTAAATTATTTTTACGATGGACATACTCTTTATTGTGCCGATAAAAGGTCACAGAGTTTGTTGCAATTTGAATTTTATGACCTCGTAAAATAAACTATTGCACACCGTTGCTGATAAGGAAGAGGCATGTTTTTTATTGCGAAAGGTTTTGCCGTAGTCTGTTAGAGGGTGACTGAAACTTGTAAAAGTATTTTTCGCAACAACACGTATGAATTAATAAAAAATATGTAAGAAAATTTTATTCCTTTCACTTTATAAAAACAAAAAACGAAATTGTTTTTTTTTAATAATTTCAATTTAGCACAAAAAAGCACGTGTAGTAATGCAAGTTTGTAAACATAGGCAAAGATAAACCTAATTACATTCAGAGTCGACACATATCTAACCGCCCGTTTTCTATAACCGACATAACAATTTGGAACTTGCAGCTTAATTTTGTAGGAACTACGGAGTAACTTTGAACAAGAACAGCCGTGTGGTTATTGCCAACTTAGGCGGATTACTTCTGTTAAGCTATTGTTGATCTACATGTTTGCTCAATATACGACATTACAAAGAAATGTTATAGAAGAATCCGAACATTCCATAATCATAAGTTCATCAAGTGTCATCAAAGTTCAATAGCACATGAACCCCAATAATGACCATGAATGTATAAATTTTCTACTCGTTTAAGTCTATTGCTCCATGCATTTTAACCATGTTTGCGCCCATAAGGCCGCGGGCAAGATTTAACGACTGTTATTTATCGATAGCAACCGGGACCGACGGCTTGACGTGCCCTCCGAAGCACGGAAACACGCATTTTAATTTGCCACTAGCGGTCACCCATCACACACCCGACCGCGCTTGTATCGCTTAACCAAGAGCTTCCGATCTACACCAGCCGCGGAGCCATGTGCGCTAAATGCGAATCCCTACTAAATATTATAAATGCGAAAGCAACTCTGTCTGTCAGTCTGTCTATTACCTTTGCACGTCCAAAAACGTCTGAACCGATTTTAATGAAAAGAGATGTTGCAAAAATGTATGTACCTCCGGCCATGTATTGTACACAATATCATTAACAGGCAAAATCAATACAAATACGTTTTTGACTGCATATTTTCACTTATTAAGCTTTGTTTGCAGTTAGAATTGCAACTCAAACCAACATGGCGAATATGGCGGGCGATGTCATTTTGACATTTGAATTTTTTAAATTATATAGAACTTGGAGAAAAAAGTAATATTTTCTGAATACTATCGAAATCGATTTCATGTGTTAATACTAAGTACTTAAACTAATCGATATCCAATTTAAAGAAGCGTCGGCTGTGTCGCCGCCATGTTAAATATCGTTGAAAATGATAAAATCGTTTGAATTAAATGTAGTAGTAACTCTAAAATATATACTTGAATAAATAAATTGCATTTTTTTCGGATTCTTCTTTAATTTACCCATTTTTTGAGGATGTGTACGATCTAGAGCCGAGCTCGCAACATCTCCTTTGGTACAGAGATAGAGCTGATTTTGAGAAAGAACATAGGCTACTTATTTATTATTAAAACGATATCCACGCGGGCGAAGCCGCAAGCAACAGCTAGTATGCAATAATTGTCATGATTGGCTTTCGGATTGGCGATTACAATGCTGAGTGCCTAGTGCGAGATTTCCGATCGCGATTTAAACGCAGATTTGAATGGAATTGAAGGGGCGTCATCTAGCGGTGAATCGATGACGCTCCTTCAATTCCATACAAATCTGCGTTTATTCTTACGCGATCGAATTCGCGTAAGAGTAAATACAATCTCGCACTAGGCACTCTGATAGTTTTATCACAGGTTGTCGCTCAGCTGTTCACACCGCGTCGTTGTAAATATTAACTGCCGCCTATTGGAATGGTTTGACAACCATTTTACTGGTGATAGAGCTACAGTGACGGAGCTTGCGGGCGTAGGCACCACCGCATTACCTAATATACTTGCCGCTAAATGGTAGTGTTCAGCACTATCGTGTTCCGGTCAGGTGGTAACGTAACGTAATTTTCGGCACAGAGGCATAACACCTTAGGCGTCAGGAGTGGTAACGCATCTGCATTTTTAGGCTGCAGTCATCACTTAACATCAATGTGAACTGCATGCTTGTTCGCCACTTCCATTACATTAAAAAAAAACATTCTTATGTTCACTGACTGAACTAGCAGAAGAAAGTGAACTCGGGACGTGACGTCCTGACGCCATCACTAGCATATGAGGAGGAGTAAAAGACGCGGTAAATGACTCTATACGAAATAATTTTATCGCTATGAAATATCACGAGGTTACCAACTAAAGGATTAAGTTAGCGCAAACAGGAAAACAGCATAGTTCCAAAACAAATTTAACCTACTTAATAACATTCAAGGTTGACACATAACTTATTTCCCTTATTGTTTATAACACACATAGTAACTTCCAACTTGGAGCTTAATTTTGTCGAAACTACGAAGTAAGTTCGAACAAGACCACCCGTGGTTACGGTTGCTTGGTTGGATTAGTCCTGTGAAGCTAATTCCGATCTACACGACCCGCTGTGCTCACTTCATGTGTGAACATGTCTAGGGATACCAGTAAGTCTTTATTAATATCCCCATTTATTACTGTACCTACATATATTTATGCCATATTTTAATAATTTACTTTTGATAAAAACGTCTACACGATCTGGAAGACTTCTGCGCAGTCCCTTGATCGAACCGTCCAGCAAGAGTCTCTTCAGATATTTATGGAGACTCTGTCCTGCAAGTCTTTTGATTGTTATTTTTTCAAAATAAGGGTATTTAAAGGGAACAAACAAATTTGATAATGGTCATAATACTGCAATGGTAAAATTTTGTTAGAAATTTATTTTCATTGATTACCCACTAACATTACACATTTTAAAAGTGTAATCCAAATTTACAAATTAAAATATAATGTTTGTACAAATTACCTACTTCAAAGAAAACATTTAACGTATGAGGTAAGAGAGTAGAAAGAGACATTGAGATTTTACAAGCTACATTATAATTTTTTAATTTCATAGTTGATTCTCTAGTGCAATGTATAAAGGTTATAAAAAATATAATACAATACTTAGGAGTGAAAATAAATAATCATCATTTTGTACTATTTATTTTTCGCAATAACACATGCGAGTGTACTTTAGAAATTTAAGAAAAAAACGAAAAGAAAAAATTGACTTCGGGTAGGAATCGAACCTGCGACCTCAGGATCGGATCCTGAGGTCGCAGGTTTGATTCCTGCCTTTTTTTCTTTCCGCTTTTTTCTTCAATTTCTAATCATCATATTTTTTCTTTCTTGTTTATTAAAACGGATTCAAAATCTTGACAATGCTATTATATATTATTATTACAGCGGCTGGTGTAGATCGGAAGCGATCTACTCGATTAAGCGATACGGGCGCGGTCGGGTGTATGATGACCGGTAGTGGCAAATTTAAATGCGCGTTTCCGTGCTTCGGAGGGCACGTTAAGCCTTCGGTCCCGGTTGTTGTCGATAGATAGAAGTCGTTAAACCTTCTCGGAGGCCATGTGGGCGATTTGAAAACATCCGACAGCGGGTTAGCCGCTAACCCTTATCTCCACCAACCCGCATTGGAGCAGCGTGGTGGAGTAAGGTCCAGGCCTGCCTAGAAAGGGAGAGACTCGTGCCCAGTGGTGGGACGTATCAAGGGTTGCCATTATTATTATAAATAAATACAATAATCTCACAGCTAATTCAAATTTTATTTAGTTAGACAATTAGACAAAAATGTTGTCTCCAAATTTTAGGTAAACGAAACGGAATATAACTTCTTTTTCCTGTAATAGTTTTTTAATAAGACAACATTCGTAGTCATGTGGAATATATTTTATACCCAAAAAAGTTTGATCTATGAACCCGATTTAAACTCTAAAGTGGATACTGAAGAAAATAAACTTCCAATAATGGCCTCATGTTTTACTGAATTGAATCCCAAATATATGCAACTAAACTACAGTTTGCTTCTCCAGATCCAATAAAGAGAGGAATCGTTGAATTAATTTGCATTAAAATTATAACAAGTGTTGTCTTAAACTCCAGCAAGCTTTGATTAAAACGAACTGGATGTATTGTAGCATCCAATATTTACGCGGGAGAAATTCTCTCCCGAATAGCGATAGGCAATTTTGCATAGATCTATTTTACATTACTCGCTGTGTCGTGTAATTTCTGCTATGCCTACATATAAGTCAGTTAAAATGGAGTGTCTGTACATTTTTATTTTTTTAAACTGATATGGGGCGTTTTAATAAGAGTAACAGAAACCAAACAAAAAAAACTTTTTTTGGAATTTTTGTCTGTCTGTCCGTCTGTCTGTCTGGTACGTTATAACCTCGAAAATAGTCAACAGATTTGAACGCGGTTTTCACAGGTGGATCACATATAATCAGGAGCGTTGTGAAAACTTGTTTCGTCAAAATTTGTTAAGGGGAAAAGAAGAATTGGTCAATTAAAAATTAACTTCAATCATTGCTTCAAAAACTTAACAGAATTGAATGCGGTTTACATAAGCGTTAGTCGCGTTGCTGGTGGTGGTGGTGACGTTGGTGGTGGTTATGGCGTTGGTAGCGTTGGTATCGTTCGTGAGGTTGCTGGCGTTGGTGGCGTTTGTGGCGTTGGTGGCGTTGATGGGTTGCTGGCGTTGGTAGCGTAAGTGACATTGGTGGCGTTGGGAGCGTTAGTGTCGTTTGTGACATTTGCTGGCGTTTGTTTTCGTCGTTCATCAGAACGGAGTTTGTAATTTTATCATAACATCATTACAAATAACAATTTTTAATACAAAAACAGTTATATTAAATGCTCAAATCAATCTTTGAAAAACTGCTATATCAATGAAATTTACTTTAAATACTTACTGTTCTCTCAGTATTTCATTCAAAATTGACCGCAGAGTTATTAACACTGCAATACAGTTAAAGTGCATAATTGCTTCCAAAAGTAATCTGTTTGGTCGAGAAGTTGTCGCTTTCAAAACTAGTTGCTAAATTCCTCGCAACTTTATTAGTGAATTGATACCCTAGTCGAAGTTCCATCAGAGCTGCAGTTATTGAATTGCCTTGAATTTATATGATTTTCACGTCAATTTTTCCTGTAGCAGTATAGTGTAGTATACTGGTGATTGAGCTCCAGTGACGGAGATCGGGCGTAGTCACCACCGCATTACCTAATATACTTGACGCTAAATGGTAGTGTTCAGCACTATCGTGTTCCGGTCAGGTGGTAATGTGCGGCCCTGTAATTTCCGGCACAGAGGTATAACACCTTAGGCCTCAGGATTGGTAACGCATTTGCATTTAGACCTAGGTCATTGTGTGGGTGTCTATAGGCTGCAGTCATCACTTAACATCAGTGTGAACTGCATACTTGTTTGCCACTTTCATTAAATAAAAAAAATATGTTTTACAAAAAACCGTTTTTTACTGGTGGTAGAGTTCTAATGTAGAGACTCGAGGGCGTAGCCCAAATGGTAATTCAGCACTATCGTGTTCCGGTTAGATGGTAATGTGTGACCCCGTAATAATACAACGACATAACAACTAAGGTCTCAGGGGTGGCAACGCATCTACATTTTGACTAGATAGAGGGTTATCAGAGATAATGGTGTAACGTCCTTTATCTCTGGTTCTATTGGAACTTTTCCATTTTCTGGAAATTGCTTAGTACCTCAAAGTTTGGTAATGTGCCCAGAGATGTCAACAGGCTTGCCACCTGTTACATGGACCAAAAACGGAACCGGCGAATCGTGGGTGTTTGCATGTATGCTTAAATGTACGCATTTACCTCTGCCTACCCCTTTAGGGATTACAGGCGTGAAGTTGCGTTTTTCTATAGGCTGCAGTCATCACTTAACTCCATCCCCTGAGACCTAAGTTGTCATGTCACTCTAATAGTTAGATATTATCCGCGGCGCTCCCTAAGACAGCTAAGAGCATCGGCTTGGACCATCATGGTCAGGCCTAGGGGGCGCCAGGGTTTTTTTTTATGAAATGGAAGTGGCAAACAAGCTTGCAGTTCACATTGATGTTAAGTGATGACAGCCTATAGACACCCACACAAAGACCAAGGTCAAAATGCAGATGCGTTACAACTCCTGAGGCCTAAGGTGTTGTGCCTCTGTGCCGGAAATTACAGGGCCGTATGTTACCACCGGAACACGATAGTGCTGAACACTACCATTTAGCGGCAAGTATATTAGGTAATGCGGAGCTCTACCACCAGTTAAAAAGGTTTCATTGCACACGGGCGCTACACGAGCTAAAGCCGCTCCAGTGTTGTAGCGTTTACGGGACGATGTGGTCGCTTTGGGATAAGGTTCTTTGTTATTATATGAAACAAGAAAACTTGATTCCAAATTAAATTTCTTGGCTATTCTAATCTAAGCACCTGTGAGGCATAGTAACATTGTACAATAATATTCTTTGATGAGAAGGCAAATTTATGGAATCATTTTTATCTGGTTCCAGTAACTAATTCTATCTATTCTTCAAAAAGTATCTTCTAAAACAATCCATATTTCGTGGTAAAACAAAATGAGATACCAAATCCAATAATCTTTTTATCCGTATTGAAAACCCAGACCAAAGAATTAGGTTATATAATATATTCATCAATCTTGCCGAGAATTCCCATGAAAAAAGTCTGAGAGATGAAATTATAAATATTTTTATTATTTTAGGCACTCTATTTGGGTGCGACAGTTTCTTGAAACCTTATTTAGAAGTAATTTCCCTTAAGACCCTTATGTCTATATTGGCTCTTGCGGCACAGAATATTGCCTGAGACGATACACTGTATATATTAATAAAAGTTGTACTATTATAGTGTTTATTGGATGGAATTGGATTTTCGTACAATAAAGGATGGGGACCACAATGTATGCTTACGATAGATATTTTTTGTTTTTGTGTTTGTATATTTCATTTGGAAATAATATAGCCTGCAAGCAATGTAATCGACTATAATAAGTTCATGGTTGCCTACCTATACCATATGACAAAGTTAAATGGATATGAACCTTAAAAATAGCACCTAAAAGTGTTTAATCTAAACAATTGAATTAGGTACCTACTTCTGCAACATTTCAAAACTTGTAAACGTGGGGGGCGTTCTCAGACCCAGGAGCTGAACCGACGACATGGTGAAGGTTACGGGCAATCGCTACTTCTACGGAACTTTGCAATTCAAAGATAACGTATTCAACTCACGTAATAATTATGGATTTAAAAGCATTTTACTTTTTAAGACAAACAATATTGAATAATTATGGATTTAACAGCATTTTACTTTTTAAGAAAAACTATATAGAATAAAACTTAAACAAAAAAAAAACATATTTTTTTCATTAATTTATTTTCATCTCTTTCCAACTAAAAATTAACAAATACAATAAATTTAAAGAAAAAAACATTGTTGTTCAATTTCTACATTTTAGCATTTTTATTATTAATTATAGTAATTACAAATACATACTATAAATACATTTGAGTTATAATATTTTTATCTTATAAATAAGCATTTAAATTTATTACACAATTTCCCTTACGACTAGTCAGTAAATTATTTTGATATTATTATTGTGTGAATAGTAAAGTATTTTATAATTACAGTTTTTTTTTCTGATTAACTGAAGTGTTTTTTCTTTTAATTAAAAGTCAGGATATCACAGCTATTAAAGTAAATTATGTACAATGATTAAACTTCATTTACTTAAAACACAATACTAAAAATTAATTGAAATTAAAATATACGCAAGGCACGCAATAATTAAAGAAATACTAAATTTTGGTGTAAAGCTAAAACTTAACTAGTGGCAAAATGTATTTATTTATTTACAATTCAGTATAGTATTGTAAAAATGAATAAGGATTATTATTAATGGACAATTTAACAATATAAGAAAGGAAGGTTTCACGTATAATAAAATTGAATGAAGAGCTTTAATTTATAATAATTTACACATCCAATATTTCTAAGATACACCGAAATATAAGGAACAAACAAACGTTTTGAAAAATAAAATTGAACAACCTTCAACAGATTTGTAGTAAACAACGAAATACTCTTCAAACACATCCACACAAACGAAAAATATAAAATCCTAAAAACTATATAAAAACAAAATGGAAACGCGGGCAGCAATAGAATATAACAATGGGATCAATTTAGTGCGATCCGAGTGGAATAACCCGCTTATAAATTACGAAACGGCGTGGCACATAATAAAACCCTATGTCGTAACTGATAAAATGCGTTTTCTTAACTTGTTCTTAAACGTAGACAAACTCTGATGATTTCACATGGAAGTGTATTCAGAGTTATCTTAAACGTCCATAAATTGCAAGTTAGTTAAGTTTTGTCATTTCATGAGCGCGGTCATCGTTTGATAGTTGTTGTAAACGCATCTATGCACGTGTAAGTGCGTGTCTGTATGCGAAAACACACTGACCCAGCGTACATGTACACGTTGTCATGTTTGACCACTACAAAGCGCGGACTGCACTCGTGAATTACAAGAACGCCAAGAACTATACAAATGATGGAAACATTAACAATTAATAGAGTCCATACCATGACGATTATCGCGATTCAATTCACACACTGTCCAAATTTTGTTTCGTTTTCTTGAAATGACAGCGCGGAAACGAGACAAAGCCAATGGCGATTAATTTCTCACTTGGTTGACATTAGCTGAGTTGCCAAATTGAGGTAAGTTTGATAAAAGGTAGTGGATTCTTAAATTTCACGGTACGTCACATTTTTATTTACTTAAATTATGCAAATGCTTTATTATTCCCGAACTTATGGCAGTTGTAGTTTTTTAATATGCCTTACTGCGAATAACATGGTTAGTCTTAAACACACACACTTAAATTTGCCTCAACGTAGAAACATAATTTTCAAATGAATTATGTAATATTAAATTTGTAAGTACATACTTACAATAAAATATTTTGCCAATGACACGGTTCTCATTTATTTGATCGTAAAATTAATTTCAGTCATCTATAAATTAATTATTTTCATGTTATTACGTTGGAAGGATGTTTAATTAATACAATGATGCATTAGTTTTGAATGATAATTATATATCATGAAATAGCCAACAGCGGTTTGTTTACCAAATTCCATCGAAATTAGATTCGATATAAATACTATCGTATAAATATATCGTTGTCGTTGATTTACAATCTAGAACATTTCAAAAATTATGACAACGATATGAAATTTTCAACATTAAGTAAACAATTGCTTACAGGGCACTGACCACGATCTGTACCTATAGCATATAAAGGTGTATTTTGAATAACTTAAGAATACAATATAACTTTGTATGATATGCAGATTATTACTAACCCTTTTTTTTTAATGCAAATTAAAGAAAATAATTTAAAGAAAAACAAAACGTTAGAAAATAAGAATGGGATTTTTTCCGCGCAAGGTTTGTTTCATGTCAAGTCAACGTGTTATGTCAATTATTTTCAAACGATGGTTCAATCTCAGGAAAGCAAATACAAACAGTCGTAAATAAGTATAACATGTTCAGTTTCTAGTTAACATAGGGTTGATCATAATATTAGCCAAAGCGTTGCGACGTTTTCGCCACGCGCCAGCCCCTTGAGCGTGATATTGCAGCTGTCGGTACCACGTCCGCGTTCGTGTGTTCTCCTCGGCCTGTAATTGAAAACAAATAATTGTTTTATATTATTTCGCATTAACACATGCTTGTGAAGCATGTGTTAATGCGTGTTGTTTTCTTTAAAATGAAAACAAATAGTTATTACTTATTACGTTGTGGCGTTGGGACGTCACGACTCCACCGCCCACTAGCGGTAGAATTTTCTTCTACTGGAAGAGAATTCTTCCACAAGTGCAGTCAGTCAACCGAACAATGGCGGTCGAACTATTTCAATGGGATAGTAGTAAATGCGATAGGCAGTAGCGCCCTGCGATATAACTACCGCCACTGCGATCGTCAATCCGCATGCCAAGCGTGGCGATTATGGAATATCCCCCTTGTGGGGGGAGGCTTTGGTCCAGCAGTGGACATCTTTCGACGGAAATGACGATGATAACTTATTACGTTAACTGCTAGAGTGGACTGCTACTGGAATGGCTAACTAACGCCCAGTTCACATTGATGTTTAAGTAATAGTGTAGGCTATAAAAATCTTCATAAAACCAAAGATTTCAAAATTAATGCTTTGCTGCTTACTTACATAAAAAATGCACTGTAATTGAGATTCGTTTACATGAATATAAGACTAGTGGTGGTGTTAGTGATGTCCCTAGAACAAAAGCGATCGGCCTACCTAATTATGTGATGGATGAAATCTGATCACCATGTTACATGACTTTATTGTTTAGATTATGAAATCCCATAGGGATTTTTCACCTCCATCATCTAATTATTAAAATTCAAACTAAAGCATAATAGGTAGTCTTGCTCTGTTCCCTAAAGCAGCAGATGGATCCCATAAGGTCCAAGAACAATAACAAATATGTTTTCTTATTTTTCGTGCTACCTGAGGGATTTAAATTTTATTTTGTCACGGGCTTCAATAACTCATATCTAAAAAACCAGGAAGATTGAATTAACGATATTCCTGTTATTGTAATGCTATGTGACCAACACATACCTAATATAAACCCAACTATCCTCGAACGAAAATTGCTAATTCTACTTTAGAAACTTTAAAAATAAATACCAAACATACAGCTGATGGATATTTACAGCGTTTTACATTGAAAAGTTAATCAAATACTTCAACATAGATGTAGTTTAATCAACGAAAATATCTTCCATTAAGACATCGACCTAAAATGGGACTATAAAAATTCGAATTTTAACCCGAAAAACCTAACAGCAACATTCAAAAATACTGCACTAAAAGCACCCAGAATTTCGTAAATGGAGTGCAATGGTTCGTAGTAAATATATGGCAGTGAACCCGACTTTGGCTTTACGAAGTAGTTTGCTGGGGCTTGTCAAAATATGCGTGAACCGGACTTATTGAAGCGCTCAAACACAAGTGGATTGTGTTAATCTGGTTTAGATGCATGAATTGGCAAATCAAAGGCCATACGTTCGACCAGCACCTGAGGTCGTTGCTGCCTGGTTGGAGAACATACACTGTTTATAGTTTATACGATCTAAAATGTGTTTTGCTTGCACGTTTTTTATACATGTCATCTATCTTGTATTACAGCAGATGTTGAATTTATTTGATATCTAAGACGTGTGTTATCAATGTGTTCTTTAGTTTGAAGATCAGTCTTTAAGAATATTGAAAACAAAGAATGTTATTTTTATGTATTTATGAATTACCTTGGCACTGCATCTAAAAGTGGTAGTAATGTGTAAACACTAAGTGACTTTTAAGTTTAACTGTTTTCGCGTGATTAAAAAACTTTTATTTAATTTAAGGTAATTTTTTTAACTGCCTCGGTAGCCTAGTGGTAGTAGGCCACTGGTACTACGCTGAGATCCTGGGTTCGATTCCCGGGTTGGAGGATATCAGAGATAATGGTGTAAAGTCCTTTATTTCTGGTTCTATTGGGAATTTTCCAATTTTTGGAAATTTCTTAACGATTTTTGGTAATGTTCCCGGAGATGTCAACACGCTCGCCACCTGTTACATGGGCCAAAACGTAACCGGCAAATCGTGGGTGTTTGCATGTATGCTTGAATGCATGCATTTACCTCTGCCTACCACTTCGGGGATTACAGGCGTTAAGTTTATTAACCCTCCAGCTCAGGAGAAAAATATGATAATTGATTACAATGGTAATGAGTTATCTTTTTTTATGTAATGAAGGTGGCAAACAAGCATGGAGCTCACATATTGATGTTAAGTGATGACTGCAGCCTAAAGACATCTACATAAGAACCAGAGGTCAAAATGCAGATGCGTTGCCACACCAGAGACCTAAGTTGTTATGTCTCTGTGATAGTAATTACTGGGCCATATATTATGTATCTATAGTATATTATATTTTTTTACGATTTCCATTTACCTTAACAATCTTTTAGTCTATCAATCTAAAGTTGTGCTAACCGTACAATAGTAATTATCGTATCAGTATATGCTCATCCCCAATTGCATCCAGTTTGTTTTGCAATGATTGCTAACCTCGTGCAAGCTGATTTCCAAATTCTTTATTTTTCACATCAAAAAAATAATTTACATCATTTTAGTTTTAATTTATAATAATTAAATCTTACGGTACTTATGTCTTAAGCATTGGTAAATAAGGAGGTAAGTAAATTTAAATTTACAGTTGCATTCGGTTTGTTTCGCCAATGATTGCTAACGTCGTGGAAGCTATGATTTCCAAAATCGTTCACATGGCCAGTTTAACTCTTGTTAGATCCACCCTAACTATTCTACGGTTCTTTACGGTATTGCATTTTTCTGCTCTGATAGCCGCAATCGATTCAAGTGAAAGACTGGAGTTGGTTACTTTTATCCGAATTTAAATAGGAAGACGTTCGGTGCATTTTTCATGTATGTATATTTACTAGATACACTAGACCCTATTCCCAAAAATTGTCAACCATGAAGTAGCTTGTACCCTTTTTAAAGATAAAATAAAGAAGTCGAAAGAACTTCCTTACGATATTTAATAAACAAGAAAGTTTGTTGTATCGGTTGCCTAACTAGCGTTGTTGGCAATAAGCACTACTGCCACCAAGACAATGCAATAAATGTGAAGGAAGAATTTGACAATCAGGTGTGGACTTCGGTAGCTCAGTTGGGAGAGGGACTGGACTAGAAATGTCAGTGATCGCGGATAACAAATATTTTTTAGAAACCGTT
Source organism: Macrosoma leucophasiata (assembly GCA_036365455.1). Classification (NCBI taxonomy): domain Eukaryota; kingdom Metazoa; phylum Arthropoda; class Insecta; order Lepidoptera; family Hedylidae; genus Macrosoma; species Macrosoma leucophasiata. The sequence continues at coordinate 15,802,352 of JAWQUS010000024.1, forward strand.
TTACGTGTTTGATTTACTACTGTTATTTCTTTTTTATTGTGTAACAAACAGCTCGTATCTATCTATACAGCGAGCGAAAAGGGCCCTCACTCCAAAGCACTTCAACATTGAAACGTCACTTAGGTAAATCTAAGTGGAACTAAGATCTTTTATCTCTATAACACGTGCAAACGCCAGAGATAGATGTTTGAGTGTTCCACCATAAGTCTTAAAGAAAAGAATATCACATACCTTAAAAATATAAGAATCCTTAGTAGTAATCTCGTGAACTTCGAAGAAGTGCTCAGGTTCGTGATCAGCGGCCACCACGCAACGGTCAAGGAACAGTGGCTCCCTTTGCAACGTGTATCTCCCTGCTTTCTCCCTCACCAACAGTAATGCTGCCTCTCTTACTCCACTCCTCGCAAAGAGAGCGTCGCCTTCCCTCTCCCTCGCCTCACGATCCCTGGCTTCTCTCGTTTCTCGGATTTCGTTCGTTTTGTGGCTTATCGTTGGCTGGGAAGAAAGTTTTTGGCTTTATATCAAAGGTTTTAGGTTAGGTACTTTTCTGAGTTCAATGTATATTTTAATTATACATTGCAATTATTTACACGTCCAAAACAAACTGACAGTAAACATGGTTTGCAAAACATTTCTAATCTTGAAAACCAAACAAAAGAATGATAGACGTTAATATATAAAAATGTACTTTCGATTTTGAATGTCCAGTGTCGCAAACCCTACAAAAAATAAGAATATGGTGGTAAGTAAATTCAAATTTAAGAAATCCCTTTTTTTTCATCGCAACTGAGCAAAAATGTTCATAAAGCAGGCAGAAAGTATAAAATATAAATTTCGGTATGCTTAAAAAAATATATAAAAGTTCAACTCACCTTTCCGTTAGTTACCAAAAGAGCATTGATCGGCATCAGTTTGATAGTTCGACCCTTCCGCCAATTGTTGTCATTAGGCTGCGTGAACAGCAATTTGCCTTCCATTGCAAACCTTGAATCGAAAATAAGTATTTTTATAGAAATAATTAATAATAATATTAGTATTTTTTTGCTGGTGGTAGAGCTTCAGTGACGGAGCTCGCGGGCGTAGGGACCACCGCATTACCTAATATACTTGCCGCTAAATGGTAGTGTTCAGCACTATCGGGTTCAGGTGGTAATGTACGGCCCTGTAGTTTCCGACACAGAGGCATAACACCTTAAGCCTCAGGAGTCTCAGGAGTCACACATCTGCATTATGACCTTGGTCTATGTGTGGGTGTTTATAGGCTGCAGTCATCACTTAACATCTATGTGAACTGCATGCTTGTTTGCCAGTTCCATTACATAAAAAAAAATGTATCTAAGAGTATTGGATTCAAGACCCAAGAGAAGAGAATTTTTTTTATTTTTTTTTTATGTTATTGAAGTGGCAAAGAAGCATACACTTGCGTTACCACTCCTGAGGCCTAAGGTGTTATGCCTCTGTGCCGGAAATTACAGGGCCGTACATTACCACCTGACCGGAACACGATAGTGCTGAACACTACCATTTAGCGGCAAGTAAATCAGGTAATGCGGTGGTGCCTACGCCCGCGAGCTCCGTCACTGGAGCTCTACCACCAGTAATTGTTGCAAATGTTCACATTCACGACGGTGACCACTTTTCATCTTTCCACCAGGTGGCCGTCTGATTTTCTATCAACCAATTGTCATAAAAAATAAGCCAAAAACAGAGAATATTGTAATAAGACACTTCGACGTCCCGCCTGATCTCCTCTCCTCACCCATCACCCTCCTTGAGAGCCAATTGGATAAACTTCAACAGTGATGTTGCGAGCGGGCGAGCGAGCGGTCTATTTTTATTTAATTTGGTCACGTAGTCAGTGCTACGACCTATTTCACGACGATTGTTTTAGGTCATAACCCTACGTGCTACATTTCTGTGTGCGCATGAAAAAATACGTCACTGATTGATGACTGTGTCACCCCTAGTTTGCATTAAAAACATTAAACATGATAATGTTTCGCAACTCGTCGCATAAAGTATGTATTGCTATAAATGTGTTGTTGGTGCTAGCGTTCGAACTTCGAACTACTGTCAAACTTATCATTTCAACATGTTTTTATGTGAATGTTTCATCAATGCAAACTCACGGTATTAGGTAACCAGAATAAGCCTTTGCATGGAATTTTAGTTGCGTGTCCGGGGTGTACCAATTGTAACCTATATACCTATATCCTTTTGCTGGGTTCAAATTTTGTCCATGTAAAATTCCATCATAATATCCAGCACTGTGGTCGTGAAGTTATTTTCACATTTATATTATGGCAAGAATCGAATATGAACAAGACAATATACAATCTCATATTATACTTATTTCTTAATCCATTGCAGCTGAACGAATAAAACCTCCAGCTATAATCCCAACATCAAACGCTCACAAGTTTTACAGACGAGTAAGAGATTTTTAACCAGCATTAGAGTGTTTAAAGCACGACTTAAAAAGTTATTTCGTATTCGGATATATAATTACTTGTATTTGTGTAGCTATCCAGCAGTAAAACCTTCTAGAATAGCACTTACCGGTGTTAGTGCTACTAAAGCTGCGATTATCAACTTTACGGTGCAAGTAAAAAGATTTAGCGATAAAAACGAATTGCGTCTTTAAATGTTAGAAGCTGAACGTAAAAGTAGTTAGACTACTCGTTTTATTTTCTATAATTAATTCATGAGTTTTTAATTACTAGAGCACAGATATATGTATAGCACTTTCAGCTTCAAAAATAGAACTTCTGTATTTAATAATGATGAGAATTTGGTCTTTTTGTCATATACTTAGTTTATTTAGTTAGTGTGTTGTGTGTTCGCTAATGAATGCATTATATAATATGCAATTAACATTTTAATACGTATAATTGACTGCAAAAATATGTGCTTTATTTTCAGGCAATTGGTTTGTCCACAGGACATTTGGAAATATTTCGGTCAAAGTGCAGGCTGACCAATATTATATGGATTCATAAACATTTTCATGGTCACAAATTCTGAAACAGTTTTTACTCTTTAAGACAACAAGTATTTAAGACGAAATATTTCCACTTTGGTATATTTTGCGAGATTTAGATGCCTGCAGATTGCTCTTTCTACACTTTAAAAAGTCATTTTATAAAAATGACTTTCAAAATTTACTTAACGTATTATGCATAATCTAGTTTAGTTTATCTCATTAGTTTTGACCCAAACTGTCTGTTAAGTAAATAGGAATTCAAATAAAATAGGTAGTTTCATTATATAAGGAATAATTTATATCGCTTGTAAATTAGAACCAAAAATAAACCTGCGGGTGGCAATGATTCTGGTAATGGGGTAATTTGTCCCATCCACCAATAGCAAAAAGCGGGTCCGTACAATTTGTTCAGACGTCGCAAATTACAATAGGGACTAAATGGTTGAATATTTTTTTTAAATCTGTTTAAATACTATTAGAAATATTTTACATTTAATATTGTTACAAATTATTCATGTGTCCATTCAACTAAATTGCTCAATTATTTTTTTCTTAATTTCTTATAAATATATTTTATACTCAAAAATGTAAATAGAAAAGTCTTAAGAGTATAAATAGCGAAAAATGTGAAGAAGGCTTCTGCTTCTTTCGATCTAATAACACCTTTAACGTCATACCGTACAAGCTGTTTGTGCACGATACAACTAAAAATTTGAAAAGTTTAAAACTTTTACCTCGCATCATCGTGATTCCAATCCAGCACATCAACAGCCATCTTCCTGAGTCTTATATCGGCTACGTGCAGGTCATGAGCAGTTCGTCTAGCAGCCGCCAGCCTTCGCCAGAGGGGTACATCTCTTGCGGCCGCGGCTGCAGCTGCTGCAGCCGCGTTGATCTCCTCAAGCCGACACTCAACGCAGCGCTGAGCGTTTTTCACGTCATCCCGTTCGGTGGCACAGGCTGCTGTTGCACGATACAGCCGTGAGAGAAGGAGCGGATATTTTGTCACGCGTTGGACTGGTACCTGATGGATTTTAACGAGTATTAGATACGTATTTATATGGGGAAGGCAAAAGATACCTATCTTCTATGACCTACAAGGTAAGTAAGCATTTAAATTAAATGAGGGTCAGTGTATATAAATTGCCGCCTAAAATTCAGGTTGGTGGAGCACCATCGTTAAATCTATCTATACTAGCCACCTACTTAAAAGCCATATTTTTTCCATAACGTGGACAATACACCAAAAAGTGATGTATTAAATATCTTTTCTTAAACGACTTTGACGACCCGGTTAGTCCAGCGGTGTGAGATGACCGTTTGATTCGAAGGGTAGCGGGATCGATCCCCGCGCCGGGACAAATATTTGTATGGACTACAGATATTTATTTGTGTATGTGTTGTACGTGTACAACGGCACCCACGTATTTTTATAGTTTTAATCGAATTAAGAGTTCAAATATTGACGGTAAATGTACACCATAATATTGTCTGGAGCGATAGATATCTCCATGAAACTTAGTTAAGCTGTACTGCCACTCCCAAGATTTTGGTGTATAATAAATGACGATGCATGTGTGTATAGCAGTTAGTGTTCAGATTCATTTCTAGAGTACAAGCCTAATATGCTAACAATAAATTTAATCTATATTCCTACTTCCCTACTTTATTTAATATTATCCCTACTTATATAATATTATAAATGTGAAAGTAACACTGTCTGTCTGTCTGTCTGTTACCTTTTTACGTCCAAACGACTGTACCGATTTTAAGGAAATTTGGTACAGAGATAGAGTTGACTTTGAGAAAGAACATAGGTTACTTAGTTTTTTATAAAACGGCATTCACGCGGGCGAAGCCGCGGGCAACAGGTAGTATTTAATATTTTCATTTATCTATGCATTCACTAATAATTGGGTACTATAACCATAACAAAACAATGTCTAGTACTAATACAATTACAATGATTACAGTAATATACCTAGACAAACTACTTGATACACTTATGTTATTATGATCTGGAAGTCTTTTTATATATATAAAAGTTCTACTATCGGCCAGTCACTTACTTAAATCAAACTAAAATATGTAGAACAGCAAGAAAATTACCATGAGGAACGAATTAAGATTCATCCGCCTCAGAACCGCATTTTCCATTTGCGAGACGCGTAAGAATATCCTCAGGAGTTCCTTCTCCTTCTCGAGTCCAGCCAGTATAAGTGCAGCACTTGCTTGCTTCACGCAGTATGATTGGAACGCTGTCAGCATACCTGAACACTCCAAGAGGATCTTCCCAACGTTCATCGTAAGCAAGTCCTAGTAAAACAAATATTAATACATGACTTTTTAAACAACACATGTTAAATATCTACTCAATAACAGAAGCAGGACAAGTTAAATGTATCCCAATATTAAGTTACATATAATTTTACTCTGAACCTGAGCACTGTACCTACTTGTTCATCCAGTTTTTTTATATTTAAATGTTTATGTACCCACGTTGATGAAAAAATAAACTGCTTACCTCATCTCCTTGTTCGATGGCAATCTCGAGAGCATCTCTTAATTTTTCGGACAATACTTGATTATTTTCAATCAGTTCTTCCACATTTAAGAAAATAGCACTTAATTGCTCCTGTGTGAGTAGACCAGCCACTAACATTGGTTTGTAAAATTCTTCTAATATAATTTGTAGGTCACGTCCATATTTCTCTTCTGTTTCAACAATTTCAGTTATTATTTCTTTGCGTTCCGCCCGTTTTTTAGCACACTTTCTACACACTAATGGTGCATATATAGAACCTGAAAAAAAAAATATTACAACTTTACATTAAAGTTTATATAACAAAGGGATATTTATTTATAAACAACAAAAGTTTTACCTTGATCTGTCACTTGAGTTTCAACAGCTGTGTCACAATCTTCACAAAGGTGTATGGGAGTATCTTTATCGGTTACTGTGTTGCAAGGTGAGATTTTCCCTTGCAGCCTACTTCGTGATGATTTGCTTGTTTCTGAGCCTACGCCCGAGTCATTTCTTTCTATTTCTGCTGAAGGTTTCTTGCAAACAACCATTTTCTCGATAGTCTCATGATTAATGATCAAGGAATTATCTTCACTGGAATCTGACGCATTCGAAAGTTGACTCGTATTACTACTAAGATGTGTTTTAATTATCTGTGCATTATTTTTTTCTTTAGATTGTTCTAATAACGGTGATGATTCAGTATCATTTCCGTAATTTGTAATGTAAGTTTCTTCGTCATCAATACCTCTTTCCTTAGCATCAACTAAATATGACAAAATATCATACTTTGATGCGCCTTCAAATATCGAACGTGATCCACTCCGTTTTTCGTCATCTAAAAGTAAAAGTGAATTGGGTGGTGGATTTACTGGTAAAGGCGGTGGCATATCTCCTATTTCTTCATAAATTGGATCGCTGTTTAATCGAATTGATTCATAATGGTGTTCATCGTCTGTGTTATTAGCAATCTCAATATCGCAAAGAGCAGCATCTACCAACATTTGGTAGAACTTTGATCTTGTAGAGTTAGTATCATCTTCTGTCGATAATTCACTAGCTGATGCATTGTAACAGTCTGACATTGGTTCTAAATCTGAAAAGACTCCTATAGCACCGCTCTCGTACTCCATACTTTCATAGGGAGCAGAGCAGCCATTATCGTCATTCTCTACTGAGGCAGACGTATTTTTCACTGCTCGTTTGCTTATATCACCTTCTTTACTACTATTTTGTTCGTTAATCTTTGGTTCAATCTTTTTGTTTTCATTTTTATTTGCTTCTTCTTTCATATTTATTAGGGAACTTTCAATTAGTTTTTCAATTGTTATTTTACTGTTAGGGCCTTCCTGGTTCTTTGTTTCTTGAAGTTTTATTAAAGAATTCTCAATAAGCTTTTTCACTAAATCTGAATCGAGGCCTTCTGCTAGATGCCCAAAAAATGGATCATCGAAAAGTTTTGTCACAAAATTTCCATCTTCTTGCTTATAATTCTCATCTTTGTCTTTTTTTCTATCAAAATTAGCTTCTGTCACGTCATCTTTCTTACCGCATACATGGGGAATCAAATTTCTCTTTACAGCTTCAACCGGATCACCTAATATTGATGATATGTCTCTCTGTATTTCTTGGTTCATAGTTGAGTTGTTTTTATTATTTTCTACACAATAGTCTTCATATGCATTGTTGTCATTTTCTTTTCTAATTCTTTCAGGGAATACTGCACCAATGTAAATTTGACTTTTTGACTTTTTAACTTCGTTTTGTGGAGTTCCGACGCTTATTGTAACCGTAGTTCCTGTCTGGTAAGTATTACAGGTGTTACCAAAATCATCGTTAACAACGACTGATGATAAATAAATGGGTATATCACTACTAACATTCATAGTCGAGTAACACTCATTTCCATTAATTTGTATAGATGTCTTTCTAGGTTCATTTTCTAAAAACTTCATAACGCCTCCTTTTATTTTTGGTTCCTCAATTTCATCTGTATCGAATTGTTTAACTCGTAACACAGTTTTTTGCTCTCCGTCATTAGCATCAGACCATTCATCGCTAGTTGAACTTGAAGAATTGTTACGCATAAAGCGTGTTTTGACGTAGTTGTGTTTTTTAGTTTTAGTACGTTCTTTACGTCTAGGTGGAGGATCTGGAGACTCTGATATGCCACATCGTAAATTTTTCAAGACTCTGCTGGTAATTTCACTGCTGTCACTTAAGTTTCCGGCATCGATATCATTATTGTAAGTCATCTGTGTTTCTTGAACTTTGATTGGATCTCCTTGTTGCTGGTCTTGCTGGTTATTATTATGCTTGAGATGATTTTGAGTTAAATTTTCAGTTTCATCGACACATTCTAAAAACACTTGACTTGTGTGACAATGTTTACTTTTTGGTCGTAAAGCCATTGTATCCAAAAATTTTGGAGGAGCGATTGATATAATGGAAGTTAATCTTTCGGATTCAGAGCGTCGTAAAACTGGTATTTTTGGAATGTTATTATCTGGAAATAGAAATAAAATATTATTTTAAAACAAGAATTCTCATACAACAACAAAAAAAACAAAAACAAATAAAATATTAACTACCTTCAACTTTAACTTGTGGTGATTTTTCAGTAGTAATAGATAGACTTTCAGTTACCGTTTCGAGCTGAATATTCACTTGCATGTCTTCATATATACCAACACTGTTATTAAGTTCCTCCACCAGAGGTACAGTTATTTCACTTGACTCATTCAAACTATGACTCAAAACATCTCCTTCAGCAACTACATCTTCTTCTACTTCTATATTTATGGTGGGAGGTGTATCTCGTATAACATTTTCCTGAAGATTCAATTCTGCAGTATAAATTACTTTAGTTTCTTCATTTTCCACCAAAAATTGTACACGTTTTCGATGTAACATATTCTGCGATGAAATCAACCCTTTATCGTTGGGCTTTGGAAGGTAGAACTGAGAGTTATTAGTTTTTTTATAGTCAAAAGAATCATCTGACGCTTCTGTTTTCGGGTTTGATTCATTTGTATTATAATTTCTTGGTTTTTTGAGAATCGATTTAATAGTATCATTACTCTGAATTTTGTATTTTGAGTTACGTGTTATGTCATTTGTGGGTTTTCGATTAACATTTCTATCAGGCAATCGCTGATTATCACTTTCGCTATCATCGTCTGTTTTTATATTCCTAACTCTTCTGGGTGGTCTCTTAGGGGAAACACTTTTCTGTTTTGTACGATTTGAGGTGGATAAACTTACTACTTTTTTATAATTATTATTTTTACTTAATGATACTAACTTTTTATTTTCATTCTTAATGTTTGGTAGGGATAGAACTGAGGACATGTCCTTAGACTTGAAATCATAGTTTTTGAGATCATAATTCACGGGATCATAATTGGACCCTTCATCTATACTGCTGTGTTTACCTTCATTAGAAACTCTTATTCTCTGCCCACTAATAGCTTTAACGCTAGAGTCAAATTTTAATTTGTTCGATGGCATTAGATTCTCATTTTTTAGTGAGTCTTGAAATACATCACCAAAATCATCATCGAATTCAATTTCAGCCATAGATTTAGAACTTCCATTAGCTTTCACTAAATCATATGGATTAATATCGCAAGATAAAATTGATTTCTTGGTTTCAGTTGAATTGGCATTTTCTTCGTCAACCCAAATTTCATTTACCCGACTTACAGATTTACTTCTATTTTTGCGTAGTGTCTCAGGACTAGGCTTTTTGTTTTTCGCTCGGCAAGGACTTATACTTTTTGCTCGAGATCTTGATGTTGAGAATTGACTTCCAATTCTAGTTTCATGCGGTGGCGCTAGTCGACTTCTCCTCATCAAATCATACGGATCTGTATCTCCATTTGATTTTAGTATGGTGGGTCGTGATTTAGAACTTTGCACCCGTACTGTTCCAGCTCTAAGTAGTCCAGCATCGCGACTCACTTGATGACCTCTAACAGTACCACCGACTAACAACCGAGGACTCTCTGCTATAGTCAACGGTAAACGAGACCCTTTACATTTCTTACATATACTGACTTTGGTTGAACTGGTTTTCTTGGTACCGTTTAGATACTCAGGACAGGAACATAGTATTACAGCGTAGTTGTGTGGTGTTGGTTTCTGGGGAGTGCTTATTAATACCGGACCAGACACTTCCGGGTAAGCTGAAAAGACGCTGGGTCTGACTGGTGGAGTTTGAGTGCGCACCGAGCCGTAAAGCCATGTTTCTGCGTACTTCATTGATTTAGACAAAGCAGATCCCCCCGGTCCACTGATAGTCCCATACATATATGGACTCTCTGGTGATTTCTCTGATGATTTGGAGCTTCCAGACGTATTCAGTTTCAATTTCGATGACCATTTCTTCGGCCGCGTGCTCTCGGGTGTATCGTAAATCTGTAAAAGAAAATATGATATTTTTAGTATCAAAGTTAAGCAAAAAACAACATTGAAAGTGTGATTTCCATTTTATCCGACAGGAACACAAAAATATGCTTCGTATAGGATATACGAAATCATAACACGAAGTTTACAGTGGAAAAATTGGCATTAAAATACATTTTGTATTTTATCTTACACTAAAAATAAATATTGTTTACGCCGTTTGAAACACTATAGGAATAAATAAACTTGATACCTTTTGAAATATTTTTAAATTTTATTATGAACCTTTGATGTCAATTCTCTCAAAATCAGAGCGTTTCACACATGTTAGAAAGGTGGCAAACAAGATGCAGCTCATATGGATGTTGAGTGATGACTACAGCCTATAGACACACTACACAAAAACCAGAGGTCAAAATGCAATGCGTTGTCACCCTTCAGACCTAAGTTGTTATGTCTCTGGGATCATTATTACGGGCCCACACATTACCATCTAACCGAAACACGATGTATCTGAAGACTACCATTTGGTAGCAGATTTATTAGGTAACGCGGTGGTGCCTACGCCCTCGAGCACTAGCACTGTAACTCTATCACCAGTAATCCTTAACCAAGAAACTAATCACCATCATTCACTCATCTCTTTTAATATTATAGCATATTAAAGCATGTTTTTTAATGCAATGAAAGTGGCAAACAAGCATGCAGTTCACATTGATGTTAAGTGATGACTGCAGCTGCAGTGGTAACGCATGTGCATTTTGACCTTGGTCTTTGTGAAGGTGTCTATCTTCACAAAGACCAAGGTCAAAATGCACATGCGTTACCACTCCTGCGGCTTAAGGTGTCATGCCTCTGTGCCGTAAATCACAGGGCCGTACTTACATTACTACCTGAGCGGAACACGATAGTACTAAACACTATAATATAGCGGCAAGTATATTACCTAAGTAATGCGGTGGCGCTTACGCCCGCGAGCTCTGTCACTGGAGTTCTACCACCAGTAAAATGTGGAACTAACGTCGAGGGGGTTGATTGTAAATATTTTAAACTCAATCGGACACTTTAACAATTGCCCGTTTGTTATTCGTACGAGGATGTACCATTGTCAATTAAAATATAAACCGCATTGTGGCCATTTTACAACACCTTTTGTGCGTGTTCGATCTGATTAGCAGAGCCTTAATTTCGAAACTTTCGAAGTTTTTGTTTTGAATTCCGTGAACTGTATAGCTTTTGTTTGAATTGGCATTGTCTTCAACAATATCTCACTTCAAACTTTTGACATGTTTAAATCTTGATCATGAAAACTGAACTTTGATTTTATCACAATAATACGTTTTCTCAAATTTTCGTTCGAGTCAAGTGTCCTCCCCCTACCAACTAAACGGTTGTTGTTAGAAATTCAAACGCTACGACAATAGTAGTTACATATAATGAAATTAAAAGGAAAACTATCACACTTAAGTTAGCCTTGCAAGTTTGCGAGTAATAGTCGACCAAATGTATTGTACTCGAAAATTTCGAATTTACCTTTTTTTCATTACATTTCTTACTCTGTAAATACACTAAATACGGAACCCTACGCTGCGCGTGGCCCGACACGCACTTGACCGGTTTTTTTTTTTGTATTCCACTCGATACCCACTAAGTTACTCAGAGACATTCGAAAATCCGTGTATCTGAAGCCCGGAGATTGAGTTGTGCCAATCCCATCCGGATTGTAGGATTCCAATCACGGTCCCGGGATTGCGGGATTGCACGTGCTTTGTCCGGTGTCCCCCTGAGGACAATGGGACTCGGCTTTCATTACTAGCCTTTGACTCTTGATCAGCGTCTTAAGGGCTCATATTCATGGTGAGCGTAAATGTCATCTGCATTTAATATTATAAAGCTGAAGAGTTTGTTTGTTTGCTTGAACGCGCTTTTTCTCAGGAACTGGTTTTCCGATTTGAAAAATTATTTCAGTGATAGATAACCCATTTATCGAGGCTTTAGGCTATATAACATCACACTAAGATGAATAGGAAAGGGTAGGTAACATTGCAACCGCGCGAAGCCGGGGCGAGCCGCTAGTTGTTAAATAAATCAATATCAGCGATTTTTTTATGTAATAAAAGTGGCAAACAAGCATGCAGTTCACATTGATGTTAAGTGATGACTGCGGCCTATAGACACCTACACAAAGACTACAGTTATGGCTTTAAAAATTTAATTACTAGATCATTAATGCAAGTATTGATGGTGTTATATAAATGGTTTCATTTATACATCAACATCTTTGAAGGTATTTTTTGTTGGAAGAAAGAAAGATCGTTCGAATTCACTTTATTAAAATCATAAAATTCGGAAATGTTTGTTGAAAATTTTAAATTTGAACTATTTCACGTTCCAACTCGCTCACTTTTTACAATCCCCCTTAAATGACCAGTTTTTCTGCTACCAATAATCCAACTATAGTGAAGCCTGCTGGTGCAAGCGAATTGAAAATTCGACTTGAATAGACTCATGTAGTTTAAAAGAACGCTAAAACTTTCCAATCGTGGACTGCTCGTTTTTATTCCGTGTTCAAAGGATGAAATCAAATTTTGTTCTGAAAAATGAATGAAATGATAATGCTTGTGTTTGTTTTGTATATGATTTCTAAACGGCTATTTTACCGGCGGTTTTATTATTGGTTAAAAGGTGATAACGTATTTTTTTACGTATCTACATCGATTTTAACTATTGTCTTTGTACTCACTATGACTAACTATGATTAACCTTCTATAGTTAATTTTATTTTGTAGACCGACAACCGAAACACATAATATTCGTTAAAGTATCAGATTTTTCATAGGCGACGGTGACCACTTTCCATCAGGTGGCCCGTTTGCTTGTCTGTCAACCTTCAGACCTAAAAAAAAGATACTCGTATATATAAAGATAAACCGTACTCCTCTGAAACGGCTGGACCGATTCTCATGAAATTTTGTGAGCATATTGGGTAGGTCTGAGAATCAGCCAACATCTGTTTTTTATAACATTTTTGGACATTTTTTTATTATATTTTATTTTCTAGGGCGATACGAAGCTTGCCGAGACAGCAACAGCAACATAACATAATTTTTTTTTTTTTTATATCAACATATCATAATTAGTGACATAATAATAAAATACCCGGCGTTTAGGTAGGCGCAAATATAAGGAGGTACTTTATATAATTTCCGGCACAGAGGCATAACACCCTTAGCCTCAGGAGTGGTAACGCATCTGCATTTCGACCTTGGTCTTTGTGTGGGTCTCTATAGGCTGCAGTCATCACATAACATGAATGTGAACTGCGTGCTTGTTTGTCACTTCCATTACATAAAAAAACGGGGGCAGAATGTCGAGTTGACGTTATTAGTCACAACTAAGAATATCAATTTCATTGAGTCAGGTTGAGCTAAGGTCGAGATTATGACTTAGAATATAGGTTTACAGATCTTTATTTAATCTCATACAAACATATAAGTTCTTTTACAATGAGACTTAAAAATTAATAGAATATAATGTTTACACCTCTGGCACTTATAAAACTATTTAATATTACAACCTCCTTTTCTGTGGTAATAAAAAATATGGGTGTTAGAAACGTAGCTCGGACCGCCACTTCACGGAGGTCCGCATGAATTTTATTACAGATAAACTATACCTACCCGTGAAATTATTTTGTAGTAATATTACTACCTATACTTAAAGTAGTTACATCGGTCGTTTCACTTGCATTGTGATACCAAAGGATCTATTATAATCTTAGGCTATTTTAGCTTGCCTCATACAATGGTTTTAGACGTCGTTTAGGATATTGCGCGGTTTTCAATTAACTTTAACAATAGTTAAACTCCGTTCTCCACCGATTTATATCTGTACAACAAGTTTACGTTAAAGACGTGCTGTTCAATATAAATAACTAAAACAAAGGCATTGAGTAACCTTTTTTTTAAATTAGTACTTTAAAATAATACAGCCCTTTGATTGCGCAGCATTTTGTGATGATATTACAATGGTATAAGGAAGAAGAAGAAGAAGAAGAGAGAAGAGAAGAAGTGTTAATTTACCAGTTTCATTAACATAATCACTTCGCGTATAGGTCGCGCCACGTAAAAAGAACGCTGATCAAAGTAGAAGGGATGTGTTCGCGCATCGGTACACTCGCGCACGAAAGTACTAGCCCTATTGGTTTATTTTTGATCTAGCTTTCGCTTGCGGTTTCGTGTATTGGTAGGCAGATTGAAAACCATATTACATAGAATAACATAAAATGAAATAAAAACACATGACGCGCAGCTTGACCGCCAGCGTTCTTTTTACGTGGCGCGACCTATAACACTCGTCTGGGAATCTTTGGGGAAGGGCTTTGTCTAGCTGTGGACGTATTTCAGCTGGAATAATAAAATCAGGTGGTGCCTTGACCCGCGAGCTTCTTCGCTGGTACCTACCACCAGCTCTACCACCAGTAAAATTACCTTAATAGTATTTAATGTGACATTACATTAAAAAATTAAAAAAAAAACATAGTAAGCCACAGAAGCAGTCAACTAATAACATTACATTGATAAAAAAAACTTTTCTTATTTTTAAACAACGAACATCGTATTCGGTTGTGTAATAGATAAAAGCAATTTAAATAGCAAAGAATGAATGTAGAACGAAGTCGTGTCTGCGGCTGGTGCAATAGCAACTCAGCGGGCCTAAAATGGCGTATGCATAATAAACTAAGTACGAAACCCTTAATTAAATTACCCACTTTTACATTACGGTTCTTGCAAAAACCAATTAAACTTTAATATACTTATACTGTACTTATGAACATTAAAAATTTTATGATGTTCTTATTATAATAATATGGCAGGCTTCCATTTTTCTAACAATTAATGAGATAGCAAGACTATGTCAAAAATGTTAAAAACCTCGTAGTAAAAAAATACTGAACAATATAAAAAATGTCTGGAAATTCACAACTGAAAAATACATTGTGCTTAAATTACTTCTATTCGTAGCAAATACGAGTGCAAAACTTTTTAAATTATCCTTGTCACATTTGAAATTATGATCACAAATTTGGAAATACAATGATACTATCGCGAGTATTCGCGACCTTACGACTAATAAATAAAATAATCATACTCGGTCTTAGTTCACTGGTGGTAGAGTTCCAGTGTTGAAGCTTGAGGGTGTAGGCACCAGCGCATTACCTTATCTGTCTATCGCCAAATCGTTGTGTTAATGGTAATGTATGGCCCCGTAATAACTTTCATTATTCTGCATTTTGATATATGTTTTTGGGTATCTATAGGCTGCAGTCATCATTTAACATCCACGTGAGCTGCATTGTTTGCCACCTTTGTTACAGAATAAAAAAAACTCGGAGATATTCATCAAAGGATACATAATATGGTAGTAAAGCATACTGGTGGTAGAGCTCCAGTGACGGAGCTCGCGGGCGTAGACACTACCGCATTACCTAATACACTTGCCGCTAAATGGTAATGTCCAGCACTATAGTGTTCCGGTCAGGTGATAATGTACGGCTCTGTAATTTCCGGCACAGAGGCATAACACCTTATGCCTCAGGAGTGATAACGCATCTGCATTTCGACCTTAGTCTTTGTGTGGGTGTCTATAGGTTGCAGTCATCATTTAACATCAATGTGAACTGCATGCTTGTTTGCCACTTCCATTACATAAAAAAAATATCCAGAAAAGGGAAATTCGAGCGTCATTTTAGAGTCCTGAAAATTATTACTGCCCCAGCTAGCTTCGGTCACGACATCGTTGTCGATACAATAATATAGTACAGAACAACTCTCGCCACAATACTAGTGAAGAAAACTCTTGGTTCATCCTTGATTTGCCACACTTTACAATAATAGAAAATCAACTGCAGAAAACACTTATAATACCTACTTGTCATTTATTTTACCTGCTAATTTGAAAAGTAACGACCATAGAGCAACACGGGCCACCGGCCGCGGCGCACTGGAGGGGAGTAGCCATAGCGTTTATTACCGATGCAAAACAGTCTGTCATTTTTTGCGGGTGGAAATGCATGCGACACACACGCACACTACAAAAATCGTCTTTTACTACGAAACTCACACCTTGACATTAACAAAATACAGAAACAATTTTACGCACACATTTAAACATCTAGGCGACAGGTATAGGCCCATTTGGCCTTGTACTTTGACAGAGGGGAAAGCCTGCATATGGCAACTCCCCTCCGGTGTTGCTCTATGGTAACAACTAATTAACATGAAAGTTTCATACATAAGTCATATTTCTTCAACATCCATCCACGTGTAATGGGCCATAAAAATTTGGAAAAACACAATGTGATTCTCCCTCTACTCGAATTTAATTCGAGAACTGAAATATAGTAGATAAGTACTTTATAATCCGCCGAGGCAGTTTATAATATGTTTGACAATGATATAAAAGTACAACTCAAATGTGGTTGTGATATAAACCGTTAGATCTCAAGTGACAAGTCTAGTTATTCGATATCACTGGCGTTACCTTCGTAACCTAGTTTCGAATAAATCTAAGTATCAATGGGCAGGGATGTCGACTTCATATTATTTCAATTTAAAAACACACATTCAATTATTTTTATAATAATAATAATGGCAACCCATTATACGTCCCACTGCTGGGCACGAGTCTCTCCCTTTTTTTGGGGGGAGGCCTGGAGCTTACTTCACCACGCTGCTCCAATGCGGATTGGTGGAGGTGGGTGGGTTAGTGGCCAACCCACTGTCGGATGTTTTTCAAACCGCCCATAAGGCCTCCGACAAGGTTTAACGACTGCTATCCATCGATAGCAACCGGGACCGACGGCTTAACGTGCCCTCCGAAGCACGGAAACGCGCATTTAATTTGCCACTAGCGGTCACCCATCACACTACCCGACCGCGCCCGTAGTGCTTAACCGAGCAGATCGCTTACGATCTACACCAGCCGCTGGGCCATGCGCGCTTCGAAACTTATTTTTACTGGTTTAAATTTTAATCGTCTTAAGAACTTATTACTTGACATTACGTTACGCTTAAGAATACTGTGTGTTAATGTTGCAATTTTACTTAGCAGCTGGGGATGGATGTCATACTTATTTTCAAGCATATTAATTTGTTTGCTTAAAAACAAAACTTCCCATCTTAGTTCACCAATAATATCTTGTATTTTATCTCACAAATTATCAAATTTTAGGGATGGTCTTTTCTTCTTCTTCATAACTTTGTTTTAGAAATGGATCGTAATTTAAAAATTTTGTTCCAATCCCTGTGTCTTAGTAAGAGCTCTTAATAAAGAAGCAAGCCACCAGCTTTTGAATATTTATAATAAGATATCAAAGTTATTAATATATCGCGCATAAAATAATAAAATGCACATTGTAGAGTTTTAACGAGTTCGATTTAACTTACAATTAGTTATGGAAAGTCTTTGTCCAGTAATGAAATATAAAAAAATGTTTAAATAGAAAAAAAACGTGAATTGATATTTTTCTACATTACAATGCAACCGGGGCTCTTTTATTTCCAATTTCTGCATCGTTTGTACTTTTACCTGGAATACCGATTAATACAAACTTGGCAACCCTAATAAGCTTAATTGGAGCTATAAATACTGAATTCCATGATTTATAGCATTAAACCTTAATAATGAGTGTCATTTTTATACAATCAGCATATAGATGTTTAGGTAATATAAATCATTTACAATATGTACCTACCCACCCCAAGCTAACCCCTTTATTCATAAACGTACATTAGATACGTTTTAGCTAAATAATGCTTTGTCTTTGTCAGTAGCATTGTCAAATGTGCAGGATAGAAAAAGACAAAGGCGAGATTAGTAACACTTTAGCTAAAATACGTTTATGAATAAGGAGGTAAGTGTATACTGCTTCGCAATACTTACTAATACAAGGCTTCGTACTTTTCGCAATAGTATCATCATCTTCATCATCATCCTTTTCATCATAATCATCATCATTAACATCACTTCAATCAAAACACGTCCACTAATGCATAAAAAGAATCTCAAAGATGCTTACAACCAGTGTTCTGTGTCATTAGGAGAGAATATACCATAATCGCTTGGCATGCAGATTGGCGATCGCAGTGGCGAAAATTCAATGGTGGGACGCTGCTGCCCATCCGGCGTTATTATATTTACTGCCGCCTAATAGAATGGTATGATCGCCATTGTTCAGCTGACTGACTGCACTAGCGGAAGAATTCTGATTACTTGTAGGCAGTGGAGTCGTCACGTCTCGATGTCGTACGCAATAGCATTATGAGTAAGTTAAAATAAATATACAGCTCTGTAATTTTCGACACAGAAGCATAACACCTTAGGCCTCAGGAGTGGTAACGCATCTGCTTTTTGACCTTGGTCTTTGTGTGGGTGTCTATAGGCTGCAGTCATCACTTAACATGTGAACTGCATGCTTGTTTGCCACGTCCATTATTGTCCATTTGAGCAGAATTAACTACTAAGCAACCGAAATTATGAGTTCGAGCAGGATTGACCATTAAGCTATCAAAACTTCATATTCGAGTGTCAATTTCTTCTTTCCCTTTTGAGAAATAAATATCTGTGGAACTTTTCCCCGCCGAAATATTTTTTTAAATATTATATTTCTTCTTTATATTTAGTTAAATACCGTTTCGTTGCATAAACATATTATTGTGTAATGATCGTCGTCATAAACTTTTAAGTAGTGTAGTAAGTGTTCGGTACTGGTGGTAGAGCTCCAGTGACGGAGCTCGCGTGCGTAGGCACCACCGTATTACCTAATATACTTGCCGCTAAATGGTAGTGTTCAGCGCTATCGTGTTCCGGTCAGGTGGTAATGTACGGCACAGAGGCATAACATCTCAGACCTTAGGAGTGGTAACGCATTTGCATTTTGACCCTGGTCTTTGTGTGGGTCTATAGGCTGCAGTCATCACTTAACATGTGAACTGCATGCTTGTTTGCCACATCCATTACATAAAAAAAAAGTCAAAGAAGATTAAGTGAAAGCATATTGTTTAAAAATCACATACATTTATTCATCTCTCAATAATTTCACGTCTACATTAATGTAGTGTATGGACACATTCACAACACAAGTGCCAATAAACATGATGGAAACCGCTGTGCTTAATAAAAGCTAAATATCGACTGTGAAAATGCAAAATTGCAGTCATCTCAATGAATACGAGTGTCATTTATAAATAGTTGAATGGATAAATGCCCGGAATAAACTTGCATTCAAATGGTGTTGACGAAACTTTTAATTCAGTTTTGCGAATGCTTACGTGGTCTCTTTAATTATCCATATAGGAATATGTTTATCTCATATTCGTGGTGTCTGAATGACTTCAACCATTTTTTTACATTTGAAATAAAACAGTTTGAATAAATATTTAAGAAAATAAAAAGAACATTCTTCCTTAATAAGAATGCAATTAGGTACTAACGTTGTCAAAACCTTTGATAAGATAACTGACAGGAAAATAATAAATTGCACCAAATCTATATCTAGATAAAAAAAGATACCACCCAATTGATAGATAGACGTAGATACTCTTTTTGGAATGGTAATAAAATAAAATGTTCCCGTCTCATTCAGTAACAAATAGATTGATGATTGAATTAAAATTAACTAGTAACCAGTTTACGAGTATTAACATTTTATCTTTTTTTTTTATGTAATGGAAGTGGTAAACAAGCATGCAGTTCACATTGATGTTATGTGATGACTGCAGCTTATAGACACTTACACAAAGACCAAGATCAAAATGCAGATGCTTTACCACTCCTGAAGCATAAGGTCTTATGCCTCTGTGCCGGAAATTACAGGGCCGTACATTACCACCTGACCGGAACACGATAGTGTTGAACACTACCATTTAGCGGCAAGTATATTAGGTAATGCGATCTGATATCTTGTGATCAATAACTAAGCGTAGAAGTAAAGAAGTAAATGGAAGCAGAAGTCAGCAAATACAAGCAAGCTAAAGAAATAAACTAACTCGCCAAAACAGATTTCGCGAAATTAAAAAAAAATTTGGAAAACTTAGCAAAAAAAAAAATTTTTCAAAATAAATGACGTGTACAGGTTGAGCCTGAATTAGATAGAAGTTTGAATTATACTAACATCTTACCTAGTAACAGGCTTATTAACACCTTACCTAATGGTTCTCAATCAAAACTGTCCAAGTTAAATAATTTACTAAATCGTTGGGTAAGCTGCTAGAATCTAAACATCTCAGCCAGCGGGCTCGACTAGCCGTACATAATGCTGTACTTACTCCAACGCTTTTATATGGAAGCGAGAGCTGGGTATGCAGGAAAGAGCATGAAAGTAAGTTGAACGCGGTCGAGATGAGATCTTTGCGCAAGATCTGCGGTGTATCACTCACCGATCGCGTTAGAAATGAAGATGTAAGAAAGAGACTTTGTGTGAATGATAGTATCGGTGTAAAAATGAAAAAAGGCATGCTCCGATGGTTCGGGCATATAGAAAGAATGTCGAATGAGCGAATGACTAAACAGATATACAATGCGAATGTGGATGGTTGCAGAGGCCCAGGAAGACCAAGGCTGACCTACCATGACCAAATAGGTCGAGTTCTGTCTGATGGTGGGGTCAAAAGTCTTAGGAATCGGCGTGCATGTATGAAGAGAATGATGAAGGTAGACGAGGCACGAGAGGTTTGTCAGAACCGGGATGTCTGGCGCTCTACACTCTCTGCCTACCCCGTTAGGGACCTGGCGTGAAGATACATACATACATACATACTAAATCGACAAAAACGGACGCAAACCTAAACAGTTGAACGAGCTCGGCAAAATAGATTACACGGAATTGAATCCGCCAATGAATGAGTTATTTAAACAAAACGTTCGTTTAGAGCGTCCAATAAAATTAATTACTCAGAAAGTCGCTCCAATTTACTCTTGCGCTTTTACAATCATAATTAAGGGAATTGAGATTTGTGATCAGCTAGCTAAGAATTCAAGAGGACATACACTTTTATATTTTAGACGGAAACGCTTCGTTTTTTTTGTATTTTTCACATAAGTTTGATAATAATATGATAATAGTGGTGGTGGTAGTGTTCAGCACTACCGTGTTTCGGTTAGATGGTAATGTTAATAACAACTATCCGTAATAACTTTCACAAAGACATAGCAACTAACGCCTCAGGGGTGGCAACGCTTCGTTTTTGTTGGTATTTTTCACACAATTTTTTATAATATATAGTTTTAAAGTGAAAGTTTACGAATTCTCATTCTATGTTGTTCTTAAAATAAAATTTAAACAGTATTTCGATAATCACGATGTAATAACCTAAAACTTAAACCTCAGAGTACCTAGCGAAGTAGTTTTCAATAAAGTTGATATAGCCGCAGGCAGTATCGCACTTTGTTCGATATTCAACAGAAACTTGGTTTCATCGGCATCGACAAAGACTTTTTTTTTCTGGAAACTTCGAATGGTGGTTGTGAAAGTTCCAAATCCCAAGCTCGGGGAAAAGAAAATCGAAAATCAACCAATGAATTGCTCGATAAAAGAGTATAAAATAAATATACCAGTAAGTTGGGTAAATTGAAGTGGGTCAATATAGAACAATCTGGGACTTGAGTTTGGAAAACTTTTATAGTGTTTATCTTGGAATTCCCAGTAAAATTAAATTCTAATACTGTCGTGGCTTTAATAAATGATTGTATCTGCAAATTACAATTATAAATTTTACAGAGAGACAATTTAAAAGAAGCTATGAATTATTGTTAGACAGTAATGTTTACTCTCAGCTTAATGCAAACTATTTTTTTAAATTGTTCCATTTCAAATAACTTAGGTAAACCAATCTTTAATTCCATTTGGATAACATGAAAAAAGAAGTTTTGGTTCTAAATTTAGCATGAACTCAATTTTAACAAGATTCCAGAGTACAGATTAATCTTGCTAAACGTTAAAAAGGAATTTCTGTAATGCAATATATTCAATAAGATTTCATATTTACAACGTTCTACAACTTTACATTTTACAGACCTGTCTCATCGAAAAATTCTGTTCAGTTCATTTTAAAATTTGTTCATGCAATTTTTTTTAATGATGTACCAGCTAACACGTCTTTGCTGCTTGTAATAAAGTTTTAAGGCAAAAAAATATGATGTTTTCAATGTTTTGAATTGAATGATTTGTCAATAAATTACTTACCAAATATTATAAATTTCATGTCCTTGCAAAATATTTTGGGATAGGTATAATCATTATTCAATAAAAAAAGTTCAAACGCCAAATTTAATATTTCCATAGTGTCGGAATTTGGAAGAGTTGAAAAATGTTATTTATCCCGTAATGGAACATGATAAATATTTCACATTTTTTTACTTTGAAAATCACCATTCATTTTCCTACATTCATGAATTCCATGAGTCTACTTTGAAAAAATAAACGACCTTTCAAAAAAGTACCGTCAAATGTTTCACGCTTCAGATATCTTTAAACTTTTGTATACGTTAGCCTTTACATACGTTTCACAGTAACCTTATATGGTGTGAACTGGATTTCAGGAAAAAACACAAAAGGCAATTTGTACATGCGTAACAAAGGATATATTTACCCAACAATAGTAACAAAGAGGGATAAACAAAGACCGGTTTCCACTCTCATTGCCCGCTTTCGAGCGATTTACCGGGATCGCATTACTTGATATGGAAAAACGTAAGGTCGATTTAGACGCATCCATAATCAGGGATTTTTTTTATATAATATTGATGGCAATATATCAAGGTGAAGTTCGGGAATGAGGTCAATACAATATTATTATTTATTGTTACTGCAGATAAATGGAAGTATGGTGGCAGTGGTCAGCTTTATATCAAATTATTTTAAGTTTTTTTTATGTAACTATGGTGGTAAACAAGGATGCAATTCACATGTATATCATGTAACGACTGCACCCTATAAATATCTACACAAAAACCAGAGGTCAAAATGCATATGCGTTGCCAACTCTGAGACCTAAATTCTTATATCTGTGTTAGTTATTACAAGACTTTACATAATTATCTAACCGAATCTAACCGGAACAGCAGTACTGAACACCATTTGGCGGTAGATAGATTCAAGTATCTAAGGCCTATCCAGACCTTCGAGTTCCCAACACTAACATTCTACCACTTTTATTATTACCTACATCTTAAATGAGATCTCTACATCAGATAAAACCATATTTTCATAGTAAATCATCATTAATCTCAACGACCAGTGGTAGTGTCAGTAGCACGGGCACTATCAGAAAAACAAACTGACCCAAATTTGCTACAAAAAATTGTCTAGTTCAAAAGTTAAAAAATTAAAAAAAAAAATCACTGATGGATCCCTGACTAAATAAACCATCAGAAATGCATCGAGTCCGCTACATACGAGTATGACGAAGTGATATCCTATTTCCGCAACTAATTTATTATTCGTTGTCACCACTGTCACCAATTCTTAGATATTTTTTGTCGTTTCAAGAAATTGGTTAGTAAGTGCAGCCTGCCTCAGTAGCCTAGTGGTAGCAGGCCACTGCTACGTTGGGCTCCTGGGTTCGATTCCCAGGTCGGGGGCCTTTCGTAGCCTCGATGTGCTATATTTATTGTTGAATACTGTACTTATTTTTTATCGACTACGTTAAATATAACCAAAAGGTAATCGACAATGTCACCAGGAGAATATAGAAACCATTTTTCGCAGCGTCAAGATTAGATATCTTGAAAAATATAACGTTGACAGGCACCGTATACATCAAAAACCCCCAGGGCTTCGCTCGCAGCGCATTCAATCTGATACCTAGGCCGTGCCACAGGAGATTATCCAACGAAATATTCTAATGGAAGTGAATCACGGCACAGTCGCGGCTGCTGAAATCTTTCAATTGATTTTGGAAAATGTGTGGCATTAAGTCAATAGTGAAGCTTCCGAGCAAGGTATCGTAACCTGCTGCTAAAAATAAAGTTCTATGCTTATGAATATGTGCTTTTTTGATATAGAGGCAAAAATGTTACGCCCTTATTCATAAACGTACATTAGATACCTACGTTTTAGCTATAGAATGCTCTGTCTTTGTCAGTTACATTGTCAAATGTGCAGGATAGAAAAAAAAATGGAGAGATTAGCAACACTTTAGCTAAAATACGTTTATGAATAAGGGGGTTACTGTTTAAGCATCTTTTTTGTACGCATTCGAGTACTAATGTCTAAATGCTGCAGTTTTCTGTGAGAATTGCACTTAATTTGTTAAGGGTTATGGGGGTTGAATCCTGTCCAAAATGCATATGTATTTTTTTTAACTTTTCTTTAACTAAATAAAAACTTAACCGAATACAAGTGAAATTGGTTATTTTACAAATTGGCAAAAATAGTTAGAGAGACAGAATAGGTATTTATAATTTGTACCACGTCGAAATGTTTTACTTCTGAAAAAGATGGTGCGGTAGATTCTAAAAATTCAAATCTTTCCAATTCATAATGGACGAAATTCCAAATTTTACAGTACATATCAGTGTGAAAATTTAATACATGTCTTTTCTATAGTTAATAGACTCCTGTTGAACATGTGGAAAGAAAGGGCAGATGACGTATGTGTTAAAAAGATAAACAATGCATCACGTTGTTGAAAGCTGAGGGGGTTGCAAGTGCCGGGGGACATCAAGAGCGACATATTATCTTGATCAAATAGGTTACATATTTCCTTGTGATGTCTGGATAATACGAAAGTGGCGTGTATATAAAAGGAACCACGTTTATTAAAAAATATGTATCTCTTTTGTATTCCATCTTTGGGAGTACTTCGTTTTTCTACTGGTACAAAACATATTCTGGAAGCAGTCTCTTTTCACTGGTAGTAGAGCTGTTAAAGCGAAGCTTACGTGTACAGACACTATAGCATTATTTTATTTATACATATATCTGCTGCTATGGTAGTATTCACATGGGTGGATTACATTGGAAATTACCTCATGATTTCAAGCTGCAAATTCACGTAACCTTTTTATTTCCAGTTAAATAAAAAGGTTAAAATTAATTGATAGGTAACATGAACAATATTAAATGAAGAAAAATGTTTCTTCGATTTCTATGAAAGTAGTAGTAGTCGTTTCAAGTTTATAACAGACGTGTTAAAATATTAACGCATTCGAAAAACAAATTTTAAAAATTAATAAAAATAGTTGGGGTATCCAATCACCCCATTTAAATTCACTTAGCCTGTTTTTATTCTCATAGGAGTAACAAAAATAATTGATGACATGACCACCACTTAACGAAAGCAGGAGGAAGGAAAAATTATACCTTCGATTCCGACAAATGTAATCCCGTATTTACCGGCCTACAATAAAGATAACAAACGAGCTAATATTATTAACGCGTACGATAAAATCAATTCCAACAAAAATCGGGGTGCAGAATCACCCCATGTAATTCCACGTGGCCTGCTATTTTTTTACGTCGATTTTCCCGCTGCCCTCAGATAAGGATACACGGGTGCGTCAGCGATTTTTTTTCAGTACGAGTGTACGTCCTTTTTGATAACTCAGATAAATGGGGAATGGGCGAATTGCAATATCTTTGCGAATGGTTAGATGTAAAAGTCAGTCGCAGTTGGCTGAAGTTATTTTATTGAACACATTGTTTGTTTATCTGAACATTGGTTAAAAGAAAACCAAATCTTGATTAATTATAAGAATTATTCTGTTGTCAGTTATTACAATCGAAAAGTTATGGAACATGGTGGCACTTTAATTTTGATAAAAAACTAAATTAAATCCAGGGAACGTAAAGACATAGTTGAGTTATCGATTGAACATATTGTAGAAGTTTCTTGTGTTGAGCTGGATAAGCATATAATAGTGTGCGTTTATAGACCACCAAATTATCAAAATTTGAATGTGTTTGAGTCCACTATGGAAGATTTGTTAAAAAAACTATGTTCAGGTAGAAAGTCTGTAATTGTATGCGGTGATTTTAACATTAATATTTTAGAAAATAATTCAAACAGCAAAAGATTACTGAATCTATTTAAATCATTCAACTTATGCAATGATTTTTTGGATCCCACCCGAGTGAGCCCAACCTCGGCTACTTGTGTAGATAATATCTTTTGTGAATGTAAATATATATATACAAATATTGATAACTATTTGCCATCTGATCATAGCGGCCAGACAATTACTTTTGACGTAGATAAACCTTCCAGCAAAATTGAAAAACACATAGACCAGTAACATCTGTTAGATTGAATAACTTCAATAATATTTTTAAAGAAAAATTATATTTTCAAAATTTTGACACAAGTAGTGCAAATGATTTTTATGCACAATTTTTTGATACTATTGATACACATTTTAATAATATTTTTAAAATTAGAACAAGAACCGCAAAGTGTAAATTTAGTTTTTGTGACTGGGCAACTGATGGCATTCGAAGAAGTAGGGAACGATTATTTGAACTTTATGGTCTTAAAACTTATATGCAAAATCCAAATTTTAACAAGTATGTCGCTACATATTCAAAAATTTTTAAAAGAGTTTGTAAAAACGCAAAGTCAATTTATATAAGCAATAAAATTAAAAATGCAGACGATAAAATGAAGGCGACCTGGAAAATAATAAATAGTGAAACAGGCAAAACAAGCGGTCTGAAACTCGTGTCCTTTTGGAGACAGGGTATTTTAGGCTCAGATTTAGACATTGCTACACACTTTGAAGATTACTTTGCTAATATTCCATTCAAAATTACGGCACCTTTAAATTCTTCTACTGGAATATCGATTGACATTCTTAAAAGGAACGTAGAGCCTTGTCATATTAAACTAACTTTTAATCATATTAGTCCACAAACAATCATATCCACATTTAATCAGCTTAAAAACAAAGCTACTGAAGATATTTATGGTATGTCTGTTAAAGTGTGTAAATCGATTATTAGTACTGTAGCGCCTTATTTATCTTCAATTTTTAATTTATGTATTGAGCAGGGAATCTTTCCGGATTTGTTAAAACTGAGCAAAGTCGTACCATTATTTAAATCAGGGGATAGTAAAGACCCGAATAATTATAGGCCGGTATCTGTTCTTCCCGTTATTAGTAAAGTTTTCGAGAAAGTGATACTTAATCAATTGCTGCAGCACTTTAATAAAAATAAGATCTTACACCACCAACAATTTGGTTTCACAAAAGGTAATACAATTGATGCCGGTGTTGCTTTACTTAAACATATTTATGAAGCTTGGGAAGATTCGCAGGATGCTATAGGAATCTTTTGCGACCTCTCTAAAGCATTTGACTGCGTGGACCATAATACGTTAATGTGCAAACTTGAGCACTATGGCCTTGGATATACCGGGAACAGAAAATACAAGTTAACGGAGTAAAATCACCAGGCTCTAAAGTAGAAATAGGTGTACCACAGGGCTCGGTATTAGGTCCATTTCTGTTTTTAGTATATATAAATGATTTGCTCCATTTGATGCCCATCAGTGAGCCTAAAACAATTTTATTTGCCGATGATACCTCGCTGGTCTTTAAAGTGAATAGAAAAGAACCAAACTATGTTACTATTAATAAAGCCATACAAGAAGTACATAATTGGTTTACAGTAAATAATCTTGCATTAAATAGTAAAGTTTTGTTTTGGCAGGTTTTTTCTCAGTAATGTAGGCTTTGGAACTCTGCCAGTGAATGACAAAAAATGTCCCATATTTTTTTGTTTAGTCTTATCTTGCCGTTTGTAAAAGAAAGTATGGAACATTATGTTGATACCTATTTTTATCATTAAGTATTTTTGGACTATTATTTATTTTATTTTGTTTACTTTGACATATTAATCAACGTATCAGTTGTTATTCGATTTAATTTTATATTTGTAATTTGACCTATCACAAGCAAATTCTATTATTTCCAAGTGATTAAATACATTTTTGTGTTTGAGTTTGAGTTTGAGTTTGAATATAAAATATATTACACGAATAGGTGGTAAGCAGTGGTAAGTCTTTTAGACTTGTATCAACGTTTTTTATATTAAAATTAATGAGTCATTTTTCTTCAATCTGTTTCTTATTTGTCACTGATGTTATTTAATGTTGATAAAGTAAACATAAAATTTGAGACATAAGTTTCACTGCCTCAGTAGCGTAGTGGTAGCAGGCCACTACTATTACGCTGGAGGTCCTGGGTTCGATTCCCGGGTCGGGGACTATCAGAGATAACGGTTTAAAATCCTTTATCTCTGCTTCTATTGGGATTTTTCCATTTTCTGGAAGTTTCCCAGTACCCCGGAGTTTGGTAATGTGCCCGGAGATGGCAACAGGTTCGCCACCTGTTACATGGGCCAAAACGTAACCGGCGAGTCGTGGGTGTTTGTTTGCATGTATGATTGAATGCATGCATTTACCTCTGCCTACCCCTTCGCGCATTACAGGCGTGAAGTTACGTTTTACAAACTATCTACATCCAAATAAATAATCATTTTTCGATATTCAAACATAAAAATCTTTTCTAAGGATTAATATTTAAATTCGAAATATGTGAATCTGTTTTGCACACACAAAAATATTCATTTGAAGCAGAATTGCTATTAAAATTGAATACCAGATCCGAATGTTTGCGGCTGCGGCTTCGACTTCAGTTTATAACTGCATGACAAATGTGCTTCGATAATATTTCGTTACAGCACCCGAGAACTGTATTTTTATTCGACTTCTGACAAGTATTTTTTGCTATCTACCTTTTGATTTGGGGCCTTTTCATCGACGTAGCGTTGCAAGTTGCAATACGCATTAACTGCACTA
Source organism: Macrosoma leucophasiata (assembly GCA_036365455.1). Classification (NCBI taxonomy): domain Eukaryota; kingdom Metazoa; phylum Arthropoda; class Insecta; order Lepidoptera; family Hedylidae; genus Macrosoma; species Macrosoma leucophasiata. The sequence continues at coordinate 15,831,126 of JAWQUS010000024.1, forward strand.
TTTAGTACATCGTCATTGATGATGAAAAATATAAAAGCTATTTGGAGTTCAAAATGTTTTTGTTCCCCAAATTCCATTTTTATTCTAATGAATAAAAAAAATACCGTTTAGCAGAATTATATATTTTTGTAAATAATAAACTAACTTGCTAAAAGTTAAGAATACCTGTTTGAATCGATAGATATTTTATTATGTTTATTTAATCTGTCCAACTCCCCTTGCTCATTATAATAGAAGTTAAGGATAAAGCTGCTGATGGGATCCTAGACCTTTGTATTTTAAATAGTGTACAGCTGTCAAAGTAAGGTAGCTTCTAAAATAATGTCTTACGAGTCTAAATATTTCATAACATCACAAAAATGGGATATGGGATAGCCTTGTAACAAATAATGCCAGGCAACAATATTTTAACACACATTTTGAACAATATTTGAGATCAGGTTAAACCTGGCGTGGGACGTGATGAGCCACACACTAGAAGAGAATTCTTCCGCTAGTGCAGTCAGCCAACCGAACAATGGCGGTCAAACCATTCCAATATGGCGGTTGTAAATATAACAACGCGGCAGCAGCGTCCCGCGATAAAACTACCGTCTCTGCGATCGCCAATCCGCCTGCCAAGCGTGGCGATTATGGCATATTCTCCCCTAATTACGCATAACACTATTGTGAGCGTGTTTGGGGAAGATTTTGTCCAGCTGTGGACGTCATTCGGGTGGAGTGATGATGACGAGGTAAAAAACCTAATTTTTGTGATCAGTAATTTTACAAATAATTATTCGGCTATGCATGTATTTATTGTTGTTATTTTGGATTAATATGAATACTAGCTGACTCGGCAAAATTCATATGGCCTCACAATGAATTATTGTGTCAAAGGTTTGATAGATACGGACTATTTGTATGGGAAAATGAAATTGTGGTTTTTACTATTTCCCTTAAATTTCTTCATATTTTCTTACCTTTTAAACATTCCCTGGACTGCCAAAAATCATCCAAACCAGAATTAGCCAAATCGGTCCAGCCGTTCTTGAGTTTTATCGAGACTAACGAACAGCAATTGATTTAAATATGTAGATTAGGAATAATATGAAAGGATGACAATATTATATTCAGAGTTTAAAAAATATGGGCGGTAAACGTATACTCGAAAAGAAAGTCATCAAAGCTTTACATACCGATAAAATTTTAAGCGCTATAATTACGCTTTCGCTTTAAAATGTTTAATACCAGCCTTTTTTGTTGTGTCGAGTAATAAACAATTAAATGCAAAAGCTGTTTTAACGGTTTATTGGTTGTAGACATAACTTAAGTTTTTTTCCAAACAGTGCACATTCCACGTGCCACAAACATGCCACGGCTGCACTTATTCGGTAAACATTAGCCCCCTTATTCATAAACGTACATTAGATACGTTTTAGATATAGAATGCTTTGTGTCTGTCAGTTGTATTGTCAAATGTGCAGGCTAGTAAAAGACAAAGGAGAGATTAGCAAAACTTTAGCTAAAATACGTTTATGAATAAGGGTATGTTTATATCCAAAGAATATTCAAATTATTTCTATTTTTTTTATATGCAGCTCACATTGATGTTAAGTTATGATTACACCCTATACATCTACACAAAAACCAGAGGTCAAAATGCAGACGTGTTGCCACCCCTGAGACCTAAATTGTCATGCCTCTATGATAGTTATTACGGGGCCATTATTATAATTAGTGATAGAGTTCCAATCTGTTGGAGCTCAAGAGCACCAACGACCTATACGTGTATGTAAGCGTATTATTTAAAACTGACGACTAGTCTTACCCCGACCAGCAACGTCAAAGTTCAGACCCAAAGAGGCTTTGAGTAGTTGCTCAAGTATTTAGGCTAAGAGCCCTCGCTCAGCGATGGCCCGAAGTAGACTATGGCCGCTTCGAGATTTGCCATGTACATACATTCAATTATTAAAAAGTGGCCAATTGCAAGTTGGTCTCGCCCGTAATTGACATGAAGATCGCCCTTTATGTTTCAAAACACAAATATAACTTTGAAATTCATACAATATGTTTGTATGAGTGACAAAGTTATGTTTTGCGGTTTTTGAAAATAGATAGTTTTATCAAAATCTATATAATACCTATTCATTGTTTCTAGATTTATCGCTTTTTTTGTTCAAAAATAGAGGGGGGAACACTTGCATTTTACTACTTTGGAAGTGTCTATTTTTCAAATGATTGATTTGTCAAAAAAAATGTTTAGGGACCTCAATGTTATTTCAAAGCTGTCTATAGATATGTTTGGACGTATAGGTTATATATATTTTAGTTTCAGTTCCAAGTATAATCAAGTTCTTGTTTATATATCGTAAAGCAGTTCATAGAATACATCTACCTTCAGTTTCAATTATGTAGTCCTAATAGTCAAGCAGGTTTTTTATGTTATATTAGTGGCAAATAAGCATGCAGTTCACATTGATGTTAATTGATGACTGCAGCCTATAGACCAAGACCAAGATCAAAATGCAGATGCGTTACCACTCCTGAGACCTAAGGTGTTATACCTGTGTGCCGGAAATTACCTACAGAGTTTCAAGTATGTAGTCCTAAAAGTTAAGGAGTAAAGTGTCTGTGTCTAATTCATTATCTACTAGCTGTGCCCGCGACTTCGTCCGCGTGAGAATTTATGATTGTTCAGTATCTATTCGGACGAAGTCGTGAGCACAGCTTGTATAAAAGTAGCCTAAGTTACTCCTTATTACATAAGCTATCTGCCAGTGAAAGTTCCGTCGAAATCCGTTAAGCCGTTTCCGAAATTAGCCCCGCCAAACAGACAGACAGACAGACAGACAAAAATTGTAACAAATGTTGTTTTGGTATATGTACCGTATATACATACATTAGCATTTGTATTAATATTACAAACAGACACTCTAATTTTATTTATTTGTATCGTATCGTATCGTAATCCTAAAAAGGAAACTCGAGATCTATCTACAGAGTACCCACAACATAAAAATATTACAATAAAGGTGTTTTTACAGTTCTTAGGATCCAATAATATCAAGATATTATTACACTGAGTTTTGTGGACTCTGCAAATATTCTCAGTGCAATCTGAGAAGCGAGAGGCAATATCTTGTTGATATTATGTGAAAAGTTTGGAAGGAGAGAGTGGTATTTGTTACTCTTTAGAAACTGTTTTTCACTGGTGGTAGAGCTCCAGTGACGGAGCTCGCGGGCGTAGGCACCACCGCATTACCTAATGTACTTGCCGCTAAATGGTAGTGTTCAGCACTATCGTGTTCCGGTCAGGTGGTAATGTACGGCCCTGTAATTTCTGACACAGAGGCATAACACCTTAGGCCTCAGGAGTGGTAACGCATCTGCATTTGGACCTTGGTCTTTGCGTGGGTGTCTATAGGCCGCAGTCATCACTTAACATCAATGTGAACTGCATGCTTGTTTACCACTTACATAACATAAAAAAACTGTTAATTTTTTGGGTGATTTTTAGGATAACTCAAACGGAAAAAGACTGAATACCCTTTCAAGATCGTGCGTCTGTCTGTCTATCCGTCTGTCCGTTACTCTCAGCCGATTTTCTCTGATAGTAGTACTGAACCAACTGAAATTTGCCATATCTTTATTTATATATATTTATGTAAATCAATGACCCAAAAATGTACGTGTTAATGATAAAATATCGACTTATGGTGGATAATTAATTGAAAAATTAAGAGAAAACTTGTACTTAATATATTTTCACCACTTTATGACATAAAAATAAGTTCAACAATGATTCAACTGGTGGTAGAGTTCTCGTGACGGAGCTAGCAGGCGTAGACACCACCGCATTACCTAACCTACTTGCCAATAAATGCTAAACGTTAACATGTTATAAAAAATAATAAATCAAATACATCATGGTTTTTATTTATTTATTAATCTTAAGATAAGATAAGACAAGAATACTCTTTGTTGTACACATAAAAGGATACGTCAACAAAAAACAATAGAAAATACACAATAGGCGGTCTTATCGCTCAAAGCGATCTCTACCAGACAACCTAATTGTAGAGATATTTAACAACGAAAGAGAAAGGGGTGTACAAATTTAGAAAATAATAATCCTGAACGCAAAACGTCACAATAACATAATTAGAAATACCTACATCTGAATAATTTACATAATATACCTACATATACTAAGTAGTAAATATATATATATATATATATATATATATATAAATACATAATTATATATAATATACCCAAATATAAATAAATATCATATTAAACATAATATATAAACATAATAAAGAATAGTCTTACCAACGGAAATTATTTATTAATCTTAAATTATTATTTTGTCTTAAATTATTATTTATTAATAATCGATATATAATCATTAATGACAAAAAATACAACAAATGTATACGAAACTATCACAATACCTACCCTTATTTGGTTGCACCCGAAGCTCTACTTACTAAAAATGCAAAGATCCAAAATATTTCATCTTTATAACCGAATTTAACAGTTTATTGTTCTCATAATCCACTTTTCAATCCTATATCTAATAATGGACTGGACTTTAACAGCGTAATAGGATTTAACAAATTTTTGAACACACACCAAGCTTTCCGCTCCACGTTAACCCTAAACTAGGTATTATGTAACAAGCAACTAACTAAGTTAGCAGGGTGTTTTCGCTAAGTTTGCCTTATATTCAATATAAGAGTGGGATATTAGTTACATACTACTCCACTTAAAACTTAATGTTTACTCTAAGAGTTCTCTATAGATAGATTATATAGTTCACTTCTTGTTTGATCAATCGATTGGAAATTGAGTTACTGGTTCATGTAAACTAAAATTTTGTCCTTTTGGGAGAGTAATTTGATACTGGTGGAAGAGCTCCAGTGACGGAGCTCACGGGCGTAGGCACCACCGCATTACCTAAGATACTTGCACTTACAGCACTATCGTGTTCCGCTCAGGTGGTAATGTAGGCCCTGTTATTTCTGGCACAGAGGCATAACACCGTAGGCCTCAGGAGTGGTAGCGCATCTGCACTTTGACCTTGGTCTTTGTGAGGGTGTCTCTAGGCAGTCATCACTTAACATCAATGTGAACTGCATGCTTGTTTGCCACTTCCATGACATTAAAAAAGTATTTTATTAGAAGTTTTTAAAGCGTTTATGCGCTTTTATGCAGCGATCTGAACTGACCATGGTCACAAATGGGCTTAGGTTTCAAAATGTTTGTCTAGATAACAAATTATATTGATTAGATTCCATTCAGCAGCAAGCAGATTGGTAATGTTATGGTCCACAAGCTCCACCAGTAATTTCATGTTTTAGAAAAAGCCACGCTCCATTCCTTAATAAACTTTCATTGCATTTAATCAGTACAAGAACAAAACAACCATTAATTAATGTTACGGCATATTAACGGCTAATGCCTAGAATCTGACATGAACAAATGATTCATACATTGTGCGTATCTACGTACGCAAAACCTAAGTGATCTATCACATAGCAGGCTGTCAGATTTGTGTCAGTTAAGTCTGGGATAACATAGAGACAGATTCAGATTAGTAACGTGCTAACCGACGGACAAGTCAGCAAAAAAAATGTACAATACAATACAATATTCTTTATTGTACACCATATGAATACATAGACAATACAAAAACACAAAAGAAAGTACAGTACAAATATACTATAGTTAAGTAAGAGTTTCATATTCGATTAAGTTCATAAAATATACACCATTTCAAATTAAAAAAATAATTGAGATTCCATTTCCACCATCGTTATATGTATATAAAAACCACTTAAAATTAAAAGACTCGTTGAGATTCTATTGCCACCATCGCTTTATTATTATCTATACATCTATACAAATAAATAGAATCGGAGTATCTGTTTAGTCATATAAAAATGATCGCTTTTTAGTAAATGCATATGTATGTATGTATACACGGTACATATACCAAAACAACATTTTTTTACAATTGTTGTCTGTCCTTTCACTGGCAGATAGCTGATGTAATAAAGAGTAACTCAGGCTAATTTTATACTAGCTGCGCCCCCGACTTCGTCCGAGTAGATACTGAACAATCATAAATTCTCACGCAGGCGAAGTCGCGGGCACAGCTAGTATTTTATAAAGGCCACACGTTCTCGTTTTCAATTTCTTCTAACAAGAATTTCATATCAACTAGAACACAGTAATAAATCCTTTCCATACAAACTAGTAATGCATGTTACTATCAAACATAATGTTCCGAGCGCTGCACTTTGACTAGGAATCAGGCACCTGATCTTAGTTTAGTCTTGAATACCACCTCCACCTGTCCACCCGTTCACCCGTCTACCCGTCCACCTGTCGACCATCCACCCGTCCACCGTCCCATGGCCAATGGGAGCCGCAGAAAATCACTCATTGCTGTAAATCATATCCACGATATGGATTGGTGGACAGATGGACAGGTGGACGGGATGACCCGTTCACCTATGCACCAATCCACCAGTCCATAAATCCACTAGAAAGAAAAGAAAGAAATGCCACAGCGAGCTATCTCGTGCACTGTCGTGCCACCTCATCAGTGGGCACTGGCCCTTATTCGTAATTTTTTTTATTCCTTACCTACTCTTTTTTTTCTCACTCTATAATTCCTACCGTAATCCAAGTAACATAAACTTATTCTAAAATGGTGAACAGTTAACTATTTATGATGTAACCATAGAGCAACACCGGTGGGGAGGAGCCATATACAGGCTTTCCCCTCTGTCAAAGTACAAGCCCATCTCTTACAAATATAATCCGGAGATTTTCTAACTGCCGAATCCTTCTTAAAATTTATGTTTATCTGCTCAATTGCTGTAATATACATGTCGCCTAGATGTTTAAATTTGTGCGTTAAATTGTTAAATTGTTTCTGTATTTTGTTAAAGTCAAGGTGTGAGTTTCGTAGTAATAGATGATTTTTGTAGTGTGCGTGTATGTCGCACGCATTTCCCCCCGCAAAAAAATTACTCACTATTTTGCATCGGTAATAAACACTATGGCTACTCCCCTCCAGTCCACCGCGGCCGGTGGCCCGTGTTACTCTATGACTCCTACCGCAATCTAAGATAAATAAACTTATTCCAAAATGGTGACCAGTTAACTATTTATGATATAACCTTCCTTCAACTTAAACGTACGTCAATGCTCTGCTAAACATTACTATATCGACAAAAGCCCATTTAATAACGCATTATCCTTATAAGGGTACACTTTTCAATACGTAGAGGATGATTGTTGCCAAAACAACCATATTATAGGAGCCTGACGTTCCAACGCCGCGGACCGTTAAATTTTTATTGTTTCCCTTTTTATGTTGCTGTATAAAATCGACTATAGGTCCTTGTGAGGTGTAAAATCGGTCTATTTTTATGTCCACGAAGATCGTAACGTTTGAGTGGATTTTTTTATTCGTACGACAGTTCTGAGTGCGAGTATTTCGAATGCCGCCGAGTATTTCTTTCGTAGTAAAAAATCAAGTGGTTATTCCTACGTTACGAATTTATTTTTATGTTTTATGTTTACTTCCTTCGTATTTAGGTTCTTGATGGACTAATAAAGTTAGGGACATCCGTAATGCCGTGTTTTGATTTTATTTATTGGGGTTCTCGAGTGTCAGTCAATACTGTTTATGTGCTTATGAAATCGTGTGACAGATTCACATTTTTAGCGTTCCGTACCTAAAAGGTAAAAACGGGACCCTATAACTAAGCCTCCGCTGTCTGTCTGTTTGTCACCAGGCTATATCTCATAAAGTGTAATAGTTAGAACAGTTAAATTTTCACAAATTATGTATTTCCGTTACCGCTATAATAACAAATACTAAAAAAAATAAAATATTAAGGGTCCCCAATAAACGTGTCTTTTTCGTATTTGCTAGCAGGTAGATGCTTTTCTTTTATAGATAATGGTACGGAAACCTTCGGGCGCGGGATATCATCAATAACCTGAAACACATCGATTGTCTTTTAGGTGTAAATGATAAAACTTATACATTTCTTTACATTCGCTTGTAAGCTTATCGTGGATATGATTTACAGCAATGAGTGATGGATTCACGGGCCCCATTGACCACGAGCGATTAATTTTCCCTATCCACTTATCATTTTTATTTTTTCCTAAAGTGGATTAGAGGCTTAAAGTTGTTCATTCGCTTCTTTATGAATAAAGAATATTGACAATAAATATTCGATATAGCTTACTACATATTGACGCAAAATTTATTGATAGATGTGTGCAATAATACTATTAGCATCCCTTTGAATAAATAATATATCAATCATATTTAATTTATAAAGACATAATATTGTTGAAATATTTTTTTGGGAACTACAAGTTATTACTAAACTATGGCTTAATCATAATAAAAGCTATATTACAGTTTTTCAATACTGGTTCCCTATTAGTAGTTACCCCGCATTGGAGCAGCGTGGTGGAGTAAGCTCCAGGCCTCCTCCCAAGGAAGGGGAGAGACTCGTGCCCAGCAGTGGGACGACAAGGGTTGCCATTATTATTATTAATAATTTGTGGCAAACAAGCATGCAGTTCACATTGATGTCAAGTGATGACTGCCGCCTATAGACACCCACACAAAGACCAAGGTCAAAATGCAGATGCGTTACCGCTTCTGAGGCCTAAGGTGTTATGCCTCTGTGTCGGAAATTACAGGGCCGTACTAGTTAATGAAAACACAACACTTGTATACCTGTTTTATTAAAAAGTAATTTTAGTTTAAAATGGTAGATACCGATATAAAAAGAGAGAAAAATCAATCTACTCACCAAAAAGCGAGCCATCATCAATAACGCTAAACTTATCTATTGTCTTACTTGTCTAAACATTTAATCTTATCAATTTCTACATTCACGAGCAATTCCCTGGCGAGTTTATCGTGGATATGATTTAGAGCCATGAGTAATGGTGCGCGGGCCCCATTGGCCACGCGCGATTTATTTTCCCTATCCGCAGTTTTATCATTTTTCAGTTTTTCATATTAAAGATTTGGTCGTAATGGTTTTCATCCGTTTTTTTCGAGGATCTAGAAATTTGGGCTGAATTTGAATACAATTGGCACATAAATAATTTACTAACCGACTGTAAACCGCGCATCCAAACTTCATCGCTCAAGGAGTTAAAATAGCTATGGGTAGTAAAGCTCTTTAATCTATCTCTAAAAACATAGTATCTTTTCACTATATCTATATACTATCAATTAACGCTAAATTTATTTATCTTTCCATCTTTGAAATGTAACTAACTTTAAAGATTGTCTCGCCAATATAAAAAAATAACCTAAAATCATTTTTGTTTTTTTTTTCATTTATAGTCTTTCTTGTTTAAACGATAAAACTATAAGTTAACAGGTATGTATGCTTTAACTTTAAAACTGAAATATTATTCCAATTTTAAATATGAATAAATGAAAATTGGAATACAAAAAAAAAAAAACAAAACAACATTTTTAACTCATGTACCTAAATATATAAAAAAAAATTCTAATCGAACAAACCACCCCTGGACGTTTTCGGAGCAAAGGAGCCCGAAATACTGGCAGCGTTGCCCCTTTGAATTGCAATGGCCAGCCTCTGCACCAAGAACGTCCCTGAGTGGTAGTCATGACCCCTGTCCCTGAGGCGGCGACCGATCGATAAAACTTACATTTTCTTATATTCACTTGCGAGTTTATCGTTGATATGAGTCATTACTCATATCAACGCGATTGGTGCGCGGACTCTATTGGTCACAAGCGATTTATTTCTGCTATCGGCAACTTTATCATTTTCCAGTTTTTATTCCCGAAACGGATTAAAGCCTAACCCCCTTATTCATAAACGTACATTAGATACGTTTTAGCTATAGAATGCTTTGTCTTTGTCAGTTGCATTGTCAAATGTGCAGGATAGAAAAAGACAAAGTAGAGATTAGCACCACTTTAGCTAAAATACGTTTATAAATAAGGGGGTAACAGTTTACATTAGTGTTTAGGGGATCTAGAATCATAAAAGCAATCTAGATCATATCAGTTTACTTTATTTTATTTTATTATTTTTGGAAAGCAGATAGTGAAAATATAACTGCATACAAAATAATAGTTAAAACTATACACCATTTAGGAGCTTTCGCATAACATCTGTAACACAAGGCTCTTGATTAACAAAGTCTGACAAACAAAATAAAAAGTTTTTACAAAGCATTTAAAAAAAAGAAAGGGTAGCCAAAAAGCGAAACTTATTCATTAACATAACTAAGTAGTAACCGATAAATTCTAAGGAAATATAATTAAATCATGCAGGCAGTTCAGTAATAGCGTTAAACCAATCTCTGGTTATTTAAGTCTCTATTCCATAATTTATTATTGTTAGATTAGGTGCATTTGAACAGCAACAACAGTCTTCTCAATAAACATAATAATATTATTTTCAGCGTCATCAGTTTAAATATACTCCACTGTTAAAGTTTTCAAATTTTGTTGATATATAGGTATATTAATATAGTAATATAACTTAACGCATTAGTTTTCATTCGCCCTTCTTGAGATCTAGAAACTTGGAAGTAAAGTTAGATACAATTCGTAATTTATTTTAGCCTTACCTTTACTTTACCACTTACAGAAGCAGAATATTTTAGACTCGTTTGGTTTCATTCGTTTTCATTTAAAGGTAATTATGTATATTCAGTACACAAAGCTCTCGTCGTAAACTCATTAGTGATAGCGGAATAACTAATCAAGGACTCAGAAGTTTTCCAGAATAAATTAATGCAAAAGTTGTTGGTTAGGACAATTTGCCTTCATAAAATTAGCAAAAGACAATTATAAAAAGTTCTAAACGTAGACCAAATTTTATTGAGGTAACTAACTAACTTTGTATATCATATCACCTTAAAGATTTCAATTTTTGATTGTCGAATAATGCCGATTACTAAATTTAACTTTTTATTAAATTTAGTTACCACGTGATAGGATACCTACCTAGTTGTTTGTTCCTAAAAAATTAAACTTTTATTAAAGATGCATTTTGACATTGGTATTTTTCGTAGGTATCTACACAAATTCACAAGAATTTCATGCTTGTTCAATTGCCACCTTAGTTACATTAAAAAACCACGGGTACTGGGTTTGAGACGGCACTGTTTTTTTTTATTTAGTACAAATAAACGCGTTGTAGTACAAACAGTATACTCGTGTACACACGGACATAGAAACAAAGTGGTTACGCCACTAAATGGAAATAAACGGTATGTGGCTGTGTGAAACTCTAAACTCAATCTTGTAAGTTTGTAAAAGAGAAAAGGAGATATTCTACTCATATTTTTACTGGTGGTAGAGCTCCAGTGACCGAGCTCGCGGCCGTAGGCACCACCGCATTACCTAATATACTTTCCGCTAAATGGTAGTGTTCAGGACTATCGTGTTCCGGTCAGGTGGTAATGTATGGCCCTGTAATTTCCGGCACAGAGGCATAACACCTTAGGCCTCAGGTGTGGTAACGCATCTGCATTTTGACCTCAGTCTTTGTGTTGGTGCCTACACAGTATAATTACTCGTAAATCATTTGCTATTCACTTAAAATTTGTCTTTTGTAACTTGACACGTGATAAGTTTTTTTTTCATTCTATATGATTAAATTATTTTTTAATTGAATTGAAAGCGCTGTTCCATACCTTTGCTGATATAGTAGAGCTACAAAAACTACAATAGTTATCAAACTCAAACCTGTTTGAAGTTTTTTTTTAAGTCAATGTTCTGGAACTTACCTGAAACAAAAAAAAGGCAAATTAGAACGAATATTATAGGCTCATTTTTTATTGCCGAAATGTCTGTAGAAGAACACGAAGCAAAAACGTAAGGTACCTAAGTATATTATTAACCCCTGAATTTCCCAAAGAGTAAGGTTGGGTTAAGCATGACCGAAGCGCGCATGGCCCCGCGGCTGGTGTGAAGCGCGCATGGTCCCGTGGCTGGTGTGAAGCGCGCATTGCCCCGCGGCTGGTGTGAAGCGCGCATGTCCCCGCGGCATAGATCGTAAGCAATCTACTCGGTTAAGCACTACGGGCGCGGTCGGGTAGTGTAATGGGTGACCGCTAGGTGCAAATTAAATGCGCGTTTCCGTGCTTCGGAGGGCACGTTAAGCCGTCGGTCCCGGTTGCTATCGATAGAAAGCAGTCGTTAAACCTTGTCGGAGGCCTTATTTTTGCGACCTTATTGAGGCGGTTTGAAAACATCCAACAGCGGGTTGGCCACTAACCCGTATCTCCACCAACGCATTGGAGCATCGTGGTGGAGTAAGCTCCAGGCCTCCTTCCGAGAGGGGGAGAGACTCGTGCCCAGCAGTGGGGCGTATCAAGGGTTGCCATTATACCTATTATAATGGGATATACCTACCTAGTACGAGTTCCAGTGCAGGAGCTCAAGTGCGTACCTAGGCATCACCGCATTACCTAATCTATCTGCCGCCAAATGGTAGTATGCAGAACAATCGTGTTCCAGTTAGAGGCCCCGTAATAACATCACAGAGACATAACAGCTTAGGTCTCAGGGGTGGCAACGCATCTGCATTTTGACCTGGTTTTTGTGTAGATGTCTTTAGGCTGCGGTCATCACTTAACATCAATGTAAACTGCATGCTGGTCTGCCACCTTCCTTATATAAAAAAGTACTAGCACCGTTCGATGATCATAGTACTTTGACTATAATATCGTCAACGACTGACTACACACCATCGATCAAAGTGTCAATCGGAAGTATTTACAAGGTCATCTGTGTGCCTTGAGATCTTTATTAAAAAGAATATTGGCTCATAACAAATGTTGTAATCAAAAAAACCTTCTAAATTACCTTTTTAAAAGTTTAGACTTAATAATTATCAGAAAAAAACAATTACTCAAAACACTGGAAACGTTATAATAAAGCATTAAAAAAGTATCCAATATTGTAACGATATACGGGCTTTGTTTTTAAAGTCCTTTTAAATTAATATCACCATCCAAACAATTTTCCCACTCACAATATTACTTCAAAATGGAATACACAGTGGTCCATACAGATGTAGCTATAAATATTTCAGTACAGTGCACCAGGGCTGGGTAACTCATAAGTTTTGTTTCGCATCGGAGTTTGTCCCAACATCTGCGCTTGTTGTTTTTCATCAACTATGTTCTTTAGGGTTGTATAGTGGAAACTTGGAATATATATAGTATGTTTTCTTAGTTCATTCTCATGCTACATTACACTGTTTTTATTGTGTTTAACATAGAGGAACACCGGAGGGGAGTAGCCATATGCAAGGTTTCCCCTCTGTCAAAGTACAAGCCCAAATGGGCCTATACCTGTCGCCTAGATGTTTTGATGTGTGCGTGAAATTGTTTATGTATTTTGTTAAAGTCAAGGTGTGAGTTTCGTAGTAATAGACGATTTTTGTAGTGTGCGTGTGTGTCGCACGCATTTCCCCCCGCAAAAAATGACAGACTGTTTTGCATCGGTAATACACACTATGGCTACTCCCCTCCGGTCCGCCGCGACCGGTGGGCCGCGTTGCTCTTTAGCTACATTACACTGTGTTGAATGATGAGATGGCATATTAATCTCATAGTTTTTTTACTATATAAACTGCCCCGCTAATCTTGTGATAGTAAGCCACTAAATGGGTAAAAATGGTATTGAGATTCAGCAATTTCTCAAATGTTGCCCAGTGTTAATTTGTCAATAGGTCGCCCTGATTAATAGCTACTTTGAACAAAAACGTACTAGGCGGCTGGTAGATATTTTTTTACGTTATGAAGTGGCAAAAAACATACAGTTTACATTGATGGTAAGAAATACTGTAGTCTATCAATCAACATCTATATGAACGCGGGATTGGCAGCAGCTTTTTAAGCAAATTTCGAGATACGCGTTTTTATCATACCGCGCGCATCGGCTTCCCCACTCCTCACTCAGTGTTCGGTGTACGAGTTCACATTCGAGTACACATTATTGATTTATCTATAATTATGTTATCCAAGACTGACCTACCATGACTAAATAGGTCGAGTTCTGTCTGATGGTGGGGTCAAAAGTCTTAGGAATCGGCGTGCATGTATGAAGAGAATGTTGAAGGTAGACGAGGCACGAGAGGTATATCAGGACCGGGATATCTGGCGCTCTACACTCTCTGTCTACCCCGTTAGGGACCTGGCGTGAATAAACATATACATATATATGTTATCCAAAAGACAAAAAAAAATAGTAATTTGAATTTATGTTTATCTGCAAAAGTGAACCCCGACTTACGCGAATTCGACTTACGCTGTTATCTCTTGGTACCACGTATCGTTACTAACCCTCATAAGTCCGAGGTATTACTGTATATTATTAAATATCCCATTGTTCCATTTTACATCGGAGTTGGTACCACCGTCTGCACTGGTTGCATAAACCACATTCTTTACGATTGTCTTATGGAAACACGTAACAGTATCTTCCGCAGAATGTTTTCGTTATTCTTACTCTTACTGAATATTTAATTGCTGAGGAACAATCAAAAACGTATCACGCCTGTTTTTCACGGCATAGGAAGGGAGAGACAAATGTATATATTCAAGTATACTTGACGACCCGGTTAGTCCAGCGGTGTGAATTGACTGTTTGATTCGAAGGGTCGCGGGTTCGATCCCCGCACCGGGACTAATGTTTGTATGGCCTACAGATATTTGTTTCGGGTCTGGGTGTTTGTGTATGTGTTGTTTGTATATAACGGCACCCACGACACAGGTTTATACCTACTGTGGGGCTGTGAGTGTAAGCGTATTTTTTTTTTATTTTTTTTTTATACACACACAATTCGCCAGTTATGTCTCGTCACATGTACTATCGAACTCTAAGTAACTCTGGTACTGGGAAACTTCCAAAAAATGGAAATATCTAAATACTAGGAAGAATAAGACCTTGAATAAAAAGGTCAACTACTGTCTGAGAGCGACGTCAAGAGTCTTAGAAATCGGCGTGCATGTATGAGAAGAATAATTAATGTAGAAGAAGAACGGGAGGTGTATCAGTATTGGCACACCGCGGACACGCCGCCAAAATTCCATACAAACGCTCAATTTGGTCTCTATTCCACAGACATCAATCAGTAACGTGTATTTACACGTGCAACTGTGTAAGTAGCACGTAGAGAATACCAAACGTCTCCCATAAGAGGGGAGGAGGTTGGGTGAGGCGGGGAAATCGGGCGGGACGTCGAAGTGTCCATTCTATACGTAGTTTTATTACATATTCTCTGGTATTGGTATATCTGGCGTTCAATACTCTCTGCCTAACCCGTACGAGACTTAGCGAGAAGATATATACATGTAGGCTAGAGGGCATGCGGTAGCGTCCTGCGATAAAACTATCGTTACTGCGATCGCCAATCCGCATGATAAGCGTGGCAATATTGGTATATCCTCCATTATTTCTTTACTTTAAAGCCTGTCTCGCGATATATCACACGGCGTCTCGCAAATTCGCATACTTTTGTTACATATTCATGTTTGTGATACTAATTGAAACGTGTGTACCAAATTTCAACTCAACCAGTCCAGTACTTTCTAAGAAAATCGGCTATGACAGACGGACAGTCTGACAGACGCACGAGTAATAAGAATACGATCTTATAAAGGCTCCATTTATCCTTTTTAAGGAACGGAACCCTAAGAACAGGAACACGGTAAATTATAATCTAACTTTAAATCTCTCTTTTCGCTGTCCGATTAAAAAACGAAGACAGATCCTTCAACAGACGGATTACAAAGGCGTGCTGAAACTAAGTGTCCGTCCTGAGTGATAGCGCACCGCGTATGGCAGATTGCGGAGCGGATTTACCTCGATACATGTCCTTAGTGCAGGTTACATAGATACTTGATAGCGAACGTCGATATATCTATTGTCTAGATATCGACAACTATTCATCAACGGATCGCTACATCTACGGTACTCCATATTTAAAGTCATGAAATCAATAGGCCGTTATACCATCGATGTGGAAAACCGTAGATGTAGCGACCCGTTGATGCATAGTTGTCGATATCTAGACAATAGATATATCGATGTTCGCTATCAAGTAGGTATGTAACCCCCTTAGTGCACGCAGTAAAGTTAAAGCACGCGCATGTATTTAGTGTTGCATTTTTTTAACTTTAATTTTAATGTCACTATTAAAACTGAAACTTTTACAATATATTGAAAGAAGCAGTTGATTTACCGATGAGATATTTTTTTGTGTTTAGCAAAAAAAAGAAATTAATGTGAACGAAATTCAATGAAGAGAAAAAAGAAGCGGTGAATACGTTAGACCAATAAAGAACTAATTTATTCAATACACAAATTTTTATTTTCATGTCCAGGATGCTTGGACTTCCAAAAGAAACTGCTGTTTCCTGATCATTGCTGTGATATAATCATCAGCAGGGTAGTCTTCATTAAAATGAATTTGAGACATTTCTTTTCACAGTCCGCGAGTAAAAATCAATACGCGTATTGATAAAAGCACATCCGCCAGCAGACTGCGTGAAAATTGCGCGTCCACACGCACTCCGGACAAGTTCATACGTGTCGAGCATTTGTTTCATGCGCCGTTCATTCCGCTTGCACTCAGAACGCACCCTTAGGGAGGCAAAAAAGAAAGAAATGACTTAATAGCTGTGATAGAAAACTCCTTCAAAGCTGTTTTCATAAAGCGTCAGAGAAACAAAGCTCTAAGCGTATTCATAAATAGTCGATTTCTTTCTGTACAATGTACAAGCTCATGAACAATTTGTAAAAACTGACTACACAACATTTATTAGTGACTGAGATGTTTAATACTTTGTTATTTTTTATTGCTCGCTCATTTGTTCAGGTTTCGTTGTCTGATATGGTTACAATTTAAGATTTATATTTTCTCTGGTATTGTTTGTTACGTTCATTTGCTGTTAATAAAACTGTACTTTGAAGCCAGAGAAGAATTAGTGGAATAATACAAAGAATAATGTAAACAAATGTAACTAAGCTAAAAAACAAAATTGTTCTTTTTTTATGTCATAAGGTTGACAGACAAGCAAACAGGTCACCTACGTAAAAAGTGGTCGTCTATGAATATTTGCAACACCAGAGGAGTTGCCAACGCGCTGCCAGCCTGAAGGACTCTTTTGGCACCATTTTTGAAGAACCCCATATTGTATTATGTATTTCCATACTAACTGCTTGGATACGTGGCCGACGACTTTGCCATGGCGTCCTAGTGAGTTAGGGCCTGAAGTTTGCGTAAATGGAACCAAAATCGAAGCGCTGATTGTATGCAGCAAAGGTCATAGAGCAACACCGGAGGGGAGTAGCCATATGCAGGCTTTCCCCTCTGTCAAAGTACAAATGGGCCTATACCTGTCTAGATGTTCAAATGTGTGCGTGAAATTGTTTCTGTATTTTGTTACAGTTAAGGTGTGAGTTTCGTAGTAATAGACGATTTTTGTAGTGTGCGTGTGTGTCGCACGCATTTACCCCCGCAAAAAATGACAGACTGTCTTGCATCGGTAATAAACGCTATGGTCCTCCAGTCCGCCGCGGCCGGTGGTCCGTGTTGCTTTATGAGCAGAGGTAAATCCGTGATGTTACGTTTACATACATAATTGATCAAAATAATCTTCAGTTACGAAACTATAATAAGAACATATAAATAACATAGTAATGAATAGCGAAAATCTATTAATTACCGCGGAAAACAACGGTTCACGTTAATGGATCCCTCATTGTTGCTTAGAAACTTAGTAAGAAGCGTAACTACTTCCAGCGAAGTGCAATGGAAACTTAAGAATTCTTCTAAGCATACATTTTTCTTTTCCGTAATTTGAGTGGAGCTGTGTAAGGATACAGTTTCATATAAAGGTTAAAGTATGGTTAAGTGAAGATAGTAGAAAGAGAGATTCACCTTGTACGTTTATAGGGTAGGAGGTTTTGTTTCCACTTATTAAAATGATGTTATTAAATTATATCTTTACTAATATTATAAAGCTGAAGAGTTTGTTTGTTTGTTTGTTTGAAAGCGCTAATCTCAAGAACTACTGATCCGATTTGAAAAGTTTTTTCAGTGTTAGATAGCACATTTATCGAGAAAGGCTATAGGCTATATATCATCACGCTATGACTAATAGGGACGGAGCAGCGCGGGCGAAGCCGGGCGGGCCGCTAGTATACATATATGAACCCTTCTCGTAAATCTGAGTCTTTGAATCTCATGCTAAAAGTAATTTTTGGACGTAATATCGATTGGCATCTTTCATTGTTTGGTTTTCTCTTTCCTTACCACTTTTTTTACATCATGAATTGGCAAACAAGCTAGTTCACATTGATAGTAAGTAATACTGTAGCCTACAAAAATATATACATAAAACCAGAGATTTAAATATAGATGCGTTGCCACTCCTGAGGCCTAATGTGTTATCCCTCTGTACCACAAAAGAAAACAACGTCTAAAAATAAACTCCTCATTAACATTGAAATTTTATAACACAACAGATTAAAAACATATATCGAGAAACCGAAATCCGAAGCGAATCCCCGATTATAAAGGTTATCTGTGCCCCGGAATGATCAGTATTCCCCATCGGTCCGCCCTTTGCCCTAATTACGGGAAAGGAGCCAATAACATAAAACTGCTTTGAATTCAGATACACAATTATTTAAGGTTTTTTGTACGAAATTTGGTGTCATCAGCGGTTAGGGTTGTATTATTTTGTTGTATTGATGTTATGATAATAATACGAGTATATTAAACGTAACGTAACTTCACGCCTGTAATCCCCGAAGGGGTAGGCAGAGGTAAATGCATGCATTCAAGCATACATGCAAACACCCACGATTCGCCGGTTACGTTTTGGCCCATGTAACAGGTGGCGAGCCTGTTGACATCTCCGGGCACATTACCAAACTTTGAGGTACTGGGAAATTTCCAGAAAATGGAAAAATCCCAATAGAACCAGAGACAAAGGCTTTTTCACCATTATCTCTGATAACCCCCTACCCGGGAATCGAACCCAGGACCTCAGCGTAGTAGTAGTGGCCTGCTACCACTAGGCTACCGAGGCAGTATATTAATACGAAAAATATATACGTGAATCAAAATAAATGCACAATTTCAAGCATTGCGATGTTTTACTGGTGGTAGAGCTAGGCGCAGGCACCACCGCATTACCTAATATACTTGCCGCTAAATGGTAGTGTTTAGCACTATCGTGTTCCGTGCAGGTGGTAATGTACGGCCCTGTAATTTCCGGCACAGGGGCGTAACAACTTAGGCCTCAGGAGTGGTAACGCATCTGCATTTTGACCTCGGTCGTTCTGGGTGTCTATAGGCTGCAGTCATCACTTAACATCAATGTGAACTGCATGCTTGTTTGCCACTTCCTTTACATAAAAAAAAAGATGTACCTACCTACTACTGTTTTTCTACTGTTTTGCTTCCACCTTTGAGCTCTTCTGCTGGTTGTAGAGCTCTAATAATAGCGCTTGAGGGAGTAAATATGATCGCATTAGCTAATTTATCTGTCACTAAATGGTTTTTCACCACAACGATAAAACTAAGTAACACCTATCACTTTTAAAACACTCGCGTTTAACACTTATAGGTTAGGATCCCACTGCAGAATCATTTCGTTCATCCAGATATGCTGAAAACCTAGGTTGTCTGTCAAAAAATGGTCGCAATTTTTTTTTAATTTTTTTTTTACCATCAAAAGAGCTTAAAGGTGAAAGCAAAACAGTAGCAAAATAGTAGTAGGTAGGTACATCGCAATGCTTGAAATTGAGCATGAATTTTGATTGACGTATATTTTCTATCTATACTATATCATAACATCTATACAACAAAATATTACAACTATAGCAGCTGATGACACCAAATTTCTTCAGAATATAATATATACCTATAAGAGGTTACCTATAAAAAAATGGCCGCAACTATTTTTTTAATTTTTTTTTAAATATTTATTTTTTAATCTAATATTGTCTACCTTACGGCAATATGTATAAAAACTGAAAATTCACGTCTGCCGTTGCGCACTTGGCCGCTTCTACGTATTTTCGTTCCGCCCCGATAACTTTTTACGTTCATGACGAACATGTATTATTTATATATTATTATCAAATTAAAGCAATTTTTTTTCTTATTATTATGGTTTACGGGAGCTAAATTAAATGTTTGGTGTTTTTTTTTCTGACAGTAATAACTTTGCAATTCTCACTAGTTCGACGGTCGAACAAATGAGAAAAAAAATCTTACTAGTTCGACGGTCGAACTAATGAAACGAACTACTGAGAATGAACCGTGCAACCGAGTAAAAACGTAAAAAAGTGTTTTATCCAATATAGGTAGATAATGTTCCTAGACTCAAAAAATCTACCTAAACCTCAGGGGTTACAACACAAAATATCACTCATCACAAATCATCATTGCAGCTGAAAGACAACCATTGTTCGACTAAGCCTCCCCAATGATGCTCACAACGTACAGTCTTATGTTACCCTCATCCGCGGATTGCTGGGAATCCTTCTACTGGAGATTCTTCGCATCCTTTACCCTACCATAATCATGAGCAGAACCAAAGCCACGTTGATTTATTATTAAGGTGCCCATATTTCATCTTCTCTACCATATTTTAAGTAGACTAACTTGCGACTCAAGTTGTCGCCCAAGCAAAAACTTTGAACTATAAATCTACCATCATGTATGAAAGACCATAAAAACTTTGTTACGTCATCGTGTTGGTACAAAAACAATGCTCCCAAGTATTGTACACGAGGCGTTAATTTCTTGAGTTGAGCACTTGAAATGTTGGGACATAACACGCGAGCTGTAACTGAGCCATTAATCAAACGTTATCCAGCGTTCGCACGCTACACGCGTGAATGTTTCAAGTTTTATTCTTACTCGTTTCCAGAAGCGAAGTCATCAAGGAGTAGATAAAGGGTTAAAGTAAAGCTAAACTAGTTCAATCTTTAACTAACTTGGCATTCTCTTGTAAAAGCT
This sequence comes from Macrosoma leucophasiata, assembly GCA_036365455.1. Classification (NCBI taxonomy): domain Eukaryota; kingdom Metazoa; phylum Arthropoda; class Insecta; order Lepidoptera; family Hedylidae; genus Macrosoma; species Macrosoma leucophasiata. The sequence continues at coordinate 15,852,203 of JAWQUS010000024.1, forward strand.
TGGCTTGGTAAAGCCTCTCCCTCGAAATCTATCTCTATTCGCTTTATATGATAAATACTTGAAAGGCTTTCAAACCTTTTCTGAAACATCTTTGTCTCTCATGTTTTTTTTTTATGTACTGAAATTGGCAGACAACCTTGCAGTTCACATTGATGTTAAGTGATAACTGCAGCATATAGACACTTACACAAAGACCAGAGGTCAGAATGCAGATGCATTACCACTTCTGAAGCCTAAGGTGCCGGCAATTACAGGGCCGTACATTACAACCTGACCGGAACACGATAGTGCTGAACACTAGCGGCAAGTATATTAGGTAATGCGGTGGTGCCTACGCCCGCGAGCACCTTCACTAGAACTCTACCACCAGTAAAAAATGTGACTTCCAATTCCTCGTGCTCCAAAATCTGATAAACGTCACTATCAAACTCGACCATAATAATGTATCAAAGGCACTTCTATCACAGATTATAGATGATTACACTGAATGAACTTTCAAAATACTATGTATGTATCTTCACGCCAGGTCCCTAACGGGGTAGGCAGAGAGTGTAGAGCGCCAGAAATCCCGGTTCTGACAAACCTCTCGTGCCTCGTCTACCTTCATCATTCTCTTCATACATCCACGCCGATTCCTAAGACTTTTGACCCCACCATTCAAAATACTAGTCCAATCTAACCATCATAAATCTTAGTGGTTACCTTGTAAAACCTTACTCTTAGTCTTACCTCAATAGGACCAAGCTCCCCTTAACCTAAAATCCACATCCTCCATTGTTCCCTGACCCAAACTCAAAAACATAAATAAGCTCCATCTAAGTCTGTCAGTGTACCTCTGATGAATTTAATTACCACTATCACTTTCAACCGCTAGATTATTTTGAAAGAGTTTTTGCTGAGTATCTTAAAAGCAAAATGTTTTATAACAAGTTTATCCTCTTCCCAAAGCTTTTCTGGTAGAGGCCGCTCAACTAGCGCTAAGGCCACGTATTGTATAGGTACTTTTTAACAGTTTTCTGTATTTCTTTGTGTTTAAACTGGTGCACAATAAAGCGTATTGTTTTTGTTCTGCCTAAGCATAATAATCGCAATAAAACAAAAATCGTTTGAAATTTTAAAATCCTTTATCTCTGGTTCTGTTGGGATTCTTCCATTTTCTGGAAGTTTCCAAGTACCTTGAAGTGTGGTGATATGCCCGAAGATGTCAGCAACCTAGCCTCCTATTACATGGGCCAAAACGTAACCAGCGAACCGAGAGTGTTTGGTTATAAGCTTGAATGCATGCATTTACCTTTCCCAGCCCTACGTTAATAATCGTCTTTCGCTCTGAGAATATTCAATTAAAAGAGCACCTCCAGGAAGGTATAAGATAAAATCTATTGGTACGCAGCAAAGACAACCATAAAAAAATTACAACTGGCAACCCTAACTTACAAAGATCTTAACACCAATCGAGTTGACAGCAAAGTGAGAGTACAACTTTCTACGTAGCCAATAGTGTACCATATCCCTCGACAAGGCCCTGTAAAACTGGTTCCAGTGGTTGAGAGTCGAGACAGTTTCATTGTTTTAGAAAACGATTTCTTTCTATATCAAACGTATAACTAATAGCAAGGTCCTAGACTAGTTCGGACTTGAACTCTTATCGGGCATATTTTTTTGTGTACATATATAGACATGCCTTCCGGTGATAACGGGTTTGTTAGAAAATGTGATATAGATAGACAGGGTTTGGTTTGTAATAGAAAATAAATGCAGTTCGTGACGGGTTGCTCACTTTCCTCTAAAATGGGTGATGGTTTTACTGGTGGTAGAGCTCTAGTGACAGAGCTCGCGGGCGTAGGCGCCACCGCATAACCTTTATCTGCCGCCAAACACGATAGTGCTGAACACTAGTTCAGCACTATCGTGTTCCGGTTAGATAGATGAAAATGTACGAGTATGGCCAAACTCAAACTCAAAAATGTATTTAATAACTTGGAAATAATAGAATTGCCTTGTGATAGGTCAAATTATAAAATATATTATATTATTAAAGCGAATAACAACTGATACCTTGATTATCGTCAAATAAACAAAAATAAAATAAATAGTGGTCCAAAACTACTTAATAATAATAAAAAGGTATCAACAGAATGTTCCATACTCTCTTTGACAAACGGCAAGATAAGACTAAATATAAATTATTTTAAAATTAAAAAAAAACCGCCTTCAAAAAAAAATTCAAAACTGAATAGACAAAAACACTAAAAAGCGAAAAATAAACTCAATTACTTTAATATGGGCTACGTACTTACCTACTCATAGGTTTGAAGTCGGTGCCAAGGCAATAGTGCGCTTCAAATAGCCGTATTTGATAGCTTAACATAGTAGGTACTGCAACACCACAACATTAGTCCTAACGCGCGGGCCGCACTATTGGCTTGGCACCGACTTCAAACCTATGAGTAGGTAAGTACGTAGACCATATTAAAGTAATTGAGTTTATTTTTCGCTATTTAGTGTTTTTGTCTGTTCAGTTTTGAATTTTTTTTTTAAAGGTGGTTTTTTAATTTTAAAATAATTTATTTTTTTGCTTTTCAGTGGTGTAACTATTATTAATATTAAGTATTACAGTAAAAGTAGGTAGATATTTCAACTACGAAAGTACTATCTATAGTCTTTATCATCAGTTCTAGAGGTGCATAATAGCGGCTTTTCTGGAACGCCAATGAACCGCTATTGAACTCTAATAGCAGTTTCGAAAACTATCTATTCCAGTAGCTATTTTTAAGGCAGTCAAGCAAAAGGCTAATTTAAAGTGTAGTGATATTATCATCATCACTATAATCATCATCACCTCAATCATCGTCACCTCCATCATCATCACCTCCATCATCATCACCTCCATCATCATCACCTCCATCATCATCACCTCCATCATATCACCTCCATCGTAATCATCTTCATCATCACCTCTATCATTTTCACCTCCATCATCATCACATCCACCGTCATCACCATCAACATTACCATCATCACCACCATCATCACCACGGTTATCATCACCTCTCATCATTACCACTTCTATCAACATCATCACCTCCACCATCATTCATCATCACCTGCATCATCATCTCCATCATCATCTCCTTTCAAGTGTGCTATGAAATTTGAATAGTTCCCTCGATTTCTCCAGGATCCAATCATCACATCTTGACATGGTAACAATGGGACCACCTGTGAGGTATACGGACACATGGCAGGGAACATTACTACACCAAATATCTAAATCCTTTCAAGTGTGCTATGAAATTTGAGTAGTTCCCTCGATTTTTCCAGGATCCCATCATCACATCTTGACATGGTAACAATGGGACCACCAGTGCGGTATACCCCTTCAAACAAACAAAAAATGTCCAAATTAGTACAGGTACAGTTTATAATTACAATATTTAAGCAAACGTGCTGTTATTGCAGTGTAAAAGTAGGTATTTTAATTACGAAGATACCATATATGGTCTTCATCATCAGTTCCACTTCCACTTCATCAAATTGTGCTTTCCGAAAGCAAACACACGGAACGTTATCTTCTATTATAAGAAATAGGGAAAACCTTTTAAGTGTGGTGTGAAATTTGAAGAGTTCCCTCGATTTCTCCAGGATCCCATCATCACATTTTGATATGATGACAATGGAATACATGTGAGGCCACAAGGCTCGGAAGGTTGTTATTACAAAAAATATCGAAAAATCATCCAAGTATGCTATGAAATTTGAAGACATCCCTTGATTTCTCCAGGATCCCATCATCACATATTGACATGGTTACAATGGGACCAACTGTGCAATATACCCTTTCAAATAAAAAAAAATCATCCAAATCGGTGCAGGCGTTTTCAAATTATCGGTGAACATACATAAAAAAAAAAAAAAGATCCGGACGAATTGAGAACCTCCTCCTTTTTTCGAAGTCGGTAAAAAGAATATGGGACATTCTTTGTCATTCACTGGCAGAGTTCCAAGCCCACATTACTGAGAAAAAAACCTGCCAAAACAAAACTCAGTACCCCGTAATAAATATCACAGAGACATTACAACTTAGGTCAGGGGTGGCAACGCATCTGCATTTTGACCTCTGGATTTGTGTGGATGTCTATAGGCTGCATCACTTAACACCAATGTGAACTGCATGATTATTTGCTGCCTTCATTACAAAAAAAAAGATCGGGGAGGGCATTGGCTGCCACTGGTCTGTTGGTTTGCTGGAGATACATTTCGTTTTAGTAAACAGAATTTGATTTGTATTTATACAACTATAAACTATGGATGTTTAAATTATCTTATTTTGATGACTATCTAAATCAGATTTAAGCTCTTATTTTAAAAGTTTCTTCGGAGGGTGATTTTTTGAAATCAAACCACCTGGGAGCTTTCATCGAAGACGCTACCTCAACCTTTCAAGATACAAATAACAAAACAATGTAAAGTGGAATATTTTCTCTTTGATAGATCTACAGAATAATTCCGCGATGGCATATATCTATCTTTTACGGATAGCTTACTATGCCCAATATAGTAATCATCCAATTGTTAACCTAAAAAAATATAAAGACAAAGTGTTGTTTATTAAGTGACGATAAAAAAAAATACGCTTACACTCACAACTCCACAGTAGGTATAAACCTGTGTCGTGGGTGCCGTTTTACACATACAACACTTACAAATACACCCAGACCCGAAACAAATGTCTGTAAACCATACAAATACTTGTCCCGGTGCGGGAATCGAACTCGCGACCCTTCCAATCAAACGGTCATCTCACACCGCTGGACTAACCGGGTCGTCAATAATTGGTTGACTAGGAGATAATGCCTAGGCATTAAGACCGCCATATATTCTATTCATGCCCATTGAAGAATTCATAAATAATGTGTTTCCAACAATTATATTCGTGTGCTCTATTATATTTGGCACAGTAAAGAATTACGTTAAATCGTAACACATAACTAATAACTGCCTCGGTAGCCTATTGGTAGGACTACCTACTGTGTAGCAGGCCACTACTACTACGCTGAGGGCCTGGGTTCGATTCCCGGGTAGGGGATTATCAGAGATAATGGTGTGAAGTCATTTATTTCTGGTTCTATTATATTTTTTCAATTTTCTGTAAATTTCCCAGTACCTTGAAGTTTGGTAATGTGCCCGGAGATGTCAACAGGATCGCCAACTGTTACATGGGCCAAAAACGTAACCGGCGAATCGTGGCATGTATGCTTGAATGCATGCATTTAACTCTGCCTACCCCTTCGGGGATTACAGGCGTAAAGTTACGTACGTTACGTAACTAATAATTATGATAAAATATGTCCCCGGTACCCATTTAAAACAAAACAAATGACAATACCGTATGTTCCCAAAATTATGTCCCCGTTGTAATTACTCGCACATATGGCGCGATAAAATTAACAATAGCCTTATATGTAACTGATATTAACGAGAAAGTACAATTTAATGTCTTAGCAGTATTCGAAATTAACATTGCTTGAATTATGTGTAATTATGCTTTTGGAAACTTGTGAGACAAGGACTAGGTAGAGCAGTTTATGTTTAAGTTCATAATGACGTATGACTATCAAAGTAGCGAAACTGAGAAACAATTTACAGCACTTAAGACAATCACATACCGTTTCGTTGGTGGCCTAAAGGATTCGGCCCACTACACCGTATCATACTATGACAATGCTAGGAGCTTTTGAGACAAAAAAAAATTCTTTGTATTGAAAAGTATTAGATCATGCTTACAAGACCGTTCCGCCACCGACCGACAACGTCGCGTGCCATGCACGGAGCGTCAAGAATAGTCGCCGAGAATATTTTGCCAGTACTGATACACGCTCCGGTCACCAACCGTAATGCATGTAGGTATGATACGCTGTTGATACGTTCTGACAGGCCATCCGTATCGTATTAGTTTCCTAGCTCGATCATAGTATGATACGGTGTAGTGGGCAGAGTCCTTTATATGTATATTACGCTACTAGGCGTAGCTAGATGGTATTGTAATTTACAGCACAGAATTATCTAAGTATACAGGAGTATGCAAAATGGCATTAAAGTCTTGTTTTGAAGCAAAACTTTAAAAAAGGCTGCAGAATTCTCTTGACCCCAATGTAAGTCATAATTTTCACGACATGGAACATAGCTAGGAATGTTTACAAAGAAAAGTCGGCCTATTTTTGTCTAGCTTAGAGTTTTTTAGTTTCCTCTTAATTTTAAATTATATTATTTTATATCTCACGGCACAACGACGACGTATAATAATGTTATACATTTTCTTTACTTCCACATGATTTAAATTTCTGAATGAATTTGAAATGCAAATTTCGTCTCTTCATTAGTTTTATGAAGGCGGTTTCATAAAATTAGAATAATGCTTTCATAAAATCTTCCTGTTTGTCTCCTCCGGTGTAACATTGTTTAAAATTGACAAATTATTTGCATAAAAGATTTTTATCATTCATTTATCAGCGGTTGTGCTTGTATTAAAAATAATATAATGTTTCAATTTTATACACATAAGAAACTTTCATCGTATTAGACCCGAACATGTTGAACTTTCAGTTCAGAAAATAAGTGTATGTTTTAAACTAAGTTATTACAATAATAATTGTTTCCTTGTCCAATACCGAATTAAAGGTTTTAGGACCAACCTAATCTGCAAAAACATCATGGGTTGACGAAATTAAAAAAATAATGTTTTTTTTTAATTGGACGAGCATAGCCTTCTGCTTGTACGTATGAATTTACATCCAAGCATACGCTACCTTACCTACCTAAAAGTAAGACCACAGGCTAAAAGACAGTTATTTTTACAAATTAGCCATTAACTTTTTATAATGCAGAATAAAATGAGCACGAAGCCAAATTAATATAAAAGAAAAAATTACTACACTGAATCTAAAAATATGTTTCTTACCTGTAAACAAGAGATCAAAATCTAGAACAAATCAAGATAGGCAACATAAACACAAGTACCTTTATCAATAAGAAATGTAATTCAATTTTCCAACAAACGAACCAGATATAGAAAACAAACAAGGCTTTGCTATAGATAAAATAATAGAAAGTATAATATGAAATGAACAAAGATGAAGTAAGCGAGGGATGCAACGAGCTCAACAATAAACAAGAACCACTAGAAAATATTTCTAAATGTTGGAGTAATCATTCTGAATGGAAACCAATTACTAACATTAGCAAGAAACATAATACTCGTAGATAACACTTTGGTTACTAGCGGGTAACGCTTTTATTAATTCTACTATAGAATAAACTTCGTCATAGTTAAAAATATTTTCATTGCAATGCTGGTCAAGATAAATTGTAATACTATCCAGTTTTGAAATCAGGGATAAGACTCGAAATTCTCGAACCTCTACGTCTTGGATCCATATCTCCGCGCAAGCCTTACAAAGGTCCGGGTTTCAAATTGGATGCTGATGAGAGACTACAATAATAATAAATAAACTTTATTTTTCTCTACCAACATGCGGTTTATATTAAGGGTAAGATATTCGTGAGTTAAAATTTAATAGTTTGTCGAGAGCTGGTGCCTGCACTAGGTGTTAAAGTAACCTGAAATACAGTTCACCAGGTCTCCCCATCTTAAAATTCGACTTTAAAAACTGTTCATATCCATTTATCTATTGTGTTCAGGTATCCATTATCAGATTTACCAACCAGTCCATTCATATTTAGAAACTATGAAAGTTGTTTGACTTCACAAACAATTCCAGGTCCTTAAAAATAAATTTTAAAAATGACGTCATAGTTCATCAACGATATTAAGGTCCTCAAAAAGTATATCACGAATTGTTTAGTACTTTAATAAAGAATAGATCCACACAAATACTTTTCGCAGAGCCTCAGAAGCATCTTACATTTTATTGTTGCTGTAAATTTTATATTGCTATATCCGGGATTGCTCCTCGAATTACTGTGCTCCGTACAAGGTGTCTTATATCTCTTTATTGTTTGTGCGTAGCTCTTGTTGCTCGTATCTTTGAATTCAGACGTCCCTGCTAATAGCTTTTGATATTACGAGTAATTTATTTTTTGCTGACGGTTTTCGGCAAATTACTTCTTTCATCTATTATGATTAAAGGAACACTTGTGAATAATGAACTGTTCTGCTCGACTAAATTATTTTTTTATATCCAGTTATCTGTTTAGCTAATAGATTCATAAAGGAACAATGAAACACATTATATTTTGGCTAACTTGAAACAAATTTCATGACCAATTACTTATGCCACTTAGCAGTCCCTAAAAAATATATAACAAGACACCTTTCGGTACTATAACAAAAAATTATGTGACTTAAAATCTCCCTAACGATGTCGGGTCCTTGGAATATAACAAGATATAATAATATATTAATATCATAAATAAAAAAGCATCACAATTAATTAAATATTCAAAAATTACGAGTGTCATATCATAAGTTGTAAAGTGTTATAAGCCCAAAAATTGTTACTGAACAATAACAGATTCAAACAGATACTTTTCGCGGAGCCTCGGAAGCATCCCACATTTTATTGTTGCTATAAATTTCACGTTGCTATAGCCGGGATTGCCTCTCGGATTTTTGTGTTCCGTACAATATGTCTTCTAATTCTTTAATGTTTGCGAGGCTCTTGCTTGTTCCTTTGAATTTGGGCGTCGCTCCTAATAGCTTTTGATATAAGAGGTAATTTATTTTTTTGCTAACGGTTTTCGGCGATTTACTTCTTTTATATATTTGACAAAAAGAAATAACTATTATTATTATTTTATCGTTCAACTTAAAATAAATTTCATAAACAATAACTTATCCCACTAAGCAGTCCCTAAGAAATGTATACCAAAACACTCTTCGGTACTGGCACTACGAAAATTTAGTGACTTAAAGTCTCGCCAACGATGTGGAGTCTTTGAAATATTACAAGTATTATATATCACAAAATAAAAATTACGAGTGTCATGTCATAAGTTGCAAAGTGTTTTAACCCCAAAAATTGTTACTGAACAATAACTATAGCACTGGCTCTATAGAGGAACAGATTCAAACAGATATTTTTCGCAGAGCCTCGGAAGCATCTCAAATTTTATTGTTGCTATAAATTTCCCGTTGCTATAGCCGGGATTGCCTCTCGGCTTTTCGTGCCCCGTGAAAGGTGTCTTACATCTCTTTATTGTCTGTGCGTTGTTCTTGTTCCTTTGAACTGAGACGTCACTGCTAATAGCTATTGATATTACAAGTATTTCTTTTCTTCAGACTGTTTAGAGATATTTACTTCTTACATCTATTTGATAAACGGAACGCTTATATCAAATTCACTGTTTTGTTCAATTATATTTTTTCTGTAGGTTCACATCAGGTTAAATAAAATTATGAACCAGGGACAAGTTATGATACTAAAATTACCTTTGTTTTTAAGTTATTGTTATCCATCAAAATTTTTAGATATACATTTGAAAATAACACACTCGTAAATGCCACATACATTGATGTTCATAAAATTGATAAATGAAATGATATTAAGGCATGGATTCTAAAATTTGCAGGTTTCAAGTGTTATTTGTTAAATAGGTAGGTACGTTCGTTTCCGGAAGTATCCAAAGATGATTATTTATAGACGAAAGTTTTAAGGGAGTGAACAACATTGAAATATAATGTCCAATAGTTACATTTTCGTTCAGGCCTTAATCATATACCTAAATCTACAACGCTTTAAAAAATTGATACAGATACATCCATTCGGAGGAAAGACGGATGCATGCCATCGATGTTTTTTGCTAGTAAATTTTATCTTATGTATAGATATATTTTGTGGCCCACTCGGATTTATAAATAAAGTGGTTTTAAGGAAAAGCTCCTGTAGGATTGACCTTATACTATAATTATTTGAAAATCAATGAGCCGTTTATAGATTCGGATACTAAAAGTTTTAACAAAAATTGACATTTGTTTAAAAATATTCGTAGTGAATCTTTTGCATTTACTAAAAAAACTAACATCACGCCTGTAATCCCAGAAGGGGTAGGCAGCGGTAAATGCATGAATTTAATCATACATGCAAACACTCACGATTCGCCGGTTACGTTTTGGCCCATGCAACAGGTGGCGAATCTATTGCCATCTCCGGGCACATTACCAAACTTCGAGGTACTAGGCAACTTCCAGAAAATAGAAAAATCCCAATAGAATGAGAGATAAAGGATTTTACACCGTCATCTTTAATATCTCCCGACACGGGAATCGAACTCAGGATTCCAGCGTTGTAGTAGTAACCTGCCAACACTAGGCTACTGAAGCAGTTAAGTTTCTGCTTTTACTATTAAATATTCTGTAGCACTGGCTACTAGCTCCATGTGGAAGTTGAGATTTATTATAAACTAGCTGTGCCCGCGACTTCGTCCCCCTTCGTCCGAGAATTTATGATTGTTCAGTATCTATCCGGACGATGTCATGAGCGCAGCTAGTATAAAAGTACCCTAAGTTACTCCTTATTACATAAGCTATCTGCCAGTGAAAGTCCCGTCAAAATCGGTGAAGCCGTTTCCGAGAAAAGCGGTAACAAACAGACAGACAGACACAAAATTGTAAAAAAATGTTGTTTTGGTATATGTACCTACCGTGTATACATATGCATTTAGTAAAAACTGGTTATTTATATATTACAAGCAGACACTCCAATTTTATTTATATGTATAGATATTATCGTGAGAGGCCATACGACAATTCGCTTTCGAAATCGGTTTCACTCCAGTCGCTGTAAATCGTTGATACGAGTACATTGATACTCTTGTAGACTGCGCCATTATATTTGTGTGGACAAAAGCAGCCTTGGCAACTGTATTGCGTTAAGCGACATAGCGATGGCTTTCTTTTTTTTTTTATGTAATTGAAGTGGCAAACAAGCATGCAGTTCACATTGATGTTAAGTGATGACTGCAGCCTATAGACACCCACACAAAGACCAAGGTCAAAATGCAGATGCGTTGCCACTCCTGAGGCCTAAGGTGTTATGCCTCTGTGCCGGAAATTACAGGGCCGTACATTACCACCTGACCGGAACACGATAGTGCTGAACACTACCATTTAGCGGCAAGTAAATCAGGTAATGCGGTGGTGCCTACGCCCGCGAGCTCCGTCACTGGAGCTCTACCACCAGTAAAATATAATAATTTCTTACAAAATATCCGAAATTGCAAATGTTAAATTCGAGCTTGTTTATAGGTGTATACAGTTTACCATAATACAGTATATCATTTTCCAATTTTGGTGTTGTGAATTTGTGAATGAGAGCAAATACATTGCAATACAGAGGCTATCACAGCCATATCACAGTCTAAAGAAAACTAACGTGTTAATTACATTAGGCCTCCCCCAGAGACTTCCACAAAGACCTATTCTGGACGGTCTGCATCCAACGGCTCCCCGCAACCTTGATTAGGTCGTCGGTCCATCTCGTGGGGGGCCGTCCTGTACTGCGTCTTCCTACACGTGGTCGCCACTCGAGAACCTTTCGCCTCCTCAGGTCTAAGGTATTATGCCTCTGAGCTGGAAATTACAGGGCCACATTACCACCTGACTGGAACACGATAGTACTGAACACTTCCATTAAGCGGCAAATAGATTCCGGAGTCCGGAGTTCCGGAGGATTCCGTCACCGGAGTTCTAGCAGCAATAAAAATATATTTTTTTTTATGTTATGGAAGTGGCAAACAAGCATGCAGTTCACATTGATGTTAAGTGATGACTGCAGCCTATAGACACCCACACAAAGACCAAGGTCAAAATGCAGATGCGTTGCCACTCCTGAGGCCTAAGGTGTTATGCCTCTGTGCCGGAAATTACAGGGCCGTACATTACCACCTGACCGGAACACGATAGTGCTGAACACTACCATTTAGCGGCAAGTATATTAGGTAATGCGGTGGTGAATAAGCCCGCGAGCTCCGTCACTGGAGCTCTACCACCAGTAAATAGTAGTATGTAGCACTAATACTAACAAAACCAATTTTATAAATGGTTCTACAAAATTGTTTTTGTTTTTGTCCAATTATTATAAGTCATAACAGTTTTACCGCCTCCATTCAAATGTAAGTTGATTCGATTATCAACAAATCGTCCTCGAATCCTTGACATTTCGACCCGAGAAGTTTTTGCGATCAAATTCTTTACGTATTCATTCGCCTTGGCCAAGATTGTGGTTCACCAAATAACTAGTATTTTAATATGTTTCGACATAATGATACTGTTCTTTGTAAGACACACCTCGTTTATTTTGTTTGTAATGTAACGTAATCGTAACTTCACGCCTGTATTCCTCGAAGGGGTAGGCAGAGGTAAATGCATGCATTCAATCATACATGCAAACACCCACGAATCGCCGGTTACGTTTTAGCCCATGTAACAGGTGGCAAACCTGTTGCCATCTCCGGGCACATTACCAAACTCCGGGGTACTGGGAAACTTCCAGAAAATGGAAAAATCCCAATAGAAGCAGAGATAAAGGATTTTAAACCGTTATCTCTGATAGTCCCCGACCCGGGAATCAAACCCAGGACCTCCAGCGTAATAGTAGTCGTTTATTTTGTTTGTAACATTACCTTTTTTTTTTTACAAATTCATGTGTATTAATAGTTTCTCTTAGCCTTCATATAATAGGTATTTTATCGTTATTTGACGTTGTTATCTTTTGTACTATTTTATTTTTTCGCAATAAATAAAAAATAAATAAAATAAAATATGTATTTATTGATAAAAATCTCTTTTACATTATCGTGGTTGAGACTGCAATAACACATGCGAATGAACTTTAATTTCTAATTAAAAAAAAAACGGAACGAAAAATTTGACTTCGGGCAGGAATCGAACTTGCGACCTCAGGGTAACCAGTCCAGCCGCTTTACCACTAAGCTACCGAAGTCCCACACCGATGCGTCATATTTTGCTTTCTTTTAAACTGCTGTCTCGGTAGCCTAGTGGTAGCAGATCACTACTACTACGCTGGGGTCCTGGGTTCGATTCCTGGGTCGGGGATATTAGAGGTAACGGAAAAAGCCTTTATCTCTGGTTCTATTGGGATTTTTCAATTTTCTGGAAATTTCCCTGTAGGTACCTCGAAGTCTGGTAATGTACCCGGCCATGTCATGCAAGAGGCTCGCCACCTGTTACATGGGCCAAAACGTAACCGGTGAATCGTGCGTATTTGCATGTATGATTGAATGCATGTATTTACCTCTGCCTACCCCTGCGGGGATTACAGGCGTGAAGTAACGTTACACTACGTACACAGTTATTTAAAAAATACATACGTAAGATTGGGGGATAGGGGAAGCCAAATTTCACGACATCTCACCAGCGCGAAGGAGGGGTTGAAAATTTGCTACAAAACGCCTCACGTAATTACTGGCAAAACTCAATATTTATACATACGAGTTCTTAAGGTACCCTTTCAAAACGATACAAGAACTCCTTGAAAGTTAGTTACCTTTGTTTTATGAATAAATATTTATAAAACTTTACAACTAGGTATCAGCTAATCGGGTTTTAAATATTGTGCCGTAAGTGAGATAAAGACTATTAAAATTTAATAACGTATTTCCATTTCTTGTAGAGCCAAGTAAATTAGTCCAAAAATAAAGATACCATAATGCTTCCATCTCTCATCTGGTTGTTAAAAACATAGAAAGAGATTATGACCTATGTCCTCTGAACGAATATCCCGGCACTTGAATTAATTGATTGAATGAATTTATTTATTTGCTAGAAATACAGAACATAAGATCTTCAGTATAAAGCTTGTGAGACAACTTCTGAAGCAAATAAACGATATTTTATGAAGTCACGTATTTTCCTAACACCTTTATTGTTGTGATGTAAGTCCTACTTTTTGTAATTCCTTTTTTCCATAAAAATAGATGTGTGCGTGTATGTTTTCCACATCATACTTTGTTTTTGATAATATTGAAGGAAAAGTAACTTGCCATTGTCCGGGCATCTTTTTGCATAAAAGTGCGTTATCTTGCAGCGTAGACAAACACACATTTTTTTACCTGGTGGTAGAGTTTCAGTGTAGGAGCTCGAGGGCGTAGGCACAACCGCATTACCTAATTTATCTGCCGCTAAATGGTAGTGTTCAGCACTATCGTGTTCCGGTTAGATGGTAATGTATGGTCCCGTAATAACTATCACAGAGGCAGAACACCTAAGGTCTCAAGGGTGTCAACGCATCTGCATTTTGACCTCTGGTTTTTGTGTAGATGTCTATAGGCTGCAGTCATCACTTAACATCAATGTGAACTGCATGCTTGTTTGCCACCTTTGTAACATAAAAAGAAAATGCTGATGTGTTGCCGCCCCTCAGGTATTAGTTGTTTCGCTTCTATAATAGGAATAAAGGGACCATACAGATTCCCTAAATTGAATCGTCAAGACACCACAGCACGAACATAGATCGTCCAATAAAAAAAAAATACAAGAAATCTAATTGATCTGAAATCAATGCCAGCAAACGTTCTACAACCTCATTTAAATCACCCCCTGCTCATTTACTAGCTTCTAAACTCTCACAAAACGACTGCCATTGTCCGATGAAGATTAGAAAGGGTGGCAACAAAAGATCTTAGTGTAGTACACGATAAATCTGAACAATTGTCCCAACAAGACTAACCTTTCCATTTGTTTTTTCTCCAGCCCCATTCTCCAAGTATTGCGCTGAAATTTTTATTCTTGAATCGTGCGAAATGAGCGTTGAAATGTTTTTAAGTAGGTGCCTTTTTTCATTGTGGAACAAAGCACAAGTTTTAATACCTAGGGAAGACAGCGAGGGATTATCAGCGTTTAAGAACAACAAATACAAGTATTTTTCGATATCCGAGACTGAATTTTTAATCAGCAAATGGAGTTCATTTAAATGGTATCTTGAATTTTACTTTAGTATATTCATGAATGAAATATTATTTTCATCCATGGTATAGGTATTGGTATATTGTTTATATTTGCTATACATTCCATATTAATTACGGACACAATCTTTCCTTCTGCCTGAGGGTGGAGTCAAGAGCCTTAGGCATCGGTGTGCATGTATGAAGAGAATGATGAATGTCGGAGAAGGACAGTAGGTGTATCAGGATCGAGATATCTAGCGCTCCATACTCTCTGCCTACCCTGTAGGACTTAGCGCAAAGATGCATACATACAATGTTTGCAAATAATAATTACTTTCTCTCTATTAATTCTGTATTTATTTCGAATACCCGAGCAAATATGAGTATAAACGTGATCTTTAAATATTTGTTTTGGTTCGCCCACATCCATGTTGAAACAATAACATCGTGTTTTGTGTACATACACGAGCTACTAAAAAATAGTATTAAGTAGAAGTATAACCGATGTTAAAAGGATTAACAGACAAAAATTTTGTAAACTGAAATCACGTGCGATTTTTTCAAATTTAATAAGACCTATTTGGAGATATAGGTACTTTATCTACTTATTTATTTTGATGGTTCTAAGATTTTTAATGTATTGGATTTTTCTTCGCATGGAATAGCAGAAGTTCTATTAAAGAATAATCAAAAACATAACATTTATTAATACCAACCGTCAAAGAGAGCCAAAAGTGGCACTACCCCTAATCACATAGTAATTAATGTGTCTTGAGTCTCCCCACAACGTAATAAGCCGAAAATTGAACACGCAGGGGTCTCTCAGAGAATATAAATTAATACTTAAAGTTATGTTTAGTAATAATTTGTCAACAGGCTCGCCACCTGTTTCATGGGCAAAAACGTAACCGGCGAATCGTGGGTGTTTGCATGTATGCCTGAATGCATGCATTTACCTCTGCCTACCCCTTCGGGGATTACAGGCGTGAAGTAAGGTTTTTTTTAGTAATAATGTTGATTATTTTAACTGAATTTCAAGTACCAATTTTCGTTTATATATACTTTATTTTCGTAATTCATCCGAATTGAGGAAATAAAATACAGCTTTATCGAATCGAGGTTAAGATAACGATCACATAGAACCGGTGCTACACAGTTATATCTTGTCTTGGGCATAAAAAAAGCTTAACCAATAACCTGTTAAAGAGCCCCCATTAGCCCAAACATCCCGTTTCATAGCTATACACGTTTAGGGATGCTAACGATACGTCGATCTTCTGAAATATCGATGTTGCAGGAAGAATAACTTTGCCAAATGCCTATAGGACTCACGTTTGTAGGATTCTGTACAATTGAAAAATGTTGTTAGTTACTTTACTGTGATTACCGGCCCTATATTACGGTGTTTTTATTTTAAGTTTAAAGATGAAGGGGAAGAAAAATGATCAATTTGCGCGTATTTTCTTAAGAGATTTTGTAACTGAAATTCATTTATTTACATTACACATTGCAATCAATATTATCTATACGTTCATTAATGTTAAAAAGTTTAATGGAGGATTTCTTATTGAAGAGTCACAAACATTGTCACAGATACATAGCGACTTAGGTTTTAGGCGTCGCAAGGCATCTGCATTTTGACCTCTGGGTTTAGTGCAGATGTCTATAGGCTGCAGTAAACTTAACATCAATGTGAACTGCACGCTTGTTTGTCACTTATATTAGATAAAAAAAAAATAGCACAAACCTCGATACATCGATATTTTACTATATTTACATGCCTATACCCGTTGCTTTTACCGCAACGTTACGGCAATCGTTTCTCGTAAGACATAACTGCGTCATGTACTACCGAATGTTATGTGTTTATAAAAACATGGATAAATGTTTGGGGATCCTTTACCAGAGTAAGGAATGTTGCCAATTGTGCTTACCATTTGTGTTTCGTTGAGTATAATTGTAATAAAAATTGAGTAGCTTTTTTTTATGTTAAAGAAGTGTCAAACAAGCTTGCAGTTCACTTTGACGTTAAATGATGACTGCAGCCTATAGACACCCACACAAAGATTTTTTTTTTTGTTTATTTATTTTCAAGATTTGTAAAAAGTCGTTGAACTTGATCTAGAGAGGCTGCCTGCAAAAGGTAATGCCGTAAAATTTCAATTCACCCTGTATAAAGGAAAGGAGATGTTGCAAAAATGTATGGACCTCCGGCCATGTATTGTACACAATATCATTAAACAGGCAAAATCAATATAAAAACGTTTTTACTTTTTATTTTCACTTATTTAACTTTGTTTTCAGTTACAAAACATTATTTGCAGTTAGAATTGCAACTTAAAACCAACATGGCGAATATGGCGGGCGATGTCAGTTTGACATTTTCATTTTTTAAATTGTATTTTGATTATATAGTACTTGGAAAAAAAGTAATATTTTCTAAATACTATCAAAATCGATTGATCCCAAGTGTCGGCTGTATCGCCGCCATGTGTAACATAGTTGAAAATTATAAAATCGTTTGATGAAATGTGGTTGTAACTCTAAAATATATTCTAGAATAAATTAATTGTATTTTTTTCGGATTCTTCTTTAATTTACCCACTTTTTGAGGACGTGTACGAACCAGAGCCAAGCTCGCAACATCTCCTTTAACGGCATGCTTTAATTTGAACCTTTAACCTTAGATATCCACGATGGCGACAACGATAGAGTTCACGCCTATAATCCCTGAGAAAGGCAGAGATAATATTATTCTCAAATTGTCCACAAATTTACGAAGTAATTCAATATGCACAGATTTTTATAAGTAAAATTAAAATTATTACATTCTGAAAGAGAAATCACAAATTTAATTACATTAATTGTACTTAATATAATATAAAAGATATATCAAGGAATTTCTCACACCTCAAATTAACAAGCACCTTCTCGCAATTTCGGTCGCCATTTATAATAGAAATCCCTTTAGAAAGCGCAAAGCAAATTAATTCACAATTGGCAGTCAGTTACGGTGTATTAAACAATTAAATAAATTGGCGTAACAACAATGGCAGGTATATTTTAACATAGGAAAGGAATAGTGGGCGTTGGGTGTCAGGTCTACTTTCCACGGGCTTATATTAAACTTTGTACTTGTTAAACTTTAGGGAAACGTGGCCTAGTTGATCCGACTTCTCTGATCCGATTTATTAGGAGTGATGGAGAGTTACTAAGAATGACGGTGGTGTTAAATTCGTAGATATTGATTTATCCTTAAAAACTATCATGGTTCTAAATTATATTTCGGTAAAATCATAGCAAAATCTAAGTGGACTTTCGAGTCTCTTCCACTTGCAATCGTACTCAGATCATCATCATCGTTTCATCCGAAAGAAGTCCACAGCTGGACAAAAGTCTTTCCCCAAAGATTACCACAACGAACGGTCCTGGGCCGCATTATCCAGTGACTTCCCGTAACCTTCACCATGTCGTCGGTCCACCGCCTGGCTACGCTTCGTCTTCCGTACGCGGTCGCTTTTCGAGAACTATTCTGCCCCAACGACCGTCAGTTCTTCTAGCTACATGCCCTGCCCATTGCCACTTTAATAGCTATTTTGGTGGGCAAGGTCGGTTACTTTGTTTCTCATGCGGATCTCGTCATTTATGATTAGATCTCGCAGGGAGACTCCAAGCATAGCTCTCTCCGTTGCTCCCATAGTGAGAGTATCCAGATATTAAAAGTGATTTATAAAATACCACATGTGCCCGCGACTTCACCCGCGTGAGCATTTAGGATTGTTCAGTATCTACCCGGACGAAGTCATGGGCGCAGCTAGTATAAAAGTAGCCTAAGTTACTCCTTATTACATCAGCTATCTGAGTGCCCGTGAGAAGAGTCCCGTCAAAATCGGTCCAGCCGTTCCCAAGATTAGCCCCGCCAAACAGACAGACAGACAGACAAAAATTGGAAAAAATGTTGTTTTGGTATATGTACCGTGTATATATACATATGCATTTAGTAAAAAGCGGTTATTATTATATTACAAACAGACACACCAAACTTTATTTATTTGTATAGATGTAACTCAGATTAACAAGAATCCTCGTAAACCTATTGACAAGCAAAATACATCTATTTTCTCTATTTTAACTTGGCTATTAACATTAATCTTTACACCCACTTAAGAAAACTAGGCGCCAGGAAAAATATTACCTGGTTCACAGTTACGTGTACGGTCATATCGATTTCCATTTCAATATGCGATCAAGGCTCACACCTTTCGTTGCCTAAGCGTCACAAACAAGTACATAAACAGCATTCTTGAATGAAAGTGAGCACTCCAAGTATGCAGGATTTTCAATGACCCTTGTGCTACAGGTTCGCATTTTGTAATTTGAATGGAAAAATTTTACTGGTGGTAGAGCTCCAGTGATACAGCTCGCGGGCGTAGGCGCATTACCTAAAATACTTGCCGCTAAATGGTAGTGTTCAGCACTGTCGTATTCCGGTCAGGTGGTAATATACGGCCCTGTAATTTCCGGCACCTTAGGCCTCAGGAGTGGTAACGCATCTGAATTTTTATCTTGGTCTTTATGTAAGTGTCTATAGGCTACAGTCATCACTTAACATCAATGTAAACTGTATGCTTGTTTGCCACTTCCATTACATTAAAAAAAATGCCAATGAAGTGGTCAACCAAAAAAATGGCGGTCAAACCATGCTAAAAGGGTGGTAGTAAATACAATAAACGAAAACGAAGCATTGGCAGGCCCCCACAAGATGGACCGACGACCTGGTGAAGGTCCCGGACAATCGCTGGAAGAGAGCGGCCCAGGACCGTTCATTGTGGCAATCTTTGAGGGAGGCCAGAGGTACTTAGGACCAGGATTTTGTCAAACTTTGTCCACCCAATACCTTGCTACAGCGACTGAAACTGAAAACTGAAACAGCTTTATTTGGTGCAGCCTTGAGACATGACAAAAGTAGGTAAGTACCTACATTTTAAGTTAGCTACAACATGTTTAATTTAATAAAAAAAAAATGGTAGATATCTAAATAAAAATATCAAAAAAACAAAAACTTATTACTAATACAGAATACCTAATAACGACGATACCTAATTACGTAAAACCCACCTACGGTATGTCTCACGGCTGCACCAAATAGCCTCCAGTTCAGCATATGCCAGTCCGGAGCCTGACGCTGGTTTTCAACTGGAGGCTATCGGGTGACGTACGGATACAGTACGGTACGAGGAATAGTTAAATGAAGCATAACAGATATTTAAATAAACAACAAAACATATTTAAATAAAGACTCGGCATGGTTTGCCTTTTGGAGCTCCTCAAGAGCTGTGAGAGTGTGTAATGATATGTGCTGCCAAAACTCATACTTTACTGACAGTTCTAAGCATACTTTGCCGAAAGTAAAATCGCAGTGCGGTCTGTGAATCTCTGTTAGTCATTTGCAAACAAAAGATCAACATTTCTATCAACAAAATGAGATGCAACAATAATCGGATTCAGATCGATTAACCTTAGTACCTTGACGGTATTCGTGTTCATTGCGACCTTATTCCCAAGTCGTGATGACAAGATTAACTTTTCCATACATTCCAGACCATACAATTGATCTATTTGAAAGGGAGGTCAAGTATTTTTAAGCACTCATTAGTATCAAAGTTGAATATTTAATAATAGGTCAAAGTAATGGAGCCAAAAGTTTGCTGCTAACTTCCTTTATTAGTTTTTATATTAAAGACCATGAATTTGTAGAACAAGATATAATTTTTGGTAGTGCTCCAGTGACGGAGGTCGCGGGCGATGGCTATACTTGCCGCTAAATGTTAGTGTTCAGCACTATCGTGTTCCGGTCAGGTGGTAATGTACGGCCCTGTAATTACCGGCACAGAGGCATAACACCTTAGGCCTCAGAAGTGGTAACGCATCTGCATTTTGACCTCTGTTCTTTGAGTGGGTGTCTATAGGCTGCAGTCATCAATGTGAACTGCATGCTAGTTTGCCACTTTGATTACATAAAAAAATCTGCCTTCTGACTGATTTCGTGGATATAGGATGCTACTCATACACATACTTGATATATGCGTCTGCCAAATGTGGCGATAGTGGCATTTCCTCGTCTAATGACGTACAACACTGCTGTGGGGGGGTCTTTGGAGAAGCCTTTGTCCAGCATTGGACGTCTTTTGGCTAGAATAATGATGATGATGATCAATAATACAAAAAAAAAACGACAGGTTGCACACCAGGAGTGTCGGCAGAAGTGAAACTTGTTGATGGTTAGGGGATAATTTTGCACGAATTACTGTGATATACTATAATAGCACGTAGGAATACCAAATTAGTTTTAATGCAGCAGCACGCTGTAACACATTCACACACGCACATCGGGGAAGCGCCCTGCGCCGCCTAAACGAAACAGCAGACGCAGGAATACATTTTCGCCACGCGGTAGAAAGAGATGGGGATACTTCCTCTCCTACGCCGCGCCGTGGCGACGGTCTATTCTCCCTCCTTCTTACGAAATTTCGATCAGGTCACGTGTCCTGACGCGAGTTTAACATTTTTACTCATCACAAAACAACGCCGCTGACCAACGACGTTTTACTGCAATAATGTAATAATTACCTTCATTCCAATCACGTCATGAAATACCAATGTTATACAATTATTTCCATCACCCGAAACTTAATTACTGATTACACGTGGACGTGACATTTTACAAAAGTCACTTCAATTATTCATTTTGCATTCAATACTGTTAGCGTACATAAATAAATTACAGCATAAAGGTAATGTGTTGCATTAAGCTATTAATGAAATATGTATTACGAAATTTGGTTACCATTCATTAATACTAACACACATTACCTATTTAATTATGAGAGAGGGTTATTAATCATGAAGAATAGTCTTCGTAATGGATTATAGGTATTTTAATGAGAATGTAGAAGCTTGAACACCTGCATTCTGGATCCAAGCTCTGGTTCGGAGAAGTATTAATACGAGTACGTTCTTACATTTCAAATTCTGAACAACATCTCGGAAGTTTTAAAATGTACACAAAGAGTGTAGTTGGCACACAGTGACTTAAAAAAACTGCCGAATCGTGGGTGTTTGCATGCATGTATAATTAAAATGTATAACTCTGTTTTTAGGTTAACACGGAGGAAAGATGTAAATTAACAAAATAACGGTCCAATGAATGAGAAGTCGTAAACCGCTTTTAAATTTTTTATCAATATGGAAGGTATCAACACAATGCGAGCCCAAGCCTCTTATTGTGGATATAGTAAACTATCCTTAAAAGTTAAATACCTATATGCCATGACAGACTTAGATATGGCAAAGACAAAATATTCCACAGATTCTTCTGTTATATCTCAAATGGTCTTGACAGCATCTTCGATGAAGGCTCTCAGGCGGCTTAATTTTTCCGACGCCCTCAAACATTTATTGTCTTGTTCGAATCAATTTACACAAAACTTTAACATATTATGTACCTTCCTCATCAATCACTCTATCTATGAGTGAAAACCGCATGAAAATTCGTACAACAATTTTTGAGTTTTTTATAATTTGTTGATAGATACATAGATATTTACAAAATATCGTTGTTCATAACTTCATAACAACGACATTTTGTTACTCTATGAATAAAATGCTGTTAAGTCAATCTATTAGGTACAGGAAGAAGAAGAATCGTACACTCAAAATACTCACAAAAAATAGCAAGATTCCCCAAACATATATTATACTTACACCATTACCCCATAATTTCTAACAACACTCTACATTATTAATCACACGAAATCCCCAAAAACAGCGTGTTCACTGAGAAACATGAAAAGGCTAAATAATGTATTTTAAAGACCCGACATTTAAAATCCGAGGTCCCTAAAATGTCCAATTACAATACACAATATTTATCTGACATTTAGGGTCCATAACATTTAAAAGGGGGTCTAAAATCATTATATTCTTTATTAGGGGACAATGCTTTTATTGGGTACGAAAATTGGATGGGAGGTCTGTACAAAAACCGCAGATTGTACGCAACGGTACACTGTAACCAGTTTCCAACGGCAGCAGCCAGATTCAGAAATTGGAGCAAAATTTAATTGAATATTGTTTATAGACGGTTGTAATTGCATTGCCTTTGAACAACAAAAATAACCATTGATTGAATATAATAACTTCGTGTAATACACGTATTCGTATTGAATTAAAAATCCGTCCATCCGTTCTTGAGTTAGAAGTGATGTAACTAGCACGACTTTATACCTATAGGGTTAATTGAAATTAACGCATCTTATACAGGGTTAATTGAAATTAGCGCATCACCTCTTGCAGGCAGCCTCTCTACATCAATCCCAACATTATTTGTTCTACGATATTCTACAAATATTGATAAATAACAAATGAAAAATTAACAAAAAAAATGTTTTCAAAAGTTCAAAAGAGCATTGCCGCCGCTGCGTCACCCAGCAACCCCCGCCCACGTCCCGCTGCCCGTGGCCATATTTTGCCTACGAAAGGCTACCTGGCATACTTATGCTCAGAGAAAATGCCAGTACAGAGTAAATGCTACAAAAAAAAAAAATTGTATGGGAAAACTTAAATTTAAAAAACTATTATTTTAAAAAAGGCGTAGAACAAAAGTTGGGAATAATGTAGATAGGCTGCCTGCAAGAGGTGACACGCTAAAAAGATTTGGCCTGTAAAATCAAAGCGATATCTTTGTTTTTAAGTTGTTACATGCCTATACCAGCTTGTATGACAGTATATTCGTAAATGCAAATCATTCGTTTATACCGTAGTCAAAATTCCCTTTCAAAATCTATATATATAAAAGAAAGTCGTGTTAGTTACTCCACTTATAACTCAAGAACGGCTGAACCGATTTAGCTGAAAATTGGCAGGGAGGTAGTTTAGAGCCAGGAGAAGGACATAGGATACTAGGATAGGATACATAGGATTTTATCCCGTTCGACAGCATATGATCCCAACCGATATGCCGTTTGAATTTAAAAGACTTCAATTTCCGATACGTCTTGCATTTGCCATGACCATCAACAAATCACAAGGCCAATCCTTAAAAGTTTGTGGTTTAAATCTAGAACATTCATGTTTTTCCCATGGTCAATTATACGTGGCATGTTCACGGGTCGGAAGACCATCTGCGTTGTTTGTTTTTGCGCCTGATAATAAAACAAAAAATGTCGTGTATCACAAGGTACTTAAATGAAGAGCAACCTATGTACTAAAATACAGAAATAATTATGAATGATTAATATAGGTATTTAATTTTTTTTGTATTTTTTCCGCTTATTTATTGCCATTAAGGCGGAACAAAGTTTGCCGGGTCAGCTAGTAATACAATAAAGAACAGTGACAATATTAATTAAACATCTCCACAGACACTTGAAAGCAGAAAAGTTTCTTAGAAAACAATTATAACCCTGTCATCGTGAAGCGCAAACGAATTTTCACTTTTCTTACATTTAACGCTGTTGCTTTCTTTATACATAATTTTTTTATGCAATGGAAGTGAGATTTTTATGAATTACTTAGCTTCGTATTGCCTCAGAATGAAATAATGCGTCAAAGGTTTGATATTTACGGACTGTTTGTATGGGAAAATAAGATTGTGTCTTTTGCTATTCCCCTTCAATTTCTTCATATTTTCCAACCTTTTAAACATTCCCTGGACTTCCAAAAATCATTCAAAACCAAATTTAGCCAAATCGGTCCGGCCGTTCTCGAGTCTTAGCGAGACTAACGAACAGCAATTGATTTTCATATATATAGAAAACATGCATTTCACATTATTGATGGCTGAGGTCCAGTGACGGAGCTCGCAGACATAGGCACCACCGCATTAGAGTTCATAGAGTTTTTACTTGTTTAGACCTTTGATACATAAAAAAAATCTACTTGCCACCAAGTGGGTAAGTGTTCATTGCTATCGTGTTCCGGTCAAGTGGTAATCTACGGCCTTGAAATTTCTGGCACAAAGGTATAAGAATTTCAAGCATCTTCATTGATCTCTGGTTTTTTTCTTTATCATAAGTAGTACAGATACTATATATAAATATTGGATTGCGAGGGCTAAAACTATTTTCTCACTACAACCCCACTACAGGGTTATTCGTCAACTCGACACGGACGACCGGACGCACGTGTGTCCAGTTGGTTAAACTTTAAATTGTAATGATTTGTTATTTCGTCGTCCGGATACGACAATATTTTTGCGTGTGTCCACATAGTGAAACTTAAACAAAACCACTTTTATGTTTTCACCAACTGGACACTATCACTTTTTGCAAAAAAGGTACAGTCATGTGCATAATCCTCTCGTTTATTACATCCTACTTAATATTTTAAGTGCTAAAGTTTGTGAGAATGGATACTTGTACTCTTTTAAGAAAAAAATACTGGATGGATTTGGATGTAACTTTACAGTAAAATCAAGTAGACGAAGTCGCGAGCAAAATCTAGTACTACATAATGAAAATAAACTGACTCATATTTTTTCTGAAAAAATCTAATAGTTTTATATATGTATGATAATAACAATCAAATTAAAGTATGATTTATTAATATAAAGACACGGTTTGACTACCTATAGGAAAAGAGTGAAAATAGCCAATATTCTCTAATTATACATAATAATTTAAAATCATTATCACAAAAAATGAAGTAGGTAAGTACCAACACTTAATTTAAAGTAGCAATTAAATTTCTGTATTTATTATCAAAGCCAAAGAAGTTTTGCCCTTGAAAGATACACTCCTTATCTATACAAACTTGCAAAGCTTGTTTGCTTGTTTACTAAATGTAGTTGCAATGAAGTTTGAACGAGAATTGTACTCGGAGCTATAGCTACGCAGCATAAAATAATGAAATAAAATTTCACAAAAATGATCAATAGAGCATAATTATGGCATCACAATTCTAAAATGTATAATTTTACAAATAATAATCATGCTACTTAACTCTATAACAACAATACTTGTCACTTTTAAATAGTATCCCAGTAATAATTGAGCTAGGCACTTGTAGGTATAACAATAATTTTACCAAGACTAAATTCATGTTGCAAAGCCTGTTTAAGGTGGTTTTTTAAAATCTCAACCATGTATTCGTTTTTGGGTGCCACTGCGGTATTTGGCTTTGTTTACACTTGGGATAGTTGAGATCATCATATCAGCCGTAATATGTTCACTGCTGGACTAAAACCTCCCCATAAGGAGATGATGGGATACATACCCTCCCCCCTGCCACAATCGCCACGCTTGGCTTGTAAATTGGCGATCGCGGTGGCGGTAGTTTCATCGCAGGACGCTGCTGCCCATCTTGCATTATTGCACTTACCTACTACCACCCCATTGGAATGGTTTGACCGCCATTCTTCGGTTGACAGATAGTTGGGATATTGGCAACTAAATGAAGTCCTGTGTCTTGAAAAATAATCTGCATGACTGTACTTTGACATGAATTCGGTTAAAATGTGAACGTGTGTCCAGTTGGCGAAAATTTAAGTTGACACACGCAAAAATATTGTCGTGTCCAGACGACGAAATAACAAGTCATTACTTTCAAGTTAAACCAACTGGACACACGTGTGTCCGGTTGTCCGTGTCGAGTTGACGAATAACCCGTTAGAGCAAAAGTTTCCAGATCGGAGAGTAAGTCAAGGAGAGTCGGTAAGTATTTTTTTATTGTAGGTTTAGCATCCCACTTAGTCACAGCACCACCACAGCATGGCGATATACCTATAAGATCTAGCTTAATAAGTTAAATTCTTCTTTTCAAAATAACGAAGGTACGTGGGAGAGGAGGGAAGAAAATATAATTTATTAATTTATAAGTTTGGCGACAGTAAAAAATATCTAGCTTAACAAGATAGATGTCGCTAATCGAATTTTGATCGATTGACCAACACCGCCGGTTGGTAATATTGATAAAATCTGCATGCTAATCAATCAATCGATTTTATTTTACCAATACGTTTTAAAATCTAGAATTAATAGTGGCATATTTTCTACTAAATTAATTAGGTTTTATTCATGAAAAAAACATCTCATAATGGGTTTGTTAAGGCAGAAAATATGTAATAATACTTCGTATAGAATGGACACGTACCGCCCGATTTCCCCGCCTCACCCAACATCCCCCCTCTTATGGGCAACGTTTGGTATTCTCTACGTGCTACGCACACAGGTGCACGTGTAAATACACGTCACTGATTGATGTCTGTGTAATAGAGAGATGACTGAGCCTAACATTTAAAAATACATACGTATTTATAGCCCTTTATCTCAATATTACAGGATAACCTATGGTTTTCAGGTCCGATTAGCACTGGGACGGAACATTTTCAAGTTAGGTAATTATTCAAAACTCTGACTGTTTCGGTGGCTTATTGATAATAGGCTAATACTCAGGTTTTTACCTCAATTGCTGTGTTCGCTTTTTAAAGGTATATATAAATAATCATTAAGTAGCACTAACAAAATTTTAAAATGGGCCTAACAGTTTATTACCATAGTATTATTAGTTATTACCTATTGAGACTCCAAAATGCAATTCAAATTCAAATTCCAAAAAGCATCGATAAATCAGTCTAAGAACATTAAACACAATAATCAAATCGAAAACACCGCCATCTATGATAAACAGCTAGAACTACTTACCCTCTGCGTGTATGGGGGGTCGAGCGCGCCCCCGGGGCGGAACATCGCCGCGCTGACTGCTGCCATCTGCCAGCTACCTCACTTTACCCTTCCACCGAGACATCGCTCTGTAACAAGAGACACAAGTTTAGATTCAAACCGAAAGGTTGTTGCAGACGAAGTAATAAAATTTATTGTTGTTGGTAGCATGCACTCGGATGCACTTAGCTCAATCTACATAGACATGTGCTTTTTAGACAGTTTTTAAGAACGAAGTATTTGCCGTATTTATTTTTCTAGTTTTAGGTTTATAGACGATGAAATATATTTTTTTTACTATTTTCTTAAATAACTTTAAAATTGTTGTCTTGTTATACTTTTTTAGTTTTTTTCACTTCGTAAATAATGTACTTCCCAAAGTAAGAAAGAATTTTGATACGTGTTTGAAACAAAATAAACGTTAAAAGTTTGTCTCTAGGTTACCTAATTAAAGTCGTAGTGCGATCTATGAGTCTCGCTCTAACGGTGATATTTACAGACACGACTTTACAGTGCCACCAACTTATCTCTGAAATGGCAAAAAAAGGAACTAAAGCCGCCATGTTGAAGTGTCATTGGATTGTCAGTGTCTACTACTTTCGTGTGCTGTGTTTGATTTATTCTTGATTTTAACTGTTGACCATATATTTCCAATCATTCAAACGTGATGCTGGCAGTTATGCCTCCTGGCGGTTGCCAATAAAAAAAAAAAAAATGCCGAAAGCTATGAAAAGTGATGCCCGGAATATTATTCTAAAGGCTAAATCCTTTTTTGAAGAAGAATCTCGACAGCAGGCTCCCATAATTCCATTTAGTCAAATATACAATCGAATTGTGGCAGCTACAGGTCAGTGTTGCCAGTTCTTAGCCGCCGGTGGCCGTACGATCCTTGAAAGGTTAACGTACATTTATCATGCTGTAGCCACTATCGCTATAATCTAACGGCTTATGCACATGACCTTTGTGTTACGTTACACAAACCGGTGAACTGTCGCGCATGAGTGAACCAGTACTTGACATTACCTTCAACTTGGTATAATTCGTTTCCAATTGTTAACACGCTACTGAGTAAACTTTGGTGTTCGTTTGTTTTTTTTTTAAGTAACTGGAGTGGCAAACAAGCATGCAGTTCACTGAGATGCGATGACAACTGCACCGGTGCAGTCGTCATCGGTGCAGTTGGTGCAGTTGGTGCAGCTTTTGCTAAAGAGCCATGTTCACAAAAACCAGAGATCAAAATGCTTATGCGTTACCACCCCTGAGACCTAAGTTGTTCATGTCTCTGTGATAGTTATTACCTACGGGACCATACATTATCATCTAACCGGAACACGGTAGTGCTGAAGTCTACAATTTGGCGGTAGATAGATTAGGTAATGCGGTGTACCTACGCCCTCGAGTCCCTATACTCTACCACCAGTAAAGCGGTTGAAGTCGATGCGAGAGTCACTAAAATGGAGGTAGGTACCCACTTGGTACTTAGTACATTTCAATGTGAAAAACAGAACAATATGCCTACCTATTTCATATTTATAACACCAAAACATATTTCACAGCCTCTACAATCAACCAAAGAATGTAGCAGGTTGTGCGTAAAGGAACAAAAATAAAAGCGGCCATTAGGTACAATGTGTTCTTGCGCACGCGCATCCGTATGTCAGTACATGTCATTGACCCCGCTTCCTATCGTCAGTTCCCACACAATAATGACAAGGTATGTAAACTCATACGACGCGTACATTGTAAGGGCTTTGTCTTATAGGCACAATGAATTACGGGACTCGATATTGTGTTGGGTAATTAAATAGGTAAGGGAAGTCCCTTTGATTTTGCGATGTTTATGGACCTAGTGCAGTGTCTGTGAGAGTAGCACAAATTTGGTTTAAGCGTTTTCAATCCGGTAATTTTGATGTCAAAGATGCACCTCGCTCTGGTCGCCCTATTACGGATAAAATGGATGCCATTTTTGAAAAAGTGGAGCAAGATCGACATATCATTAGTTACGACGTAGCTGAAGAGCTGAGAATTGATCACAAAACAGTTTTGGCGCATTTGAAAAAAGCTGGGTACAAAGAAAAGCTCGATATTTGGGTACCTCACGAGCTCACTGAAAGAAACCTAATGAACCGTGTACTCATTTGTGATTCTTTATTACGACGTAATGAAACCGAATCATTTTTGAAGAAGCTGATAACTGGTGATAATAAGTGGATCACGTACGACAAGAACGTGCGAAAAAGGTCGTGGTCAAAGGCCGGTCAGGCTTCACAGACTGTGGCGAAACCCGGGTTAACTCGCAATAAGGTGATGTTGTGTGTGTGGTGGGATTGGAAGGGCATTATTCATTATGAACTATTACCACTTGGCAGGACTATCGATTCTGAACTCTACTGCGAACAACTGATGAGATTAAAGCAAGAAGTTGAGAGAAAGCGGCCGGAATTGATCAACAGAAGGGGTGTGGTGTTTCATCATGATAACGCTAGACCTCACACATCTATAGCCACTCAGCAAAAATTAAGGGAGTTTGGCTGGGAGGTGTTAATGCATCCGCCATATAGTCCTGACCTTGCACCTTCAGATTTCCACCTGTTTCGGTCTCTTCAGAATTCTTTATGCAATGTTAGGTTAACATCACGAGAGGACTGCCAAATCCACTTGTCACGGTATTTTGATGAGAAGTTCCAAAATTTTTATAGCAATGGGATCATGTCAAATTTTTCTTTCCATTTTTCTTTAAAATATTTTATTTTAAAGAAAAATGGAAAGAAAAATTTGACTTCAGGCGAGACTCGAACTCGCGGCCTACTGGGAATCTAGTCCAGCCGCTCTTCCAATTGAGCTACTGAAGTCCTGCCCGATTTGTCAAATCTTTCCTTCACATTTATTGCGCGAGTTCGAGTCTCGCCTGAAGTCAAATTTTTCTTTCCATTTTTCTTTAAAATAAAATGTATTTCACAAGCATGTGTTAATGCGAAATAATATAAAACAAATGTATTAAAAAATGTTTTGAATTATCTTAAAAAATGCAAAGTAACTTTTTCCCCAACCAATATAAATGAAAAATTTGGGCATAACTGCTTTTTCCATACTTACAATTTTGAGCAAACCTTTTCTTATTAATATTGAAGTTATTTTGTCATCTTAAGTCTAATTTCCTTATTAATTTAAGTTAATGTGTTGATAATCACGCTTTTGTTTTTTTTCTATGTTTGCAGTTGTCACAACAAGTGTCAAAGAGAAATCATAATAGGTATAGCTAATACCTTTCTAATGTTCGTTTATGGATAACAAATCGGGCAGGACTTCAGTAACTCAATTGGAAGAGCGGCTGGACTAGATTCCCAGTAGGCCGCGAGTTCGAGTCTCGCCTGAAGTCAAATTTTTCTTTGCATTTTTCTTTAAAATAAAATATAAATTTATTCTTTAAGAGGTGAGATCTACATTTTTATCGCTTTTTGCTTGATGGCACTTGAAGACGCATCTTTATTTTGATGTAAAGTAAAAAAGTCAAGTGTGGATTAAAAAACAGCATAAATTTTATGCGAACAGGAAATAATTTGAATAGCAAGTGAAGCATAGATCCTTCAGAGATGTATAATTAAAGTGCATGTTTTTTTGCACAGATAATGGTGGAGGTCGACGCGAGTGTGCAGATAAGATTTAGTGACGTCTTTTTATCGCTAGTTTCTTAATATTCGATAGTATTTCGTATTTAATGTATTTTGTATGTTATTATTCCAAGAACTCCACTCCAAAAACACAACTTTTATAAATGAATTATTGATACAAAATATGTCATTTATAAGATGAATTGGATATTTTAATTGCAATCACCATTTAAGATTGGCTTCGGTTAGATAATTATTCTGTCTACTACTAAATTTACCGAGGAATAAAACTATAATTACGCTCATTGGTCACTCCTGAGTTGTTTCTGGCAGCAATAGAGCTTGAGCGAAGAAGAGGCACTACTATATTTATTGACTAATCTATCTTATATTCCATTTATCCAATAGATCACATACTAGTTTCCTAACACACACACATTAACCTAAACGTTTGCAATAAAAAGTATTTTAATCGCTCTTCGTGAGGAATTTCAATGAATGTAGTAAAATTATACCTTTAATTTATTTAACAATTTTTTATATGATATTAGTCATTTTAAATCGAATATAAAATACATACATACAATAATGGCTTAATCATTTGAGTTTCTGATGATTTCTGAATGATATTTAAATTGTATTAATATTCAATGATTGACTTCTGAATAATATTTAAACTGTATTAATATTCATTGAAATATTCAAGAACTAAGTTTTAATTAATCCAGTAACTAAATAACCATATACATGTCTCTGAGTAACAAAGTATCGCTATGTCAAAGTTCAAGGATAGAAGCTAATGGAAATTTGTCAAATAAATCTACCAGCACTATTATTAGTCAAGATGACTTCATTGATTGTTAAAATAATATATATTTTAAGTAATCGTCAGAAACTATTCCACATAAGAAAAAACTTAAAAACATTTAAAAACTTTTAGAACTCAGCAATCAAAATTCTGTACCTACGCTGACGCAATGATAAAAATTATAAAGAAATTGCTTTTATAAAGAGATAAATTTAAATTAGGAGTGAAAAGACAAAAATGCTGTTATAGTAGGTATATAGTGTGCTTATCTATTAACTTTTTACACTTAACTAACACAGATTTTTGCGTAAAAGATAAGAATAATTACTTAATTGCCTTACTAAGATTAGAAAATGTAAAAACATACGAAGTCGCGTAGTTTAGATAGTATTAAAGGTACTATAAAAAAAAAAAATATTTCATGAGCGTTTAGCTGGCGGGGTTATAATAATATTACTGTCGATAAGAAAATATATTGCTACGAAGCTATTACACAGCAGTGTGTAGATAGCTCCGTAGCAACACAGCAGTGTGTAGATAGCTTCTTAGCAATATATTTTCTTATCGACAATAATTTAATGAATGCACATCACTACTATGGGAACCTTGCTTATTACCTTTTGTAGAGTTATTACGAGTACGTTATTTATCATAATTTATTGCTCACCTCGAATTTCTTCATAATTCATAATGGGCATCGTTTAAACACTGCGGAAGGTTATATAAAATGCCATTTATGAAGCGGATAATGTAGATAAAAACTCTATTACAGCGGCACAAGAATAAGGTTTGACGTAATTCATAAATGACAGATATTTATATTGACGTGAGAATAATGTTAAGAACTCTCTTTTGTTATTTTTATCTCATTTGTTTATCAAATACCTGTTGTTATTTTTTGTATCACATTTTGTTTAAAATCAATGACACAAAACCTCTTCAAAAACTCGTTCTACTTATATATAAAGACTATTATAGCCAAACTGGTCTCCAAAAACATAATATGGAGTGATAAGGTTTCTTTGTTAGATACCTACAAACAAACCTAATACTGCTTAGCGTGTCAATGACCCGATTATAGTAAGTAAGAGCGTAGGTTCGACGAAACAAACTTTCCTACAGCCTACATCGCGATCTCGTGCAATGTCGATATGTTGCATTGTGAAAATACAGTTTTAAAATGCAACGAGCAATGTTGCTATTTCGAATAGCATCGTGTGACCTCTGATTATAGGTATTGGAGGTATAAAAAGCGCTTCAGGAACAAGCATGGCAAGGTGATTTAAATCTTATAAAGATGAATAGTAAATAATCGGAGTTCTTACTATGGAATATTAAAGTAAAACTTGCTCTTTTTAAAGAATGTTCCAAAAAATGTTCCAATTCGTGTGGGACATTACAGTATAGATTTGTACAAAGATGTTATGTGTTCGTTATATAAACACATTTGAATAATTTCCTTTACAGATAATACTACTTTTTACTGGTGGTAGAGCTCCAGTGATGGAGCTCAAGGGGGTAGGCACCACCGCATTGCCTAATATACTGGCCGCTAAATGGTAGTGTTCAGCACTATCGTGTTCCGGTCAGGTGGTAATGTACAGCCCTGCAATTTCCGGCACAGAGGCTTAAAACCTTCGGTCTCAGGAGTGATAACGCATCTGCATTTTGACCTTGGTCTTTGTGTGGGTGTCTATAGGCTGTAGTCATCACTTAACATCAATGTGAACTGTATGATTGTTTACCACTTCCATTACATAAAAAAAAATACACAAACTAATAACCGGCTTGCGCGAATTTATTGCCGTGTGTAAACACGTCTCTTACCATATCATCCAACAGGCGGGGGCTCGCCCACCGGTGAAATGCATAATGTCTGCACTTTATAAGGCATCTGATCGGATCATTGTGAATGAACTTATTGGGCAAACTTGTTTGATACTGTTCTGAAAAAACTCCGTCGTAGTTTGCACTGCATTTCTAGCATTAGAATAAATAATAATATATAATCTGCCAATTCATTTGTATGTATATTTAATTATTTTAAATTAATTAATTAATTTAATTACTTGCATATATATTATGTATGTATATAACTTCACACCAGGTCCCTTACGGGATAGACAGGGAGTGTATATAGTATAATTAGCAATTTATAGGATTTCTTATGAATTAGATGATTAGATATTATGTATTATCTCATGTATTAGATTAGATAGGCAATTTTTTTTTTTGTACTGATAATTAAGTAAGTCATTTATATAGGTACCTATTACTGTTATATTTAAAAAATGTTTACTATGTTTATTTTATTTCTCCTTACCTAAACTTTATTTCAAACTTGTAGTTCGTAACGTTTATCTAACACAGGGCCCATCAGAATATCAGCGTTGCGGCATTTGCCGCGACATATAGCTGAGATGGGCGCCATTTTTCTTGGCTTCACATAACCATACCCTTAATATTAGTTTGTCTCGTTATTTTCTCTTATCTGTATGTAAACGTTGTGTGAGACCAAGGAAATAAATACTTTTCTTCTTCTTTCTTCTTCTAAAACTTTTTTATGTTATGAAAGTGGCAAACAGGCACGCAGTTCACATTGATGTTATGTGATGACTGCAGCCCAAACTGCATAACACCTGAAGCCTCAGAAGTGGTAACGCATCTGCATCTTGACCTTGGTCTTTGTGTAAGTGTCAAGTCTGCAGTCATCACTTAACATCATTGTGAACTGTATGCTTGTTTACCACTTCCATAACATAAAAAATAAACTATTTTTTGTTTTTCTTTTTATAACCATGACTGTCTTAACAAAATATAATCTATTGTGATAGATATATTGCAATAGTACAACATTGACCTAAAAAGCTTAAAGAACTGTATTCAATATCTATAGTAAACATACAAAACCACAGTTTGTATTATTTTATAGGCCAACCAAACCGCATACTTATTTTGCGCCATAATCGAAAGCCATACAAGTATATGATAATAAACGTTAAACCAATATGGTCATGGTGTTATATTATGTGGTACAACTCTTATAAATATAAGTGTTTTCCTGCTGCATTGTTTTTGCGGGTTGGCCACTAACCCGTATCTCCAGCAATCCGCATTGAAGCAGCGTGGTGGAGTAAGCTCCAGGCCTCCCCTCAAAAAAGGGGACAGCAGTGGGACGTGTAATGGGTTGGCATTATACGTATATATATATTTAATTACATTTGTTCATTTTGATGACAATAAGATAGAAAGGTAAGTACATATATCAATAGTGTGTTCTAGAACTTCTCGTAAACCGAATACTGACAGAGCGAACAGGCAAAGACGATGCACGCAGAGCGTAACACGGGGTTAGTCGGGGTATTACAACTGATACTTATCATAACCCTACCTTAAGAAACCAATTAACAAGACCCCGCAACAGCTATCAATTACCGCAATGTATAGGTCTCGTCAAACTTTTAAAGTCTATTTTGACCATACCAATAATAACGCATTGTCATTCATCATAGTAGTGTGACCTAAACCAAGGTTTACATATAATAAAACGACATTAATAGTCACCGGACAACAGGTGCCACTTTCTATGTAAGAGAAACGTGTAATGGCGTATTAGGCAATATGGCCCAGTTCCTTGCAGTACCGGACATGCAGAATAGGGCAAGATATCTTCTAACTGTTGCAGGTCTAGTATAAGTAATACTGTAGCCTGGAAACATCTACACGGAACCTGAGATTTCAATGTTGATGCGTTACCACTCCTGAGCCTTAACAGGTTGACAGTCCCAAAACCAGACTACTTTTTTTTTTGTTTTGGAAGTGGCAAACAAGCTTGCAGTTCACATTGATGTTAAGTGATGACTACAGCCTATAGACACCCACATGCACCCACACAAAGACCAAGGTCAAAATGCAGATGCGTTACCAGTCCTGAGGCCTAAGATGTTATGCCTCTGTGACGGAAATTACAGGGCCATACACACAATACTGATCTTAAGAAGGTGAAGTAATTCATCCAAGCAACAGTTCAGATTATACGCATAGTTATTTTAAAATAAGACACCGATGTAAGTCATGCGAATACTGCCTTCAAATGGTTATAAAAATTCTAAACGCTGAAATAGCAAAAACAAGTGGAAAAATCAACTACATCGTTTTATCCTTTTTTGTCGATGTTCCCAAGCAATTATGTATGCAGTAATGTTTTTGCGCTAATAGTTATACGCGGTCATTTATTGTGAATTTATAATGAAAAACGAAGCGCGCATGATCCCGTGGCTGGTTTAGATCGCAAGCGTGTCGGGTCGGGTGTGTGATGGGTGACCGCTAGAAACAAAATTAAAATGCGCGTTTCCGTGCATCGGAGGGCACGTTAAGCCATCGGTCCCGGTTGCTGTCGATAGATAGCAGTCGTTAAACCTTGTCGGAGGCCTTATGGGCGGTTTGAAAACATCCGACAGCGAGTTAGCCCCAAACCCGTATCTCCACCAACCCGCATTGGAGCAGCGTAGTAGAGTAAACTCCAAGCTTTCCCCTAAAAAGGGGAGAGACTCGTACCCATCAGTGGGACATTTCAAGAGTTGCCATCATCAGGTAAAATGAAAATGCCATATGTGGAGTAAGTACACGGTAATTATAGATACGATATGAATGAGTTGATATAAAGGGTTGATTGAATACGAGTATTCCTTTCATTGTTGATGGATTGTTTGAATAATTGGAAGTTTTTAACATTCCTATCATTGTAATATTTTTATTATTAGCAATAACACGGCTGGACTGGTTATCATGAGGTCGCAGGTTCGATTCCTGTCCGAAGTCAAATTTTTCTTTCCCATTTTACTTTATTTTCTAAAGTTCCCGTCAATAATGTTTCATTATCGACAGGATGAAAAATAAAATTCGAAACAACGTCGTTGATCATTGTAACTAATATAATAACTGAGACAGATTTTCAATTGTTTCTATAACTTAACCCATCATGCGGTGTTTCACCATAACTGTATGGTGTCTAAACGCAATCCACGCGAGTAAAGGCGCGGGTTACAGCTAGGAGGTAGGTACCTACTCTTATAATAAATCAACATCAAGTAAACTGACGTTTACGTAACTCCTTAATCAGTAGCTTACTGTAATATGACGACGTGTATCATCAGTTTACTGTTTTGATTGAATCCCCGATAAAAGAGTCAATATCGATAACTGAATCGATCGTTAACATAATGTCGAATCGATTTATTATATCAATCATTCGAATCAAAACACCGATTCCGTTCGAGTGCTTCTTACGATGGATTTCACAGAGTTGGCATGTTTATCTATACTTCTGTACTAATATTACAATGCGGAAACATTTGTTTTTGTATGTATGTTTGTAACGATTTTATACAAAACATACTGAGCCGATTTCAAAAATTCTTTCATCACTAGAATATGACACATGACACATATTTTCATATTTTTTTCCTTAAACACTTTGTAAATTGTAGAAATTAAAATATAGAGATAAAGAAAGAGAAGAACAAAAAATATGTTCAAAATGGTTGAATAGTTAGAACAGGTAGATATTTACGTACGACACATTAGCAAATAGAACATTTTCAAATTACTGTTAATAAATGTTACTTATCTTTCTATATACATATAAAAATCAATTGCTGTTCGTTATTCTCGCTAAAACTCGAGAACGGCGGGACCAATTTGGCTAATTTTGGTTTTGAATGATTTTTGAAAGTCCAAGGAAGGTTTAAAAGGTAAGAAAATATGAAGAAATTGAAGGGAAAAAGTAAAAAACCATAATTTCATTTTCCCATACAAATAGTCCGTATAAAATATATCAAACCTTTGACACATTGTTTCATTCTGAGGCAATACGAAGTTTGCCGGGTCAGCTAGTAAAATACGAAGAATTTAAAATAAATTGAATGATGAATAATAATATGTGGACTAAGCCTGTGACGAAATGAAACTCGAAAAATTATTTTTATTTGCTTGTGACGAAACGCAACTTTTTTTGGTGTGACGAAGCGGAACTATGACCAGACGCCCCTAACCCATGCTAAATACTACCATTTGGCCTCAGATAAATTGGGTGATGCGCCTACGTCCTTGAACCCCGACACTGAAACTCGTAAGACTTAACAACCCCTCAAATAAACCATATTATTATACTTTCTACGCTACTTAACTGCAAAAACGCATCTCGCTCGTACGCCGTGACGCACGATTCGCACGATCTAGGCTTATTCAATTTATGTTAGTAAAGTATGCGATCCATCAACAAATCACTCACGTGCGAACGGGCAATCGACGCAAGATTGAACATGTAGGAAATATATTGATTGGGCAATGGACACGGTTTTCTAATCGATGACGGCGATTCCGGAATATCTCTAGTATATGTATGTACCTTCATGCCAGGTCCCTAATGAAGTAGGCAGAGAGTGTGGAGCGCCAGTAATCCCGGTTCTGACACACCTCCCGTGCCTTATCTACATTCATCATTCTCTTCATACATGCACGCCAATTCCTAAGACTTTTGGCCCCACTATCACACAGTACTTAACCTATTTGGCCATGGTAGGTCAGCCTTGGGCTTCCTGGACCTCTGCAACCATCCACATTTGCATTGTATCTATGTTTAGTCATTCGCTCATTCGACATTCTTTCTATATGCCCGAACCATCGGAGCATGCCTTTTTTCATTTTTATCTCTAGTACCTATACGACAACTTACACACAGAGATACATTTACACGAGGAACGATAGTCCTATGGGTTAAGGAGTCGTCGGACGAGCATCTATGGCAGTATCTATTTTTTACTGGTGGTAGAGCTCCAGTGACGGACCTCGTGGGCGTAGGCACCACCGCATTACCTAATTTATTTGGCGATAAATGGTGACCTGACCCTGACCGGAACACGATAGTGTTCTGCACTATCGTGTTCCGGTCAGGTGGTAATGTACGGCCCTGTAATTTCCGGCACAGAGGCATAACACCTTAGGCCTCAGGAGTGGTAACGCATCTGCATTTTGACCTTGGTCTTCGTGTGGGTGTTTATAGGCTGCAGTCATCACTTAACATCAATGTGAACTGCATGCTTGTTTGCCACTTCCATAACATAAAAAAAATCTATGAAGAGAGTGAGGAATGTAGCGAAAGCCTGGGAGGTTCATAAAAATGTTTGGTTTTTCACGCTCTCTGCCAGCCCTAAGACAAATCGTAAGAACATACATACGTACATGTAAATCAGCATCCCACAATGGGTCAGTGAATCTCCAGAAATCTCCACTCTCTACTGCAAAAGCTACTTCAATGAAGAGTGGTTTGATTTAACACGTCAGCTTGCGTGAAAAATATAACAATTATTGATTTCAATTGTTTATTCGCCGCCGGCGGTCTCGCGTAACTTGAGAGTCACCCAGGGTACTAATGTTTGTTTTGCATAATAATCATAATAAATAAAAGATTTATCATGTCATTACCCATCATTCTAATGAGCAAACCGCATTAGAAGATTAACCAATACCGAACAAAAACTTCGCTTTCGCTGCATAGCGGGAGATAATAAATTTTAATACACCTAGTCTCATGATCAACATTTATTGCTGTTGTCGTGATATTCAGTCGTTAAGATTACTTAACTATAATTAACAAATTCTAACTGTAGATTTTTGCACAAAATAAATCTCTCAAAATGTTTATGCAGACTTTATTGGTGAAAATATGTATGAGATACTCATAATTACTGCCTAAGTAGCCTAGTGATAGCAAGCCTACTAACTGGGGCACACCACGGACACTCCGCCAAAATTCCAAACAAACGCATAATTTGGTCTCTATTATACAGACATCAATCAGTGACGTGTACGTGTACACGTGCACCTGTGTGCGTAGCACGTAGAAAATACCAACCGTCGCCCATAAGAGGGGAGGAGAATGGGTGATGCGGGGTCGTTACCCCGCATCCCCCATCCCCGCATTCTCCTATTCCATTCTTATTTCTGGGCGGGACGTCGAAGTGTCCATTCTATACGTAGTATTATTACATATTCTCTGACTGGCGTCCGAGGCGGAGGCTATCAGAGATAACAGTGTCAAATCCTTTATCCCTGATTCTGTTGGGACTTTTCCATTTTCTGGAAGACTCCCATTACCTCGGGGTTTGGTAATGTGCCCAGAGATATCAACAGGCTCGCCGCCTGTACCTCACAATTTACCCTATATAACGAAGTTTCCATAAAAAGTATAAAATACAGGTAAAAAATGTTTTCATACAATATCTACATCGCGTCACGACCCGGTTCATAATATCAGTGAAATTAGTGTTAAACGCAAGTTATTTTTTTATGTAATGGAAGTGGCAAACAAGCATGCAGTTCACATTGATGTTAAGTGACGACTGCAGCTTAAAGACACCCACACAAAGACCAAGGTCAAAATGCAGATACGTTACCACCCCTGAGGCCTATGATGTTATGCCTCTGTGCCGGAAATTACAGGGCCGTACATTACCACCTGACCGGAACACGAAAGTGCTGAACACTACCATTTAGCGGCAAGTATATTAGGTAATGCGGTGGTGCCTACGCCCGCGAGCTCCGTCACTGAACCCTACCACCAGTAAACCTATATACGCTTACCAGTGCTTTAAAAGTTAGGTATACCTATACCTATATTTATACCTATATACGCTTACACTCACCTCTCCACACTAGGTGTAAACGTGTGTCGTGTCCATGGTTCACACACAACACATACCTACACAAACACGAACACCCAGACCCGAAACAAATATCTGTAGGCTATGTAGTTATGATTTTAAAATGCTCAATTTTTTCCTAAAAACAAACGAAGGCCCGGCGAAACCCTACCATAGAGCCTTAAAACTAAAAGTCACCTTGTTAACAGCCAAAAGCATTCGCCATTTATATCACCTGCCAAGCAGGCTGTATTGCGAAAGTTGTCAATTTAATTTGTACAGCACAAACACGCTCGTTACATGCAAGGCTGCCGAGAAAAAAAACTTCAATTACATGTCGACCGCGACCTAAAACTGAGATTCACGAAGTCATGACTCAGTGAAAATATGGACATCACAACGAAATTATTCAGTTGTCTATTATGCTGATAGGGTTACTACACTACACAGGAAACATTTTTATTTCTTACTAGCTGACCCAGCAAACTTCGTATTGCCTCACAATGAAATAATGTGTCAAAGGTTGTCAAAAGTTTGATATATATTCGGATTATTTGTATGGGAAAATGAAATTGTGTTTATTACTATTACCCTTCAAATTCTTCATATTTTCTTACCTTTTAAACCTTCCCTGGACTTCCAATAATCATTCAAAAGCAAAATTAGCCAAATCGGTAGAGCCGTTCTCGAGTTTTAGCGAGACTAACGAACAGCAATTGATTTTTATATATATATAGATATTTGTTGGATATCGTATAAAGAATGTAAAAGGGAAATTATTTTCATTTAAAACTTATCTTTTTGTTCACAAATTTTCGTAACTTTTAAGTTCCTCTATCTCAAACGATTCTACTTGAACTTTCGTAATTTTTGTAATATCTCATTTGCAAGTCGCTTTTATGCGATATGATACAAAGTCGTGAATTCATACCTAGTTTACATTCCTATTCTCCTCCACTAGTGTGCTGCGGGGTCGTTATGTCCCAACGCCACCCTACTGTACTAGTTTATAAATAAAATATGAAATATTTACCCTGCTTTTTCATTTTAAACGTGACAACCCTACGTAAACGTATACACACACGACGCTCAGTTAAATTATCAAGTTGTTAAACAATTTCTCTTTGTCGTCAAATACTCCATCTGAATGTGCCGCCTGGTCATTGTATAGTATTTGTTTATCAACATTAATTTCCTCAGAGAAAGTAAATATAAATATACAAGTTCTGTCTCGCATTGAATAATCGCCTACATAATAAGCACATCTCTAACAGAATCTGACCAAATGTAATCCTGTGTAGACCCTACTCTACATATATGTATAGCGATCAGAGTACAAAAAACATTTCCCATATGTCGATTCAACTTCTGTCCTTACCATCTGCGCAATTGCCGGAAATCCTTTGTACAAATAAATTCAAAAGACCGCTGCCACAATCATAATTTATGTGCCACAAAGATTCTTAAACTCTTCTATCCCTACATCTTATTCTGAGATATAATGTATGTTTCATTGCCGTTATTAAAAGCGCTGCTTCTGCAAGACACAAGAACCCAAGCCAGTAGGCAAAAGTACTGGTGGTAGAGCTCTAATGACAGAGCGGTCAGATAGAAAGTATAATTTCCGATACAGAGGCACAATGAACATAAAACTCAGGAGTAGCAACGCAAACGCAAATTGAAATATCTGGTTTTTATTATAATAATATGTTTTATTTTTTAGCTGTTCATGGGCTACAGTAATCACTTACCATCAATGTGAACTACATGTTTGCTACGTATGCCATAAAAAAGAGGTTTTAATATGAATGCGTTACGTTTTCTGAATCCTAAGTTTTTTACTTCTACTAAAAATTACATTAACCCAACAGGTGAGTATTACCATTTATGACAAGATTATGTAATGCTTATCTCCATCGTTCCTTCACTATCAGTAAAAATCTAATTGGAATGCTGCCATAGCGTCCAGTTACATCCACACATCCGAAACGCGTCATAAAAATATAAAAAAACGTGACATTAATTTGTAAACGCGCACCGAATGCCAACTGATACATTAGACACGTAACTAACGATACGGTCACGTAAACGTTATGTATTACTAACACGATGGTTTTTACGACAATCTGTTCCTCACGTCTTTGTACAATCTGAAGGGATTGAAATGTTCACGTTTGTGGAGTAACTGTTATGTTGTATATTATTATGTCGCAGTACATAGAGCAACACGGGACATCGGCGGCGGCGGACCGGAGGGGAGTAGCCATATGCGGCTTTCCCCTCTGTCAAAGTACAAGCTCAAATGGGGCCTATGCCTGTCGCCTAGAAGTTTAAATGTGTGCGTGAAATTGTTTATGTATTTTGTTAAAGTCAAGGTGTGAGTTTCGCAGTAATAGACGATTTTTGTAGTGTGACTGTGACACGAATTTCTCCCCGCAAAAAATTACAGACTGTTTTGCATCGATAATTAACGCTACGGCTACTCCCCTCCGGTTCACCGCGACCGGTGGGCCCAGTTGCTCTATGTCGCATCACTTCACTTCATATTATAAAGTAAAGTCGCCCTATTTTCTCTCTGTATGTT
This sequence comes from Macrosoma leucophasiata, assembly GCA_036365455.1. Lineage (NCBI taxonomy): Eukaryota > Metazoa > Arthropoda > Insecta > Lepidoptera > Hedylidae > Macrosoma > Macrosoma leucophasiata. The sequence continues at coordinate 15,895,549 of JAWQUS010000024.1, forward strand.
TTCGCTCATCTTGGAGAGTTGTGAACGGATTTTGTTCCCAATAAAAATTTTGAAAAGAAGAAAAGGTTTTCTCAGGAAGTTTTATATCTATAATTTATCAATATCGTACATAGAGCAACACCGGAGTGTTAGTTTCGTAGTAATAGACGATTTTTGTAGTGTGCGTGTGTGTCGCACGCATTTCTCCCCGCAAAAAATTACAGACTGTTTTGTATCGGTAATAAACGCTATGGCTACCCCTCCGGTCCGCCGCAGCCGGTGGGTCGAGTTGCTCTATGATATCGTACTTATATTTACCGAGATATTACGTTATTTGTCAAAGAAGTCGGACGCTTCGCCACAATATATTAAACGCTACCCGTGCCAAGCCGGGGCGGGTCGCTAGTGATAGATAAAGCCGTAATATAGCTATATTCATACGTACTATCTTACCTCGTTTTGGTTGGGACCATGGGCGACTTAGCCAGGTTAGGTCAAAGATTTGGTGTTAGGTTTTTCTTTAATTTTATTATTTTAATTTAATTGTAATTATATTACTAGTAAGATAGTAATGAATTGCTATGTTCCGACGGCTATATCTATCACACTGCGACATATACATAATATGATTGCGCTGTCTACATAATATGAAAGCCCTTATAATCCCGTAAAATATAGTTCCCACCGACCTGCAAGCCATCGTAATCATGTGTAATCCAACTCAACGTAATGCAAGTCTCTAATTACCGGCACAACTAGACTGAAACGTTCACACACAGTGACCGCACGTGCTCACTGTGTTTTTTGATATAAAAAAAAACATTAGTTCAATTAAACAGCTGACCTAGAGCCCGTTTTCTACCGCGAGCCTTGCGGACTCATTAAGAACTCCGTTTAACTGGCAAAAGGAAATTGAGGCGTCCCTACATCACGACCCACCACCGACTTGTGCAGGATTTTTTTCCGCTAGTACAGCCAGTCAACGGAACAATGGACGTCAAGCCATTCCGATACGGCAGTAGCAAATACTATAACCCAGAATGGGCAGTAGCGTTTCGCGATAAAACTACCGCTAATTCCATTGTGATTGCCAATTCGTATACGGGGCATGGCGTGGACATTTGTCGGTTGAAATTACAATTTTCACCAAAATAGTGAAAATGCCAAGGCCTGAGCGAGGAGAATGACTTGAAATGAATTTCTATATGGCGGAGCGGAATCATACTAGATTTCATTATTTTGCATGTAACATGTATTTCTGTGTAGAAATGACCTACATAGCTCTTACTATCACTACAGAAGTTGTCAAATGTGCAGGATAGAAAAAGAAATAGAAGAGATTAGCAACACTTTAGCTAAAATACGTTTATGAATAAAGGGGTTAACTGTGTAGTTATGTAGGACGTGTAAAGAGTAAAATGTGGTTGAAGATGCCATCATGACCTTCAACAAATCAGGCTATTCTGGTAATGAGTGATGTAAATGGAATACCACCGCTTTAAATAATGTATCTGAAGCAAAGTTATAGTGTTCAGCGCTATGTTGCTTTGATTTAAGCAGCAATGTACTGAACTATATTGCCTGACAGAGAGGCAAAAGATCTCTAGGAAGAGATCGTTTGCCTCTCTCTAGGCTTAAGAGATATGTATTGAGTGATGTAAATGGAGGACATAGATACTTCAAATAATGAGTCTATGAAAGTGACAAACGGTTAGTTTCGGCTTCATAAAGCGTTATCTCTGCTGCACACTGTCAGCAACAAATCTAAATCATACTTGAACGAATGATTGATTCTCATATAATTGTAATTAATTCCATCATCAATCATTAAATAATCATTAACTAGATGCATTGTACGCTATCATTAACCGGTAATCTGTTAGAGTTGTTTAATGACAGTCAATAAATTATAATTATTCAAGAACCATTATTCGATTGCCAGGAGTCAACCGTGACCCCATTTTTATCAAAAGATATTTTATCTCATTGATGGACAGGAAATACTAGACTTATGGAAAAAAAAACAGAAAAACATAATAATATGAAGATCTCTCCAACATTTCCAAATTTTAGTATAGAGTAATACTTTTATTCCAGTTAACAACATTTAAGCAATTAATTTATTATAAACTGTAAGGGGTTATCTAAATCAAATTTTCTATTTTGACTAGATTTATTTTATATCTCTGAAATAGAAGACCATTTACTAAAAAAAAGATAACACAAAGCATAAAACTATTTCTTATTGTTTTCTGTGGCCGTACTATTATTGTCAACCTGAATTACATCAGTATTAGCTTTGTCTCATTTCTTCAAGCGCACTGTCGTAAAATGAAACAGAACATTGGCAGATCCGAAACAGAATTGCAATGAGAGGTTATGATACAGGCCTTCTCGAAAATTAAATTGATCAGATCTTAGACTAAAGGACAGATGACTTTAAATAATTACTTCTAGCTCTAACTAATGGCTCATCGCTCATGGAGATATCGATTTCCACTTATTTTCAACACGCCGACATGATAAAATGATAGGCGCACATTGCAAAAGATGCAGCGAACCGAGACTGAAAATTGGTTAAGGAGGAAGTTTACCAAATAAAGTGATGAACATTGATAAGAGGCTCATATGTAGCGGTCAAAACTCTTTACCAGTGAAAATAATATTTAGTTTGCCAAAATCAGTCAAAACTAGATTTGCCTAAAGGCTATTAGAGAAATACTTACTGGTAGCATAGTTTCAATGTGGCAGCTCAAAGGCGTACGAGTACGTATCATCGCATTACCTAATCTGTTTGCGATCAAATGCTAGTGTTGAGCATTATCGTATTAAAGTAGCAAGTCCGTAAAATTATGAATTGATTCTCTAAAGAACGATGAGTTTTCATTGATAAACTCTCACACATTTAATATATAGGCAAAGTAAATACAAAGAAATAGCTAAATCTTGCTGACAGATCGTAATGCCTTGCAAGATTCAAAATTATCAATTAAGTCGCTGGAATAGTTTCTTAAAAAATCTTTATTCTACCTTCACGTGTTAATTTGGAAAATGCAATATTACAAATACTTTTTTGCGATATTAGATACTATCACAGATATATTTAGTATCCGATTGTCTAAAAAGATAACTCTAATAGAAGACAGAAGGCATCCTAACATTTTTATTTGTTTTATGCAATGGAGGTGTCTTGAATGCAGTAATCACTTAACACTAATGTGAACTGCATGCTTGTTTACCACTTCTGACTGCAGAGGTCAAAATGCAGATGCGTTACCACTCCTGAGGTCTAAGGAGTTACGCCCCTGTGCCGGAAATTACAGGGCCGTACATTACCATCTGACCGGAACACGATAGTGCTAAACACTACCATTTAGCGGCAAGTATATTAGGTAATGCGGTGGTGCCTACGCCCGCGAGCTCCGTCACTGGAGCTCTACCACCAGTAAATAATTTTAATCTGTTTACTTTTTATTATATTATACTTATACTCGATGTCAATGTCATAATTGTAATCAGTTATGACAAGAGCGAACTTCGAAACCCGTTGTACTGAGCAAAAATTTGACGCGTACAACAATGTACGCGTTGAAATCGTTTATACGCCAAAATGACAATCTAGATCAGTGATTCCCAAAGTGGTCTATATCGACCCCTGGGGGTCTATGACAAGCTGAAAGGGGTCGGCGTCAGCGAAAAAAAAATTTGGGGTCCATAAAATGAAAATGGGGGTCCACAATAATGGATCTCAACACATACACTGATAGTACCAATTTACTTACATCATACCAGTGATTCCCAAAGTGGCCCATGGGACACTCGATGGGGGCCTACGTAGGCGTGAATAAAAATTGGAAATATGGGAATGTGATATAAATGTAGCAAGGAGTCCACGGAAACTAGAAAAAAATCGAAAGGGGTCTACAAGAAAAAATAGTTTGGGAACCTCTGATCTAGATCATTTGTTAAATATGATTTAATAATTGAGGGTGTTTTGGGAGAATTTGTGATTTGTTTTTATTTTCAATGTGTCTTATTCTACTAAAGATATAGATAATAATCAAATCAATGACGTGAATGATTATGAAGATTACAAAAAAGAACTGATAGATAGAAGTCAACTCCTACAAAGTATTTTTTATTAATTTGTAGATTCTTCACTGGTGGTAGAGCTCCAGTAATTAACCTAATCAAACATGCCACTGAATGGCAGTGTTCCGCACTATCGTATTCCGATCAAGTGGTAATGTGCGTTCCTGTAATCTCCGGTACAGAGCTATAACAACTTAAATATCTGGAGTGGCACCCTCGCTGCATTGAAATATCTGGTTATTAAGTTGATCAACTGTATGCTTGTTTCACTGGAGCTCTATCACCAGTAAAAAAAATCTTAACTTCATTGAATGAGCATGCCGAACATAAAAACTTATAGAAAATTTAAAAAATATATAAAAATATACATCGCAAAATGTTTTTGTACAGATTTACATAAATAAGATAATAGTGTAGACAATTTTTCAGTTTTATGGATAAATAAATGTCATTCGCCGTTCATTCAGTATGCGTCCACCGTAAGGTCCAGCAGACAGTAAGTACGGTTTCCCCGAAGCCTCTTTAGGTCAACTTGTAATCCTGAGCGGAGCCAGCGACCACGGATCACCGTTAACGCGACCGGTAGAAGCCAATAAAAAATTGCACGTGGTCCAAATTATAAGCTTTTGTATCTGATTATTTTACGTGACAATATCTTTTTTATGTTTCAGTGATTTTCAGTTGCAACCACAGGCAGTCAACCGTCGAGGCAGGCTTACATAGTATCGAGGTAGTAAAGTGTCAGTGGACATTTTCTTTCATTTTATTAATCACTAGTGTGTGCTAAATGCTTCTTTGGAAGTTTGATGCCTTAGTCAGTTAACAAAATTTTAATCAAATTCGCGCTGTTACAACCACGTAGTATCGCCAAACTAACATGACAAACGCTGAAAAAACTGATATCAAGATATTATTTTAACATTAGTTATAGTTCCACCTCTGATACTTAAGTTGTTCGGCCTCTATGTTATTTATTACGGGGTCTTATAAATATTTTTCTATGTCATAAAATAATACCATAACCAATCTGTGAAAACGTGAAATCCTTCATATCAGTAAAATTATGAGTCGCTCATTTTATAAACTTGCACCACACAACACCTCCGTCCTTAATTAATGACTGACTAGTTAGGGCGGTACTAGATGGTAGCTTCAAGTCTTATACGGCAGACATCGTTCCTATTCGATCACGTACTTTATAGGGTTCCGTATCACTTTGTGTCAACGAGATCCCATTAATAAATATACGGGGTTTAGTATGTTTGTCCGAACAGCCATGCTTGGCAGAATTGATGGCAGTTCTTAATTTATTGCTACTTTTTGGTTGTCTAGTAGTAAAAAAAGAGTAGAAGGTCAACGTCATTGAGAGTATTAATTAAACAGATGAACTAGACTTCCTTAGCGATAGGTTCTGAATCTAGGAATGTAATATAGGCTATATCGGGTGCAAAAACGGAGAAAAAATTATTTAATATTTTATTAAGAAACAAGAAATTCTATCGAGTATAATACTAATACAATATAATATTACATAATTTAAATTAATATGAAAATAATTTTATATCGATACTTTGATATATCAGGTTAGTATTCGTACATCACTATATAAAAATGCTATTTTTAGAAAAGAATGAATAGCGTTAAAAGTCGTATAAGTCATACGAAACTTACACAGGTCTTCAAAACTCTTAATAAAACATATCACTATATATCACTGCATTTCAAAATCCCACCGAATACGACACAATCCGTGAAAATTTGTACATAACCTCACAAAGTTCAATCCAAGATTATTTTCGTTTTTCCTTGCACCACTCTGGTTTACACAGTACAAGAGCATAATCAGTCAACATAAAGCAAAACCTAGATACCACATTATGTAGTTAAAAGATTTAGTTTTCAAGAAAACAGCAAAAATATTACGAGCACCTGTTTGTTTGACAACAGATGTACCACAAATCGGGCGCATACAACGGCGCCGACCGTCATGCGAAGGCATAAGTATGACGTCACATCAAATCATTTCCAAAATTGATACTCTGCATACATCTTGTGTCTCTTTTTACATAGGGAGTTACTGGTTAGTTAGAAAGAGTCAAAACTGTTTTTGTCAGACATGTGTCGATTTTACCTATTATTGTATAACTACTGTTTCTATAGTAGAATGTGCCTTCTCCATGTGTATTAACTCTGTGGTCGCGACAAGGTCATTTTGGCGAGCGGCAAGGAAACCGACGGCATGAGGTGTGTCCTTTATATGCCATGCCCACGGTGTGTCTATTTACGTGGAACCTGTTTTTCTGTCTTAGTAACATTTCTATAAATTATTATACGATTTATTTATTATCAACTCATAAAATCCTCAGGACAAAGTTTACTTTATAGTAGCGTCCAATCCGCAGGCCCGACTCGCGCTTGACACTTGATTTTTTTGCACCCTGTTAATAGTAACGCCGTCAAAGTTGGTCATGTCTGATGGGACTGGACAAGTTGGTATGCGAACCAAAGTTACTGTCACAGCACTAACACGGCTCTCTGTTTTACTTCGTGTGTGTGTGTCGGTGCATCTATTTGTCTATATATATACGAATACACGTAAGATGGGCGTCCATTTTTAATTTCCCGTATAAAACTTCTTCCATAAAATAGCATTACATGAATTAAAAATTTTGCATAGCCTTCATTATCTGTTTTTAACCGATTTCAGAAAGGAAGAGGTTCTATGTTCGACGGCATGTTTGTTTTTCGTATTTATGTTTACCGATTACTTTGTCAACTTAAATTTAAAAAAATCTTGTGTCATAAAACAAATTTACTTAAACCCAAGCAAAGCACGTCGAGCCAATTTTAACATCTATGTATACTATGTCCGTAGATTAAAATGTTCAGTATATATGTGTGTATCTTCACGCCAAGTCCCCGGGGTAGGCAAAGAGTGTAAAGCGCCAGATATCCCGGTCCTGACACACCTCCCGTGCCTCATCTACATTCATCATTCTCTTCATACATGCAAGTATTTAGTAATAAAATAATTCTACTTAGCGTATAAACTAAATCAAACTTAACTCATAAACAGTTATCTGGACCGTAATTAAGGAAAAACTCCATAAAACACACAAATATGTAGACAGCAGACAGGCAAGCACGTGAACAATTCTCAGACCGTATCTACGGCAGACGATAGCGAACGGCGCCATATAACTGTCACTTCCTTTGCTTTCTTCGGTCTTCATACTAATCTTTATCTAACAGAATCTAAAGTTAGATTTGGCAGTACCAAAATATTTGTTGAATTTATTGTTAACTAGCTGACCCGGAAAACTTCGTATTCCCTCAGAATGAAATAATGTGTCATAGGTTGGATAGATACGGAGTACAATTTAATTTTCCCATACAAGGGAAAACGACATTGTGGTTTTTACTATTTCCCTTCAATTTCTTCATATTTCCTTACCCTTTGAACCTTCCCTGGACTTTCAAAAATCATTCAAGCCAAACTTAGTCAAATCGGTCCAGCCGTTCTCGAGTTTTAGCGAGACTAGCGAACAGCAAACTATTTTTATATATATAGAAGTAAAATTTTACATTTACAAAGTTAGAGAAGGATGTAAAATTTTACAATAACTTTCAAATCTTTTGGTGCAACCAAATATAAGTACTTGCGATATATTAAATACAGTGTTGAACAATAAATATTGCACATCGAGCCTAGGAAGGAGACTTCGGCTTGTTTCGGTTCTGTAAAGCGTTATCTCTTTCGCACCGTACCTATTTCACGTTTGTCGACCATTTTGATCAAGTTTTGACCAATACCGAGCTGTCACTGCTTACGTAGGCAGTCAACAGAGATAACGCTCTACGAAGTCGAAACGAGCCGATCGTCTCTTTCGCAGGCTCGGTGTGCAATATAAATTGTTGAGTACTGTAACATACTTTGACTGGTGGTAGTAGGTACACCAATATCGGGAGCGTGGGCACCACCACATTATTTGATAGGTATGTCTGCTACCAATCGGTAGTATGCATTTTTTACGTCTTGAAGTGACAAACAAGCATACCGTTTGATGGTAAGTAATATTATAGCCAAGGCTGACCTACCATGACCAAATAGGTCGAGTTCTGTCTGATGGTGGGGTCAAAAGTCTTAGGAATCGGCGTGCATGTATGAAGAGAATGATGAAGGTAGACGAGGCACGAGAGGTTTGTCAGAACCGGGATGTCTGGCGCTCTACACTCTCTGCCTACCCCGTAAGGGACCTGGCGTGAAGATACATTACATTTTAATATTATAGCCCATGAATGTCTTTTTGAAAATTTATATTTTGTCGCACATGAGACCTAAGTTGTTATGAGTATATGCCAGGAATTACAGGACCGTAAATTACGACCTGACCGGAAGACGGCGAGCGAGGATGGCGGCAAGTAAATTAGGTAATGCAGTGGTGCCTGCGTCCGGAACCTAAATCACTGTAGCTCTACCACCACCAAAAACAAACCAGCATTACCGTATACAGGTTAGATGTTACTGAACTGTGCCGAAATTTTCAGTACAGAGGCATAATAGCTTAGGCCCTAGAAGTGACAACGGATCTATATTAAACTCTGGTATTTATGCAGATCTTTATAGTATTAGTATTCACTTACCATCAATGTGAACTACCTACTTGTTGGTCACTTTGATGACTTAACAAAAATAATAGACATTCATCGAGCATATTTCTTAACTCTCCAATCTACTGAGAAACTTTGAACAAATCAATATCAGTATATATTTTACTGGTTAAAGAGCTACACCATGGCAGACACACCATAATCTATCGGTAGGACTTGTCTCCCGTGTTGTAGAAGATCTGTTAAGGAACTTCATGTTTTTACTGGTGGTAGAGCTCCAGTGACGGCGCTCGCGAGCGTAGGCACCACCGCATTACCTGATATACTTGCCGCTTAATGGTAGTGTTCAGCACTATCGTGTTCCGGTCAGGTGGTTATGTACGGCCTTGTAATTTCCGGCACATAGGCATAACACCTAATGCCTCAGGAGTGACAGCGCATCTGCATTTTGACCTCTGGTCATTGTGTGGGTGTCTATAGGCTGCAGTCATCACTTAACATCAATGTGAACTGCATGTTTGTTTGCCACTTTTATTACATAAAAAAAATCTATTACTTAATGTTTGTCCGGACACAACTGTAAACCTACAATTTACTGATAAAGTGCCTATATTACAAGTGTATTTTATTTTCAAGTCCCTCTTACTTGTAGCACAAGGTTCATAAGACCTTCATATTTAAATGCCTTAAGCTGAGCGTGTTAAAAAACAAAACAGAACTAAACAGTTAAATGATAACACAACACTAACACAATAATAATGTAACAGGAACAGTCGTGCACACAACACATAATTGACTATTGTTTCTCTGCTTAACCCACATATGAAATAGAGCGGAGGGACGTCCAAGCGTTTACGTACGTCTCGCATGTACAGGTGACTGGTAAAGTGTTTAGACAAATGTTTTTCAACAATGATTAGTAAAAAGTTGTTAATTAAACATTTATAATTATTTCTTGTTTAATGTTGTAACAAAATAACGACAGCCTTATTTTTTGTATTATCTGATGATAATTTGTTGACTGACAGAACGGCTGGCAACGTACTTTATACTTTTACTGGTGGTAGAGCTCCAGTGACGGAGCTCGCGGGCGTAGGCACCACCGCATTACCTGATTTACTTGCCGCTAAATGGTAGTGTTCAGCACTATCGTGTTCCGGTCAGGTGGTAATGTACGACCCTGTAATTTCCGGCACAGAGGCATAACACCTTAGGCCTCAGGAGTGGTAACGCATTTGCATTTTGACCTTGGTCTTTGTGTGGGTGTCTATAGGCTGCAGTCATCACTTAACATCAATGTGAACTGCATGCTTGTTTGCCACTTCAATTACATTAAAAAAAAAAAAAAAAACTTACAGCTAAAACTACAACTAAGAAATGAAGCTACAATTTAGCTTGTAAGTTTGTTGAGGAGAACTGACTTCTAAAAGGAGTTTTTCGTTCCCAAATTAGGGACGACATTGAAAAGATCGCAACAAAAAATAATAACGGAATATCAAGTAAGAATACGAGTACATGGTTATATATTTTTTAAATAAACAAAAATCTTAAATGAATGGTGAAGGTGATTGATCCAAAAAGTTGAAAGGTATTTTCGTACTGTATGTATGTATCTTCTCTTTATATTATAATTTAAATGTAGTCTTGTTTTTATCTTTATATTGGCAGCAGTTGGGCATCCGTAGTGTCACACAATAAGGCCCCAACAAAATACCAGCGCCGGGTTATTAAACCGGCACAATGTTGAGTTGTGGACCCTTTTGGATAATTTCTTAAATATTTTTTCTTTGTATTAATTTTTTTTTTTTTGTTTTCTATCTTTTTTCTGTTTTATTTTTTACTGTCAAAATAAACATATTTTTCTTTCTTTCTTTCTCTTACGGGTTAAGAAGAGAGTGTGGAGCGCCAGATATGCCTGTATGTCCTGATACACCTCCCATGCTTCCTCTACATTTATAATTGTCTTCATACATGCACGCCGATTCCTATGACTCTGGCTTGACTTCATCCTCAGACAGTAAAATTGAAAAACAAACTTACTCAAGATTTATTTATTTCGAATTGAAGAAAAGATATGTTATGACCCGAGAGGTTCTATTGAACAACTATACAAACTAGTTTTTAATATATTTAGATAACATTTTAAAAGGTTTAGAAGTCATTAAAATTGTATTTCTAATTTATTTACATTTTAAAATAAATTGATGGGCAATAATAATTTAATTTAGCAATACGATTTCAATTTTCATTACGTTTTTCATATAATGGCAAGCAAGCATGCAGTTCACGGATGGTAAGTAACGAACTGCAGCCTATTGCCATCTACACCTAAACCAGGGTTAAAAATTCAAATGCGTCACCACTCGTGAGGCTTAAGTTTTTGTACCTCTGTGATAGTTATTACGGGGTCATATATTATTCCGTCTAACTGGAACATGTTTGTGCTGAACACAACCACTGGGCGACAGATAGATCTACTGGTGGTAGAGCTCCAGTGACGGAGCTCGCGTTGGCACGACCCCATTACCTAATATACTTGCCGCTAAATGGTACTGTTCAGCACTATTGTGTTCCGGTCAGGTGGTAGTGTACGGCCTTGTAATTTCCGGCTCAGAGGCGTAGCACCTTAGGCCTCAGGAGTGGTAACGCATCTGCATTTTGACCTTGGTCTTTGTGTGGGTGTCTATAGGCTGCAGTCATCACTTGACACCAATGTGAACTGCATGCTTGTTTGCCACTTCCATTACATAACAAAAAAGAATAGGTAATACGGTGGTGGTTACGCCCCCGAGCTCCGACACTGGAACTACCACCAGTACAAAAAAGCCTCTGACAATAATTGACCATTTCCATCTCAAACAATACTTACAGTGCTCATCAAGAAATAATGCACATCGAGCCTATGAAAGTGACAATCGGCTAGTTTCGGCTTTATAGAGCGTTATCTCTGCTGCACACTGCCTACGTAAGCATCCGTAGTCCGCTATTGGTCAAAACTTAATGAAAATGATCGACAAACGTCAAATAGGTAAGGCGCGAAAGAGATAACCCTCTACAGATCCGAAATAAGCCGACGTCTCTTCCTGAGGTCGATGTGCATTATTTCTCGTTGGATACTGTACCTTGTTGTTTCTAGTTGGCAGTCTTGTACCATAAATATGGTGAAAATGTTCGACATGAAACAATGTACCGTTCATGTCACATATCAATATGTCATATAAACAAAAAGATTACCATGCGATGAAATCTTCACGTAATCTTGCTTTACGATCGACAGTAAAATACAATTGCAAACTCAGTATGTCTTTTCTTGGGGTTCCGTACCTCAATAGGATAAAACAGAACCCTTGTAGTCCCAAGAATTACTACTCTGGTACATGTCTGACTTGTCTGTCTGTAAGAGTCAACTTGGTTCGAAACTACTGGACCAATTTGAAATTTGGTACAGTTGTGTTAAATTTGTGACCCAAAAATAGTTATCTAACTTGGGGTTTAGGTAAAATTTCAAAAATGGCGGTCACTTAGGGGGATTCCTAACAGGTTAAACATTGTGTGACATTTCAAATAAAATGTCTTATTCTAAGGATCTCAAACGCAATGTCTTTTTTTTTAATGTGGAACACCAGCCTTATAAAGCTCATGAATGCATGCATATATTTTAACATACTCTGCCTACCCCTCTGAAGGAAAATACAAGTATCACGTTACTTTAAAGTTATTTTGAAAATTTGTCTTGAAAAGGTTTTGTGCTTCAATATGGTCTGATTTGGACTTTTGGTACCTATTTATAATATCTTAACTGCCCTTTATTATATTCTTCTTAACATAAAAAAAATGTTTGGTCATAAATATTTCCCCGCTCAGATTAAATATTTCAGGATATAAGAAAAGAAAATCTAAATTGCTGTTGGTGCTGGTAGGTATTACAACAGTAACGTATAACAATAAAATAAGCTGAGAAATGTACCTAATTGTAATGCAATATTGATTGTAATGTGCTTTGTAAATCTTGAATAAAATAAAAAAATGCTTGAAAATTTACAAACCCCAATGTAATTTTCGTGTCGAAGGAAATCCTCTGATTTTTACCTGTAACAAGAAAAATATTTGTTAATTTCGAATGAGATTGGAAAACCACAAAAATATAAAAATTAAAATGTCATATTTAAAACCAAAACAGAAGATATACAACCATTATATACGCTGTATATTATTATATTCTCTATAATAGCTTCTCGGTTACAGGCGGTTAAAAAAAATCGAAACATACATTTAAAAATTCCAAATTGCTGTAATGATTTTCCATTAGATTGTGTATGTATTCGATTAAACCTACATATTAATTTACTTTTTTATAGTTAATGGCATCGATGTTACACATATTTCCAGTGTCAAGTAAATCGATATTTCGTATTCGTAATAGGCAGCGTAAAAGTTATTGTCAATCAGTAAATCAATTATTTATTATGTGACTGAAGTGAGTCACAGTCAGTAATTCGAGTACAGCGATGGTTGCTTTACCAAAACTTTTACAATAAAATTTTATTATAAGATTCACAGACCGCACTAAGACTTTACTTTGAGCAAAGTATGCTTAGAACTGTCAGAAATGTATGGGTTTTGACAGTTCGAAGCGTACTTTGCTCGAAAGTAAAGTCGTAGTGCGGTCTGTGAATCTCACCCTTAGAGGCAACCTAAAATGTCGTGTTTTCGCACTGTTATTCTATTATATTATACACGGGCACTGTAACAAAAGAATAACTTACAAAATGCCACCAACTTTATTCAATATAAATTAAAAATACACCAAGAAAATGAAATAAAATAAGAGCATCATACGCCTCTCTCAAGGTTCCCGCCAAAAACCCCCATTAATTTACTTACACGGGGTATACAAAGCTGTAGTACAGTCGAGTACACAATTTATTAAGTCATCAAAATTTCAAGCCCAATTTTACACCATTTCGAGTTGGAATTTCGAAGGTGAAATAACCATTTATATAAATTGCGGACAAACCACGAAACTCGTACAATCCCAACGAAAATCGTCTATTACAGCCTTACCAACACGGCTGCTCTCGTTTCACAAGCGAATCTATTAGACTCACTGCGCAATCTACTCGGGCGCTTTTCTTTTATTTTTATTGGTCACAAACTTGTCTTGGCTTTATTTAGGCCTAGTACACATGTACCGGAGATTCTTATTATTTTGAATATTCTGTGGAACTTTTTGATATTGTGGTGGTAACAGTTGACTTCTACTCCGATCTTTTTTTACCGCTTTGATGGTATAAAAACATACTTGATGTTTGATACTCTCATGCTCATGTTAAATGCTGCCTTGGTAACAGAGAAATGAAGACGTGAAATGAGACCAACTTCAAATACAACCAATCTATACAAATAAATAAAATTGGAGTGTCTGTTTGTAATATAAAAATAACCGCTTTTTACTAAATGAAAATGTATGTATACACGGTATATATACCAAAACAACATTTTCTACAATTTTTGTCTGTCTGTCTGTCTGTTTGTTCCGGCTAATCTCGGGAACGGCTTGCCGAGTTTGACGGGACTTTCACTGGCAGATAGCTAATGTAATAAGGCGTAACTTAGGCTACTTTTATACTGGCTTCGTCCGGGTAGGTACTGAACAATCGTAAATTCTCACGGGGACGAAGTCGCGGGAACAGCTAGTTTTTTAATAAAAATTTTAGTGCCTGGTATGTTGGATTTTTTATAACTTTAACTGTCCGACTGCTGGGCATGAGCCTCCTTCACATATTATAATATGTAAAAGATTCTGAATAGCATTGATCACCAATAGTCACCAAACGAAATAAAACCTAATATGAAATTGAACCTGACATCTAAACTTACTAGTATTAGCGTGCTAGTCGACGCCACATGCAGTTTAGCATTTTTTTTTCTTATTTTTTTTTTACGCTTACACTCACAGCCCCAAAGAAGGTATAAACCTGTGTCGTGGGTGCCGTTGTACATGTGTACAACGGCACATGTACATCTGGGTGTTTGTGTATGTGTTGTATGTACAACACATACACAAACACCCAGACCCGAAACAAATACCTGTAGGTCATACAATTATTTGTCCCGGTGCGGGGATCGAACCCGCGACCCTTCGAATCAAACGGTCATCTCACACCGCTGGACTAACCGGGTCGTCATTTGTCGAACGTGTGAATACATAATAACATATATTTACAAGTACACACGATAATATCAAACAACGTAACATGCTCTCAATAGGTAACAACATTTTACATAACTATTCACGTCTAACACATCAATGCTTACAAATAAATATTACTCAGGAGCCATTAAATGTAGTGATTTTATTGCGAACGCTAACACGTTTTGAAACTGAGATGCGCAAGAGTTGATTCTAGTTAAAAGATCGTTTGATACGCAATAAAAACCGTTGCATCATTATAATAACGGATGTTAAGGCTGAATATATTTGATGATTATAAAAAAAAAGCTTCACACTTTAATTGAAGAGGTTGGCAGAAATAAACGCATGCATTCTGCCATACATACGAACACCCATGACCTGCTATTATTCTTGCTTGCTGCTTATTGGCCACATTTATTACAAAACTTTGCTGAAAATATGAAAATATTCTTCAATGTACAAAAAACAACATTTCTTCACTTTCTAATTCAGGAATCAACCCGGGCATATATTAGCAGTAACCTTCTTAACTTCTGCTAAACATCACCAGGGTAATTAGGACATATTTTGCTTAACTGGCAGCCGTAAAATGGTACTGTTCAGCACCATCGTGTCAATGTACGGCTCTGCAATTTCCGGCACAGAGGTATAATACCTTAGGCCTCAGGAGTGGCAACGCATCCACATTGAAATCTCTGGTTTCATATAGATGCTCATGAAACATGTAAACAAACAAAAAAAAACTGAAACAAACAACTTTTTTTTTTAAATAAAAACATGAAAATAGTTGTTATTATTATTACTTACCATCAATGGGACCTGTTTGCTTGTTTGCCACTTCAGGACATAAATGGTGATGGAGCTCCAATAACGGAGTACGAATTGCGGACTAGGTGTCATCGCATATCTTAACTTAATCTATCTGCCGCTAAATGGTCTACCGCAGCGTTTCCCATTTGCCGGGTATGACCCGGTATCGGGCCATCAAAATAAAATACTGATTCGCAACCTGGGAAGGTTGCGAATCAACCTTGTTTTAAAAACATTACCTACTAATCCTATTATCCTATAATCCTATTATCCGAAGCGTCGTAAATATTTTTAATAAATATGTATTATTTTACCTAATAGAAAAAGAATGGCGTGGATTTAGAAATAAGTGGGTCACAAAGGGGCAGTGTGAAAATTACCGGGCTATGACGGAACAATGATTGGGAGACACTGGTCTACCGTAAAGCAGCAGCGCTACACTCTAGGGCTATAAAATTCCACTACGTCACTTAAGCAGTTCGGTTCGACAATGCTAACCTTTTAACATTGTACTTGTTTATAGAATAAAACTTGAGCAATAGTAAAGTAACGACGGTTTTTGTAACAGTTGGTCATACAAGTGGAACAGCAGATAACCACCTGCTACCTGCTACTGATAACATAGCCCAGATGCATAAATATTCTACATTTTCTCGTCATACGCTCATAAATTATGTGCAAGTCATTAAAAATTTTATGAGACATAATTATGATAGTTAAGTCAAAAACTAATTTCGAATCGAATGCGGATGAAGTTGCGTGAAGAAGAAGATATAAATACGTAAATACTACTTTGTAATACTTTTTCATATATAAAAGGTGGGAAACAAGAATGCAGTTCACATTGATGTTAAGTAATGTGTGTTGATGTCTATACATTAACACGAACCAGAGGTCAAAATGCATAGTAGTATTATTTAACTAACGACCTATGTTAAAAACGAAATCGGTATTAAAAACGGTACCATGTTATAAAAAATATATCAGTCAAAGATCTTCACGAAGAATCAGAAAAAAAAAATCATAACTTGTAACGTAATTTTCGATTTTATACAAAGTTAAAAAGAATTACTTTTCGTTGGAAATTCATTTTTGCGAGCTCGAGATAATAATATGCAAACGGCATATGCCTCACGCGATGCCAGTCCGAAATTAGGTAACTGTTGTTACCTCTGCGAAAAACAATTAGTTTAAAAATCGGTCAGCTGCGAATCGGACATCGAACCACAGAATTCTGTAGACGGAATTAACATAAAGTACCTGCTTATTGCCTATTCCGTAACGGAAAAAAATATGGCAATTAAGAAGACCATTTCGCAGCAACACTAAAAACATATATTACGAAACATTAGCGCCATCTTTAAAAACCTTTTAAAAGGCTCTCTTAAATCGTCACGATTTTTAATGATTAGCATCAACCGCCATTTATTAGTGGGTCATATTAGTTTATTGTATTCTTTCTTGCAAAATTAACCTTATCAATATACAACGAGCCTACGACTACGTCACTGACAGGTGGTGCACATTTTTTGATATAATAATGTTGGCAATCAAGTAAGAAGTTCATAGGAGTTTTGGCGGGGGGAACCTTGAAGGAGGCGTGTGGTGCTCTTAGTCTTTTTCATTTTCTCGGTGCATTTTTGAGTAGGTTATGTTATATTATAGGTTTGTTTGATAAGGGTTTATTACAGTGCCTGTGTATAGTAAAATAGAATAACAGTGCGAAAACACGTCTTTTCAAGTTGCCTACAAAACTTCGTTGTACCTAAATGTTCTGGTAAAGTAGCCATCGCTTTACTCGAATTACTGACTGTGACTCTGACTGACTAATATGCGTAATAGCGATGCCATTATATACAAAAAAAAGAAGTTCATATTTATGATAATTGAGTACTGCAGTCTATAGACATCAAGACAAAAATCGAAAGTCAAAATGCAGATTAATTTGCCACCCCCGAGACCATGTTGTTCATGCCTTTGCGATAGTTATGCCACGTGTATGTAGGCTATTACAAATTAGATTTAAATAGTTTCAGAAGTTGCTTTACGGAACCCTAGAAACGTGCGAAGTAATTTCAATCCCCTCTGGACTTTTCACTTTCGCGCTAAGAGCCTGTGAGTCATAATATAGAAGGTACAACTTTCACTGCCCAGTACCCCAATATGGATAGTAACTATTGTCAATTCTGAATTTTAGTTCAACGTCGCTTTGGCATCAAAACATAAACAGAGAATATGTAATAATACTACGTATAGAATAGACACTTCGACGTCCCGCCCGATTTGCCCGCACCACTCAACCCCTTCCCCTCTTATGGGCGACGGTTGGTATTTTGTACGTTCTATGCACACAGGTGCGCGTGTAAATACACGTCACTGATTGATATCTGTGTAATAGAAACCAAATTAAGCGTTTGTATGGAATTTTGGCGGAGTGTCCGCGGTGTGCCTAGTGTTGTTTTTTTATAATAACCTTGAGATTGACGACGGGTTCCAGGTGTACGTGACAATCTTTTGAACCGAGGCTCATGGGTTCGATCCCCGTATCTACTCAAATACTTGTATGGCCTAAAGATATTTGTTTGTGTGTTGTGTGTGTACAACGGCACCCATAACATAAATTTATACCGAATGTCAGGCTGTGAGTGTATTTTTTTTTTTTGGGATGGGATTGAAACGATTTTTTTCCGCAACAATAATGTTGCTTTAATTCCCGTTATTCCTTTCAGAGGAAAAATGTTTAATAGTTATACCTTTGCAGTTACTTACATACTACATAATAGCTCTGTTTGTCAAATTTCTACTCGCTCCGTACTCCCAATGCTCAGCCTGTATTGGTAATTGGTAGATCTGTCAGTAAGTCATCAAAATACTTTTAAAAGTCATAACACATTTATCTACGTCACTCGCTCGTCTCACATCGAGATGCACTAGGCCATAATGTAAATTAAATAAACCATGTCCGGGGGTCCGTTTCGACTCCAAATGGACAAAATATGTAGTCGTTTGAAAGATCACTATATTTGTACTGCTTGAGAGACCCTGCTTTTCTTTATTTATTTTAAAAATGATATAAAAACAGGTGTCAAAATGCATATACGTTTCCACCCCTGAGACCTAAGTTGTTATGTATTTGTAAAAGTTATTAAGGGGTCTTACAACATTTTCTGGTTTTTCGCTCACTCGTCATATAAGGCAGTCGTTGGCAATGCCTAAAGCCTTAACGTTGCTGTATAAATGTATATGTGTATAAATAAAAGCTAGATCATCTAAAAAAAAATGGGCACTTTCCTCGAGAACATAAAATAGATACCTACTGTGTTTTTCTTGTACAGTTATTTTTATTGTATTGTATTACTTTTTTATATTCATCGCGATTGTACATCTATTTATGGTTGCGTGATGCAGGTAAGTTCTTGTAAACGTTTTTGTCGCGAGTGTACTTAATTTATAAGTTTCAAGTTCTTTGTAAACAATTTTATGGTATCTCTAAAACAAATGTTTGATTTTTATCGTTCTTTTATCGTTGAATTACCAAACCAATTGCGTCGTGATATAAATTAGGTACGTACCAATTTCAAAATGTTAAAAAAAATGATTTATTCACATTTGTACATTTAATTTATCTAATGAAGAAAAGACATAGCAAATTGCAAAACTTTTTAAAATTTTATTTTTTTTACTTAAAGTGACCTCTCCACTAAATTTATTTATTTACATGTTACACGTTAACTTAAAAGGGAGCCGTTTTTTTCTTTACGGAACCCTAAAATGTGCTTGCAATACCTAATTAATGCCACAATAATTAATGTGTAACATTGTTAAACTATGCTGTTTTTATCAAATTCAATCTTCAAACATTAAAAACTAAAACTATAGTTACTCTTTGAAAAAACACAATAAACAATGAACTTAATAACAAACACAACGGCTGAACGACCAATTCAGATAATTACGAAAGAAAATATAATTTATGATGTATGCTTTTATTCTCAACCTTAATTTCGTAAATAGTTAAAAATGAACAAAGATTGTCTTCGCACAAAAAAAACTATAGGTAGGTTACTGTTTGAAAAAAACCTCAATAAACAATGAACTACAAAAACAAATTTTACCACTCCATGACGAATTCAGTTAATTAGTAAAGAAATTTAATTTAAAACATTGTTGATATAAATAATTCTATTTTTATTCTCAAATTTCATTTCGCAGTTAAAAAGAGCAAAGGTTGTCTTCAAATATTCAAATAAAAATTAAAGGCACTCTTCGAAAAAACCTCAATAAACAATGAACTAAAAAAAACAAATTCAACCAATTCAGATAATTACGAAAGAAAATTGAAAACGTAATCGAAAAGCTTGCTAGTACAATCGCGCTCTAACGCCAATTAACTAAAAGTACAATCGTGAAAGTAATAAAAACGGATCTACACTGTCCTAAATTTAATTTAATTCGAGCTGGAGGCGTGCTGGTGTTATGCAAGTCGATGTGGGTCGAATTTCTGCGCGAACGCTCCAAGACTTATCTTGATGGCAAAATGGTGAACCGCAGGGCCAACTGTAAAATGTTAAACGTTGGACAAAATGAAGGTGTTTTGTTAAGAAACTACATTAAAGGGGGGTTTTTGTCACGGTTTGATGAGATGAAGATAGTAAATATTTTTACACGGCGATAAATATCATATTAACTTCATATTAAGGACATTACTAGACTCATTAGATATTATAACGTTGTAATTCCTTTCGTGAGCTAGGCATTTTTTCTGGTAATTTTTTAACTCCACAATTTGTAGAAAAATTATTAAAGCTCTATCCCACTAAATGTGTCTCTTATAATAATTTACTTTATTAATTACTAGTTGTTGCTTGCGGATTCGCCCGCGTGGATGTCGTTCAAAAAGTAGCCTATGTTTTTTCTCAAAGACAACTCTATCTCTGTACCAAATTTCATTAAAATCGGTTAATTCGTTTGGACGTGAAAAGGTAACAGACAGACAGACAGACAGACAGAGTTACTTTCGCATTTATAATATTAAATATAGTAGGGAGTAGGGATTTTATTTTTACTGGTAGTAGAGACCGAGTTTAGGGACTCGAGAGCGTAGGCACCATCCCATACCTGATCTATCTGCTTCCAAATGGCGGTAATCTTATTCTTCATCAATATCGTGTTGCAGTTGGACAATAGTATATGGCCCCATAATAACTACCACTGGAATTTAGTATCAGTGGGACGGTCGCCATCTTACTAAATGCCGCCGGGCCGTATGAATTCTAAGCTCTAAGCAGAAACGGCGTCGCCGTTAAGAGTTCTAGAATAAATAGAATAGCATCGCCTTTAAAGCGATAGGTACGAGGGTGGATCCAAAAGTTCGAAGCCCGACCAAGATAATGAAAGAAAAGTGGGTCTAATTTTATTTTTATGTTTCGACATAGTCTCCATCTAGCTCAACACACTTCTTCCACCTGAACTGCAACTTATTTATCCCCTCGAAAAAAGGTTGTAGGCCGTCCACTCCTAGGATCATCTTCAATGCTCTCACGACCGCGCTTAAACTCAGCTACCCACTTCTTGACACTGGAATACGATGGAGCAGACTCCCCCAAAGTGCCCACCATATCTTGATGGATGTCTTTTCGTGACAGGCCTTTTTTATTGAGGTACTTAATGACTGCACGATGTTCAATTTTCTCCATTATTGAAAATCACGTCAGAATGCTTCAAACAAATAATCACAGAAAATTTATATTGTGCAGTATCGGAATGAAACTGCGCACAATAAATCAATAAAAGACATACTAACAAATGACGGTAAATTTAAAAAGATGTTATGTCTCCTTGTAGTTTGGGCCACGAACTTTTGGATCCACCTCGTATACTGAAACGTCACTTCAATCTAAAACCCCTTCAATACGGTCGGGACAATACGCGCGCCGACCATCATGTCGTTGGTCGGGTCAACCGATTTTTGTATTTGTTCTACACGGTCGGGCAGTTGAGTCACCTTGTTCTTTCAGGCATTCAAAGCAAAACGCTGATTCACACATATCCGTCACAGTTCCGTCACAGTACCGCCACTTCACTGATATGTGTGAATCAGCCTTTAAGTCTGTCGCGTCGGTAGACTGCGTTCCAGACGGTCGGCGCCGACCACGGACGCAGCTTGTCGGGAGGGATGCGCTCACGACCAAGGCTGTTGACTTCAACCAAAATTGATCGGGTCAACCGATTTCTACACTGTCCATTTTTACATCAACCCGACCAAGTACACGACGGTCGGCGGTATTAAAACATCAGCTTGTGTAAATCAACCCATATCACAATGGCTGCAGCTATAAATATACCCAATGAAATGAGCTCACAAAAAAGAAAGAAACGTAATAATCTATCATTTGTATTCCGAAATAAAGAGGTTCAGTCCATATAAACTGATATGTCAAGGTTGAACTTGTAAAGAGTTAGCTCAGAATGTCGCGAGCACACCGCCCACGGTATTACGAGCAATAATGTTGCGAGAAAGGTTCTTAGGACATAAATTAATATGCCATTGACCATATTTATCAATGTGAAAATTTGTCTATCTGTCCGTCTGTTACGCATTCACGATCAAACCGCTGAGCCAATTGTGAAGAAATTTCACGTGGAGGTATTTTGAATCCTAAGAAAGGACGTAAGCTATAAGCAAAATATGGCCGGTCTATCTCTATGAAGATGTATGTATGTATGTATCTTCACGCCAGGTCCCTAACGGGGTAGGCAGAGAGTGTAGAGCGCCAGATATCCCGGTTCAGACAAACCTCTCGTGCCTTGTCTACCTTCATCATTCTCTTCATACATGCACGCCGATTCCTAAAGAAGATATGAAGATATGCTTCAATAACTACAATAAAAATAATTATAGGTAACTACACTGAAAAAGCTAAGTATGTAAGTGTAATTACATGTTTATGTAACAGTTTAAAGATCGTATTTATTACTAGCTTATACTTATTTTACTAGCTCATATATATTTTATACATAGATTTTAATTTTCGTCACGTATTTAAAACTAGCTGGTAAGCGTGACTTATCTCCGTGTTATTTAGGCCCAATTTTTTTTATTGGCCAAAACAGACCGACCATATTTTGAATTTTCAATCAAATGTAAATTGTGTAGAGTAGTACCTTGAACAAAATATGGTGTGTAATTTTTTTTTATCTATCATAACCGCAAAATCAAGAACCAGTAAACACATTTCATGCACCACTTGACTTAATGAACATCTTAGGAACCAACGAATTGAATTCGGAACTATTAACAGGGCCGAACTTGCTTAGGGGACAACTCACATAACCTAGAAATTAAATAAAAAATTGCCTTCAAGCTTTCACTAAACTACCGAAGTCCTTTATAAAGCGGCTGGTAACACTGAGGTCAAGGGTTCGATTCCTGCTGATTCGATAACACCTTAGGCCTCAGGACTGGTAACGCATTTGCATTTTGACCTTGGTCTTTGTGTAATTGCTTAAAGGCTGCAGTCATCACTTAACATCAATGTGAACTGCATGCTTGTTTGCCACTTCCATAACATTTAAAAAAAAACCATACGCAATTGCCTCCTTTGCTGTAAACATAATCCGGCCCTGGCTATTTTATCACAAAACATTTTCTGTTCCCATTGCTTTCACTACAAATGTATGGCCCGGTCTTTGTATGCATCCATTGTTCTTATGGTGTGAAGTGAATACTCACTTATGTAACGTCGGTAAACAAATTCACTTACGTATATTTAGACACCGGTGAAATCAGTAACAAGATTGCTTCCGACTAAAATTAATGCTATTGTAAGTCAATCGCGTGCTTTTATGAGGAAGGTGGACTATAATGGATAGGATAATGGAGTGGCGACAAGAAAAAAAATATTTTGGTAGAGTACAAATGCAAAAACCAAAAGTCTTAGGAATCGGCGTACATGTATGAAGAGAATGATGAATGGAAAGAAGCACGGGAGGTGTGTCAGAACCGGGATATCTGACACACCTCCCGTGCTTCTTCCCGCGCTCCGCACTGTCTGCCTACCCCGTAAGGGACCTAGCGTGAAGATACATACAAATGCAAGGGTAGGAGCGAAAACCGCTTACCGTTACGGTATTGCAGACTCTTAAATGATCATTGTGAACGATGCTTGACATTTTATAATACTTGTTTGAACCAACTTCCACTATTCTAGAGGTCCCTGGATGACTTTTGAAGTGTCATACTTACAAAAGTCAAAAATTTAATTGAATCTAATCTGAATGATCTTCACGTTTAAATACGTGAATTTTACGAAATATCCTATTTTTACCATCTGAAAATACAAACCTAATGAAATTGTTAACTATAAACTTTAACTGGTGGTAGAGCTCCAGTGACGGAGCTCGCGGGCGTAGGCACCACCGCATTACCTAATATACTTGCCGCTAAATGGTAGTGTTCAGCACTATCGTGTTCCGGCCAGGTGGTACTGTACGCCTCTGTAATTTCCGGCAAAGAGGCATAACACCTAATGCCTCAGGAGTGGCAGCGCATCTACATTTTGACCTCTGGTCATTGTGTGGGTGTCTATAGGCTGCAGTCATCACTTAAGATCAATGTGAACTGCACGCTTGTTTGCCACTTTTATTACATAAAAAAATGAATTTGCAGATTTCTAAAACTATCGCGTACCAGTTATATTTTAATATATGGCCTAATCTATGACCTATCTCTCTTAATAATTCAGTTAATAACTATCACAGAGGCATACGATTTGGGCCTCAGGGTTGGTGACGCATCTACATTTTAAACTATGGTTTAATGTAAATATCTATAGTTATATTATTATAGATGGTAACATTATTTTTTTTATTCGCTTACCATCAATGTGTATCTCGCATATCATTGTTTACCACCATCATTACGTAAAAAAGTAAACCTTTAACAACATATTTATGCATTTTTATCACGAGACTGTATTTCCGCAATTGCATCAATCAATCAATTATCATGAAGAAAGGAAAACGCTTTGTTTGCTTGTTGAAGGTATTAAAAAAAAACAACTGGTCATGATGCAATTTACCCTGGACTATTTGAAGCCCAGTATCAGAACGTACCGCCAGAGAATATGTAATAATAGAATGTCCCGCCCGATTTCCCCGCATCACCAACCTCCTCCCCTCTTATGGGCGACGGTTGGTATTTTGTACGTGCTACGCACACAGATGCACGTGTAAATACTCGTCATTGATTGTAGAAATTAAACTTGCGGATTTTCTCGCGTATACAACACTCCCAAACTTCTTCATACACCCGACGTTTCGGTCGCTTTCCAGCTACCGTGGTCACGGGCTGAAATGTATGGCTACAATGTATGAAGCTCGCGAAAACCTACGAAAACGTTACTCGTCATTGATTGATGTCTGTGTAATAGAGACCAAATTAAGCGTTTGTATGGAATTTTGACGGAGTGTCCGCGGTGTGGTACTGCTGCTACAAAGTAAGTAAAAATTATATTGGGCAATGAATGTTTGTTGCAATATGCAATATACAGAGTCGGTCATAGGATCAAAGGAATTCTTTGTTTACACTTCGCAAAGCATTTTCAAAAAAATCGTAAGCACATTGATTTTTTTATGTAATGAATGTGGCAAAAACAAGCATGCAGCTCACGTTGATGTTAAGAGATGACTGACAACCAGAGGTCAAAATTCAGATGCGTTGCCACCCTTGAGACCTAAAGTGTCATATCTCTGTGATAGTTATTACGAGGCCAAACAGTACCCACGATAGTGCCGAACACTACTAATTAGCGGCAGATAGGTAAGGTACTGCGGTGGTGACTGCCTTCGAGATTCTGCACTTGGAACTCTACTACCAGTAAAATTGTCACCTAAGTCGTAAAATATACTACAGCAAAATACAAAAACGTAATTTCTATGTCACCTAAAATCCACGACTCACATTGACTAACATTATTGTGAAAGTCCCTGCGGAAATCCGCACAAGAAAGTATTTGTCCAAACCGCTAACCCATTCATTGGAGCATCAAACGACCCCATTGAAATAATGACAGGCTACAAATAGACGAAAGTAAGATCTGTATTGTTCTGAACGGTTCGTGTTTTGTATTCATTTTTACGTTTCACTTACTCGAGCGTAGGAGCTCTGTGTGAGGTGATTTTATGTTGGAAAACCGAAGTGGAATTATGTGGTTGTTGATTCAAATTTGTTGATATAGATTTAGATTAGGGATTCTTATTTGTTTTTATTATCCAGTTTTAGTTGTGCTACACCACTGATAATGCCTGCCTGCCGAGCAGGGTTTAGACAATCGGGTAGAATAAAAGTGATCGAAAGTAGTTTTCAATTAGAAATATGTAACACTGTCGAAAGTTATTTATAACACCCAAGAGTGCTAAAAGAATTTCAATTAAAAAAGGAGATTAAAAAGATAAAGATATCGAAATTATACGGGGTTATAACAATGACAAAGGATTTCATAGTTACCCCATTTAAACTGAAGAATATTTTCAAACCCCAATTTTATTGGTGATGCCAGTGTTGGAACTTGAGAGAGCAGGTATCTACCACCCATCACCGCAATACCATATCTACTTGCTGCTAAATGGATAAGGTTCGGTGCTATCGTGTCCTGTTAATATGGTTATTTATGGCCCTGTTATAACTATCACAAAGGCAAAAACACTAAGCCCATGCACCAAACGCACCAACATTTGGACCTCTGTGTAGATTTCTATAACCTGCATTATTTGCTTTCGTCCATGTTAACTGCATGCTTGTTTGACATCATTGTTACATTAAAAAATCTATACCAAAAATATATTTTCAATGTTTCCAACTACAAATATGCAATTAATATAAGCGATGAAATCTGCCGATACCTATGAAATCTCGATGCAAAATCTATTAGATGGTCCTTCGTGCCGGATACCATACTCGTATATCGCTTGTCTCGGAGCATGGCTGATATGAAGTTATCGAGGCATAGTTATTTATAACTTGATGCCTCTGGACGGAGAGATTCCTATCATGGTTCAATTATGTGTCCGGTTTAATAATACTGCTCTATTAATAACTTTCTGCTCTATTAATAAAATGCTTGAGACAACTTGGAGAATATAAAAAATGGAAATTGAAAATTTTCTCTCGTTTGCTTGCTAAGAAATCTGTTTTATATCAGTTAGAACTTGCACTTTGTGAAATTGAACTTGGGAAAGTATTTGATTCGCAACTAGACAAGTATCCATTAAACATTTTAATTCATCAATAACTTCTTTCCTTCTTACGAGAAAAAATATAACGGAGACAGAAGAAAGATAGGGCAAGAATTTAAAATGGATATGGAATGATTATATTTGTAAGTTAGCGTACTATTCTATTTTTTTTTAATAAGCGTGTTTGGGTTATAAAATACACCAATACTCATGAAAAAAAAAAGAATGTCGAATGAGCGAATGACTAAACAGATATACAATGCGAGTGGATGGTTGTAGAGGCCCAAGAAGACCAAGGTTGACCTACCATGACCGAGGTTGATGAGGTCGAGTTCTGTCTGATGGTGGGGTTAAAGGTCTTAGGAATCGGCATGCATGTATGAAGAGAATCATGAAGATAGATGAGGCACGAGAGGTATGTCAGGACCGGGATATTTGGCGCTCTACACTCTCTGTCTACCCGTTAGGGACCTGGCGTGAAGATACATACTCATGATTCCTACTTTTGTTTGAAAATAGCATGGATAACACAAGTTTAAGAACTTTAAACTGAAATTCCCTTGCTTGATATCATTAATTTTTCATCCAGCGTCAATCTCTGCAGGAATCAAATTTGTTAATTCTATCATTACCTGAGAACTCATGTCAAGGAGCAATGAATAGCGCAAGGGTAAGGTACAGTTACACATCAATAACAATTACCGCTATCCAAGATTTATCTGATAACTATAACAAATAGCTGCCGAAGCTATTATTTGCTATGACGCCCGCGAGAAATTCAATCTGCAGGTTTCTAAACGCTGCGAGCTACACCAGGGGACTTATTCTCGAAACATTTCACAAGTTCAATCGCAACAGAATATTTGCTTACTTGCGCCGATGGGGTGCTAAGTGCTAGTGACGCAAAATTATATTCCAATGACTTCACCATCGTTTATCGTATGTTGATCGTTTAATCACAAATCATATTACCAAATTATGCTTAGTTACTCTTTTTTACTATTCTATGTTGTTACTACTCCGCGCTGTTTTGTTGTAAAAATTGTAATTTTATAGTATGTTTTTAGGTTTTTGAGAGCCACACTCTTTTATTTTTTCGGATTTATCTCTAGTGATTTCTTAAAATCAACCCGACGTTTCGGTCGCTTTCCAGCGTCGGTGGTCTCGGACAATCTGACAGTAGTTTGAAAAAATTATGATGTTCAGATACCTTCATCTAATTCGGAAACTACTTGCCTAACATTCAGGTTTGACAAATGTTACTTATTGCATCTTAAGGTCTTTAACTAATTCGAAATAATCCAAACAAATAGCAAATTCTCTTCATGTTCCATGAGATCGTACGCTTTGGTTGAAGTAAGAAAGCGCATCGTCGATTACAATTCTTAGACTATGATGTTATAAGAATAAGGACCCAGATCCCAGTACAATAACGGACATCACCCGTACCTTTCCGCGATTACTTCCAAATCTAGAGCAAACACCAACTATAAATGATGGGTTTTATATCTTCCGTTGTCTACATCAAATCAGATGATGCTGCGAGCTTTCATTCAACTAATGATGGAGAAACACTCATGACTGTAATGATAAATCGAGATTAAATACAAAGCCTCTATCAAGTTATTACTAGTATGGAGGGCCAAGATAAAGACAGCTGTGATGATCCTGTTTCTTTCAGAATAAAATTATATTCTCTTAAAGAAGATCATATAATTTTTACGAGCAAATAATAGCGTCAAATTAATTTAATTTTACTATAACTTTGTGATGGAATTGTGAGATTTGTATCACAAACTAGCTGTTGTCCGCAGTTTACCTACATTTTGAAATCCACATGTTCTAACTTTCTCCATAAATTAGCTATCCCATTCTTCCCATCAACTAGACAAAAATAATACTACATTGCTTCCCAGTTGCGTTGCATGGAGAAATTAGCATTTGAAGTGAGAAAATTGAAAATAGAAAGGGACTTTTCTTAAGATCAATAGCAATAAACATACGAAATGGTCTTGTTTTACGAGCGCAGACGAGCTGACGGTTCTTTCAATTGAATTGTTGGTGAATATAATAAATCTCAGCGATTCCGCTGCCGGTCACAATTTGTACCACAATTTACGGGTTTGTAAAGCAATAACTCACAGTAGAAAGCAAGGGAATGGCGATATACCCGAGATCAATAGTTCCCCGCTACAAATTGAAGTGGAGAACATCCAGAACTGGTGAAAATTTACAGTCAGAATCCAATACGACGATCATCATAAAGTAATAATTCGACATTTTAATTTCAACTCAAAGAAATACAGCAAGATGGAACAAAATTGAAATCTTAAGGTTGAAATATTACAACATATGTGTGGACTTCTGAGAATGAGTTTTATGGCTGATACTTTATAATACTATGACTTGCATTCAAACAATTCATAACTTTATAAAAGATGAAAAGTATAGTGATGAAAATATTGACAATAAGCTGAAGCCACGTAAAGCAGAAGTCACCGCGTTATCATTGTTAGCTTCAAATAATATTAAGACATTCGGTTTATTATCTGTATAATTATATACAGACTTTTTCGAGTTCAATAATAATTCAAAGTTCAGAATTATTATGTCTGTATATTATTATGTCAAATCAGAATTCAAGCCATTTCACAAAATGTCTCTAAGCTAAAGCAACGGTTAACCATCTTTAATGAACTGGATTCGCTAGAAAAATTGTAATTTTATCCATTTGTCCCCACGTATCACTGACTTGAATACTTACAAATATTATCATATTAATGATCTTACTAAAGCACCAAATGCAATACCTGAAACAATTAACAATATTATTAATAGATATTACAATATGAAATAAATAACAGTTCATATTTCTGTAGTTGAAAGCCTATTGAACTCGTTAAAGATATAAGATTAACAGCTAAACTATCCAATATCAATTAGCACCTCCAATGACCCATAAAAGCCTTAGAACTGTTTCATAGCCGCAATCGAACTATGAAACCGTTGTCCGTACTAAGTCAAACGACCCACTTCCACCAATTTTACATATCAATGGACATCTGAGGATAACTCAAGAGGACTTGTGTGAAGAGAAACTTCCTTTTGTTAAGTTTCACAAACGTATAGGTTCCTATAGGTAGGTACGTATATTGCCTTGTTCGCAAACATTTAAAGCAAGGTTTTGCTCAGTGTATAATTTTGTAGTCAATTTGACATGACTAACCGAAACTTTCGGTTTTATTTAGTCGAATTATTTCAATACAGCTGAGGCAGCTACGAACTTGAGGTCCTGGGTACTTTTCACTGATATAACAGTATTAAGAGATACTGACTACTATTTTATTTTTTCAATTCCATAGAGAGATTCTCGGTGATATAATTGGTGTTTTTAAATGTACTCGGCTCTATAAATATGTATCTACATTTTATAACTAGGTATAGGTACTTATTATCTCTTTTATTACCTTGAAATGCCAAAAAAAAACTCTACATGCTAATTGTGGGAGCGGTTAAGCATGCATGCGTGAAGGCATAACTTTGTCTATCCCTTTGAAACTTAATATTTTAATATAAATTCACAGTTTCAAAGTTTTATAAATAAAAACTAACGATATGATGATTACCAATCCTTACAGAGATAGAAATCATAAATATTACAAATCAGAAGAAGATATTCAAGTTTAAATAAAATGTATGACACTTTAGTAATTAATATAAATTTTAAATCAATTATAACGACACAGCGTGATTTTACCAAGAATGAAATTATACTCCTTAATAACCACACACAAATTCGCAAGCTTGGTTGAATTTTAATCGAGTATTTCAATGATGATTGTGATATTATTAAACATGTTACAACATAGCGAATAAATATTACCTACTGCGAAGTCCGGGGTCAATCTGTAGAAAAAGGATAGGGAGACGTAAATGCAAACACCCATGTTTCGCTAATTAAATTTTGATCAATGTAATATGAGGCGAAGCTATTGACGTTCTGGGCACATTTTTTATCCCCGCGGGTAGACTGGGAAAAAATTGTAGAAAGTTAATGATAATTTATTCATCAATCACTACACCCAGAGAGGGGTAGAGCATACATAAAAATAATAATAAAGATTCATGTCGTGACAAGTGGTATGGCATAAGATAAGATAAATGCCATGACAGAGGCACCCGCCGTTCTATTTTCAAACCAATGACAAGTTGTATGACAGGTCAAATGCCATGTCACATATTAACAGGTCATCGTATTGCTCTTTGGATTGAAATGAACTTATCAGAAATTCAAAACTCAACCTTTAGATCGAAAAGTTCTCTTTTTTGTTTAGTTTAACTACCGATTAGATTCAATTATTACCAGAATCAGACAAAATTACTCAAAAAGTGCGTGATTGTTTTTGTTTAAAAAAATAAAGTATTTTAATTAATAATTATGTTAATATTTGTATTTATAATTATTAAGTAATTTTTGCGGCCATGTTTTGTTAACCCAGCCCTTGTACTTAAACTAAACCCACAGGGAGAGATGATGTGAAGTGCGACTACATAATATAGCTTGTTTGCTTGCTTTTGTATATACTTTCCGCTAAATGGTAGTGTTCAGCACTATCGTGTTCCGGTCAGGTGGTAATGTACGGCCCTGTTATTTCCGGCACAGAGACATAACACCTTAGGCCTCAGGAGTGGCAACGCATCTGCATTTTGACCTGTGGTCATTGTGTAGGTGTTTATAGGCTGCAGTCATCACTTAACATCAATGTGAACTGCATGCTTGTTTGCTACTTTTATTACATTAAAAAAAAAACAGAAATTGTTATTTGTTCAGAATACTTGTTTTTACAATCATTGTCCTCAGCTCCTAATTTGAAATCACAGGAAAAAAAATCTGTGTTATTATATTACAGTTAATATTTTATAACAAAAAATTATGCATATCCGAGGTCACTGTAATGAGGCACCATAACCTAGTAATTGTACAATCAAACAATACATACAAGAACAATACATGAATAATCTCAAGTTTACATAATCATAATAAATAATATGGTTTCCTAAAATGTTGCACAATAATTACGTATTACAGACTTTTTTATTTAGTCCAAATAAGTTACTCTATTTCATATTACGGCTACAGTCCAAAGAAGGTCTCTAATAAATTGTAGAAGCAAAAATATTAAGATTATTGTCCCGTGTTATAATACCACTGATTATTAGAGACCTTGTTTGGACTGTCGCCGTGGTATGATATTGAAGCGCGCATGGCCTCGCGGGTGGTGTAGATCGTAAGCGATCTACTCGGTTAAGCATTACGGGCGCGGTCGGGTAGTGTGATGGGTGATCGCAAGTGGCAAATTAAATGCGCGTTTCCGTGATTCGGAGGGCACGTTAAGCCGTCGGTCCCGGTTGCTATCGATAAATAACAGTCGTTAAACCTTTTTCGGAGGCCTTATGGGCGGTTTGAAAACATCCGACAGCGGGTTGGCCACTAACCCACCCACCTCCACCAATCCGCATTGGAGCAGCGTGGTGGAGTAAGCTGCAGGCCTGCCCCCAAAAAGAGGAGAGACTCGTGCCCAGCAGTGGGACGTATAGTGGGTTGCCATTATTATGTGTGTATTATAATACGATTCTAATATGGAGGGAAAACAATGCTTAGATTGAAGTTTTTAAAGTTGTAATGTTACTTGATATATTAAACAACCTACTTGACTTTATAATAAGTTGGTAACATTTTAAACATAATCTTTGGTTCCTAGCATAATGTATAACTGTACCTATTATCCGTATTTTTTTTTAATATTGCGAAATATGCTACGGTTAAAGTGGTTATTAAACTCAACTTAAAAGTACCTAACTATCTTAAAATAGTCCATTAATTTTGCGGAATAGACTTGGTTTGTGGATTCTCAAAATAATTATAACTTTAGAAATTAAAGAAAAAACGGAAAGAAAAAATTGCCTTCGGGCAGGAATCGAACCTGCGACCTCAGGATAATCAGTCCAGCCGCTTTACCACTAAGCTACCGAAGTCCGAATTAACCGAATTAGGGTCGGTTAAAAATAAAAAAAGGGAAAGCAAAATTTGACGCATCGGTGTGGGACTTCGGTAGCTTAGTGGTAAAGCGGCTGGACTGGTTATCCTGAGGTCGCAGGTTCGATTCCTGCCCGAAGTCAATTTTTTCTTTCCGTATTGCGAAAAATAAATAGTACAACAATTATAACTTTAACCAAATCAGTAAACTGACGCAATCTGCATAGAAAAGCCTTACTTTAAATTGGAACTTATAACTTTTACAAGACAACGCTTATAAACAGGAAATAGGTACAATAAATTCTAAAGAGAAAAACACGTATGCAAAAAACATTAAGACAAAGAACAAAAGAGTAAAGAGTACACAGAAAGACATGCAATAGACATAAATAACGTATTTATTGATAATTTATTGGTAAATAATAAATATGAAACGGGTATAAAAACGATCAGGCGCGCCACACCGAGTGAGAGGGAGTCAGCCTTGGTGCACACTTCCTTCTAACAAAGCCAGTGTAACGATAAAATACTTGTATTCATTTTTTACTTCATGGTCGTCTTTATGTGTTGGGTTTTTACGGCGAAATGGCCGTAGTTGAAACATAATTTATCAATTATATTATTTTCTTTCTAGTAATTTTAACAAGTTTTACTTAAACTAGTAGTAAAACTTGTGGTAGAGTTCGAGTGCAGGGACTCAAGGGCGTAATGGTCCAAGAGCTAGTGAACCCTTCGAGTATCGGAACGCCTGTAGGCCTAGAATTTTTTGTAGGGATGAGTCATACTCGTAATATGCTTAATACGATGACCATCGCCTGACAAAGATCAGACCGTCACGTCATCTGGATTTCTGATGAGAAAAGTTACTTCCATATTTTAGATCTGGCTCGATTGCGACTATTTATGTTGTGTCTTAATGTAATTTTTTTGTGTGTTCGGATATTTCATGAAAATCACGGTTTGTTTACTGCAAATGAGCGACTCAATCGCACATCATTTTTTTTTTTATAATTCTTAAAGCTGATTTCAAAAGAATGTTGATTACAATTTGACACAATAATTAGAATTAATAATAGGTTGGGGAAAAAGTCTTTTCGCATTATAGTATGTATGAACTTGTAATAAAATCTCTTTGGCTGTAGTATTTGTATCTGGCTGGTTTTGGTATCATTGAAAGTTAAAATTTTAAAGAACATAATTCCAAATTCAAATTAGGCAAATGTGTGATTTTCATTTGTTTTTCGTACTGTCAAGATGAGTGAATCTAATGAAGAAATTCGATACATTTTAAAATTTTACTACAAAAAAGGTAAAAATGCAAAGCAAGCCGCGAAAAAAATTTGCGATGTTTATGGACCTAGTGCAGTGTCTGTGAGAGTAGCACAAATTTGGTTTAAACGTTTTCAATCCGGAAATTTCGATGTCAAAGGTGCACCTCGCTCTGGTCGCCCTATTACGGATAAAATGGATGCCATTTTTGAAAAAGTGGAGCAAGATCCACATATCAGTAGTTACGACGTAGCTGAAGAACTGAGAATTGATCACAAAACAGTTTTGGCGCATTTGAAAAAAGCTGGGTACAAAAAAAAGCTCGATATTTGGGTACCTCACGAGCTCACTGAAAGAAACCTAATGAACCGTGTACTCATTTGTGATTCTTTATTACGACGTAATGAAACCGAATCATTTTTGAAGAAGCTGATAACTGGTGATGAAAAGTGGATCACGTACGACAAGAACGTGCGAAAAAGGTCGTGGTTCGTTCGGCCGGAATTGATCAACAGAAGGGGTGTGGTGTTTCATTATGATAACGCTAGACCTCACACATCTATAGCCACTCAGCAAAAATTAAGAGTTTGGCTGGGAGGTGTTAATGCATCCGCCGTATAGTCATGACCTTGCACCTTCAGATTTCCACCTGTTTCGGTCTCTTCAGAATTCTTTATGCAATGTTAGGTTAACATCACGAGAGGACTGCAAAATCCACTTGTCGCGGTATTTAGATGAGAAGTCCCAAAATTTTTATAGCAATGGGATCATGTCCCTACCTACAAGATGGCAAAAGGTTATCGAACAAAATGGTGCATACATACTTTAGTTAAATTTAAATAAACTAAATTAAAAAATGTTTTGAATTATCTTAAAAAATTCGAAGAAACTTTTTCCCTAACCTAATACTTTCTCTAAAAAATGAATAATTTTAATATATTGTAGTATTTTGTTTTGCATTGCCATCAAATGGATCAAGTTTTTTAATGTGGTTCAAACTTGATCTTTACTCATAGCGATAATGGTAAATATTAAAATATTTTTATTTCCCAAATGTCCTCAATTAATTAAATTCACCTGCCCAAGACCGTTGGTGTCGCTTTCCAGAATGGCCTCGTTTACATCTGTCCCGATGACTCATCACTGTATATGTTAGGTTAGGATCCGCAAATATGCGTAAAAAATGGTTTTGCAGCATATCTGGATGAACGAAATGATTCTCCAGAGTGATCCTGGCCTATGTACTCGTATAGTGTTTCAATTAAATACCCTATACATATATCTATTTTTATTGCATTTAAACCGCTTTCGATATAAAAAAAAAAAAAAGATGTGTACAATGAACCGAATCGTAGTCTAACCAAACTTATCAATACTTATTATCTAATAAAACTGTAGAAGTAAAAATTCTGTACATTAAAAATATTAAAATAATAAATACCAGGGGACGTTACTAAATCGATACCGAACCCAAATATGTGATTTGAAAAATTTTTGTCTGTCTGTCTGTCTGTTTGTTCAAGCATCACATAAAAACTACTGGTCCGATTACAATGAAACTTGGTATGACTATAGTTTAACCTTTGGCGCACAACACTGGGTACTTTTTATGCCGGAAAAATATCTGTTTGTCTGTGTGTTTGTGCACGCTTATTTCAGAAACGGCGTATTCGATCTGCAATTTTCACAAATATATTGTGGCAAGTTTCACTTAATATTTAGTGTTTATTTCATGTGAATCAGTTCAGAAATAAAAAAGTAAGTTCAATTTAAAGAATCGTATCGAATAGTTTTGAACTATTCTGTATATTCGTTCTATCTTTTAGGGAGTTTCGTACCTAAAAGGTAAAAACGGACCCTACGGATTACTAATCCACCGCTGTCTGTCACCAGGTTGTATCTCAGAAATAGCGATAGCTAGAAAGCTAACACTTTCACGAATTATGTATTTCTGTTAGGGCTATAAAGACAAAATTAATTACTTAAAATAAGAAAATGAAAATGTTAAGGGGTCCAAGGGGCATACAATAAACGTGTTTTTTTTTCGTACAATTTTGCTTGATATTAATATTTAACGGTACATAGCAAGTAGACGTTTATGATTTTCACAGAATTTTTAGGTCTTATTTGGTGGCGTTAGTGGTGTTAGTGGCATTGGTGGTGTTGGTAGTGGTGGTGGTGGTGGCATTGGTAGCGTTAGTGGGTTCGGTCATTGATGTTATTGGTGTCGTTGGTGGCATAGGTGTTGTTGGTGACTTTGGTGGCGGTGTTGATGGCGTTGGTGGAGATAGTGGTGGCTTTTAGTCGCGATGGAGGCATTAGTGGCGTTGGTGTCGTTGGTGGTGTTGTTGGTAGTTTTGGAGGCATTGGTTGTGGTGGTGGTGGTGGTTTTGGTGGTGTAGGTGTTGGTGTTGGTGGTGGCGTTGATGGCGTTGGTGGCGTTTGTGATGGTGGAAGTGGTAGCGGTGACAGTGGTGGTGGTGGTGACGATGGTGGTGATGGTGGTGGTAGTGTTCAAGTATTGTTGGTGGCATTAGTGTTTAAAAATGCACCACGTTAATATTCAATTTTTCACATCCGCCATTATGAACCTAAGCACAGACATCACATGTCATATTTTCTGCCACAGATCTACGTTAGACTCGATCGAAACCTATTTACAATTAAAGATCGTAAAAAATGAATTATTCTGAGTCGAGAACATGTATACGCAAAATTCGTATTCTTTGATAATTTGTGAAATAAAATCAATAATTTTATAAGTAATAAGTGTCAATGCCCGCCATTATGACGTACACATTTCATTTTTAATAAATGTCATTGATGTATTACCGTTACATGACAAGCCAGGCAATTTTCAAAAATCAATTGCTGTTTGTTACTTTCGCTAAAACTGTAGTGTATTTTTTATCTTTACTTTAAAGCGATACAAAGTTCGCCGGGCCAGCTAGTTATAAATAAGACAATAAAAATCGAGTGCCTGTAATTAAATGTAATAAAAAGCCTGTACATTAAATATTTTTCCAAATAACTTAAAGAGGGCGATTAAAGAAGAGTAACAGAAACCAAAAAAATACATTTTCGTCAAAATGTATTTTTCGACAAATCGGCATTTCTCTCTGTCTGCCTGGTAGGTACGTTATAACTTCGAAACTACTCAACGGATTTGAACACGGCTTTCACAGAATTGCATATAATTAGGAGCGTTGTCAAAAAGCTATTGTTTGTTTCGTCAAAATCGGTTGAGAGAAAAAGTTATGGTCAATTGAAAATTGACTTCAAGCACTACTTCAAATCTTTTAAGCGTTGAATGCGGTTATAAACGTATTTAATTTAGACTAGCTGTGCCCGCAACATAATTAATCCGCGTAGAATTTAACAAAATTATTGTTCAGTATCTACGCGGACGAAGTCGTAGGCACAACTAGCTTTAAAATACTTAAAGTATCTCCAGTCCAAATATCAACCAACGTTTAGTATGCAACGGAGAACAAAAGATATCACGTGAACTGTATCGAAATACCCAAAGCGAAGTTTCATTAATAACACCGTCGTACCATTTATCTTCGAGTTTCGCTATTAAATTATTTCCAATCAAAACAATGATGGATAGCTTCCTGTTCTGAACCACATATTTTACAAGTGAAACATTGTTATCGGATATGTACATGTAAGTATACGTAATAAATAAATAAAAAATATATCGTACAGCGAATACGCCTAATATTTTTTACCGGTGAAAGTTTGTGCTTTAAATTTTTATAATTGCTCTATAGATATAGGAGAGTATTTGGCCGTTGGAATTCTAACAAATATCAATATGAATAGTGCTTGCAACAACAACATAGAACAGTTTGCTAAGTAGCGTCTAAAGGTCATTGTTACCACAAATTAATGCTTTTTATAGCAGATGAAATAAACATGCATATATGATCTCATATTTAAATGAGACTAGCATTCGGTTGCAAGGCAATCGTAGTGTTCAGCACTATCGTGTTCCGGTCAGGTAGTAATGTACGGCCCTGTAATTTCCAGCACAGAGGCATAACATCTTAAAAATGTGGCGATCACGCCATGTCCCCCTGATGTCAAATGATCCATTAGGGTATCTATCATTGAGGAGGTTTTTATTCCTCAAAGATACCATTAGGGTATCTTTGAGGTGCTCTTCCTTGTCTTTTTCTACCATGCGCAATTGACAATGCAACTGACAAAGACAAAGCACATTATAACTAAAACGTAGACGTACATAAATACGTTCATGAATAAGGGGTTAAGTTACTACTCTATATGAAAAAAAAACGTCATATTTTTTGTCTCACTCACAATCGCTGAAACGTGGGGGAATCTAAAGATAAATCACAGTTAACGACGCTAAAACAGAAAGTTGCGTGACAGTTAATCAGAACAATACAACGAAAGCAGTAATTCAATAATTGAATCCAATTGAACTGAGAAGGCAAAACCATACAATCGAACGGTGCGATCAAATTCAAAGGCAGTTGTGGGAAAAAACGATTTGACAAACAAAAGTGAGAAAGATGAAAGCGCGGATCTTTTTTTTCGCTCAAACTGCACGTTCTCAGACTAGACCTTCACAATGGCGTTTGTAAATAAGCCCAGATTATAATTCGTAATAGTCTTACAATGAGTGTTGCGCCATCGCAAGCTTTTGACTTAATTTGAAGATGCAATTAATTATGCTGTAAGGCTTTCGCTTTCGTTTGACTGTGAGAGCGGTGATATATAATAAATTAATCACGTGCTTTTTTTGAGTTTTGGAGGTTTCCTATTGAAGTTTATGACCTATATTATAAGTATAGAAATCTGTCAAGAAGGCAAAACAAATTAAGCGTCTGAGGAGGCAATGCATCTGTATTTTTATCTTTTACTAGCGGCCCGCCCCGGCTTCGCGCCGTTGCAATGCTACCTACCCTCTCCTAATCATCTAAGCGTGATGTTATAAAGCCTTCCTCGATAAATGGGCTATCTAACACTGAAAGAATTTTTCAAATCGGACTAGGAGTTCCTGAGATTAGCGCGTTCAAGCAAACAAACAAACAAACTCTTCATCTTCATAATATTAGTATAGATATAACTTTTATCTTTTGCTTAGATGTCTATGACTGCCGTAGTCTTACGATCCATGTAAACATCACTGAACTTCCACCTCCTCCAGTTTCGTAACGTAAAATATAGACATTGGAACTAAAATGTCGTATAATTATTCTAGCTCTGTTACACTTACAGTTTCGATCAAATAAGAACATATCCAATGTTGATAATATAATCAATCAAATCTACTTAGATCTTTACATAACACAGCTGTTTCAATAGGCGATTGATTTATGGGTAATTACTATATCAATTATATACTCTATTTATTCAGTAAGTTGTTTTATTAGCCTGCAGCTAAATCGAGCCACTTTATGTAATGCTCGGTAATGATAATGTCTCGGTCACACCTACGTAATCTTTGCGATCATATTAGCTTAAGGCCAAGATGCTTGGTTGACCGCGCATTAGTGTGCATTGTTTGAATATATTTTTCATTATCATTGATGACAAAAATAAAAGGATAATACATGAACATCGCAAACAAGTAAGCAGTTCATTAACAAAAAAGTTAAATGCGTATCTAAACTGTTGCAGAACGGCCAAGTCCACAATATGTAACTGAGGGAGAATAGATATAATGACCGTGACTTATGGCCGAATACTCAAACGTCACTCAATTTTAAGCAACCCTAAACGTGTTTAATAAAGACAGAAGACTTTCAAGTCCCACTTAGATTTAAGTGACGTTTGAGTATTTGGCCGTTATTAGATCAGATCTTTAAGGTGGGAGTAGGAATTTTCGAAACTTAAGTGCACATGTAGAGAGTGTGTAAAATATAATAGAGACATACGAGTAGGTTCCTAAACGGTACCGCAACTGTATGCTCCTGTAAATATATATAATACGCATATGCCACTAAGCAGGATCAGGATGCTGTATGAAACTGAAGCTTTATATGTCAATGTGAGAAAGCATTGTAAGGCATATATGATCACGATGCCGCAAGTTTCACCTATCATATATCATGTCCCTTGTGACAAAGCACTGAGCATATATCTACACGCATCAGAAACGGCAGTGAGCTTAAATCAATTGGGCAATTGATAAATCTTTTCACGTTCCTAACAGTCGCACAAGTAGAATAGGTCTGTGTCTTGTAATTATAATAAAAATTGCGTTAACTATAAACATTGACAACAAAACGCGTAAATCAACATCGGCTTTCGCTTGTCATTGTGACTATCGCGAAACAAGTTTCGGTAATAGACCTTGAAGGTTTTTTTACGTGAGCACTCGTGTAAAATCAATTTATTCTATGCATTATAGCACAAAAGAGGATTTTTTATAAAAAAAAGTGGTATTATTAAGGTAAGTTAAAATAAAAACTTAAGAAATTATTAGGTATTCAATAGCAATACTTTTTTAGACCTGTAAATTTTCGATCAAAATCACCATCAGCAATATGTCGATATTACAACCAATTATATACTTAGTATCAAAATACAAAGAAAGCTTTAATTAAGACATGAAACATATTAATTTACATTGCTCATTTCATCAGAAAATTATGTAATAGTGCCTTTGAAACATTATCGTTTTGTTAGTTAATTTAATTGCCAATTATGCATACAATTGCGGGCTCAATACATACCCTTGGCGAATTCATCTCAGTCTAATTGGAAACATTAATTAATGTAATGGAATCCCCATCATATGCAAGTTCACAGAAAATATTTATTTCCTACATTTTTAAAACATTGACTTCATTTTGGATCGCTGTCACATATGTTCTCTGTGGTACACCCAAGAACTATTTAAATTACCTCTTATGATTTGTACCTAGGGGTTAAGAGTGCTATTAAATACTATAGCTACTTTTTTGTTCTTTTATTATAGTACTGTTTTATTATAATAGGTTGGGGTAAAAGTCTTTTCGCTTAATAGTATGTATGAACTTGTAATAAAATCTTTTTGGCTGTAGTATTTGTATCTGGCTGGTTTTGGTATCATTGAAAGTTAAAATTTTAAAGAACATAATTCCAAATTCAAATTAGGCAAATGTGTGATTTTATTTTGTTTTTCGTACTGTCAAGATGAGTGAATCTAATGAAGAAATTCGATACATTTTAAAATTTTACTACAAAAAAGGTAAAAATGCAACGCAAGCCGCGAAAAAAATTTGCGATGTCTATGGACCTAGTGCAGTGTCTGTGAGAGTAGCACAAATTTGGTTTAAGTGTTTTCAATCCGGAAATTTTGATGTCAAAGATGCACCTCGCTCTGGTCGTCCTATTACGGATAAAATGGATGCCATTTTTGAAAAAGTGGAGCAAGATCGACATATCAGTAGTTACGACGTAGCTGAAGAACTAAGAATTGATCACAAAACAGTTTTGGCGCATTTGAAAAAAGCTGGGTACAAAAAAAAGCCCTATGAACCTAATGAACCGTGTACTCATTTGTGATTCTTTATTACGACGTAATGAAACCGAATCATTTTTGAAGAAGCTGATAACTGGTGATGAAAAGTGGATCACGTACGACAAGAACGTGCGAAAAAGGTCGTGGTCAGAGGCCGGTCAGGCTTCACAGACTGTGGCGAAACCCGGGTTTTAACTCGCAATAAGGTGATGTTGTGTGTGTGGTGGAATTGGAAGGGCATTATTCATTATGAGCTATTACCACCAGGCAGGACTATCGATTCTGAACTCTACTGCGAACAACTGATGAGATTAAAGCAAGAAGTTGAGAGAAAGCAGCCGGAATTGATCAACAGAAGGGGTGTGGTGTTTCATCATGATAACGCTAGACCTCACACATCTATAGCCACTCAGCAAAAATTAAGAGAGTTTGACTGGGAGGTGTTAATGCATCCGCCGTATAGTCCTGACCTTGCACCTTCAGATTTCCACCTGTTTCGGTCTCTTCAGAATTCTTTATGCAATGTTAGGTTAACATCACGAGAGGACTGCCAAATCCAATTGTCGCGGTATTTTGATGAGAAGTCCCAAAATTTTATAGCAATGGGATTATGTCCCTACCTACAAGATGGCAAAAGGTTATCGAACAAAATGGTACATTACTTTAGTTAAATTTAAATAAACTATATTAAAAAATGTTTTGAATTATCTTAAAAAATGCGAAGAAACTTTTTCCCCAACCTTATATGTATAGATAAATTAACAAAAGATTTAACATTATATCACTTAATGCTAGCATTGGAAAACCACTAAGGTTTGTAAGTATGCTAACCTAATTTACGTCGGCAGGCAGATAAAAATGTGTACACACAATAACGAAGACCTTAAAGATAAGGCTTTAAGACCTTACTTATACTACTCGTACTATAACTACCATATTGAAAATAATCGAAGAAAGATTGAAAGGGTAGAGTTCCAGTGTCGGAGCTCGAGGGCGTAGGTTTATTATTGTGTAATGTTTTTAAATAAATTTAAAAAAAGGTTGCACTGCATTACCTACTATATCAGACGGTAATGTTTATCACTATCGTGTTCGGATTAGATAGTAATGAATAGCCCCGTAATAACTATCATAGAGGAAAAACAACAAGAGCTTCAGGGATGGCAAAGCATTTGTATTTTGACCGTTGTTTTTTTGCGTAGATGCCTACAGGCTGTAGAATACAATTAACATCAACGTACACTGAGTGTTGTTTGCCACCATCATTTGATAAAAGAGGTTTATTCGGTTATTGTTTTAATGATTTTAATCTTATCTTATCTTATATATTTAAAAATCAATTGCTGTTCGTTAGTCTCGCTTAAACTCGAGAACGGCTTTACCGATTTAGTTAATTTTAATTTTGAATTACTCGTATTTCTGGAAGTCCAGGGTAGGTTTAAAAGGTAAGAAAATATGAAGAAGTTGAAGGGAAATAGTTAAAACCACAATTTCATTTTTCCATACAAATAGTCCGTATCTATCAAACCTTTGACACATTATTTCATTGTGAGGCAATGTGAAGTTTGCCGGGTCAGCTAGTTCATAATAATATGCACTCTGCACACAACACGTAGTTAGAAGCACTAAACGACCTAATAGTTTCAAAGAAAAGTTTAAGTTTCACATATATAATTTTGTGCGCCTGATCTCAACATAAACAAACATGAATTGTTTAAAAACAACATTTATCTAGTGACAATAGAATTCAAAATCAAATTTTCCAAGATTATAACAGATTGAACGAAAGACTTCATAGGTATGCGTACAAATGGCGAACTTTACTACACCCGTTACGATATTCCAAATGTCAGAATCGTGATTTTTGCCGACGAACGTTTCGTAAGCGAGCCATATGAAACGACGTATGAATTGGTTGGAGTTGCTTTAGACTAATTTTGTATGGCCTAACGTAATATGATTTGTGAGTCACGAAAGTCACAGCCGAAATTATGTGTTTATTATGAAACTCAATCGTTAAGGTGGCTACTTAATGGGTTAACATGAATATTTCACTAAATTGTTCAATAAATATTATAATGAAACAAAAATCCTTTAGTTAATTGAGGTTGCCTCTGATAATCATCGTTATCAAATGGGAAATAAATCAAGATGAAGATGCCTTAATACCAATGAATACCATGAAGACTATGGTACATTAATTCGTATGTAATTTTAGAATTTTGCATGAAACCAGCAAAAACAGTTATTAGAAACAAACAAACTTTAATTTAATCTCTTAATGTATAAGATCACTAAGTTGTAAATTTTAGCCGGCGTGCAGTCGTAAAAGCAACTATAAACTACGCTGTAAAACTTAATCTTCTACAAAGTAACATTGAAATTATGCAAAATTTAATGCACTATTATAATAACACGTAAAATCACGCATTCCAATTAACCAACATTAAATTAAAACTGAAGAAGCTATAACAAAAATTATAAATGTTTGATATATATTCATTATTACTTAACAAAATAGATGTCGGGAATTCAAAAATCTTGATGAACGTCGTATCAATAAATAAAATTTAATTAAATATTATTTATTTTTAAAAATTGGATTTTTTATCGGTATCTATAACTAAAATTCGAGAACGTGAACGTTCGTAAACCTAAGGTAAAAACTCGAAATAAGGCTCTCTAAATCGAAAAGTGCTTATGA
This sequence comes from Macrosoma leucophasiata, assembly GCA_036365455.1. Taxonomy (NCBI): domain Eukaryota; kingdom Metazoa; phylum Arthropoda; class Insecta; order Lepidoptera; family Hedylidae; genus Macrosoma; species Macrosoma leucophasiata. The sequence goes on from JAWQUS010000024.1 coordinate 15,939,962, forward strand.
GCTCTAATTATTTTTCAGAAATTCAATCAATCATCAAATTTTTAAAAAGGTTTTAGGTATCTGCTGATTTTTTCTTCAATAAATACCCAGTTCAGGATTTATGAATCTTTAAAGATCACAATTTTACCACGTATAGAGCCCAGATTAAAATAGAGGCAGAATATTTTGTGTCATCAATGCCTTCGAATGATGTCAAGTCAATGTTAATGCAAATGACCCTCAGTCAGTTTTCTAGTGGAACTAGGTAGCATCAAAGGTGACCGCGAAGATTCCCAACCATCTAGCTAATGCGCTTATAATGGCCACATTACACTATAAACCAGAGAAAGTAGACAAAGACATTTAAATAAGAACTACATTACTACATTTGTATACCAATCATTTTCAAATAGAGCAAAAGTCTCACAATTAAACTCAACGCATCTTGAAATCGAATCAATTTTAGATGAGAACATCAGATCACGGTGGAAATTGTGCCCATAACAGAGGTATTCAATTTTATGCCAATGAAGCAGTTTCATGGTCCACTAACTCGACCAATTACCATTGGTCTGGTTTAGAAGTAAATGTTTAGTAATATACGTACCTTCCGACTTGGCAATATTATGTAGACCATTTTATATGATCTGTTATTTAAAATATTGTTAAAGAAATAACGGTTCTAGATCAGGTGGGCAATTTTACACGAATATTTAGTTTGAGGAATTCGCCTTGGTCACGCTTGACCTCGCATTGCGGAAGAAAGGTAACAGGGTCTAATTACCTACTTCTTTTGTTTTAATATCAGCTATCGATCACTTTGACATTGCGTATCGGTTCGTTTATTTCTAGATATTTTTTGCGACACTTTGCGATATTGTTTTCACATCAATGTCAACTCTAAAAAATATTCCGATATTTTTAAATAGTTCTTTGTTGTCTAGGGGCTAGTGGTTGAAACCTTGACAATATTTAATTTTATGCAGAGGTCTAAAGTGAGTCATTAGGTGTCGAATGTCATTAGCACTTGCGTTTTTTCCACATTTTTGAGATAAGGCCTCACTTGGCTTACGCTAATAAACAAACTGTTTAGCGAGTTCCTACAAATTATCTGGTCACGCAACCTTTTGCAATAACAACGGCAGAACTGTTTTTATATTGTTCGTCTCTTGAAATTTCTATATTATTTTGTGTTTCACTAATCGTACAATTTACATCGTTATAAACTGTAATGTTAATTGTTTAAATTCTAATTTTAATTTTATTCACTATTTTGCGGATCCTTGACCATAAAATATAATAAAAAAGGCCAGAATCAATAAAGGAGCAACAAAATATAAGCTTGATTAAAGAACACTGGATGAATGCAGAATATAAAAACGAAAGAACATTGACAAATTATCGCATACGAAGCTATTTTATAAAGCAAATTTTGATTGCGGTTAATCAGTGATTTATTATCTCGGAACATTTAGATGTCAATAAACAATCATTGAGAACAAAGGTTCAATGCCCTTATAATAAAAAAAACATTATATATTAGCCAGTAGATAAGGATCATGGCAAGATTTGTACAGAAAAAATGAAAAAAGGTACACGGTAAAACAGCATGGAAATAATATATTATCCAGTGAACCTTAACAACATTGCCTGTTACTTAAAATATTTTTAACTCTCCGGAATAAAAAGTTTGAAATTGAACTTTAGTATGGAAAACTGTTGTTAGGAAAGGCGATTTTAATTTGGTGATTTAAAAATAATTTACACACCAGAAAACGTTCTTTAGGTTCCCTAGATAATATTTCTAATCCGTTTTATCTTGTACCTTTTATTAACTTTTTTGTACAAATCAATGTATGAAACTTGCCATGATTTAAGTTAAAAGTTGTAAGTACTTTAGATGTAATATAACTTTATTGTCACTATTTTCGTTATTACATCTGTATAAGTATTATAAATTATCTGAATTGATTTTATCGATAAAACATATTTATATCGAAGGTTTCGTTTAAAATAAATAAATACGCTTACACTCACAGCCCCACACTAGGTATAACCTGTGTCGTGGGTGCCGTTGTACACACACAACACATACACAAACACCCAGACCCGAAACAAATATCTGTAGGCCATACAAATATTTGTGCCGGTGCGGGGATCGAACCCGCGACCCTTCGAATCAAACGGTAGTTTCACGCCGCTGGACTAACCGGGTCGTCTCTCGTTTAGCCCAGTTTTTATTATACGGAAGCTCTTTATAGTAACTTCAAGAATACGATACCAGTGGAATCTTGTTAAATATCAACTGAAGACAGCGTTCAAAAAGAATCGATTCGGAATAATTATCATTCAAAACCCTAATATGGGTCATAAACAACCGTTGCTTCTACGGTTTTTCTGTTGTTTATTTTTTAACGGTACCTCCTTGACTTTTACCGATTGTATTTGCATTTGGACGTAAACGGGTATACATATAATTTGTGGCCGCAATATCCTAAATTCTACAGTCACGAACTTAAATTACTTTTGTATTTTTTTATGTCACGTGTGACCTTGACTACGATTGTGACTGTGATACGTTGCCAAATGCCAAAATGGGGGTTTGGACGCATTGTTCAAAATGTAAGACTACCTGTTCAAGGCAATTACATTTTCAACATAACATTGCAAGTTTGTCATTTAATATTCTTTGTGTTTTGATTGATTCACGTTGTGATGTAATTTATTGTGTACATCTATTTTTACTGCTTAAGGCACATAACATAAACTTTATTGTTAAGCCGTTCTTTTATAGTGGCTGTAATATTTAAATTAATGAGCCAATATTCTGAGGATTTAGGATAGGTTGATGTCGTAGAAGGTTCAGAAGCGACTACAATTACTCGAAGGTTTTTTTTTATGTAATGGAAGTGGGAAACAAGCATGCAGTTCACGTTGATGTTAAGTGATGACTGCAGCCTATAGACACCCACACAAAGACGAAAACTCGAAACTACTTCACCTGCGTTTTTTTACATTATTTTTCGCAATAGCACATGCTAGTGACATATATTTTTTTTAAGAAAAATGGAATGGAAAAATTGACTTCAGGCGAGTATCGTACTCGCGACCACTGGGAATCTAGTCCTGCCACTTTTTTTTTTTTTTTTTTTTATGTCTGAAGATTGACAGACAAGCAAACGGGCCACCTGATGGAAAGTGGTCACCGTCGCCTATGAACATTTGCAACACCAGGGGAGTTGCCAACGCGCTGCCAGCCCTGAAGGACTCTTTTGACGCCATTTTTGAAGAACCCCATATTGTAGCACCTAGGGAACACCTCAGAGGGAAGTTCGTTCCACAATTTACACGTTCTGGGCAGGAACGAACGTGAAAACCGCACCGTTGAGCACTGCCAGGTGTCCAGTCGGTGTGGGTGGAACTTCTCTCTTCGGCGGGTAGTACGGTGTAGGAAAAGAGACGGTGGCACCATGTCAAACAGTTCCGCAGAGCACTCACCATTGTAGAGACGGTACAACACGCACAGACTCCCAATGTCTCTGCGCAGGCTCAGATGTTCGAGCCTGTCGGTAAGTCCTGGATCGTTAACAATACGAACGGCGCGTTTTTGTAGGGAGTCAAGTGGACCAAGCTGGTATTTGGGGGCTCCTGCCCACAAATGAGAGCAGTATTCCAGATGGGGCCGCACTTGGGCCTTATAAAGCTGTAGTAGCTGCCCCGATGTGAAATACTGCCTCGCTTTGTTAAGCACCCCCAACTTTTTGGATGCCAACTTGGTCTTACACTCAATGTGACTCCCGAATTGCACTTCGTTCGATATGTCAACGCCCAGGATACCGATACTCTTATCAACGGCGAGCGGAATGCCCTGGAACTGTGGTGCTACAATGAATGGGGTTTTTTTTGCGGTGAACGCGCAGACTTGTGTCTTCGAGGGGTTAAACTGTACTAAATTAAGTCGACCCCAATCCGAGACCCGCTCCAGAGAGTGCTCGATTTCAGACACAAGTCTAGTCCTGCTTTCCTCGATAAGTGTCCGAGAGGCATTTGCACGGCTAGTGTAGTGTGCATCTCCCGTACTATCATCAGCATAGCAATGAAAATTGGAGTTTTGCTCCAATATTTCATTGATATGCAGAAGAAAAAGCGTGGGAGATAACACAGAGCCTTGCGGCACACCAGCGTTGATAGGTAGTCTGTCTGAGCGCTGACCGTCAACTAAGACTTGTATATAACGCTCAGACAGAAAGCTGGCTGTCCAGTTGCATAGCCTCTCGGGAAGACCGTAGGATGGAAGTTTCGCGAGGAGTGCCCTGTGCCAGACCCGGTCAAAGGCCTTGGCAATGTCCAGGCTTACAGCCAATGCCTCCCCACTCTTGTCCAAGGCGTGGGACCAATGGTGCGTGAGATATACTAGAAGATCACCAGCAGATCTGCCATGACGAAATCCATATTGGCGGTCACTGATCAGCTGATGATCCTCTAGATACTGCAGCAGTTGAGTATTGATCACACGCTCCATGACTTTACAGAGTAGGGAGGTTATTGCTATGGGCCTATAATTGGCCGGGTCACTGCGATCCCCTTTTTTGGGTATCGGGTGCACGAGGGCGGTCTTCCACGCAGACGGTACGGTTCTTTGATCGTAGGAAAGCGAGAACAGGCGCGTCAGAACGGGGGTCAGCTCGGGAGCGCACATCCTCAACACCACCGCAGGGACGGAGTCCGGCCCACTCGACTTCTTGACGTCAAGGGATAAAAGAGCTCGCCTGACGTTCTTCTGAGTGAATTTGACGTCAGGCATAGAGCTTTCACAGCGCGGGATGGTAGGCGCTGTGATACCCATGTCGTCAAGAGTCGAGTTTGAGGCAAAGAGGCTGCCCAGAAGGTCAGCTTTCTCTTTTGCCGTGTGGGCCAGGCTATCGTCAATTTTACGCAGTGGTGGGAAAGATGACCGACAAAAATTCCCTTCGATAGCTTTGGCAAGAGACCAATAGGCACGGCTCCCGGGAGGGTGCCTCATTAGTTTCCTGCCAACTCTACCGATGTGCTTCGATTTCGCTTTGGCCATGCGCCGCTTAGTGGACCTGGATGCAGCGTTGAGTGCTCTCTTAAGGCCGGAGGCATTAGGATCCTTACAAGCGTGAGCCGCAGTCCAGGTTCTGTAAGCCTCCTGCTTGTGACTAGAAGCCACAGCACAGGACTTATCGAACCAGGGCTGGTACTGTCCGCCAATGGATACCACAGAGTACGGAATGTAACATTCCATTCCCTGGTGCATCACATCGGTTACAGCATCGGCACACGTGCTCGGATCTTCCGACGAGAAACAAAGCTGCCTCCATGGGTAGGACGTCAGGAACTCCCTCAGTCCATCCCAGTCTGCCGACCTGTAATGCCACACTTGTCGAGTTGCCGAGGGCCGCAGCGGCGCTCGAACCGACAATGAGGTTTTTGTGCGTACCAGACAGTGGTCCGAGGATCCTAAGGGAGCCTCGACCACCACCTGATAGTTGGCAGGATGTGAGGTCAGCAGAAGATCCAGCAAAGAGGCAGTGTGACCCTCGACATCTGGTATCCGGGTAAACCCGGTTACAACTTGTGAGAGTCCATTAGCCAACGCGAAATCGTGTGCAGATCTTCCAGCGAAGTCCGTGATCCGGGAACTCAACCACTCCGTATGGTGTGCGTTAAAGTCACCAAGAATCACCAACTCCGCAGAAGGATACTGCACAAGCACTGTGTCGACCACCTGTTGGATGTGCTCGAATAAGCGGGCTGTCTCCCCGTCTCCGCTATAGGACCTGTACACGCACGCGTATATTCGGGTAGATCCACCGTAATCCACGCGTGCCCACAATAGCGACAGGTCCTTGTCTTCAAAATGGTCAAGACGGCGACAACAGACATCCTCTCGGACATACAGACATACCCCGGCGCGGCGAACGAAAGTGTTCTCCAGAGTATAGCCACTCCACTCCACTCTTGGAAGAGTTGGAAGATGGAATTCGAGACTCGCCTGAAGTCAAATTTTTCATTCCATTTAAAATATATATATTTCACTAGCATGTGATAATGCGAAAAATAATATAAAATTACGAAGGCGAAGTAGTTTGCGAAATCTGCGTACAGATATAAAGTGAATAAAATTAGGGTAGAAGAGACACTGAGATATTTGATGATCGTAGTCTAAATGGAGATATCTCATAATCGCCATGCTTGGCATGTAGATTGACGATTGCAGTAGCGCAGGACGCTGCTGCCCATCTAGCGTTATTGCACTTTACCGCCCCATTGAAATGATTTGACCGCCATTGTTCGGTTGACTGACTGCACTAGCGGAAAAATAGAAGAGAATGCTTCCACTTGTGGGCGGTGGGTCGTCACGTCCCGACGCCGACCCATACATACATATTAACCAAATCTAGAACCAAAAGAGTGATGACAACGCCGGTCACAAAATAAAGGCTTCAATAGAGCTATATATTACTGGTGGTAGAGTTACAGTGTAGGAGCTCGAGAGCGTAGGCTGGTGATGCGGTGGTCCGCATTAGGTACCTAATTTATCTACCGCTAAATAGTAGTGTGCTGCACTATCGTGTTCCAGTTAGATGGTAATGTATGGCCCCGTAATAACTATCACAGAGACAGAACACCTAAGGGACACCGCGGACACTCCGCCAAAATTCCATTGCTTAATTTGGTTTCTATTACACAGACATCAATCAGTGACGTGTATTTACACGCGCACTTGTGTACAAAATAGGTACCAACCATCGCCCATAAGAGGGGAAGGGATTGAGTGTTGCGGGCAAATCGGGCGGGACGTCGAAGTGTCCATTCTATACGTAGTATTATTACATATTCCCTGCTTAAGGTCTCAAGGGTGGCAACGCATCTGCATTTTGATCCCTGGTTTTTGTAGTCATCACTTAACATCAATGTGAACTGCATGCTTGTTTGTAATAAAAAAAACAACTAAAAGCACGACCACAACGTAAAGTGTATTATAAGATGTACACTTTATTACAATACTCTCTTTAGTTATCTTGGAATGTGATTCTGAGTCAAAAAAAATCTCACACGAGAATGAATAAAGCTCGTGACTACTTAAATGTAGTCGTGAGCCGGAATTTCACATTACGAAATGTTATTTTGTAGCCGACAAGAGAAATATTTTTATATTTTCGACGATCCGGTTAGTCCAGCGGTGTGAGACGAGCGTTTGATTCGAATGGTCCCGGGTTCCCCGCACTGGGACACATATTTGTATGAGCTACAGATATCAGCTTCGGGTCTGGGTGTTAGTGTTTGTTTTTTGTGTGTACAACGGCACCAACCACTCAGGTTTAGGTGTACCTAAGTGCTGTGAATGTAAGCGTATTTTATTTTAGTTCCATACCTCAAAAGGAAACAACGTATATTCAACGCTACTATTTAGCTCCATAATTACATAAAGGTATGTACCTATATCTCGTTGAAGAAAAAAACAAATTCCGATGCAATAATTTGAACAACAACCCACGTACCAAATGATATACAAGTAGTTCAATTGATATTTCATCATATCACTTTCACGGTCGACAGTTGACAAATGTAAGACAACATCACAATGATAACAAAAAAAAAACTGAATAAAATATAACACTGACTTAATTATCTTCCCACTACGAAGCGTCAGTTGCAAACTGGACAGCTGAGGACGGCGGCACGCGCTATTTAAAAACCGTCAAAGAAAGAAATCATGACATAAAAATCGCGTAACATACCAAAAAAAACTATGAACTGTATACTTGATTGACACTTAATGAAAAAAAAAACAAAAACATATATGCAAAGTGTAAAAGCTGCAAACTGGAGCGATGCGGGCGGCGGCGCGTTTTTAAAACCGTCGAAGTGCGAGTCGAGCGTGCATAAGGTTCCGTACAATTAAATATTTTGATTTTATATCAAGATTTTTATACAATTCCACTGGTGGTAGAGCTCCAGTGACGGAACTCAAGGGAGTAGGCACCACCGCATTCCCTACCTAATCTACTTGCTGCTAAATTGTAGTGTTGTTTAAACTTTGTTTATAAAAATAAAACAAACATTAAACAATATTTGTTTTGTTTTAAATGGAGTTATGTTAGCGGCTAGACTCGACACTAAACCAAAATAAATTTACACAACTGCCCAAAGGAGACCCTGTGTAGGTTCAATCAAACCTCAGCTTAGGGCGTTGCAGAGAGATACATAAGACAGCCGATTACGAGCTATATTTAATACTAGCGGCCCGCCCCAGTTTCGCTCGCGCTGCTCCGCTCCTATTAGTCATAGCATGATGATATATAACCTATAGCCTTCCTCGATAATTGGGCTATCTAACACTGAAATAACTTTTCAAATCGAATCCGTAGTTTCTGAGATTAACGCGTTCAATCAAGCAAACAAACAAACTGTTCAGCTTTATAATTATGTATAATTTGTTTCAAGCTCACGTAATACCAGTTGCAGGCGCTAGATCATCAAATAATTCTGAAATCCCCTACTCTCTCAAGTTCCCCTAGTAGAGTTCTCCCATCCAGTAAATCTACGTAGTGATATCACATACATACCCGTCCATCATTCAACTGATTAGTTTATCTGAGATCATTAAAGATCCGTGAACAGCCGGTGGAGCGTAATGAAACGCTTTCTATACACAATGCCCCATTATTATAGTCAGATACGCAAAAAATACTTCGAACTGATATATTTTTACGTCACAAGAAATAAAGTTTCAAAGTTATGTTCAATTAGCTGAATACCAACATATCGAATTCTTAGTCGGCCTCCTAATTTTAAATTGTATGACTATGCTACATTTTTGAGGTCATAGTGCAATGTCAGATATACTTTATATCTGCATTATGTATCCATTTTTGAATAAACATACTGTTAAATGCAGAAACGTTACATCAAATAATGTTGAAAGTTCCAAAACGAATAATTTAAAATTAGTATTGATATCTTCCGTTCTAAGAACATTAAAAGAAGAAATAATAAATCATAAAATAAACAAACAAAGGGCTAACAAATTCAAACAAGTGTGTCATAATGATAATACTAGTAGTAAAATAAAGCATGGTGTACAATGGCTGGGAAGTACGGTCGGGTGCGCACGCGCAAGGCCCGATATCCGAGAGGATGTCCGCTCTGACTTGCCATACGGAAGATTCCTCTAATACAAATAATGAATGCAGATGATGCTAAAGTTTGAATGGAGGTGATTAATACGAAAATCATTAACAAGGTCATAAAGGTAATTATATTTTATTAAAACGACACCAACGAAAAAGAAACCGGGAAAGCTAATAGTGGCACGAACTCGAATCAGGCGATAACAAAACAAAAGAAAATACTAAATCCTATTCATTATTTTCAGATTTAAGCACGTTAAAAAATACACAAGCGGCTCGACTCGGCTTCGCACGGGTGCAATAGATAATTGAAATACATATAGCCTCTATCACCAAATGGTGAAAGAATTTTTTTAATCGTTCCAGTAGTTTTTCTGTGAAAACGTTATAAAAATACATACAAAAACACAAATGTTTCCTCTTTATAATATGAGCACCTATAGATAAAATAAAACCTATTTAACATATTAATCTTCAAAGGTGCCTTGGGATCTTAAACATATTAATAGCAAAACTCAATCGTCTTAAAATGTTTCAATCTTTGACGAGTAATTCCTGTAAAATATGATCTGTGTGAGAATTGAACCCACATCCTGGCTAACGTTCATTGTAGCCACAAAGTGAACTGGACACCACAATATAAAAAAGCTAGTCTTAAAAAAAGTCGCATCCCCTAATGTAACCGCAGTAGCAGTTAGTAGAAAGAGATATTAAGAGATATTCTCAATGCATCAACATATTTTTTTCTTAACAACCACAAGGTTGACTGGTTGAGAATGCTTCATCGTCCGCCTCATGTACTTAAAAGAGCAAGAAAATATAAATAAAAATTCTCAAAATTATATTCAATATAAAATAATTCTATATAATAATCAACAAATGTGACTGGTATTGATTCGAAAATAAATTTTCAATTTTGATTTTGAATTTCAAACACAATACGCAATGAGCAATTTCAAGTTGAATAAAAGAAAAATACAACTGGACGTTGTTACTCAGGCGAATAGAAAAGGCATAATAATATTAATTTAATAATAATTATTTAAAATATACTGTTTAATTAAGCCTGAACGAAAAATGTAAAGTAGTCGCCCGTGAAAAAACAGTAACTGACAAGATACCTTAAAATTACTATATTGACCAGGAAGATAAGAAGAAGTCGGTATACTTCGGTCGGTCGGATAACTTGAACATATAGACCTAAATAGCGCAGCGCTTTTATTGACGGTGATCATCGATATAGAACAACCATATTATTTTTGAAGTATTTCAGACCACCAAACAAATGGGACTGCCAACAACCCACATTGTATGCGATTCTATTCGAATGATAACCTTACAGCAAACGGATCTTAGTAAAAGGTCAACAATGGATTGCGATACAGGAAGCAAAATAGGCCAGCAGTATGTAAATATGGCAACAGTCGGCACCTACTATTTGTACTTATTCATTAGCTCGAATCACAAAAGGTGCGGCTTAAAAGGTCTTGACTTTAGATAACTTCGACGCCACACCAAGAAGCTTGTAATATTAATGTGACAAGTTTAAATACAATAAAATGCTTTGTAAAAGGTTAATTGTATTTTTATTGTTATAAAACTTAATGTAGGTGCTGCAATAAAGACCACAAAAAATTTTTGAATCTGTAATGGGCTGCTAATTTTGTAAGTATTTTATAATTAACTTGCTAACGCCATGCTTTGCTGTGGCCTCTGAGTAGTACTCATAATACAGAAACTTCAGATAATTCTCTATTGTTTTTTCATGTAATGAAGGTGGCAAACAAGCATCCAGTTCACATTAATGTTAAGTGATGACTGCAGCCTATAGACACCAACACAAATCTCTATAATGTACATGTTTTCGAATTACACCCTTGGTCAACGTCATGAAAGTTTACTTTCTCCGTATAAAAGTAAAGATTATTACTAAAAAACGCTTGTCCTATCCCTTCAAATGCTAATTGAATTTAAATATAGAAGTTTAAACAAAATACTTTCGTATTTAAGAATGAATGTACATACTAAGAAGCAACATAATATAATTCATTCAAAATAGAAAAGACAGAAAAAAATGTCAATCAGCAAAAGTTTTTTTTTTATTTACAAACTGTCAGCATCGACGACACAACGCAGCTTCTCTCGTCGATGGTCCTCAGTAACAAAACTAAGTGTGTAAAGTGTCTAAACTAACTTACAGTGCTCAACAATAAATATTGCACATCGAGCTTCGGAAGGAGACTCGGCTTATTTCGGGTCTATAGAGCGTTCTCTTTCGCACCGTATTTATTTGACGTTTGTCGACCATTTTGATCAAGTTTTGAACAATACCGGTCTGTCAGTGCTTACGTAGGCAGTGTGCAGCAGAGACAACGCTCTACGAAGTCGAAACGAGCCGATCGTCTCTTTCGTAGGTTCGATGTGCAATATTAATTGTTGAGTAGGTACTGTATATGAAATCCATCGTACAATTATTGACAATATAGAAATACAACTTTCAATTCGACTAATCTCATCGCAGATAAATAGAAGGAAAACCGTTAATTAATAGTTTTTTTTTACGGAAGTATCTTTTAATTTTTTTTTTTTTTAATGTAATGGGCGTGGCAAACAAGCATGCAGTTCACATTGATGTTAAGTGATGACTGCAGCCTATAGACACCCACATAAAGACCAAGGTCAAAATGCAGATGCGTTACCACTCCTGAGGCCTAAGGAGTTATGCCTCTGTGCTGGAAATTACAGGGCCGTACATTACCACCTGACCGGAACACGATAGTGCTGAACACTACCATTTAGCGGCAAGTATATTAGGTAATGCGGTGGTGCCTACGCCCGCGAGCTCCGTCACTGAAGCTCTACCACCAGTTAAATCCACCACCATCTGCTGGACCTGACAACATCAGTGCAATATTTTTAATAAAATGTGCTAAATCGTTAAGTGTTCCTATCACTCACTTATTTAAAAAATCAATTGCGAGTAAAGAATTTCCGTCATTATGGAAAAAAGCTTACGTGACGCCTGTTCACAAAAAGGGATCCAAAACCTGCATTCCTAATTATCGGCCAATTTCCAAATTATGTATCATATCCAAAATCTTTGAAAAAGTTGTTTACCATCAAATTTATTCTACTTTCAAAAACACATTTGAACCTTCCCAGCATGGCTTTCTTAAAGGCCGATCCACCACTACGAATCTAGTGCTTTTCAATGAATATCTTACCGATAAAATGGATTCTGGCCATCAAATTGACGTAATTTATACTGACTACAGTAAGTGTTTTGATAAAATTGACCATAAAATACTACTGCAGAAGCTAGTCAAGATGGGTATTCGGGGCGACTTACTAAGGTGGTTTGCATCGTATATAAAAAATCCGTCACAAGCTGTTGTCGTCAGTAGTTACGTATCCAGTTGGGTTTTCGTACCTAGTGGTGTTCCCCAAGGCTCTATATTGGGACCATTGCTTTTTTTGATATTTTTGAATGACATTTCAGAATGCTTTCACAGTAGTCGTCTTCTTTGTTTTGCTGACGATATGAAAATATTCTGTACCATCAAAACAATTACTGACATTGACAAATTTCAAGCTGACCTGGATCGCCTAGATTCTTATTGTATTATTAATAAACTTGATTTGAATCCATCAAAATGCTGTAAAGTTTCATTTACTAGGAAAAAAATTCGTATTAATTCTTCGTACCAACTAAAAAATCATACAATCACCGAGAGTGAATCTTTGCGTGATCTAGGTGTGATACACGATAGTAGGTTAATGTTTGACAAACACATTGATGCTATTGTAGCTAAAGCATTGAAGTCACTTGGTTTCTTAATGAGAAGCTCAGCTGAATTTAAAAAAGCTAAAACTTTTAAAGTACTTTATTGTTCTTACGTGAGAAGTACTCTGGAGTATGCATCTCAAATTTGGAATCCCTGCTACGACAAGTATATTCAAAGAATCGAAAAGATTCAAATGAAATTCATCAAATTTCTATGTTTTAAATTACATGTTCCTTATTCATCTGAAAATTATCTGTGGTTGTGTAAAAAATTTCAGTTTCTTCCCCTCTCACACCGTCGCAATATCGCTGACATATCTTTCCTTCTAGCCGTAACGCAACAAAAAGTTGACTGCCCGGACCTTCTATCAAAATTACTCTTTAACGTACCTTCAAAAACAACTCGAATACACCGGCCCATATTCACTCATCCTGTTCATACCAATTATCGTCAAAACTCTTTTCTACGGAGAGCAAGCAGCAGTTTCAATCAACATTGTAAGCGTATCGACTTTGACCTATTTAATACTAATGATTCCACACTAAAGAGACTTTTAAGCAGCGACTTTTTTGATTGATTTTGTTTACTATCTCTTATTTTTAATGTAAGCTATATTTGTGTATGCTTAGTTTGCTTACTTAATAAGTTATTTAAGTTAACTGTCTTCCTTTAATATTTAAACTGTGTCTTATGCGTGGGTATCTGTCATTGGCTTCTGGTTTTTTTTGTTATGTTGTTTTACTTTATGTTTTAACTTGCTGTTGATACTCCTAAAAATAAATAAATAAATAAATAAATAAATAAATTAAAATCTATTTATTTATTAAATATTTACCGCCATTTTCAACTTAGAACGCATAGAAAAGTAAGTCGACACTGCCTTGCAACAGCAACAAAGCATGACGTGTTCATTGGACGGTAGCAGCTAAAATTTACATTTCAAGTACACGTAGGCTGGTGACAAACGATACTAACAACGTCAACCTTCAATAAAATTGTGGTTTATTTAATCGATCCAACCTTATTTGGTATCTATAAGATTGTGATAAGACTATGATTGACCGACATACATATATTGTGATTCAAATGCGTTTACATAATAATGCAAAATGTCGGGTCAAAGTCATCTAACTGCGGAATAGTGTAGCTATAGGTGAAGGTGATTGCAGTGTTATTATTTCAAAATATCTAATAAGGTTGTCAAATTGAATCAAGGATAACTGCTGCCTGATAATGGATTTTAGGAATAATACAGGGGGCGCATTTGTTGTTAAGGTTCAATTTAAATAAAGTACCTAAAAAATTAATTAAATGTTTGTATTGCAATTGTTAATACTACTTGGCGCTTGGTCTAATCATATTCATTAATGTTAACCAATACAATTAACTATCCCGAAAAGGCTGATCTTTTGATGCAAATGCTCCTAACCCTCACAGTATTGTTATATCTACCTATGCATATAATTTGGGAAACGAGAATTATAGCATCTCCATGAATAGGAGACTAGTCCCGCCTGATACATTATTAAAACAAGCGGAACTTCCTTGTTAGCACCCAATAACACACAAACACAAAACAAGTTCCGATAACTAACGATAAACCAAAAAATAATGTTATAATTATTTTGCTATAGATACTAAGAACGGAGGTAATGAATGTGAACTTGAAAATAGACAAAACACATTATTGAAAGTCATCTCGATTTGGAGAATCCATCTTGAAGAAGCTATTTTTATTTTACTTTATTGTGTACCGAGGGCGGACTTAAAGCAACCAAAAGGAATTATCTACTAGTCAACCTTTGGGCACACCGCGGACACTCCGCCAAAATTTCATACAAACGCTTAATTTGGTCTCTATTACACAGACATCAATCAGTGATGTGTATTTACACGTGCACCTGTGTGCGTAGCACGTAGAGAATACCAAACGTCGCCCATAAGAGGGGAGGAGGTTGGGTGAGGCGGGGGACGTCAGTGTCCATTCTATACGTAGAATTATTACATATTCTCTGCTTTGGGTGCTGTATGATATTTTGCATTACTGAAGTCATCTTTTGTCTTACTATTTATTACATCTGTTTATTTACTTTTTTGCGGGCTATTCTCATATAAATAATGCCACCAATGTATAAAACATTTTTTCCATCGTGAAATTCAAATGAAATAAAGCATCGTTATAATAGCATTAATCCATTTAACTCGTTGTACTTTAATACACGCGAGATTAAACTATTAAAAGTAATTAGTTTTATATCAAAGCTATTATCTGGGCAGTGATTTTTTATGAACTCCAATAAGTCTCCATATGAACATTTATTCTCGTCTGCAATATAACGGCGAAATACAAAACACATGATAACGATTGATTGATGGGATGTTGGTACACGTTAAGGTTGAATCCCAATGCATGATCACTGACAAGAGATGGACAAGTCAAGAGATCGAGCGGACACAGATGCATTTGATGATAAACAAGTGGATAATTGAATTGAAACCTGTTCAAGTTGAAATATATTGGATGCTTGTATACTTTTCCTGCTTATTACTGCATCACTAAAAGTACATCACGTCTCGTAGATAAACAATCACGACGCACCAGTTATTTTGAAATTACATGTATTAGAGGACAAGGTTGTTGCTGTTCCTAAAGTAAGACGATGGACATTCACGGAAAAATTTACTATTTTTACGCTCTAACCTAATGTAATCTCGCATGATAGTGGCACTGCATTAAAATGCAAAATAATATATATTATCAAGATGTATACATTATTATGGCTTAACCCTATATAAATTGAATCCCAGTTTACTACGTTTATGTAGAAAAACTAACTCTGACTTGTTAAACAACTGAGAATATTTCATATGATTTTATAAATTCTATCGCATTAAAATTAACTTCTTGTTGCGATGACGCTCGTACTTCTCACTGATAAATATTATTATTTTCTGTAATCATTTAAATTATGTATGAGGAAAAACGTTGAAGGATTTCATTCAAATTCAACATGATAATGCAATAGATATTTCTTAAAAGTGATGTCCCTTTATGGTAGACCTTAATGAATATTGTACCTAAGTAAATACGGAAATTGTTATAAATATATTTCTTCTGATTCGAAGGCAATCGTTAATTTTAAACTCTAACGTAATTGTAACATATAGACTTAATATTTTACATTAATTGCTATCCATTTCTTAGAATTGCCTGTATAAGCAATGTCAAAACATTGAAAAGTTGCTGTTGGTTTTGTCAGATTGTAAAATGATTGCTTACATTCATCTTAAACCACTTTTTATAGTACGTAATCATTTTTGGTAGCCATTTGATTGGCGTCGATTGAAATTACGGGAGCGGTTAGTAATTGGCTAACAAAACTGCTATTTAAGTTAATAGTGAGATATTAAAGGGAGATCGCCTTCAAGGCATCATACGTCCAGACTAAAACGCTTAGAATTAGGGACTGTTAAATTACTAACTGCACGTGATTTAAGATTAACACAACTTTGAGTTCTATTCCGTGATGAAACAATTTAAAGTCTATCGATTGTATCGCGTAAACGTTTGGAAATATAAATTATTAACGTAATAAGTATAATTAATCAGCATACTCAAATTCGAGCAGGAATTGAAAACAATTATGTAACTAAAAACATGCTCAACTCCAATGAATGTTAATGAGGTTGGAAACTGGAAAATGAACGATAATCTGTTGATGTCGCTGCTAGAGTGAATGATGGTGAAATTTGAGCAGCATTGACCTTTGGACGGCCCGTAATTGCCTAGGTTTAAACCGTGCCAATGTCGACGAACAAAAAAATCTTTGAAACGCCGCTCAACTTGCTAAATTTGCCGCTTTTGAATGCATTTGCCTTCTGACGTTAGCCTTTCACAAAAATATTTTATACTTCATTGTTTCTATAAACATCTTTCGTTTTCTTTTACAATAAATTATTTCTGAATTCTGTTCCGCCATTAAAAGATAATAAAATATTGTTTTCACTGTTATCAAAGCGCTAACATAAACAACACCTCGGTTGAATTAATCTTGCTCACACATTAAACCGGTAAGAGAAATCAACCATCGATAATTCTTAACGCTTTAATCGATTGCGATTACTATCAATTAATCGGACCCGTCAATTTGACAGCTGTCAAAATGCATATAACCGACAGTGCAGTTAAAAGTTATTGCTTTGTGGATCATTATAATCATTAAGCGTGTATGATGGTAACGGAAGTCATCTCGTTACGTAATAGGAAGGAAATGTACGTGATATTTCAAAATGAACCGATATTATTGTAATTAATTGCTACCATTATATTATAATACCTACATTAAAAAAAACAGTTATTTAACATGAAGTACATCTCACGGCTTTCGAATTTAAAATTTTTACTTACCTTTCTTTTTATATTTTTTTTCAATTTTTTTTTAAGTACCTATTAAAAAAAACACTTGAAAAAACAAATTGCCATCACATTCTTGGTAAGTCTCAGTGCTCAGTGTGTCTGTGACATCTTATCTTATAGCAGATACGTTGCCATTTCTAAGGCAAAAGATCTTTTGCATGTGTGCCAGGAGTAACACATTCTTGCACTAGCACCACATAAAATAAGAGATCATCCATTTTGCGACTTGTATTTAAGGAAAACTATTTCCGACACTGAATCTTTACGAACGGTAAAAGACGCTTTTAAAGCATAAGAAGCCGGATTTTCAAGTGTTGTCTATGAATCAATAGGGTCGTTGTGTGGCCGAGACCTCCACGTTATATAATCCCAATAATATGTGAACAGGCGAAAGTCACAGGTGTTGCATCCATTCGCTTTCCATCAACCGGTCGGTACAGATAATAAATGGATATTTTATCTATACACGATTTCTTTTGTCATTTCTTATTCAATTATTGAATCTTCGGAGTACGGCGATGACATAATTTATGCTTTATCAGTTACTGTTGACAGCAAAGTAAAATGTAAAGGTTTTTTAACTTACACTTTCTTCAGTAGACCTTTAAAACATTACTGAGCATTTTTTTCTATACAGATTTTCATTAAGAAATATTAGTTTTGGTACAAAATTAGTTCAGTCACATATTGTAGTTTGTTTTATATTATTTCGCATTAACACATGCTTGTGAAATATATTTTATTTTTAAAGAAAAATGGAAAGAAAAATTTGAATCGCCTGAAGTCAAATTTTTCTTTCCATTTTTCTTTAAAAATAAAATATATTGTAGTTTACATATTTGTTGTTTTACAACGCTTGTTAACTGACTGTTTGTTAACATCGCTTCCAAATAAATGTTTAATGTTTGCAAAAAGCAAATATAATAAGTAATCTACCTATCGTAGGTTACTTATTGTATTTGAAAATATACTTCATTGTTTATTATCTAAATATAAAGATAGATTAAAAACACGATAGACAAGTGCTGGCAGACACACGAATGATTTATTTGTTTTTCCACAACTTAACCCTCAAATGTTGATTCATTGACCTTTTACGATGATTGAGTCTGGTTCCAAAATAGTTATCTATTATAATAATATATTACCTAGCTGCCCTGACAAAGTTTTTATCGCCTTCGAAAAAATCGAAAAAAATATTTTGTGTCACCCTTACCATTTAGGGATATAAAATATAGACTACAACTAACTGATTCTCATACCTACCAAATATACACACAAAATTTCATAATGATCGATCGGTTCAGCCGTTTCGGAGGAGTATTGTTCTATATAGGTACCTATTGTTTTAGTCTGAGTATCATTACACCTATTATAAAATTCTCGTGTCACAAACACTGTGACTAGAATTTATCAGGAAGTATCAGATTTATCAGATTTATTTTATTATATTTATTTTACTAACCCATCAACTCTTGCAGCTAGCATCTCTTTATCAATCTCAACAACATTAGTTCTACGACTACGACTAAATGTGTGCGCGAAATTGTTTATGTATTAATTCGTTAAAGTCAAAGTGTCTTTTTTTTATATTGGACTTATGTAGCCGGCCTTTCTCGAGACGGCACTAGTCTACTTCACCGGGCAATCGGCGAGCGCAGAAAGCGCTCCAGCCTAAACAGTCAAGGTGTGAGTTTCTTAGTAATAGACGATTTTTGTTAGGGTGTGTGTGTGTCACACTAATTACCCCCCGCAAAAAATAACGGACTGTTTTGCATTGGCAATAAACGCTATGGCTACTCCCCTCCGGTCGCATGGTGGCCCGTGTTGCTCTATGAAGTCTATGGTTGTGGCAATCTGTGGGGGAGACTTTCATCCAGCAGTGGACGTCTTTGCGCTAAGATGATGATGATGATGACAATAACAGAAATATTTACAAAATGAAAAGTTGAGACAGTTATTTGAGAAATCCACTAAATTATGTCTGTAACTTTATCTTAATTAACTTAATATCTACCACTCAACAGAAGTCAGTAACATTCGCGACATTATACTTAATTAATTCATAGAATATTAAAATTGGCATCCAGTTAAGATTTGGAAAACATTTATACGAAAGGAATTTTATTCTTCATTAAGTCAAATAGGTAATATTGCAAAATATTGTTAGATATGCGAAGATAAATACCTATTGATAGAAATATCAGCCAGTAACAATATTTAGAAAAAACATGAAGTTGTAACGATAACTTCGTTTCGTTACAACCTCATTCGAGGACTATGACAATATCTAAACTTAAGCATAGCTATATGATTTAAACGTTTGAAAATTGTAAAAAATGCTGAGTAGCGTGTTTCGCACTATTTCACTGGTACCTAGTAGAGTTACAGTCTAGCGACTCGAAGGCGCAGTCACCACCGCAGTATCTAGCCTACATGCCGGTTAGACGGTAATGTATGGCCCCGTAATAACTAGCATAGAGGCATAACAACCTAGGTATTAGGGGTGGCAACTCATTGGTATTTTGACCTCGGGTTTTTCTGTAGGTGTTTACAGGATGCAGTCAGTTCTACTACCCCTTTTTTAGAAATTTTAAAAATACAATATGGTGAATAAATAAAAACGTTTGGTCTCTCCTCAAAACGGCAAAGCAGCAAAACATCTGCATTGACCTTTAGTTTTTACGTAGACGTCTAAACTCACAGCTCATCAGTTTCAACAATAGTTTTTATACTGTCATAACAAAAAACACAAGCACGCATTCTAGATTTCCGTAGATATTTATTAATCTAGTAATATTTTTTATTCAATATTGCTGTAAAAAATATTCACGCATCAAAGCGCAAATTTTCCACTATTCGACCACTGCACGGGTGACCTTTGTGAATAATTACCGATGAATAAATCATGATATCAAAGTAAGATGGCCGACCGGGTTGGTTTTATAAATCTCTAACGTTCTTGGCATTTCAACCAAACCGGTCGCTACCCACTTCTTATTTATGTGCCCATCGAAAAATATCTTGATTGGAAAATATTTTAGCTACATGTCATTTGGGGGCACGGAAGTGCCCCACCAAGTCCAGCAAAAAAGTCTGACACGCCCTGAGCAAAAATGATATTTTCGACCCTGTAATTTTGTCGTGAATAAGGCATCTGATTTTCAGCGATCAGAAAAACTGGATATAAAATCCGTAAATGTCCAAACTTAATTTAATTTAAATCGGCACTTTCAAAACTAGTCATGATTAAAGTTCCTCATTTCCGTTTTTTTTTTAATTTTATCACTGACACACATCGTCAGGGAACTCTCCGCTGTCCAAAATCATCACCATTCGATAAAGTACTCGTGTGATCAAGCGGCCATTTCCTTATAGTATTTGAATTTGCAACAGATATGTTGTTATTTAACGAACCAAGTAGGTAACAAAAATTATCACTAATTTGTTATTTAAATACTTCCATATAATAGGAAAAAACTAAATATAAATTAATCGACTTGGCATTAGGTACGTTGCGAGACAAGCATTATATAAAGAAATGATTTAAGGGGTTAGAATTTAATTGTCTGTGTTTTACTGTCTATTTTTAGGCCTAAAGTCCGGGAGTCCGGGTCCTAATAACGGATTGGAGAATAAAATTAATGATATTGAAATTCGACGAATCTAGAAGATTCCAAGATGTGCCATCCAAACTTGTAAAGGCGGCCGAAATTTATTATAGATAGATTAGAGTATACATAGATTCGTAAAAGATTCGATGAAGATTAGTAGGCGTCGGGACGTGACGACCCGGTGGAGTCGTCACAAAGAAGCTTCTTAAAAGAGAATTCTTTCACTTCCACCCCACGGACCGACGGCTTACGGTGCCCTTCGAATCACGGAAACTACCGCGAACCGTCACCCATCACACAGCTGATCGCGCCCGTATCGCACAACCGAGTAGATCGCTTGCGATCTACACCAGCCGCAAGGCCATGCGCGCTTCGATATTTAACTTAATTTCCTCAAAATTTTCAGGACACACTGTTTTTTCATTAAGATTTATAAATATTTTAACAGCTGTAGGTATACGTAAATTCTTACACACCTGAAACAACAGCGAAACACCACTGAGCCGCACACGATCTGGAAAAAGAAAAAATATAACTTGTTTTCTTCTTTTAAAGATGGATATCCAGCGTCGCGATAAATCACGTGTCAATATGGTAGGTACACCAACACATGTTTTTTACAAAACATCAAATAAAAAATCTTTGCTTTAGACTGCATTATCACAAGTACTTTACTTTGGCGGTCAAACCATCCCAATAGAGCTGTAGTAAGCACAATAACGCGGGATGGATAACAGCAGCAGCCTGTGATATATCCACCGCCACTGCAACCAAAAATCCGCATAGCAAACGTGGCGATTTTTTTTTATGTTACAAAGGTGGCAACCAGGCATGCAGTTCACATTGATGATCTGATGACTGCAGCCTATAGACATCTACACAAAAACCATAGGTCAAAATGCATATGCGTTGCCACCCCTGAGACCAAGTTGTTTGGTCTATGCATAGAGCAACGCGGCCCACCGGTCGCGGCGGACTGGAGGGGAGTAGCTATAGCGTGTATTACCGATGCAAAACTGTCTGTAACTTTTTGCGGGGGGAAATGCGTGTGACACACACGCACACTACAAAAATTGTTTATTACTACGAAACTCACACCTTGACTCTAACAAAATACAGAAACAATTTCACGCACACATTTAAACATCTAGGCGACAGGTATAGGCTCATTTGGGCTTGTACTTTGACAGAGGGGAAAGCCTGCATATGGCTACTCCCCTCCGGTGTTGCTCTATGGATCTGTGTGATAGTTAATACGGGGCGTGATCAAAAGCCTGCTATTTTAATTCATGGCAGCTTACTATATCAGTGAATCCGCGAGCTAAGTCTAGTAATAAAACATTTTTTATACACATACAGTGTT
The DNA here is from genome assembly GCA_036365455.1 of Macrosoma leucophasiata. Lineage (NCBI taxonomy): Eukaryota > Metazoa > Arthropoda > Insecta > Lepidoptera > Hedylidae > Macrosoma > Macrosoma leucophasiata. The sequence goes on from JAWQUS010000024.1 coordinate 15,962,281, forward strand.
AACTATCACATAAAATATAATCGTTGACGTCCACAGAAGTTATGACTCCTTAGTGGACTCACAGTTAAATTAACTAACGTAATAAATACATAAATATTATCGTCATCGAAAGTGAAAATAACGAAAGTAAGAGGTGATCCGACGAGTCGATCAACGCACCAACGTCTCTGTTTCGGATGTAAAGCTTCAACCCATAGTAAGTGGTTCTACATAATAATTACACGCATTATTTCATATGTTGTAATATTTGGATGTATTTTATTTATTTATTTGATCTGACGTTTGAATTTTTGTTATTTTTAATCGTAGACTGACAATTCGATATAATCAATATTTTTAAGGTTTAACAATTCTTTGCCAAATAAAACAAAAAAATTCTTTAACACGTACAGTTCAAATGTTTTATGTTTTATCTGCCGCCAAATGGTAGTGTTCAGCACTAACACGTTCCGGTTAGATGGCAATGTATGGCCCCGTAATAACTGTCACAGAGACATAACAACTGAGGTATCAAGCGTGGCAACGCATCTGCATTTGACCTCTGATTATTGTGTAGATGTCTATAGACTGCTGTTGACACTAAACATCCATGTGAACTGTATGTTTGTTAGCCACCACCATCACATAAAAAACGTTAGTGGTAGGTGTCAGTGTATAAAAAACCTATATTAAATTGAATTAGAAGGTAAATAAATATATATTTGATTTCACCACCCAATATTAATTCTACAGAATTTGGTCAATAAAACTGTATGAATAATGTATAATGTATAAGTTTTAATATAATTAATTGATAAGTTTAATTACTATCAATTTTTCAACGCTAACCGTGCCTTTGAGTTTTAACACAAGTGACAATGAGTCAATTTGCGAAGAAAATATCAAATGATTTTAAACTTTCGGTCTTGAAGATAAAACACAATATTACACACGATAATAACATTTCGTTTTATAAAACAAAATAGAATCTGCGCGATTAGGTATATATATTATGTATTATTATACAATTTTTTTTTAGGCATCGTAATAAACAAGTGACGTTGATTAGATAAGTTTATGTAATATTTTTTTCTCACGTTCATTCCATTAAGTTGGTTATACTCGTATTAATTATGTAACAGAACATTGGATATCCTGATTTTAAGGTATCCGTATTTTACATGAAGAAATTAATCAAACTCTATTATTAGTTGGTTTCCTTTAAGCACTTAGTACCTAAGTACTGTTGTCTGACGAATGTAGGACAATAATTAGGATATACAAGGGAGGTGTGTGTAGTGTAAGAAGCGGGATTATGGCGCTACTCGCTCACGCTTGCGCCCTCTGCCTAACCCGTGAGGGACTTAACGTTAGATACATATACATTATGTACATAGGTATATTATTATGGTTTTTTAAGTAATTAAATTTTAAAATATACGTAGATTTCATTTACTCCATACATTTTTTGGCCCAGATGTTAACACAGTACAAATTATGTCATTTTCAAATGACCATAAAATAAATTATTTGAAATTAAGTAAAAGTTGGGTTAGATTGCTAATTGTTAACAATATTACAATATGTACTGTATAATGGGGTAACCAGTAACGATTTGGCGGACCCAAAATTACCCGTCTCCTTTTATAGGAACTAATTCCTCTAAAAGGATATGCCATAGGATTGCCAATTAATTTGAGATAATATAAAATTAATTAGGATTATCTTCTATGAAGTTTTGTGTCAATTAACCAAATAAGAAAGTTGTAACTACGTCTAATTAGAAGTTTATCGGAATAAGATAAGTACGGCGAGGAAAGGGCTAACTTTCCAAATTATTGAACCAATTACAAATTAATGATATCTAATAAATGCATTAATTTATATACAACATGAGAACGTTCACTCCATAAAGACATTGAAATGCGTTACGCGAGATTTTATAATACGTCCGGTAATACCGTAAGGTATGAGCGAGTGGCGGTGCACGTAATTTCGTACTTTTACAATCTTTTGGGTAAAAGGAGTTATTGCTTCATGATTTATGAGCAACCCAGATATTTTAAGGTATTTCGTTAATTGTATTTAGGGTAGTAAATTCATTTAATGTTATAACTGTTACGACAGATTTCGGTAGGATTTGTACAATTTATTCTGGTATAAGAGCTAGCAACGTTTTCGAGAGAGAATTTCAGGTAGTCCAGTTTTTAAATATGCCATCTCTCTAACTCTCCCGGACAACATTCATACAAGAACATTATGACAGATAGATGAATACATAAATAATTTTAGGTATAATAGGATGTGTGTGCCAATGCTGTCAAATATCAGTTTACGCCTGTTCCCATATGTTTTTATTTTAATGAACATATGATGGTTGCTCGTCTCATGGTACTAGTCTATCTACTTCGCCCTGCAAAAGCGAGCGCAAAAGGATCTCAGCCTAAATTTAGAACACTACTTAAAGGAGACCCCTTTGGGTCTGATCCTCGGTTTGAGGCGTTGCGGGGAGACAAATAAAACATATGCGATTAGGGGCGATGCAACTTTCGCTATTAGTCATCGGTTGGTGGTAACTGGAATAACGATATGCGGGTCGTGCTAGGATCAGGGCTAGATAGGTTCATTCCCGCATCCAGTAAATGATTGTCTAAAACAATAGTACAGCTATGACGTCACATATATTATATCCCGCTCATGACTTACACCATACACCACTAGACTGATGACCGCAGGCGTGATCAGTGCGCGTCGTTGAACTCCTGACGCGCATTGAATTTTAATACGACCCTATAATTACACACCATGTGCTAACACAGACTATTGTAATTATAAATAGACTACAATTGTATGGAGCGAACGTGTTGCGTAATAGTAACAATTAGATTGAGTCTGTAATCGACTAAATTAGATTAGCTATGGGTCAATGATTGGGTTGATTTCGATAGCTTACATTATGTTAGATACCTATGAGGCGGATATTCTACTCATAGCATATATTTCTTGCTCATAAATTTTTACTATTTATATACTGACCTGACATGTATGTATCTATTATTATTCACCATAATTGAAAAAAGTAATTACTTTTTGTCTTCAATTATCATTTATCATAAGCGATTCTTGTAATCCCGAATAATAAAATCCCGAATAATAAAAAAAAAACAATTTGATTTGAACACACTTTGATTCTAATTCAACATAAAAATTCAAGTACATGGTCATGGTATTCTAAAAAGTTGTTGACTGATATTTTGCGGAAACACATTTTAAATTAAAATTATCAACAGATTTCAGCCTCATGGTTAATTCAATCGCATACTTAATTATTTGATTGACGTTCCAAAAAATATTTGAATTTTAAATGTATCTATATAATTACAATATCCTGTTAAGATATATAAGTATTGATGGCAAGATTAAATTGACTTAATAAATACCACTGTGTCAAAACTACTTAGGTATTATTAATAAGGGTTTGTTGCATGAAACCATATAGGTTTAGTTTAAATTAGCGCATCACCTCTTGCAGGCAGCCTCTCTAGATCAATTCCAACAACATTTGTTCTACGACTTTTTACAAATCTTGATAAATACACCAAAAAAAAAACTATAAATGAATTCAAAAGTTCAAAAGAGCATATCCACCGCTGCGTCACCCCGCAATCCTTCCCCTCTCACAACCCCAAGGTTGTCTGTAAGAGAATGCTTAGTGGAATTAAGTCCGCCATATGTATAAATAACATAGAAGTGTAAATAAATAAATAATTGTTTATGATTGTTTTTAAAGAGATCACGAGCACCTAACTCCGCATTGATCCAATCCAAATCCTACAATTTATCACTAGTAATCGCTTCATTAAGTGGTCGAATCTCAGCAAATGTTCAATAATATATCACGTAGAACAATGATAATGAATCAAATACAAAATACTTTCTAACGTTACGCAATGCTAATACCGTTTTATCTGCAACGTATCAGATAACGTGGAACGGATAACTATAACAGTTATCGTTAAAATAACTAAATGCGTTGCGAAATAAATATACATGCAACTTATTTTGTAACGTATGTGCTAAAGTATTTACAATTGCAATATTATATTCGGTTATAAATCTTAGAACAAATAAACGTTCCGCTGATAATAAAACGCGAAAGCTTCATTTAATGTGATTGGATGTTTGTTTTCGATTAACTTAGTTAACGAACTGACAGAACTGGTTTGTGTTTATAATTGAATTTACTAATGTAATTCAGAGGTAAAATAAACAAGAATATAAGTAAACATGGTAAGTATAATATAATTTAATGATTTACTTCGTATGTAAGCGAAGTAAGAAATTAATAAGCAGTTTGTACTGAACTGTATTTTGAATTGTTATTGAATTTAGGTGCTTACTTATTTAATTCACAAGACAGAAATATCAAGATTTTTTATTTAATGATGATGGCAAAAATCAATCAGTTCACATTGATGGTAGGTGAATACTGCTACCTATAGACATCTACACAAAAACCGAAAGGCAAAATAAAGATGCGTTGCCACCATTTAGGCCTAAGTCCCTCTATAATAATAATATAACTATCATAATCAACAACATAGTAATGTATAGCCCTGTAAATTATATCATGTTTTGAGTGTGATTTTATATTAATTTAATCTACTTAGTCTTTGATAAGTTAAATTCTTAAAGATTCTAGCGGTGCAGACACAAACACAAGCTTTTGACAATATGAAAAAAAAAACAATAAACAAAATACATATTTTAACATTTATCCATATATTGTCACGTTGTCTATTCAACCTTTTTTAACTTTAAACCTCTTACAAAGTAGAATAACAACAACTTTTCACTGTACCAAAAAATGTGTGTATTAGGAATGTATTCCTTATGCATAATTCTACGTCATTATTGACTCTACAAAGTTAAACTCCAGTTGCATTGTTATGAACAAAGACTATTCAAACCCCCAAGTATAAAATTAAATGAGCTCGTGGATGCGCTATTTGTAAAATGTTCACTACAGTTTTATTCTTTTTGTGGTCGCTTTCTTCCAAAACCAAGTTATGAAAAAGAAAATAAAAATAAATAAATTGAAATTAAATACAAATTAGGCTATTAGTTAAGGAGGCATTATCATTAATTAAGATTTGAAATAAATAAAATATAAATTGAAATAAGAAATCAATAAAATTATTTTTTTTTTATTCTGTACTCAAATATGTTCCGTGCAGTTTAAAATATGTAACAATTACATTAAATCTATACAAATAAACAAAAAAATAACCGCTTTTTACTAAATGGTAAACGGTCCATTACCAACACAACATTTTTTACAATTTTTGTCTGTCTGTCTGTTTGGCGGAGCTAATCTTGGGAACGGCTAAACCGATTTTGATGGGATTTTCACTGGCAGATAGCTTATGTAATAAGGAGTAACTTAGGCTACTTTTATACTAGCTGCGCCCACGTCTTTTGCTGGGTAGAGACTGAACAACCATAAATTCTCACGCGGACGAAATCGCGGGCACAGCTCGTTTCGAATAAATTAGATCGCTTTGGCATTTAGTTTTCGGTAGCTCTTCAAATGAATGCCACAGCAGTCACTTACGATAGCGATCAAAGTCAGTAAAAGTGATGTAGCAATTATCTTTCGTCTTGTCCTAATACCGTATCCATACAATATTCACATCAAAGGCACTGACGGTGTAACATAAACATTCCTGTCTACTGTTACAGTCTGGCATGAGAATTTTCATCTTTTAGGGTGCCGTAGTAAACAAAGAACCCCTACAGTTTCTCCATATCCGTCTGTCTGCCTGTCTGTCCATCCACAGTTAAGCGCAAAAACTATTGGTACTAGAGATTTGAAATTTGACACAAATTTACACCTTAATCACGCCAACAAAGTGGAAGAATAAAAACATGAAAAATAAAATTATGCTACCCTACATGTAACTAACGCACGGATATTTTTTTTTATTTTTCGTTTTCTATATGGTGTGGGATATCGTTGGATAGGTCTTTCAAAAATGTTAGGAATGTGTAAAATCATTTTTGGATTTAGTTAACTGTTCGTGACTTATTAAGCTTTAAAGTGCCAATTTTCGTTAGAGTCATGTGTCCCTCCCCTCTACCAACTAACTAAACGGTTGTTGTTAGAAATTCAAACGACACGGGAATAGTAGCTACCTAAAACGAAATTAAAAGCTAAACCATCACACCTAAGTTGGCTTTACAAGTTTGCAAGTACAGCCAACTTAGGTGTGATGTGATACAGGCGTTTTCAAATTATCGGTTAACATAATATACATAAAAAAGTACCGGACGAATTGCGAACCTCCTCCTTTTTTTGAAGTCGGTTAAAAACTACGGAACCCTACACGGCCCGACACGCACTTGACCGATTTTTGTTATTTAGATATTACCAATGAACTTGAGAGACAAAAGTCAAAACTAGAAACAGTGGCATATGTTTAGCTATTGTGCCTTAATAAATAAAGAGTTACTGTCACTATTTGATCCACAAATGCGTCTAAGGAACATAATATTTTATTAAAACATCTCAAACAATAAAATGTTATATATTGAATTCAAGAATCAAGCTGCTCTTTAAATGATTAACATAACATTCACTTACGTTCGCAATTGAAGTCATGACAATAAAATTATGTAGTAATCTATCATCTTGTACCATAGAGCAACACGCGCCACAGGCCGTGGCGGATTGGAGGGGCGTAGCCATATGTAGGCTTTCCCCTCTGTCAAAGTACAAGCCCAAATGAGCCTATGCCTGTCGCCTTGATGTTTAAATGTGTGCGTGAAATTGTTTATGTATTTTGTTAAAGTTAAGGTGTGAGTTAAGTAGTAATAGACGATTTTTCTAGCGTGTATGCGTCACACGCATTTCCCTCCGCAAAAAATTGCAGACTGTTTTGCATCGGTAATAAGCGCTATGGCTACTCCCCTCCGGTTCGCCGCGGCAGCCGGTGGCCTGAGTTGCTCTATGCCTAGTACCAGTAAAATGCACGTCAAAGGCTTTGACAGTGTTACATAAACATTCCTGTCTACTGTATACAGTCTGACATGAGATATTTTAGCTTTCTTTTTATTTATTTTTTTTTTTTTTTTTTATGCAATGGAAGTGGTAAACAAGCATGCAGTTCACATTGATGTTAAGTGATGACTACAGCCTATAGACACCCACACAAAGACCAAGGTCAAAATGCAGATGCGTTACCACTCCTGAGGCCTAAGGTCTTATGCCTCTGCGCCGGAAATTACAGGGCCGTACATTACCACCTGACCGGAACACGATAGTGATGAACACTACCATTTAGCGGCAAGTATATTAGGTAATGCGGTGGTGCCTACGCCCGCGAGCTCCGTCACTGGAGCTCTACCACCAGTAAATTAATAATTATGTTCAATAACTATTGAGTTGAGGCCGCTAGCAATAGCTACAGATGTCTGGGCTATCGAACCTGACCAAATAATGAGCGACTGTCATGAGTGAGTGAAACCTAAGTATATCTGCTTAAGTTTTTAAAACTCTTTTCCAAAATAACCTACAGATACTAACGAGGAACATAATCTCTCCTAATTCTGTAGTTTTGAGATAGATTTCTATAATATAATGTGAACTATAAATTTGTTTCTAATTCCACTTTTAAAAAGGAGAAGGTAAAAGTATGCTTTGATATTTCAAAAATGTAATCATTGTTTCGAAATCTTAGGTGATATTTATACCACTTAAAAATGAGACCAAAGCAGTGGATGTAGTTCAGTTAATTCAATATAAACCTTTTACACATTATCACGTGAGTACGAGTTAAAAAGAAACACTTGCTTAAACAATAGTTTACACAAAGACATGTGTTTTTCTTCATTAATATTCATAGCGAGAATCTTAATACCACATGTCACAAAAAATATTTTATACGTGACTACTTTATTTTACTGATAGTACACCTTGGAATTGTAGCGATCGCTGCCAGGCTATTTCATGAAATTGTACTTATGTTAATAGATATTGATATTGTGTATGCTCTGGCCACAAACAGATTTTCTTTTCATCTATATTGCTATCTACGCACTGGTAATCATAACAGTCATGCTTACTTTAATGTCTTTGCCTTCGGCGGCGTCGTGTGACGGGTTGCTCACTTCCCTTCAAAATGGTCGAGGAGAGCAATGGCTGCCACATGCGTCATACTCGTGAACGGGTGCTGATTGTGGGGACTGGTCTGTTGTGATTTGCGGGTGTTATTTTCTATCACGATATTAAGCTGTTGATGGGTATTTGCGTATGTGTTTATATGCAAATATTTATATGCCATGGACGTTCACATTATCTTTATTTTATTTAATAATATTTGTATTAAATCTAAGGTTTTGACAAAAGAGCAACACGCTGAGTTTGTTGGGTAGCGGAGTTCTTCTCAGTAGTGCCTGCACTTGGAACTCTGCTAAGTGAATGACTATGATTATGACGAACAGATTTTTCATTTTCTTCTATGAAGGAATTGAATGATTCACAAAAATTTGATGATTCACGTATCGGTTAAATATTATTATTAAATTGGTATTTATTAATACCTATTGAATTATTATTATAAGTCATTCTCTCTAGGTAGCTTATAACCCGACAATGCAAAAGTGTCCTTGTAGACCAATTTGAAATAAATGATTTGAATTTAAATTTTTTTTTTTAAATTTTACATTTAAATAATTTTATTCTATGCCTCTATGCAAATGGAATAATTTTAGTGATTATTTTACTCACTGAATTCTTAAAAAAATAAATTACTAATTAACTATCTTGAAATTAATTTCTTTAGCTCGTTTGATACATATTCCACTTGTTTTCATCTTAGAGCTTTTCCTTTCTAGGCTTAATTACTATTAGTCTCGAGAAAGGATTTTTGCATAAAATATTCCTAATCTGAGTTTTTTTTTGGTAACGAAATGAATACTTTTCTTATTTCATATACTCTATCGTGTATGAGTGGGGAGTGCACTATAAATAATTTACTATGTTGAAGGTTGTGAACAAAAAAAACAAACTTTTGATGGTTTTGAGAAATCTCCTTACATTGCTCCTCGCATTAATAAGTACTGCCTTCACGCACAAGAATGCAGTGCACTTAGATAATACTGCAACCTATAGACATTCACACAGTAATGCGTAGCTTATGATCTCGGTGGACACTAGCCCCCTTATTCATAAACGTACATTAGATACGTTTTAGCTAAAGAATGTTTTGTCCTTGTCAGTTGCATTGTCAAATGCAGGATAGAAAAAGACAAAGGTGAGATTAGCAACACTTTAGCTAAAATACGTTTATAAATAAGGGGGTAGAACTATAGAACTATCATCGTCTTCATTTCAGCCCAAAGACAGCAGTGGACTGCTGGACAAAAACCTTCCCACAAAGATGTTTACAACAACCACGGCCACCCAGCCTCCGCACGGTCATCCAGAGATTGCCTATGATCTTCACCAAGTCATCGGCCTATCTCGTCTGCCCACACTTGGTGTTCTTCTACGCGGTCACCCTTCATGAACCTTTTTGGGCCAACGGCCATCAGAGGCCTCAGCTATTTGCTGTGCCCACTGCCACTTAAGTTATTCGGTGAGCTATCTTGGCTACTTTGGTCATGAGGATCTCGGCCGATGTATATATCAGCAATGAGGAGATAATTGACCTTGATCACTCAGGGAAACGCCGCGCATAGCTCTCTCCATTGTCCTCTACATGGCCTTGAGCTTTCAAATTAAGCCCATACTGAATATACCACCAATAAAGCCTAGAAGACTTTTAAACTAACAGGTCTTGGGTCGCATGTCAATTGTTTGCAGAGAACTATAGGCACAGACCAATCATTACTATTACAGTACGTAGAGTCGAATCAGACATTGAGTTCAAGTGAATCCATGCGAATAATTGACATTATCCGTTAATACCACGCGAATTAACAGATCGAAGGGGAATTTATGTTAACACGTTTGTTACGTTAACAATTTTACATAACACGGGCTGATTGCTCAATTACATTTGTGTTATTAGGTATTTAATCTCATGAGAGATAGCAGAGTTTTAATATCTAACAAAGGTGGCAAACAAGCATGCAGTTCACATGGATGTTAAGTGATGACTGTAGCCTACAGAGTGGTCTCAGGAGTGGCAACACATCTGCATTTGTAGATGTAGATGTGTTGCCACTCCTGAGACCTTAGTTGTTATGTCTTTGTGATAGTTATTACCTATATACATTACCATCTAACCGAAACACGATAGTGCTGAACACTACAGTTTGGCGGCAGATTGAATTTTTGTCAGTGAAATCCAAGTAGTGTTATTGAATTTGCTTCAAAACGCAAAACTAGCTTTATTACGACGGTGAGATCGGCCCTGAGTGTGTAGAAAGAGTTTGGGTTATGTCAGGGGAAAGAGTAAGTGTGGGTGTGTGCGTTTGTGAGTGTGAGTGTGTGTGTGTGTGTGTGTGTGTGTGTGTGTGTGTGTGTGTGTGTGTGTGTGTTTGAGAGCGTTTGTGAGGATGAGTGAGTGTTTGTGAGGGTGAGCTAGTGTTTGCAAGGGTGAGTGAGTGTGTTTTTGGGTGTGTGTTTGTGTGTGTACCTAAGCAAGCATGCGCTTGTGTGCGCGCGACTGTTTGAGGAAGTAAGTGTGTGTCTAATTAGTGTAGTGTGATAGCTTACTTATGTATCTATTATGGTTCATTAACTAAAGCTCAGTGTTATGACGTACCGATAAGTAAACTTGACGGTGGTGGCCAATTAAACGTTGCTATACGGGTATCTAGGCCTTACGCAAAACTGTAAGTCACGTCAGAGATAAGCTTGCCGAACAGGAAATATCGTATAATATCATTAAAGCCTTCATTTATTGCACAGATTTTGCTAAGACGTTGTCAGATAAACGGCGTTCGCCGCATGGAATGGACGTGAAAGAGCGAGAAAAGTACACCTAAAGACACTTGTAACATGATAAAAATATGTATTTTAATTCTATAGAAATTTCGCTATTACAAAAAATCATGCAACGTTTCACAGAATACATAAGTTTCAATATTTTTTTATATAATGAAAGTGGCAAACAAGCATGCAGTTCACATTGATGTTAAGTGATGACTGAAGCCTATACACACCCACACAAAGACCAGAGGTCAAAATTCAGATGCGTTGCCACCCCTGAGACCTTAGTTGTTATGTCTCTATGTTAGTTATTACGGGGCCATAGATTACCATCTAACCGGAACACGATAGTACTGAACACTACCATTTGGCGACAGATAGATTAGGTAATGCTGTGATACCTACGCCCTTGAGCTCCTACACTGCCACCAGTAAAAAATGTAGACAACAACGAAATTTATAAACAACCAGACATGTTTACATTTTTGACTCGTAACGACCCTACCGTGTACTAGTGGAGAAGAATTCTTCCTCAAATTGATCAATCAACACAAGAATGGTGTTTAAACCATAACAAGGCGGTAAAACATTAGAGTGGTAGTAAATACAATAACGCGAGATGGGTAGCAGTATCCCGCGGTAATACTACTATTACCTACTATGATCGCCAGTCGATGTGATAAAGCGATGCTTTTGTCCACCAATGGACGTCTTTTGGCTAAAATGATGACGATGATATTTGTAATTTCCGAATTACCATGCATGAGGTTATCCTCAGATGTATTCTATTGTACTAATATGTACTTACCAAATGATTAGGTACCAAAACGCAACAATAGCGAACATTCAGTTCCGTCTGGAAGCGGCTTTATACAACGTTTATTAGTTGAATAAATATTCAACTAATAAACGTACGTATTCCATACATCGTCTGTAGATGTAATTCGATTGATTGTTTATGTAAAGAAACAAATTCCAAATTAATAAATCAATAACTTATTCATAGTGACCGACCTTACAAAACCTCGAAAGAGACTATCTTACTTCCGACCAAAAACATAATTTATAGACATAAATTATCGAAATTATCATCCATAATGTGACGAAAGATGTTTTTTTATAGATCGAAGGTGGCAAACAAGCATGCAGTTTACATGGATTACATGGATACTGCAAACATCTACACAAAACCAGAGGTCCAAATTCAAATGCGCTGCCGCCCCTTGGCCTAAAGGCAAGTTTAGGCACTCCGCCAAAATTCCATACAAACGCTTAATTTGGTTTCTATTACACAGACATCAATCAGTGACGTGTACTTACACGTGAACCTGTGTGCGTAGCACGTACAAAATACCAACTGTCGCCCATAAGAGGGGAAGGGGTTGAGTGATGCGAGCAAATCGGGCGGGACGTCGAAGTGTCCATTCTATACGTAGTATTATTAAATATTCTCTGCTTTAGGTAGGATTATGCCTCTGCGATAGTCATAGCAAGGCATACATAACTTTCTCCTATATACAATCTCTTGAACCACAAACTAGCTATAGTACCTACCCAGCAAGAAATATAGCAAGCACATCGAAAGAGACAATCGGCTAGTTTCGACTTCGTAGAGCGTTATCCCTGCTGCACACTGCCTAAGCGTAAGCACTCACAGTCCGAAGCACTGATAGGCCAGTATTGGTCAAAACTTGATCAAAATGGTCGACAAACGTCACATATTTTTTGCTGGTGGTAGAGCTCCAGAGACGGAGCTCGCCGGCGTAGGCACCAAAGCATTAAAAAAACCGCTTACACTCACAGCCCCACAGTAGGAATAAACCTGTGTCGTGGGTGCCGTTGTACACATACAACACATACACAAACACCCAGACCCGCAACAAATATCTGTAGGCCATACAAATATTTGTCCCGGTGCGGGGATCGAACCCGCGACCCTTCGAATCAAACGGTCATCTCACACCGCTGGACTAACCGGGTCGTCAATATATTTGCCGCTAAATGGTAGTGTTCAGCTCTATCGTGTTCCAGTCAGGTGATTGTACGACGCTATAATTTCCGGCACAGAGACATAAAACCTTAGGCCTCAGGAGTGGTAACGCATCTACATTTTGACCTTGGTCTTTGTGCCTTACAGGTTGCAGTCTTTTGCAGGTTGCATCACTTAACATCAATATGAACTGCGTGCTTGTTTACCATGTCCATTACATAAAAAAACAAAGGTAAAGTGCCAAAGAGATAACGCTGTACAGACCTGAAAAGACGAAGTTTCGTTCAAAAGATCGATGTGTGACATATCTTGTTAGATACTGTATATCATATAAGTCGTCCGAATTCCATTCATCATTCCGAACATCAAATGAGTTCCCCCTACGTTCTAATTTGTAATCATCAAATCGCTCAATGTTGGATTTGGGTCACAAAACGTTGCACATATTAATTCTCCAACGAAAAGGCCTCAGATCCGACATGAAGATTACATACATTTAAGTTCATTCACGACATACCGGTATAGTGCTGACGGCCTAGTAGAGAAAACGTGGAGTTGTAAAGGTAATCTATACAAATATTATAACTCAAGATCTTGTTTAGACGTGTTCGAGAGTTGAATATAAAAAATAAAGAAAGAAATAAAAAATACACATTTTAAACAAACACAGAAGTATACAACATTATAAATAAATATTTAATCTTTGAATGTATGGAGAAGTCAATCTGTCGATCTGTAGAAAATCGTGTTTGAAACGCGATTCATGGAGGAAAGTTTTTGAAAAATGAAGGTCAGCTTTTTTATCTTTATTTGAATCATGAGATGGGTAAATAAATACATATGAATTCAAATCGTTCAAATGAATAAGGAACGTTTTATTTAATATTTTGTTTAGTTCTCTGATATGATTTACTTTGATCTTATACAAATTCAAATACATATCACAACCTTTATTTCGTCATGTTATTTTAAACATTTCAAACATTATGAAATATCTAAATCTAAATATCTAGAAATAGAAATGAATACTAAAGATACAAAGCCACTTTCATTAGCTATTTAACCAAATTTAATCCGCGTATTGGCGTTTTCACGTACTTTCTATTCGGCGCATGCGCTAACGCGTGCCCGTCAATGAATACGGTTTGTTTTGCGCGTACGCATCTCCAAGGGAAATCTGTCATAAGATTATGCCGACCGACTTTACGATACGTATCGATGAATGGGAAAAATATACGAGAGATCATTGTACTGCGAAGTTACGAAAGGTATCAATAAATTAATAAAAGAACTGCCTCAGTAGCCTAGTGGTAACAAGCCATTATTACTGCGCTTGCGTCCTGGGTTCGATTCGGAGTTGGGTCATGTGCCCGGAGATATCAACAGATTCGCCACCTGTTGGCGACGGCCAAAAGTTAACTGGCGAAGCATTATTAAAAATATTACGAAAGAGACAATCGTCTAGTTTCGACGTCGTAAAGCGCCCACGACTTTGTCCGGGTAGATACCTACTGAACAATCATAAATTCCCACCCGGATGAAGTCGCGGGCACAGCTAGTAGGGAATATACTTGTGAACTTTCTTAATATTATAAATATCCTCAACTATAAACAAAATACTTAGAAGAGCATATATCCCTTATTTTTGTGAAGCTAAGCAGCTAAGCAGGTTTTCGCGAGCTTCACACATTTTAGAAATTAAATTATTCCAGCTATCTATCTGAAAGGACCAAGGTAGCTGGGAAGCGACCGAAGCGTCGGGTAAGAGGGGATATTGGCAGCATTGTATACGCGAGAAAATCCGTAAATATAATTTCTACCGACCTAAATATGAGCTTTAATTAAACCTGATATTACTAAAACTGATTTTAATCAAATTTTTAGCTTGCAATACGGGGAAATTTGTAATACTTAATTACACTTTAATTTAATGTGTCATGTCTAACAACATGACTCTTGTTAATGGGTGTTCATAATTACATTGGCTACATTGCACCATCAACACAGACGTAAACATCTGTTTGTTAACAACCACATCAATGACTCTTCAAGAGAAAATAACGACTCAGAAATACGTTTAATATTAGTGTGTCAAAGATCGTAATAGAAATCCTTTTGTGAACATCTCTATTATATAAAAAAGTAGTCAAGAGTCGGTCGGACTCGCGGGATTCCGTACCTACGCTTAAGAATTATTTAACTTTACATGCCACAGAATTCTTATAAGTTTTCCTATAATATATAGTTTTTTTTATATATATATAATGGAAGTGGCAAACAAGCATGCAGTTCACATTGATGTAAAGTGAAGACCGTTACCACTCCTGAGGTCTAAGGTGTTATGCCTCTGTGCTGGAAATTACAGGGCCGTACATTACCACCAGACCGGAACACGATAGTGCTGAACACTACCATTTAGCGGCAAGTATATCAGGTAATGCGGTGGTGCCTACACCCGCGAGCTCCGTCACTGGAGCTCTACCACCGGTAGAAAGGTAAAGTACCTACTACATTCCGTACTTTTTTTTACAAAAGGTTATGCCCAGCAGTGCGCATGGTGCCCACCGTGGATAACGCGGTGCGCCAGGCGGCGGCTGCTCGAGCGATGCTACGTCCGGTACTGCAGTCGAGGCTGCCGTTGAGCACCAAGCTGCGGATCTACAACACCTACATTCGAACTAGGTTGACGTACGCTGCACCAGCGTGGTACGCCTTGTGCTCCACTACGCAGCGACGTCGCCTACAGGTACAGCAAAACGTGTGTCTACGCTTGATAACCAACGCGGGGAGGTACGTCAGAAATGACGTCATCTCACGGGACCTGCGTGTAGAATCCGTTCAGGAGTTCGTGGTCCGTCTCGCGCGCGGTATGTACTATCGTGCGGAAAACGGACCTCACGGACACCTCCACGGATTTGCCCCACTACATAGCAGGCCGCCTGACGGGAGGGCACTCCCGCGCGAAATCCTCTCCGTGGTATCAACCCGGACACCCCGGGACGCCGACGTATGTCCGAGCCCCGATCCCGAATCGTGATCTGATACGTTAGTGAGCCAAGCTCGGCCGGGCTCGCCATTAGATGCAGAGCCCTGTGACGATGTCACGCAACCTGCCCGACCCGGGTTCGATTCCCGGACGTGGGGGCTTCCATCGGGGATGCGGTCGCGGGTCCGACTACGGTCCGGGCTACGACCGCGCAATATCTGCGGGCGTTGCCACTGGAGTGGTGCATGCTCGCCCCTGTTGGCTTCCCAAAACTCGACGCTGGGCGACGGAAGCCGCTGCAGCGACGCCACTTCGCGCCGTGACGACACCCCCGCCGCCGCAATACCAACCGCCGCGGCACCGCTGTCATCGCGGCACCACCACACTTGGGAGGCGCCTACTCCGTCGCTGCGCCCTAATCGGCGACGCGGCGCTTACCACTGCGCCACCCAGACAAGACGCCGCTCCCATTACTATGGGAGCAGAAGATGCCGAGGAAAAGGGGCACGTGCCTCGAATCCTATACCGCGCCGCGCGCTAGCGCGCGCGACGAATCACGACGACGACGCCCAGCAGTTTCGAAAATAAGATCAGGCAGTGGTCATTTATAACAATTGCTGTTCACTTTAATTTATTTTGTTTGTTTTTGACGAGTCATAAGCGGTGCTTGTCACCCTAAATGGATTTATGAATTTCTGATTCTGATATGGTATCAAGTAGGTAATATTAGGTATTTTTATAGTATAGGGATTCCGATTTTTTCTTTTGAGGTACGGAACCCCAAAATCTTTTGTATGTTATTGTATTGTAAACTGACTAATGACACGTGCAGTAACTGGGTCGTACAAGAAAAAAAAATGGCACAAAAAGTCAAATGAACAACAGAGACCGGAAACGGTTCGAATCATTTTAAACCAAGTCATTACGCAAGTTGTTTTTTCAAACGACTAGTAATTGACTGAACACAGGTATTTTAATTTCATGACTGGTCGTTTATTTGTAGTACTTAATAATATATCAAAGCTGAAAACCTTTTTTTTGTTAAACCGAGCCAATCTTTGGAAATACGCAAAAGTTAAAAGTAAGAATTCTAAGCAAGGATTTAATAAGGTTATGACTTTGTAGAAATTTATAATACGAACAGCCAAGGAATGGAACACCCTGCCGGCTTCTTTGTTTCCGAAAAATTTTAATCTGCGAAATTTTAAAGTCTAGAGTGAATAGATACCTTCTAGACAAGCGTGCTTCATCTTCGGCCACATCTTCACTTTCCATCAGGTGAGATGGTGGTCAAACGTCTTGTCTATAAATGATATACATATATATTTGCGAATATTCTCGCGTATATAACACTCCCAACTTCTTCTTATACCCGACGTTTCGGTCGCTTTCCAGCTAACGTGGTTACGGGCAGCAATTTCTACAATGTATGAAGCTCGCGAAACCTGCGAAAAGGCTATGACTAAAAACTTTTCGTCATTATCAAGTAAGAAGTCTCAAATCTAATCACCACACCAATACGAGTAGATAAGTTCTTTAACCGCCTACTGTTATAAAAGGACAACTTCCCAAAACGACTATGACCCCAAAACATCTATTTCCTTATACGTTTTTTCCCAATTTGTCTATTTTCCCAATTTGGACAAACCTCCTTAGTGTCTACTTCTCTAAAATGGAATCTTTTCCAAAATGTATGTTTATTACAAATATATTTATAGTATGGCTCCATAATGAGACATAAAAAGTTAGGTCTCTAGGGTGACAACACATCTGCATTATTAATTTTGTTTTTTTTTTGTAGATATACCTATATATGCAGAATATCTATAGGCTGCAGTTATCTTTTTACATTTATGTGAGCTACCTGCGTGTTTGCTACCTTCATTACTTTAAAAAAATACAAATAATTATTATTTACAATAATGAGATGATTTTTTAGGGTTAAAAGCGATCTGTTGCAGATAACCTACAGGTGCAATCATACTTCGTTATGAGACGTTTGTAAAGAAGATTGCAGACAAACAAATTGAAGGTTTTTGAGGTAATCGGAATGTTTCAAGAATGAATAGTAGATAGAAAAAAAGATAAAAATATGAGTATTACTGAAAAGAGGTATAGGAAGCGGCTTCTAACTGAGTAAGAAACAAATATATGTACTGATATTTGCTCAAGTCAAATACGTACCGTGTCTGCAAAATGTGAAATTTTGGAGGTGCTCAAGTTTATTTCGTTGTTTCTATGTTAAATCCTAAAAATGAAACTCTCGTACAATCAACGCTACTACTTTGGTTCCATTTACGCAAACAAAAATTCAAAAATTCAAAATTCAAATCATTTATTTCAAATTGGTCTACAAAGGGCACTTTTGCGTTGTCGGGTTAAAAGCTACCTAGAGAGAATGACTTATAATAATAATTCAATAGGTATTAATAAATACCAATTTAATAATAATATTTAACCGATACGTGAATATACACCGAAGATATCCCGGACGTCAGTCTAGACGAGATTAGCACGGCTCTCAAACAGCTCAAAAACAACAGGGCGCCGGGTGATGACGGAATCACTGCTGAACTCCTGAAAGCGGGCGGAAGGCCAGTATTAGAAGCTCTTCAATTGATGTTCAATTCCGTCATATCCGAGGGAAAAACGCCACAGGCGTGGCACAGAAGTGTGGTGGTACTGTTCTTTAAGAAAGGCGACAATACCCTTCTTAAAAATTATAGGCCCATCGCACTTCTAAGTCACGTCTATAAGCTGTTTTCGAGAGTGGTTACGAACCGTCTATCTCGCAGACTCGACGACTTCCAGCCTCCCGAACAAGCCGGGTTCCGTAAAGGTTTTAGCACCATAGACCACACATACACACGCTGCGGCAGGTTATACAGAAGACAGAAGAGTATAACCAGCCCCTCTGTCTAGCGTTTGTGGACTATGAGAAAGCCTTCGATTCGGTCGAGATTTGGGCTGTGCTACAGTCACTCCAGAGGTGCCAAGTCGACTACCGATACATCGAGGTGCTAAGGAGCTTGTACGAAAACGCCACTATGTCGGTTCGCCTTCAGGACCAGAACTCGAAACCTATCCAACTGCAGCGAGGTGTGAGACAGGGAGATGTCATATCTCCGAAACTGTTCACCGCTGCATTGGAAGATGTCTTCAAGCTTCTGGACTGGAACGGACTCGGCATCAACATTAACGGCGAGTACATCTCCCACCTCCGATTTGCGGATGATATCGTAGTCATGGCTGAGACCCTGGAAGACCTTGGCACAATGCTCAATGGCCTCAGTAGGGCCTCCCAACGAGTGGGCCTTAAAATGAACATGGACAAGACGAAAATTATGTCGAATGTCCTTGTTACGCCCACTCCTGTTATGGTCGAGGGTACTACACTCGAAGTTGTTGACGATTACGTATACCTGGGACAAACGGTCCAGTTAGGTAGGTCCAACTTCGAGAAAGAGGTCAATCGCCGAATCCAACTCGGATGGGCAGCGTTTGGGAAGCTGCGTTATATCTTCTCGTCCAATTTACCGCAGTGTCTGAAGAAGAAGGTCTTTGACCAGTGTGTGTTGCCAGTGATGACATACGGAACAGAAACGTGGTCGCTCACTATGGGCCTCATAAGAAGGCTCAAGGTCACTCAGAGAGCGATGGAGAGGGCTATGCTCGGAGTTACTCTGCGAGATCGAATCAGAAATGCGGAGATCCGCATGAGGACCAAAGTAACCGACATAGCCCATCGAATAGCGAAACTCAAGTGGCAGTGGGCAGGGCACATAGCTCGCAGAACTGACGGCCGTTGGGGCAGAAGAGTTCTAGAATGGCGACCGCGTACCGGAAGACGAAGCGTAGGCAGGCCCCCCACGAGGTGGACCGACGACCTGGTGAAGGTCGCGGGCAATCGCTGGATGAGGGCGGCCCAGGACCGTTCGTTGTGGCATTCTTTGGGGGAGGCCTTTGTCCAGCAGTGGACGTCTTTTGGCTGAAATGATGATGATGATGATGATACGTGAATCATCAAATTTTTGTGAATCATTCAATTCCTTCATAGAAGAAAATGAAAAATCTGTTCGTCATAATCATAGTCATTCACTTAGCAGAGTTCCAAGTGCAGGCACTACTGAGAAGAACTCCGCTACCCAACAAACTCAGCGTGTTGCTCTTTTGTCAAAACCTTAGATTTAATACAAATATTATTAAATAAAATAAAGATAATGTGAACGTCCATGGCATATAAATATTTGCATATAAACACATACGCAAATACCCATCAACAGCTTAATATCGTGATAAAAAATAACACCCGCAAATCACAACAGACCAGTCCCCACAATCAGCACCCGTTCACGAGTATGACGCATGTGGCAGCCATTGCTCTCCTCGACCATTTTGAAGGGAAGTGAGCAACTCGTCACACGACGCCGCCGAAGGCGATCCTGGCAGCGATCGCTACAATCCCAAGATGTACTATCAGTGAGATATTCACAAATTTTATAGTAATTTTACATTTTTATATAAAATTACATTTGTATAAACGTTCTTTAATTACTTTTTTAAATTTATTAACAGATAGACTTTGAACATTTTTTGGGACTTTATTATAGAATCGTATACACTGACCTCTGAAAGAATTATTTACTCTATGCAGTCGTGTTACATGCATGGACAACTTGTATTTGTTCCTTGTGTTCATATTATGATCATTCGTTCTCGTAGGAAACTCATTAATATTTTTCTGGACATACAATAAGTTTTCGTATATATATTGACAAGCAACAGTCAAAATGTTTATTTCCTTAAATTTATCTCTCAGAAAAACTCGGGCTTAGACCGTAGATAGCACGTACTGCTCTCTTTTGCATAAAAAAAATAGTATTGACGTCGGTGCAATTGCCCCATAGCAAAATGCCATAGGACATTATACTGTGAAAGTAACTAAAGTAGACCAGCCGAGCCGTCTCCACGTCCGTCAATAATCTTATCTTCTTTACTGCAAATGCTGCTGAGCTAAGTCTACTGGCCAATTTGGCAATATGGGGGCCCCATTGCAATTTAGCATCCACGGTAATGCCAAGAAATACAGTGGAGTCTACTAACTCCAATACTTCCTCATTTATTTTGACATTGGTGTCCACAAGTTTTACATTAGGAGTGGTGAACTTAATACATTTTGTCTTTTTACTATTCAACAACAAGTTATTGGCACTAAACCAATGTACAACATTAGAGAGAGTATTGTTTACATCGTCAAAAAAAGCCTGTTATCTTTTAATTTTAAAAATTAAAGAAGTGTCGTCAGCAAACAATACCATATCTTGACTATCGTTGATGATACGGCAAGTCATTTATATAGACTAAAAAAAGAAACGGTCCTAGAATAGAGCCTTGCGGGACTCCCATATCCATTGAAGCCCCGGGAGATCTCTTTCCATTAACATCAACATACATTGTTCTATTGCTTAAATATGAAGTCATAAGCTCAAGAGCGGTATCGTGAACACCATAGTTATATAATTTTCTGACCAAAGTTTTATGTTGCACACAGTCAAATGCTTTGGATAAGTCACAGAATACCCCTAGAGCATCGTGCGATTCCTCCCAAGCTTCGAATATATGTTTTATAAGCTCAACACCTGCATCAGTAGTTGAGCGACCCCTGGTGAATCCAAATTGTCGAACGTGTAAAAGTTTATTATGATTAAAATAGGATAGTAACTGGTTTAACATTAATTTTTCAAAAATTCAAATGCTGACGCAACTTCCTCGTCAGTAGTAACTTGTTTATTGTCAATAATTAATTTAAAATCAGAATTGCGTTCAACTTTTTTTCCACTTTCATTATTGATTACGTTCCATGTCGCTTTAATTTTGTTACTAGAGTTTTTAATTTTACTTTTAATGTGTAATGCCTTGGCTGCAAAACACACTCTCTTAAATATTTTCGAATACATTTTAACATAATTTTTAAACGATAATGTGTGATTAAAAGACCGTTCCCCGTACAGTTCATATAATCTGTGTCTACTCTTGTGTATTCCAACAGTTGCCCATTCATCAAACGACTTATGACTTCTCACATTTGTTGTCTTTTTTGTAAAGACTAAATTATACTCTTTTATAATAATGTTAAAGAAATCATTGTACAATACATTTGGATTGTCATGGTGCTTCATATATAAAAGTTTAGGCATAATATTTTCCCGTAATATTTGTATTCTCTTCTCATTAATAGGAACAAATACAATTTCTAGTTTATTTGTATCATTTTTTGTTTGACTGGGGAAGGAAACTAACTGTCCGCAATGGTCAGAGCTTAATTCGGTCAATATATTTTTTTGAGTATGTTCAAAATTAATAAAGATATTGTCAATGCATGTCGCCGAGTTATGTGTTATTCTGGTAGGTTCTAAAAACAAATTATGTAGGTTATATGACTTTAATAATGATTTGAATCTAATACTTGTTGGAGTTTCCTCCAACAAATTAATATTAAAGTCACCACAGATAACAACATCTTTTTTTAATATGGTTATTTTTGATAGTATCACATCTAAAATTGTTTCAAAACAATCATATGATCCATTCGGAGGTCTGTATACGGTCACAATAATCAAGCGCTCTAGCTCCACACAGGCTATTTCAGCAGTTCTTTCAACAGAGAGATTCACAGTATCCCTCCGTTCCTTATGTTTGATACCCTTTTTTAACAATATAAGAGCGCCACCGCGTATCGCATGTGTCCTACAAAATGAACTGCCTACCTGATGCCCACTTAAGTTAAAAATTAACTCACTATTGTTTAACCAATGTTCTGTGACACAGAACAATTGTATATAACGACTGTTTAAAAATAATTCAACCTCTAGTTCTTTACCCAGCATTTCTTGAAAATTTTGGTGCACCAGGTTTACAATATTATTATTTTCTGGAAAATGAGAGGAAGATACTGCCTCTTTTGTCTTAAATTTTAATTTAAATTCCTTAAATCAATGTTTACATTATTAGATGTCAATGGTATACTATTTATCCCAATATTGGCAGAAAAAGTACACAATATTGGATCATCATTTATTATATTAGTAATTGGAATACTTTCCAAACTCAGCATATTATTTAAGTGTCCAATAGAGGCAGTCTGTACAGCCAAATTTTTGGCTAAATGGTCAAAATAATATGATAGCGATACAGCTATCTGTCGTTTAAAATATTTATGAAGATAATAATTATCTTCAGTCAAATAAAAATTATTTTTAATAAAATTATTAATGTATAATTTATGAAACTTGCTATTATAACAAGTCAGATTATCCATTGTCAAATTTAACTTATATCTTATGTTATTTTCTTCAGCTGACAAATTCTGACTATATGGTAATGTAAACAAAATAACATTTCTTATTCTCAGTGTTTGTAAAATATCATATTAATTTATTATTTATTTATTTATAATTTAAACGAATCGCTATCATAAAAAACACCCACACATTCAACATAGACAATACTGGCATTCGATTGGTCACGACATTTAGCCGATGGGCAAGGAAATGTGCAGTAGCCGGACGCACTGCGGTGTGTCCTTTTTATGCCCCGCCCACCGTGTGTCTATTAACGTGCCTTTTTTTTTACTTAGTTTCAGTTATTTACATCATCATTCGTAGTCATCAAGATATGCCGCCATCTATTATACGGAGAATTAAGCGCACCCTTAACATATTTTACTGAAATTAAATTTTAAACGGCTTGAACAACGTTCATGAATCTTAATACGATTACGGTTCTACAATTCAAGCTTCAGACGCAGAGTCTATCGCTAACAATGACAACTGAGTAATACAGAACTATATCTGTGCAATTGGAACACAATACGACGGGCACTATTAGCGAAATACATAGCGATAAATAGAGCTTGAAGTGAACCAAACAATGACCAGTGTCATTAGGTCCCAAAAAAATTGTCGCGAAACAATTGTTAGACGAAAAAGTAAACATGGAAAAGATAAAGTGAAAGTCGGCTTCCTTTTTCTCACGGGCGTTCTTCAAACGATCGACACGGAAATACTCGACTGTTTACAGGCAATTGTTTTCGCTAATTAGCTGTTTTTACGCTAAATGGAGTTCTGTTCCGTCGCTTCATTCATATCGTCCTTATTGAAGCGCGGTTTATCTTCGATTTGTAATGATTAGATGCATTTATTAAATTGCGGGGACGCGGCCGACATTTATGTCAAAAACCGTGATATCTCGGTAAATATAAGTAAAATATTAATAAATTATGAATATAAACCTTTTTGGGAAAACCCTCTTTCCAACATTTCAAACAGGAACAAAATCTGTTCACAACTTTCCGAGATTAGAGCATACATACAGACAGGGAAAATAAGAGGACTTTACTTTATAATACATAGTGATGTAAAACTGTGCCACTGCTATAATCTGTAGCAAATCCAAGAAAGGTGGGGTGGGTGGTTCATTATGGGTCCACATAGAGCAACACGGGCCACCTGCCGCCGCGGCGCACCGGAGGGGGAGTAGCCATAGCGTTTATTACCGATGCAAAACAGTTTGTCATTCTTTGCGGGGGGAACTATGTATAACATACTACAAAAATCGTCTATTACTACGAAACTCACACCTCGACTTTAACAAAATACATAAACTATTTCACGCACACATTTAAACGTCTGGGCGACAGGCATAGGACTTTTACTTGTACTTTGACAGAGGAGAAAGCAGGCAAACAGGGAGTTACAATGGACTTACATAGGTAAGTCCATTGTAACTCCCTGTCTCCCAGAAATAAATCCTCGTGTTTTTGGTGTGCACTGTAGACTCGGCTCCGCGAGCAAGTGATGTAGTTTTTTTCTTAAGGAAAAGATTGGGCAAATTCTTAACCAGCGTGCCCGTAGCTTGTAGGTATACTTTCTGGTGATAATAATATGTAGATACTCTCATACCGCAGTTTTTTTGACCAAGTTTTCAATTATCTTCATGTTTTACATATTCACAATTTCTTATATGAATGTATGAAGAGAATGATGAAGGTAGACGAGGCACGAGAGGTATATCAGGACCGGGATATCTGGCGCTCTGCACTCTCTGCCTACCCCGTTAGGGACCTGGCGTGAAGATACATACATACTTATATGAACATTTGCTCAAAGTCATATTGCGCAGATCACACATTGACTTTCGTCAGTTGACAATTGATGTAAATTATGATAATGAGCGAGCAATTGGCTCGAGGTATTTGATTGCAATTTACATTGTCAAGGTTCTATCTAAATACCGGAAGGTTGACTACTTGACATTATGTGAAGGAATGTAAATTGAACCTTCCTAATTACATTTCAAAATCATTTACCTTGTTTTTATATTATTTCGCATTAACACATGCTTGTGAAATATTGTGTATATGGTGTATATTTGTGTTTCTTTAAAATAAAATCATTTACCTACTAAGAACATTTGAACGATAATAGCTACTATTAATAGTCTTTGGCTGTCCGACAAAAGTAGTTGTTTATAATGTGGACATTTATTTTTGTGGACTTTACTTTTTGTAATCAAACTCAAAACTCAAACAAGGACACTTTTGCATTGTCATTGTCAATAAGTATTAATAATAATCAAATTAAAATATTCAAATTAATAAAATTAAAATTTAACCGATTTTACTTACATCAAATCTTCCAATTCCTTCATAGAAGAAAAAGAAAAATCGATTCGTCATAAACATAGTCGTCACTTAGCAGAGTTCCAAGTGCAGGCACTACTGAGTAATGTAACGAAAATGGCAAACAAGCATGCAGTCCACATGGATGTTAAGTGACAGCAGCTTATAGATATCTACACAAAAACCAGAAGATCCGTCCTAAATACAGATGCGTTACCACTTGCCACCCCTGAGACCTCAGTTGTTATGTCTCTGTGGTAGTCATATTATTACGGGGCCATACATCACCTTCTAACCGGAGCACGGTAGTTCTTAACACTACCGTCTGGCGGCAGATAGATAAGGTAATGCGGTGGTGCCTACACCCTGAAGTCGCTACACTGGAACTCTACCAGTAAGTTGGTTTTATTACGATGTACTTATTATAAAGGAGTCAGAACATCATAACACCATATAAAACATTTGGAATATAAGGCGAATAACACACTGCACCGCGCCCCGTCGCAGGGCGCGGGGCGGCAGATTTAAACATTGTATGCAAATTTCTCGGTTTATATAGAAAACACACCTAGGACAACACACTGGCGAAGCGGCATCGCGCGGGACGGCAGTATGAAAAAAAGCCGCGCTACGCGACGGGGCGCGCTGCAGTGTGTGATGCGCCTAATAGTTCTGATTCCCGAATCTATTGATTCAACGTATAATATATATATAATGTCTTTTTGTCAATAAACAAATTATTTATAGTTCCTTTGTAGAAAAAATACACTTACACAAAATACAATTTTTATACATCTCCACTCTCTGCCTACCCCGTTAGGGACCTGGCGTGAAGATACATACATACATACATACAATTTTTATATTACCATGATGATGGCAAACTAACATTCAGTTCACAGTGACGATAAGTGAACACTGCGGCCTTTGGCGGCGTCGTGTGGCGGGTTGCTCACTTCCCTCTAAAATGGTCGAGGAGGGCAATGGCTGTCACATGCGTCATACTCGTGAACGGGTGCTGTTGGTGGGGACTGGTCTGTTCTGGTTTGCAGGGGCTACATCACATTTAGTAGATAGCAGTTTATTGGCATCTATGCTATGGACGTTGACATTATTTGATTTTTCACGATAATCTGTACTAGATTTAAGCTCTCATTTAAAAGAGCTCTTACTGAGTTTGTTGGGTAGCGGAGTTCTTCTCAGTAGTGACTGCACTTGGAACTCTGCTAAGTGAATAACATTGATCTTGACGAATAAGTTTTTCTTTTTCTTCATTTATTATCATTGAAGGAATTGAAAAATTTTATGATTATTATGTTTTAACCAAATAGTTTAAATTTTAATTTTTAATTTACTATTAATATATGATTTTGCTTTTACTATATGTAATGGTTATTCGCTCTAGGTAGTTTATGATTTATTGACGTTTTGAAAGTATCTGTAAAGATCTATTCGAAATAAAAATATTTTCTATTCTATTTCTATTCTATTCTATTCTATTCTATTCTATAGACCTCTACACAATAACCTGAGATCAACATTTTGCAACATCAACAGATGAGATACATTTTTCAAAATTATTGAAATACTTTTATAATTTAATTCGTAGCCATGCGAATACTTTATAAATATTAAATTTCCGTTATAATGATTGTATCGCAAATAATTAGCCCAGATACCAAGTAACAGTTTCATAATGTAACATTATTTATATTAAATTTATTAAAATTTAATCAGACCCGTAATAATTCACGGTCAGTGTGCACAGAACAAAAAAAATACAAAACGAAATCTTTAGAAACTTTATTACTATTTAGTACCTATACGTAGGTACGTTCACCCCTAAAATCCCCGAAGAGGTAGGCAGAGGTAAATGTATGCATTTAAGCAAACAAGCAAACCGCCGTTTACGTTTCAACCCATGTAACAGGTGGCGAGACTATTGAGAACCCCGGGCACGTTACCAAACTTAAAGGTACTGGGAAACTTCCAGAAAAAAATCCAATAGAACCAGAGATAAAGGACTTTTACACCGTTATCTCTGTTAGGCCCAAACCGGGAATCGAACCCATGAGTTCAGGATAACCAGTCCAGCTGCTTCACCACTAAACTACCGAAGCTCACAAAATGTACCACCACAGTTTTTTTTATGTTATGAAAGTGGCAAACAAGCATGCAGTTCACATTGATGTTAAGTGATGACCGCAGTAGACACCTACACAAAGACCAAAGTCAAAATGCAGATGCGTTACCACGAGACTCCTGAGGCCTAAGGTGTTATGCCTCTGCGCCGGAACAGGGGGCGGCCGTTCATTACCACCTGACCGGAACACGATAGTGCTGAACATTACCATTTAGCGGCAAGTATATTAATGTAATGCGGTGGTGCCTAAGCCCGCGAGCTCCGTCGCTGGAGCTCTATCACCAGTTATAATTAATATTATTATATTAATTAATAGATACAATCTTTAGACAATTGATACATACGTTCTTTAGACTGTGGTGTGGTGTGGCCACAAAAACTTTTTACAAACGCAGTTTATAGGGCAATACAAGACTAACATATTATTAACGTCACGTGTCAATGTTTTCTTCACACGACCCACATCGGTATTACGCTGCCACCTGTCATTAGGCGACCTTTGGCCCGCGCACCTCAACTTGGTCTCTATTAGGCAATTGGGAAACCTTACTTTTCCTTATGTTTTTGCTAACTTGACATGTTGACTCGCATCTGCGTCGAACGGGTTTTCACCTTCTCTAGAGATTTAGAGATTTTGTATATTATTGGACTTAAAAATCACGTGAGTGATAATTACCTATTACGTACCTGGTCTACAATATTTAATCAATTTAAGCTGAGTTGAGCCATATGTACAGTCCTGTAATTTCCGGCACAGAGGCATAACACCTTAGGCCTCAGGAGTGGTAACGCACCTGCATTTTGACCTTGGTCTTTGTGTGGGTGTCGATAGGCTGCAGTCATCACTTAACATCAATATGAACTGCATGCTTGTTTACCACTTCCATGACATAAAACAATATTACTTTAACAAAGGAGACGTTCCATAGTGTATGAAGCTTGGGCACCGACCGACCCGCACCTTGTACGCTATATTGAGAGAATAAGCATAAAATACTAAATCATTTTCAGATATTCAAATTGTTTACTATACCTTTAATTAATTGTCGTAAGTTTATTTCAAAAACAAGAATGTCATAGTAGCAATATGGTGACATATTTTTGTCATACAAAAATTACATAAAATAAATACTTATACAGTATCTATAACCATATATTCCCCGTAAATTAACTTTCAAGTTCATGCTAAAGAAATACTTCTTGAGTCAGTTGTCCTAATTTCATATGTTAGCCATCATATGTATGTATATATATATATATATATATATATATATATATATATATAGTAGTTTATTATATTATATATTATGTATTTATTTATCTTGATGTTTTAAGTAAATTTAAATTAAATATATCATGTATGAATTTTTGTATTTATTAATTAGTAAGTACCTATATCAATAGATATATATTTTTTTTTGTTTTGTACTTGAAATCATAAGTATGAATAATACTTTTTGTAACTTTTTTTTTGCTCCCACACCCTAGGCTATTTCTCCCATAACCCCATGGTTGACTGTCAGAGAATGCCTAGTGGCATTAAGTCCGCCATAGGTATAATGTGCATAAAAGTATAAATAAATAAATAAATAAATATATTGTTTTGACTTCCCAGTATCACTGTAAGCAAGATCATTAAACGCAACATTAAGAGAGTGATTAAATGTAAAATGTAAGATGGAGTGTCATAATTACGCAAACATAACACATTTGTAAGCAAGAATGCGAACAGAGTTAGTTGAACATATGGCATTATTAATTTGCTAGCGTTCGTGTTAATGAGAAAATATGTGTTGATTATCGAAATAGCTTACAAAGATTTACCTAATACACGATTACTTTGTTCGCGTTAATTTTCAATGGCAATTTCAATCGTTATTGAAATAGAGATGTTATAAATTATTACATTGAAACTGAATCACACAAACGTTATTTTCTGAGTGATAACTAACTTCAATTAATTTATTCGATAGATCTGAAGTAATGTTAAAGAATTTCTCAGGATAAAATAACACGTTAGATGTGCAAAACTAATTGTAGCGAACACGGAGCGACCATTTATTGAGAAAATTCCAAAGAAGGTCCATCCGCGGGGCATTATCGCAGCTGCGGCAACTAAACTAAATCGATATTAAAATGCGCTTGCCGGTATTATTGCGAGGAACACGAAATAATAATCGCATTTGATGGTTATGCAAATGATTGTATTTTCGGGGTTCCGTACGTACCTACCTCTAAATAAATAAGATGCCCACATAGGATATCTTTGTTTGTTGTCAGACTGCAGACTCTTTTAATCGAACCTACCAGTGGTAAAAATACCAAACTTCTAAGTCAACTCCATTAAAAGATACGGTTGCATGTGCATATTTTAACCCTTTTTTTACGTAGAATCATATCCACAGAAGAAATAAATTATCTATTCCGTCAAACATCAAAACACATATTTCGTGATCGAAGCCTGTGATTTATGAAATTTAGTTAGAAGCACAATATACTCAAAAATAAGCTAAAAAATCATTATTATCCCAATATACTCCAAAATAAAATAAAAAATCGGTTTTAGTAAGTTGTCTTACACTCATCAAGTAATGTACAGCCCTGTTATTTCCGGCACAGAGGCATAACACCTTAGGCTTTAGGAGTGGTAACGCATCTGCATTTTGACCTTTGCGTAAGTGTCTATAGGCTGCAGTCATCACTTAACATCAATGTGAACTGCATGCTTGTTTGCCACTTCCATTATTAAAAAAAATATATATATCTACATTTGAAAAATGTTGAGCGCTTTCATTTTATGCGTCGATTCCCGACTGCCACTTGGTCGGTTTTCCCAAGAGCTAGTTGATTTCGAAAACCCTAGCTTGTCATACAACACCAAGCGAAATCTAGCAAGAGTAATGTAACACGAGCTTGAGATTTCTAGCGAGTGAAGTGTATCGGGATCAGATCTCAGTCTCATTGCGATGGCCATTGAGGCGTGTCCGAGGTTAGAGACTCGGTTGCAACGTTGAGATATGCAATCGCGATTAACAATTATATTTTAGGGTTCCTTAACAAAAGGAATAACCAGAACTCTTAGAAGAACTCATCAGGAATGTTGCCGTCGCGCTGCGATCCGCAAAACACTCTTTTAAGGCCAGTTTTATAGAACCCCATAATATAGGACTGAGAAAGATGTTCGTTCCATTATTTTCACAAAGTTGTAATATTTTCAAGACCCATTTTGATTTTTTTCTTTGCCAAACTAACATGAGATCAATTTCAGCATGAAATTGTTCTGTTTCTACCCTACGACTAAATTGCAATTCGCAAATGACAAGAATAAGTGTTACCTCCCTCTAACTATACATTATATTAGAACCATTACATAAATACGCCGTAGGGAACTATTTTAGTTTATCACACCCTTCCACTAAAGTTCGATTATAAAAAAAAATCTGTTAAAGTATGATGGTGAAACCCAGTCTAACTGAGTGCCTAGTGCAAGATTTTATCCGAATTCAATTCCATACAAATCTGCGTTTACTCTTACGCGATCGAATTCGCATAATATCTCGCACTAAGCACTCTGTAGCCAATTTGACAAGCAATCTTTTTACTCAAAAAATTAATACATTAGAAACCATTCCTTCTGCATTAGCTTAATATGCAGCTCATCTTAAATCCGGAAAAGAAATTGTCATCAAACTGTAATATCGTTGCAGTTGGCCTAATTACGTCATGACATATTACATCAATTATTCTTCCTAGTCAGCGTTTCTAATGCGAAAATAAACAGCTGTGTCATCTCATGAAATATGTCTTTTCGTGATGCAATATTGTCATCAATGTGGGAAAACATGTACGTTCTATGAGGGAACTGGCCACTTGACCACGCGTGCATCTTATACGTTGGTCATAATAGTTATGTTTAATTGATTTTTGGATAAGCGGAGAGTTCTCTGATAATTCAAAGTGTAACCTCATCCTACAAATTATTTATAGTGACCCAAGTAAACATAGTAGCTAACCCTTCAGAAATTACAGACATAATTTTTAAGGCTTTACCATTTTAAACTGGTGATGTCTATGGAATCTTTACTAACATTCTGACTTCATTCTTACTGGTGGTAGAGCTCCAGTGACGGAGCTCGCGGGCGTAGGCACCACCGCATTACCTAATATACTTGCCGTTAAATGGTAGTGTTCAGCACTATCGTGTTCCGGTCAGGTGGTAATGTACGGCTCTGTAATTTCCGGCACAGAGGCATAACACCTAATGCCTCAGGAGTGGCAGCGCATTTGCATTTTGACCTCTGGTCATTGTGTGGGTGTCTATAGGCTGCAGTCATCACTTAACATCAATGTGAACTGCACGCTTGTTTGCCACTTTTATAACATAAAAAAAAAAATCTAGTCACACACAATTTCACATATAAAACAACAGTAGTTTGTCAGTAGTTTTATTTTAAGATTTAATACAATATCGTTTTATTAGAAGTGGTATCCAAAATGTTATTTTAAATTTATTTACCGGTCTGTACTTTGTATGAACGTGCGAGTTTAAAAAATATTAAGTAGATTCGAAAGATGCCAACTCGCCCAATCGGGCGAGCGTTTGGCGAAGACGATTGGGCGATTTTTTTGAGATGACGAATAACTCACATTATCAGTGTAACATGGAAGTTTGCCATAGCATCTTATAAGACAACTCAATTGCTCTTTTTATAGTTAGTATTAAAGAGAAAAAAGTACTAAAGTATACAGAGAAAAATACAGAGAATCATGGAAAAATACTCAAAAAATTATTTGAATCGTTTTTTTTAATGTCGTAAATATGTTATTTTATGTAATTTTTGTATGGCAACACTATGTCAACATATTGCTTCTATGACAGTCTTGTTTTTGAAATATACTAACTTACGACAGTTAATTGAAAGTATGATAACGATTTAAATAGCTGAAAATGATTTTATTCTTCTTCTCTCAATATAGTGTACAAAGTGCAAGCAAAAGCTCCAAACATTTTTGGAAGTCTCCTTTTATTATTTTTAAATCGAACAAATATTAACCAGCATAAATAGGTACTGCGCAAGTCAAATTTCAGCTGACAACAATGCCGACATTGATACCTAGACCGCAATCAGATCAAACTGGTAGCTCGGGGTTACAATCTTGTCCCCAACCTAGCCTTGTACCTACTGTGGTTGCCACTTTTTTGATTTATTACTAAAGTAGAATAATAATAATAATAATAAAATTCTCGAAAGGGCCTCTACGTGTTGGACCCTCCATGTCCCCGCGCAAGCCTGACAAAGGTCCGGGGTTCAAATTGGACGCCGTGCTGACGAGAAACATAATAATAATATCTTTATTTCAAATCAAAAGTAGCTTTACATTTCATTGACATTGGAACCTCCATTTAAGCATATGATGCCTGTGTTTGGAGACTCCGCTCTTCCCTTTCTGAAGTTGCACAAAAGCACTATGATCATTTTTTAAGATTTAATACAACAGACTAAATATAACTTATTAAATTTTGTTTAATACATACTTGGCGATAAAACTAATATAAAAAAGAACATAATTAAAACTAAAGTGTATTCGTATGTGTATTCGTATGTGTGTGTGTGTGTGTGTGTGTGTGTGTGTGTGTGTTTGTTTGTTTGTGTGTGTGTGTGGGTGTATGTATGTGTATGTGTGTGTGTGTGTGCGTGCGTCGTGCTATATTAAACGTTGCAACATTGCTTCTGTTTCCTCATAGTTTAATGTTTGTAACCAATTTATAATTTGTTTTTTACATTCATCTATATATAGCAAGCAAAAACGCTTGCCATATATAGATATTTGTTTGCTGAGTCTGTTGTATAAATATCCCGACATAATGTTATACTGGTTTCTCGCAAATTTAGTTTTTGTTTTGGGGAGCCCTACAGTAGTATTTTTTCTTCATTTCGTTAGTATCTTTGAGTCATACGGAACTTCTTTATGTTTTCTTAAAACAATGTGTTGTATATATAGTTGCCTTACTGAAGGTAAATTACTTATTTTATGTAGTGTTTCTGTTGAAAAACATCTTTTTTTACACATACACAATTTTTTTTTTTAATACATAATTTGTACATAATTTTTAATATTTTTCTCTGCGCTCTCTCTAACGCTAAATATTTAGATTTTGCGGCACCGCCCCAAACCGAAATACAATATATTAAGACAGATTGTAAAAAAGAAATGTAAATTTCAGTTAGAAGATTCTTAGATTGTGCCGAATTTTGACTATTTTTGTCCTTTTATGGTACAACATGTCTTAGCACCTTAAATATATAGATCAGTTTACCTATTCTGCTCATAACTAGTTGTAGATGAGGATACCATGACAGACGCTGATCTATTACTACTCCCAGATATTTAATACAATTAACTTCACCAATAGTAGGACATTGACAGGTTAAATCACTCATAAACCTACTGCAATTATGTACCTTAATTGCAGAGTATTTAGTGCAGTCTTTATTATTATAAATTCTAAAACAGATATAGTTTGTTTTACTAGTATTTAACGTGAGAAGGTTATCTTTTAACCAAGCAGCAACACAGGACAATCCCTCCTCTGCATAACTCTTTACTTGATCCCACGTACTGCCAGTGAAAATGATAGCTGTATCATCAGCGTATGAGAAAATTTTGGCATTATTTATTTTTATATTGCAGAGATCATTGATATAATAGGTGGGGAAAAAGTCTTTTCGCATTATAGTATGTATGAACTTGTAATAAAATCTCTTTGGCTGTAGTATTTGTATCTGGCTGGTTTTGGTATCATTGAAAGTTCAAATTTTAAAGAACATAATTCCAAATTCAAATTAGGCAAATGTGAGATTTTCATTTGTTTTTCGTACTGTCAAGATGAGTGAATCTAATGAAGAAATTCGATACATTTTAAAATTTTACTACAAAAAAGGTTAAAATGCAACGCAAGCTGCGAAAAAAATTGCGATGTTTATGGACCTAATGCAGTGTCTGTGAGAGTAGCACAAATTTGGTTTAAGCGTTTTCAATCCGGAAATTTTGATGTCAAAGATGCACCTCGCTCTGGTCGCCCTATTACGGATAAAATGGATGCCATTTTTGAAAAAGTGGAGCAAGATCGACATATCAGTAGTTACGACGTAGCTCGGGCCGCTCGGGTCGCCCTAATTAGGGCCCTAACTTCCTAAATGTTATTACACTACCCTGACCCTTGTTATCGTACCCTGAATACCGTGCCGTGTAATAAGTCTTTAACGGAATAATTCCCATCCTCTATTGGGCGGTAGGGTCGTCACATCCCGACGCCTATTTTAAAAAATACTTGTAATTAATTCAGCCCGTGGAAATCAACACAAAAGACAAAAACTTCAATGCAGATAAATTCCTATTCTTGAGGCCAGTTTTTTTGCAGTTGTATATAATTACGGAACTAACTGTGTAATTAGGTAATATGTAGGTATATAAATACAGCATTGTTTAATACTGCGATTAAGAGATAGATAGATTAGGTAAAGAGGTACTACGGAAGCTCTTTCAAAAAAATCAGATACTAAACTTTTTAATAATTGGTAGTTATACTACCCTGTGCTATTAAATGTTCTGGGATATTACTTTAAGCAATCCATCATTATCCTAAGCAGCATCTCAAGGGTATATTGACTAGTTTTTATTAATTCGTTTTAAAAGGTAAAGAAAATGTAAATAGATTATGTAGGTATTTATTGCTTTTGAAACGTCTACTCGTCTGCTTATCCTTACTTAATATTATAAATACGAAAGTAACTCTGCCTGTTTGTCTGTCTGTTACCTTTTCGCGTCCAAACGACTGAACCGATTTTAATGAAATTTGGTACAAAGATAGAGCTGGCTTTGAGAAAGAACATAGACTTAGTTATTTATAAAACGCTATACACGCAGGTGAAGCCGCGAGCAACAGCTAGTAGCTAATATTTTTTTAAAATCTAACTGTTCAAAACGTTGCGAGTTGAAAAACGACTCAAAAAGGCTCATTTAAAATGAATGTAAATTTGAACGTCACCTTCGAGGTCCTATGAATTGCATCAAAATGTTTTAAAATATCTTCATATACACTGCGTTTTCGTAAAATTATTTAATACATAAAGTTGTTGAAAATCGTATAAAGAATCAAAAAATGATTTTTTTTCGCAAATATTCATCACTTTTACGTTGTTCTGTCTAATACGATTCAACTCAGATTTTCATAATTTTAATATCTTTATATCCTATTAATTTGTAAGTATTTTTCATTCATATGATATTAATCTTTCTTTCTTAATATATATAAATCTCGTGTCACAATGTTTGTCCTCAATGGACTCCTAAACCACTTAACCGATTATAATAAAATTCGCACACCATGTGCAGTTCGATCCAACTTGAGAGATAGGATAGCTTACGCTATGACTAATAGGAGCAGAGCAGCGCGGGCGAAGCCGAGGCGGGCCGCTATGTTAATAAATATACTGGCCGAATTGAGAACCTCCTCCTTTTTGAACTCGGTTAAAAAGGAAACATACATTTTCATTTATTTCATTCACACGTTCATAACATACCTACAATCGTCGTTATTATAACATTTCAAGAAAACTAAAAAAATATATCTCAACACGAACAAAATCTCGGCACGTAATTCAACAATTATAAGAACAATACAGCTTTATATGTAAAGCGCGTATCATTTGAAAACCGAGACATCTAAGTAAAGATAACATCCATGATTCCGTATACGTTTTAAGATACTGGAAATGGTCGATTAAAATCGAGGTCCTTGACTTTAAAACAAAGAAATTGCGTCACATGGTTATGTATGAGATATTATGTTGTAATTAAACTCCCAGTCTCCACGTTCTTATGTGATTGTTAACTTTAATATTTACATTACCCATTGAAAGCTGTACGCAGTCTGTTTGACTCTGTTTACCTGGAAAAAAACAATATCGTGAATATTTTTTTAATTACGTTCACTTAAATTAAGTTATGAAAAAAAATAGGAAACATTTTTACTGGTGGTAGAGCTCCAGTGATGCAGCTCGCGGGTGTAGACACCACCACATTACCTTATATACTTGCCGCTAAATGGTAGCGTTCAGCACTATCGTGTTCCGGTCAGGTGGTAATGTACGGCCCTGTAATTTCCGGCACAGAGCCATGAGGCATGACACCTAAGGCCTCAGGAGTGGTCGCGCGTCTGTGTTGTTAAAAAAATCATCGAAATGGTCGGCAAAAATCTCCAGATATCAATTACTTTATTGGAATGTATACAAAGTCTTTTTTTTAATCACGTTCAGAATTATTGCAGCATTTAATAATTTAAAAAAATATATCTTAAACGATGAAATCACTTATTGTAACTATCAAAACAAAACTTGTGATGACTTCGCAAATCAAACCACACCCATGACTGTCCTTAAAACCCACGAATTAATACCGGTTAAGACCATATCAAATGCTAATATGAACATTAACTTCGTCAAGTTTTGCCCCTTACTGACACCTACACAATACAAATTGAGCACAAATCTAGTTTTCAACACTGCACTTGGTCATCAGTGGCCGGTCAGAACGGCCGTTGACCCGATACGAAATCTTACAATTTTCTACTCCGCCTGGCATTTCGAAAACATCTGTCGTCTGCACTCCGAAAGAATAGATTTGCTGGCTATTCCATTCTTATTGTCATCACCATTAGATCTATTTTCCCTTGTACCGAGATAAGATAGTGTATTGCTAAAAGAGCTCTGCTTCACTGAGCCGCTAAAATGTCGATCGTAATTTTATAAGTACTGTTAAACTTTCTGATAGCTTTAACTTTGAATTGTTTAGCAGCTTAGGTTTTAGAATCGGAGTTAACAACCGTTTACTAGGTAAGATTATTGAAGTATTTGCCGAGAAAATCAAAGATTTAGTTACTTTTAAGAACCTTCTTACAGTGAGTATTCAACTGATTAAAGACACCTTGTTAGTTCAAAATACGAATTTAATATTTCACTGAGTTGCAAGAACAACGTTAAAGAAACTGCAATCCATGAATGCTTACAATCTACGGGTTCT
This sequence comes from Macrosoma leucophasiata, assembly GCA_036365455.1. Taxonomy (NCBI): domain Eukaryota; kingdom Metazoa; phylum Arthropoda; class Insecta; order Lepidoptera; family Hedylidae; genus Macrosoma; species Macrosoma leucophasiata. Next base: position 16,000,080 of record JAWQUS010000024.1, read on the forward strand.
GGATAAACTGCTATCGCTATCATGAAAACAATAGAACTAAAAACAATCCAGTTTTGTGCCTTTAAATTAATTTTGGACTCAAAAAAATAAGTAAACAGTAATGTTGAACTTTTTTTTTAATGTAGTAATCACGTAATGCACGCTTGTTTGCCACTAAACAAGCGTGCAGGTCACATTGATGTTAAGTGATGACTGCAGCCTATAGACACCCACACAATGACCAGAGGTCAAAATGCAGATGCGCTGCCACTCCTGAGGCATTAGGTGTTATGTCTCATTACCACCTGACCGGAACATGATAGTGCTGAACACTAACATTTAGCGGCAAGTATATTAGGTAATGCGGTGGTACCTACGCCCGCGAACTCCGTCACTAGAGCTCACCACCAGTTGAGCATACTATTTATTTAATTTAATCTTTATTGCAACAATCTATAAAGTATAGTAACAAATGGCGGACTTAACGATTGGCAACATTTTTCCATTTACTAAATCAGGTCTCGAGGTCAATGGTCAAAACGAATATATACTACATTGTGCGCTTAATTTTAATTGTCATATTTATGTAGGCAATGATCAAGATGATATTGACGAAAAAATAATATCTCCAAACATCACATCAATCGACAATTAACTCTGCAGTTAAAACAGATAACCAATTTTTTATGTCTATCGGAAATCAAATTAAGACAAGCTAGTGGGTCAAATGTGCAATTGTTCCAAATGTGGATATATAAAAAATATAATCTGAATTCAATCGAGGCGTTGCTAACATTTATGTTTTTACAGCATACCATGACACACATGGTTAATTGAAAGAGTTTAATCGCTAAGACTTATGTCTGTGATAGATAATTCGTGTCAGACATAATTCTTAGCGGTAACCAGATCAGAATTTTAAGATATAACCGTGAAGTGAAATGTAAGTATCAAACTCAGTCAATAATAATACCAATGTTTTAAAAACATTTGATCAATACAGACGGGCAAATTCACTATGTAGATGATTTTTTAACATTTGATAGTCTATTTAATTGCAACATTTGGTAGTTACATTAGAACATTCGGTGGTAGACTTCCAGTGTAGGAGCTCGAGAGCGTAAGCACCACCGTATTACAATCAGATCACAAAGACATGACAACGAAGGTCTCAGGGGTCTGCGTTATAACTTCTGATTATCTAAAGGCTGCAGTCATCAGTTAACATCCATGCGAGCTGCATATGCTTCTTTTCCACTATCGTTAGTAAATAAAACATAAAATTTATTCCGTAATTTATCAAACCTCAGTAGTTAATAGGAACCTTGTACGTACTACATACAACTTAATATCCTTAAGTGATAGTAAGTTGGAAATATTAGTGGCGCTCTTGAGTTTGGAAAAATACCCGATAATTATCAATAACCTTTCCCCTAACACATTGGATTAAAATAATATAACCGACGAACCGTCAATAATAAAAAATAATAAAAAATAAAAACAAACTTTATGTAATAAAATAATGTCTGTAATGTATGTAGGTATATGTAGCCTAGATGACTACGTCTATGATTGGGTGTCTATAGGCTGCAGTCATCACTTAACATCAATGTGAACTGCATGCTCGTTTGCCACTTCCATTGCATAAAAAAAAGAACTTTTGATCAAATATCACAATCCATAACCTAGATCAGAACATAAGATCCTTTCGATTAAAACCCACGTCAACGGAGTCTCAAAAGTGAAAACATAAGTACAGGGACATGAAAAGTAACATCAGATACGAGTCGGATCACTACTCAACAGAATCCCACATAATGCACGTTTGACACGAAACTTTTTTATCGTTCGTATTTACGATTAAGAACGTGATGAGAGAAAGGGAAATCTCGTCTCATCAAAAATAACTTTGGGTGATTTGCTGAGTAGGTATATTATTATGGAGAGATGTACGGTACAGTTCCCTTACAACATAAGTAGGTATCCAGAATCTTAATAGATGTCGATAGCGCTGGGAAATTCTATTCCATTGTTTATATGGTTTCAATAACAAAAAATTATAGCTTATAGGTTCGCCTTAACCCTTACCTGCCTGATGTCAAAGAATTTTTAAAATCGATTGCAATCTATACTTATAATAAATCTGTAGAAGTGTAAATTCCCTTACAACATAAGTAGGTATCCAGAATCTTAATAGATGTCGATAGCGCTGGGAAATTCTATTCCATTGTTTATATGGTTTCAATAACAAAAAATTATAGCTTATAGGTTCGCCTTAACCCTTACCTGCCTGATGTCAAAGAATTTTTAAAATCGATTGCAATCTATACTTATAATAAATCTGTAGAAGTGTAAATTCAGTACATTAAAAATGTTGAAAAAATAAATACCAGGGAATGTTACTAGATCGATACCAAACACAAATATGTGATTAGAAATTTTTTTGTCTGTCTGTCTGTCTGTCTGTCTGTTTTTTCAAGCATCACAGAAAAACGACCGGTCCGATTACAATGAAACTTGGTATGATTATACTTTAACCTTTGGCGCATAACACTGGGTACTTTATATCCCGGAAAAATGTCTGTTTGTCTGTGCGGCGTATTCGATCTGAAATTTTCACTAATACGAGTATATTGTGGCAAGTTTCACTTAACATTAAGTGTTTGTTTTATGTGAATCAGTTCAGAAATAAAAAAGTTATGTCAATTTAAATATTTTTAAGCTATTCTGTATCTTAGTTGCATCTTTTAGGGGGTTTCGTACCTAAAAGGTAAAAACGGACCCTACGGATTACTAATCCTCCGCTGTCAGTCTGTCTGTCCGTCCGTCCGTTTGTCTGTCACCAGCCTGTATCTCATAAATTAAATAGTGACAGATAGAAAGCTAACATTTTCACAAATGATGTATTTCTGATACCGCTATAAAGACAAAATTAATTACTAAAAAAAAGAAAATGAAAAATGTTAAGGGGTCCAAGAGGGCATACAATAAACGTGTTTTTTTTCGTATATTTTTTGCTCATTAATAATAACGGTAGCAACTAGACGCTTAAATTTTTTACAGAATTTTTAGGTCTCATGTTGTATAACCTTCTATCTATACAAATAAATAAAATTGGTGTGTCTGTCTGTTTGTGTGTTGTCTGTCTGTAAATAACCGCTTTTTACTAAATGGATATATGTATGTTTACACGGTACATATATATACCAAAACATTTTTTTTTTCAATTTTTGTCTGTCTGGCTGTGTGTCTGTCTGTTTGGCGGGGCTAATCTTGGGAACGGCTTTACCGATTTTGACGGGACTTTCACTGGCAGATAGCTGATAGGATAAGGAGTAACTTAGGCTACAATTATCTCCATACATCCATACATACATACATACCTACATACAAATAAGTAGAATTGGAGTGTATCCGACTTTGACGGGACTTCCACGGGTAGGTAGCTGATGTAATAAGGAGTAACTAAGGCTACTTTTATCTCCATACATCCATCCATACATACATACAAATAAATAGTATTTGAGTGTCTCCGATTTTGATAGGACTTTCATTGGCAGATAGCTGATGTAATAAGTAGTAACTGAGGCTACTTTTATATTAGCTGCGCCCACGACTTCGTCCGGGTAGAACTGAACAATCATATTTTTTCCCACGTGGACGAAGTCGCGGGCACAGCTAGTATAAAATAATTCCTTTTGTCGATGACTTTCAATAGCATCACTACGAGTATTTGTATTGTTTTTTTTAATATTATTTCGCATTAACACATGCTTGTGAAATATATTTTATTTTTAAAGAAAACTGGAAAGAAAAATTTGACTTCAGGCGAGGCTCGAACTCGCGACCTACTGGGAATCTAGTCCAGCCGCTCTTCCAATTGAGCTACTGAAGCCCTGCCCGATTTGTCAAATCTTTCCTTCACATCTATTGCATTGCTTTATGGTAGCAGTTGCGCCATCTATTACCAACTATGCTAGTTAGGCAACCGATATAATAGACTTTTCAGTTTATTGAATATCGTAAAGAAGTCGCTTTTACCCTTAATAATTGTTTTTTTATATTATTTCGCATTAACACATGCTTGTGACTAGATTCCCAGTAGGTCGCGAGTTCGAGCCTCGCCTGAAGTCAAATTTTTCTTTCCATTTTTCTTTAAAAATAAAGTATTTGTATTGTTGAAAGTTTTCTCTCATGTTCTAAAGACTTCATTGGTGTCTAGAAATCCTCTCTCAAAGTTGTTCCAATTCCAAAGAACTAGATATAATTAAAAATTGTCGATACTATCTCATACCAAATCTTTTACTATCTATATTCATCTATCGAAACATGACTGTTAACCTCTAGTATAACGTTATGCAGCCGATGTATTTTGGCTGAATACGTACTCTTTAATTGAAAATATATGTTTTGGTTGCTATAGACCACATCAACTTTGTCATTTATATAAAACGCTTACCGGTATGAATGTAATTACTAATCAGACCTTTCACAACGCCGACAAGTCATTAGGGTGAAATATTTTCCAAGATTTGCGGTAAGCGACCGGTTATTGAAACAACTTACATAAACCTTAATTATTTTTGATGACTTGATGCTCTTATGATAGATTACCAGCGATTATGTGAGGTCAGTAATAATCTCTAATATTTATATGAAAACATTGTAAAGTCTTGGGAAATCTTGAAGATGGTAGAAGTGAAATTACCGACTTAAATATACATATATACACAGACATATATTTTATCTTAATGTCGTAAAAATGATAATATTGATATCTTTTTAGGGTTCCGTAGTAAACATGGAACCCTTATAGTTTCGCCTTGTTCATCTGTCTGTCCGTTTGCGGTTTAGCGCAAAAGCTATTGATACGCAGGCTGCGCGGTAAGTGGGAAACTCTACGCCATCAAATGTCCTCAGAAAAGTGAAATACGTTGAATCTCGGACCGTGTGAAGTAACAACCGCAGGAAATAGCTTTCGCCATTATTTGGATGCACGGTACCTATAAACCTTACTCAATGTCCTTGAAAATTCTCGGATATTCATGCAAAATTTGAAGTAAATCCATTAAGATCCATTACTTTTTGAGTTTAGCTCGCACATACATACAGACAAACAACAACAGACAAAACAAACACTATATTTGGCTTCGATATCGATAGTAGATCACGCCCCAAGTATTCTTTAAAACAAAAAAATCTATGCACAGTTTTGACTTTCCTACGATTTTAAAGATTTACAGCTGTTCCCCCGTAGGAGATAGCGTGATAATATGTAGCCTATATGTTGACCGGACCTGTTCGTAATATTCATGCAAAATTTACTTCAAATTTTGCATGAATATAACTAACAGGCGCCATTTAGTAGGTACTTTTTTAGTTTAGCCCGGACATACATACCGACAAACAGACAAAATATCTGAAAATTATATGTTTGGCTTCGATTTCTATTGTAGATCACGTCCCAAGTATTCTTTAAAAATATATTCAATGTACAGTTTTGACTTTCCAACGATTTTATTAAATGTAGAGATTCCCGTAGGAATGAGGGATTTTCCCGCAGTAAAAAGTAGCCTAAATGTTGACCAGGCTTAGTATCTATACACCACAAAAAGTTTCATTCGAATCCGTCCAGTATCTTCGGATATTAGCCTGGACAAAGGGACAAACAGACAAACAGACAGACAATAAAATTAAAAATGATTGAAAAGTGTTCTAATACTATTTTAACATCGCCCCCAATTAGTTTTTCGTAAATATATACAATGTACAGACACGCGGATTTTACTGTTTTATTGTATGTAATAATAGATATACATCAAAATCTAATAGTATGAAAGATTGATGAATTTGGAAGAGGCACGTAAGATGTGTAAGAAGCGAAACATTCGACGCTCCCCGCGGTCTATCGGGCCTATAAGGGAATTGCCGTGGAAAATATATAGGTACAATCAGTTACCATTAAACATGGCAATACTAAGAAATACCTGCGTCATACAGATATTAAATTACGTAAAAAACATGCAGGTTAGAACGCTAACAACAGCTAATAATTTAACAGTGACCTTGCCAAGTAGAAATCGATTGGAAAAAACAAGTGAAGCGAACCACCCAACGGATACAGACGATCAGTTGATTTCATGGAATCTGGAATGTAGATGTAACACGAGATACATGTATGAAATACTACCGCCTGTATACATTACAACGTGTTGTTCACGGTTGTATTAATTTGCTTATAAACTATAATATTTTTGCATTATTGCGGTTTTGCAAGCGAAACAATCTTGTCTAGGCATATTTTTTTCAAAATTTAGTTCTAATTTGCAGATTATTAAAGTTAGAATACTCTAGCACCTTATGTTTTTAAATAATGAATATAAATAATGTGATTAAAATATGTGTGGGTATTTACATCTGTATATTAAGGGGGTAACTAGAAGGGGTAAAGTCATGTAGAATTAGTAAAAATACATTCCCTGCATTCACGAAAACTTTTTGTTAATTTTCGAGTCAAATCCCAATAAAAGGATACGAACCTAAAGGAAAATGATACTGTTCCATACATTTCTGGGCCTAGTACTACACATAATTTGTAGGTACAGGCCACTGTTTACCTACAAATTATGTGATTTTCAAATGACTATAAAATAAATAATTTGAAATGCGGGCTTTTTTGTTAATTGCTCGTAATTGAAGTATATATGATCAAGTAAAAGTTGGGTTAGATTGCTAATTGTTAACTATATTACAAAATGTACTGTGTAATGGGTTAACCAGTAACGATTTTGCAGGCCCAAAACTACTTGTCTCCTTTTCAAATGCCAACCAATTTAGGTGCCACGAATAATAATCATCGCAATTGGGAAAACTCCTTATCATTTGTTCCTTAGGGACCTAGCAGTAATGGCCTAGGCCTCCAAGGTAGTCAACATATTGTTTTTCTATTAAATAGGTAACCAACAGCATAACGCTAACATTTAATTTAATCTTTACAAGATTTTTGTCATAGACATCTATTGATGTCTATGACAAAAATCTTGTATGTATGCAATTATTGATCATTAGATATACAATTCAAGATACTATGATCTCAACCTCAAACACTCTAATACTCAATGCAAAACTAAATTCATCATATAAATATAAAGTAAAATATAGAGTAAAGAACTTATAAACATTGATTTTCCTTGTATATACCCTTCACGGATTAACTTACTAACCTAGAAGAAATGGTTGCAATTATTGAAATAAATAGTAATTTTAAGGGGAAAAGTTCTTTCACATTTATTTAATTATATTACTTATTTCTATAATTTATAATCATAACAGTAAACTATAATGTGAAATTAATATCTAATATTTAAACTTGTTCGATGGATTAGTATTCATTTAATTCAATAATTTTATCAAATTTATGGGACATCCGCTCTAGTAATATTTTTTCCATAGCATTAAAATATCATATTCATATTGCTCTTAATTAATTAAAACGTTGATATTTTACTATCATATCTTCCAAGTATTTGTGCACGGTATAACCTTATCTGTGCTATAAGATGCTAAAAGTCCTGGTAAAATATTATTATGTCGCATATAAGATGTATAATATATGTCATACAGAAATTGTAGTTACCCTAAAACACGCGAGAAATGTCAAAGTATATCAAAGTTTAAAACTTATAAATATCTAAAGATTGGATGGCAGTGAATGCATGAAAACGATAAAAGTGTCAATGCTAGATATATTGTCGATAAAACTATAAATCGGGAGTTTATAGCTGGTAGCAAGCAACATTAGGTTGCAACCAAATATGAATAAAATCAACAATATCGTCATTATTATTTACCACTTCCATTTTGCGGACTGCTTTTGGTTCCGAGACTACTCGTATGAAAAGTTTTTAGAAATCCATTTTTTTTCTTTAAGGACAATGTTCAAGGTAACTCTCTAGAAAAGATAGTGAATAGTGGCAATTGTATTATTGTATTCATCAAAACCTCCGCTCCTTCATTAACTTCTGTTAGACTTTCTTAATTAAAGAATCACTCACACAGAGTCACTCTGTTTTTGTCTCACAAATCATCCCGTGATTCAAAATATTTTCCCATTCTCTTGTTAAGAAGTAATGATGTCACGATTACGGCTTACGCAACAGTCAGTTAATGTCACTGTTCCCATACCATTATAAGCTAATTGGATAGCAACACGAATGTATTACGCACTTGCATTTCGGATACGGCAATTGGGTATGGTAATGAAATCTGCATCGATGTTTTCGAAATTATTACTATATAACTTATTGTTGTAATGTAATTGAATCGGGCGTGAAGCGATTGCAAGATCTGTTTCGGCTTTCTAGGATTGCGTTTGTAGACCAGAGAGCCTTATTCTTGGCTTAAGTGCCAAATTTATTTAGCACGATCCCCGAAGTTGGACGTTAAAAACTTTTACCACATCTAAACTGTTACATTTAAGAATAACCTGTTAATTTAATAGTAATCTGTAACTGCACGTATAAAAATAACGGTGCCATAAATTTTATCTCACTGTCAATCAATTGATGGTAGTAAACCGTGGGAGGTTCCAAAATCTACCGCAACATCTACACACCAAATGTATACATGTTTGTACAATGTACAGTTTCCCAATTTTTTATTGCAGGTATATTCTTCTATTTCTACATTTTGTGCATTACCTATGGTCATATTTGTACAAGACCAAATCGTTTATTATTACCCGGCGTCACAAAGATTGCCAGTACATCAAAAGCATTGAAATTTATTTATAGAATCTCTACTGAGTACAATATTAATACCTACTTCGACTGACTGACTATACTTGACAGGTTTTTCTGCAAAAACTAAAAGGCCTTGCAAACCGTTAGTACCGCTTACTATTCCATAAGTGATTACAGCTTCGATGGTGCATTTCATATAAATACTTGTTTTTACAATATCATAGTTTATATGCTTAATAACTGTTTTATATGTGGATACGATGTTATTAATACCCATTTAGAGACAGATGATAGTTACCGTCATTGTTTTCGAACTGATTATATTTTATCTCTGTACAACAACATCAAGATAACTTATTAAAATATCACCTATTTAACAGTGAAATAAAAATAATTGTATGAAACTACTTTATGATAATATCAAGATCCTGTGATCCTGATATTATCATGTTCCCTGTGCTCTTTTTATATTTTGTTTCCTAAGTTTCCAAATTAATAGGAAATCCCCCCATTTTTTAACATCTGCTTATAACGCCTGTATGAGCCCGCTTCTATCAGCAAATACTTTGTATCCGGTGCCCCCCCTCACGACGTGATGGCCTAAGTTGCTTAATTTGCTTATGTGCTAATATGGAACTGATAACATACCTACATTTCAATTTTTACTTATACGTATATCATATAATGTAAAAAAAATATCTATATAATGAACACGAAGAAGTGGAAAGCATTATTTAAGACATTATTTTATAACCAAGTCTACATTTTATCCAAACATGAGAACTAGGTTTTAGAATTAAGGAAAAATAAACTTTAAAAAAGTGTCGTATTCGTACAAGAACAAAAACTGTGATTACGTGAGATATCGATGAAGTTTTTGAGTCAATGATGTTTTTCTCTCTTTTCTACTCATCTTACCCTGACGCACAACGTCGTCCTCTTTTTTGAGTAATTATCAATCAACAGGTTACTTTTTTGCTATCAAGATGACTGTTAGCATTTCGATTGGTTTCAGTATCCTCAAAATAATATTTAGTGTTTAAAAAGCTACAACACACTTAGAGTATATAAAGCTATACTCTAAGTGTGTTCCGCGGAACCCTAGGGTTCCGTGATACCTCTGTCGGGGTTCCGCAAGCTACATACAAGCTCGCTAGCGAGAATTCTGTTGTATCAGTTTTATACATTTCTTCACTGTAGGTAGTAAATTTAGTCTCTTATACGCAATAACGATTGTGCATTATTTAAACCCCAATATCCTGACGTGAAACATTATAAATAAAGAAGAATGGAACGTTGGCTTAAAGGTGTTAAACGTGTTGCAACAACATCTTCTAATGACGCTGAATGTTCAAAAGCAGTGCGCGCGGAGAATATAGCAATCACCGATCCAGAAGATGATGCCACGACGTCAAGCTCGACGGTTTAAAAGACGAAAAGAAGGAATTATGATGAATCTTATATCAGTTTCACATTTTTTGATTCCAACGGCTCACCTCTCTGCATGCTCTGTAGTAAACTGCTTCCTAGTTCCATAGTTCCATGGCACCTGCCAAATTGCGCCGACATTTAGAAACTGTACACCCCGAGTCTAATGACAAGAATAAAGAATTTTTTGTTCGCAAAAAAGGTCAGTTATTACAAAGTCAAAAAAATATGATGCATGTAACACAAACTATCAACGAAAAGGCCATGGAGGCATCATATTTAGTTAGCTATCGCATAGCACAAGCAGGTGAAGCGCATACTATCGCTGAGAAATTAATAAAACCATGTGTATTAGACATAACAAAATGTATGCTCGATGAAAAATCTGCAAAGCATCTTTCTACTGTTCCGCTATCAAACGATACTGTTTCACGACGAATCCATGATCTGGCAAGCTACGTCAAACAAGAACTAGTTACACGTCTACAAAAGTACAAAATACACGATTCGCCTTGCAAATGGACGAGTCGACTGATTTGGCTTTCCTACTGGTTATTGTGAGATATCCATATAAAAGTTCTTTTGAAGAAGACGTGCTTATGTGTTCATCGCTGCTTACAAACACTACCGAGGAAGACATTTTTAATAAAATAATTATATTTTTTGAAGAAAATAATCGCAGTTGGAACAATTGCATTGACATTTGTACAGATGGGGCCAAAGCGATGACAGATAGCAGGAGCAGTGTCACGAATGAAAAATAAAGCGCCTAATTGTAGTTCCAGTCATTGTATTCTGCATAGACAAGCACTTGCGATGAAGCAAATGCCGTCAAATCTAAAATTAGTTATGGATGAAGCAGTAAAAATAATGAATTTTATCAAATCACGACCACTACAATCCCGATTGTTCTTATTATTGTGTGAAGATTATGGCAGCAAACATAAAACACTGCTGCTTCATACAGAAGTGCGATGGCTGTCTCGGGGGATAAAACTTTAACAAGGCTATTTGAACTTAGAGCCGAGTTACAAATGTTTCTTTCAGCAGATACTTCTTTTAATTTGAAGGACCGTTTGTATGATAAAACTTGGTTGTTCCGATTGTCTTTTATGGCGGATATCTTTCAAAAACTTAACGAATTTAATTTATTGTTGCAAGGTAAACAGACAACAGTGTTTACCTTGCAACAAATAAGTAAACACTGTGTTTCAGTGGCAGTGTTTCAGGCCTATAATAAAATAATTGCTTTTAAAAGAAAATTAGATTTTTGGATCATTTGCATTGGTAAGAAAGAAATAGAAATCTTTACGTTACTCAGTGAGTTTGTTAGCGAAAACGACTCAGAAATGTTTGAAGATGATGTGTTTGAAGAATTGGTTCAATATCTCAGTTCGATGCGCGCATCTTTTGAAAAGCATTTTCCCGAAGAACACAATACAAAAATTAAAGTGAATTCATGGACTCATAATCCTTTTTTACCCAACTTGGAAAAGCCTGAAAACATGTCAAACGAGATATATGAATATCTTTTAGAAATGTCATCAGACACAAGTATGGAGTCACTGTTCAAAACGACGCCTCTCAATGATTTTTGGTGCAGAATCCAAGATGAATATGCAATGCTGGGCCAAATGGCTCTGGATATTCTTCGTCCGTTCCCGACTACATATTTGTGAGAAACAGGATTCTCTACCTACGCAGCCACGAAAACAAAATATCGCAATAGACTGGACGCCGAAGCTGACATGAGACTCCAACTTTCTTCCATCAAACCTGATAGCAACCAATTGATGAAAAATAAAAAATAGTTTCATACAGACCTCCCGTTTCATACAGACCTCCCACTAGTTAGATTTTTTCTTTTCTAATGTTTTCTATTATTGTCCTTGCCAAGTGGTGAAGTAAATAATAATTAGTAACTGTTACATTGTACTTTTAATATGCTGATTAATGAAAAATACACTAATAAAAACAATTGTTTTATTGTAGGGTTCCATCAAGTATTTTGATTCCCAAAAGGGTTCCGTCATTTAAAAAGTTTGAGAACCACTGTGTTACATAACTGAGTGGCTGACAGACAACGCACAGACGAAACTACTGGCGGCAGAAACCTGAAATTTGCAATTAAGTTTCCCAGTGTAGTTTTAGATCAGTACTTAGAGAAGCATCCCCAATTAATTGACAAACGAGATGTGCGTACGAAGTTGAACTAAGTTTTGTATGAATTCGCATTGAATAATAAAAAAGGGAAGACTGGTGTTAAGTTACCAAAATAAATTATCATAAAATTAGGCGATGACCTTACCAACGTCACACTTTCATTGAAGTGTCCGTACATGTAAATAGACGTTGACAAGGCCGGATCCAAAAAATATTCGTGTATACTTGTATAGATTTACAACATCGAGGTATCTCTCCTTGAATGTTAAAAGAAATCGCTGCGCACGCGACGTTTTCACATCGGCTCGTTTTATCTATAAATGTACGTACCGCTAGTACTTGGTCTACATCTGTTTTTTGCTATGCTTCTTCGTCTGTAATTATTATATCTGTTTCTAGATGGGAAAGTTAAGTGTAAACAATGCTTGTTATATTTGTATGCAGAAAAACATTCGATTTCTTGTTGAGCGTCGTTTTAGTTTTGATTGTCTTTTCTGCCGACACCGAAGAAATTGATACATTTTTACAGTGTAATTACGTAACTTGTACTGAAATTTGTTTATCACTAAATTCTGCAAATCTAACTCGCTAAATTGTATAAGTAAATAATAAAGTTAAAGAATGAAATAAACCTTAATAGCAAAAATGGTTTGTAGATATTTTTGTGTGGATATACAGGTGGCTGGCGTCAGGACGTGACAACCCACCGCCCACTAGCGGAAGATTTTTTTACTATTGGATAGAGAGATAGATAATTATTCCACTAGTGCAGTCAGTCAACCGAAAATGGTGGTCAAACCATTCCAATGGGACGGTAGTACGAGTACCTAAGTGCAATAATGCAAAGGCAGCAGCGTCCTGCGATAAAACGGTTGGCATGCGATTGCCAATCTGCGGTGCGGCTTTGGATGTCTTACGGCTGAAATGATGGCACAGAAAAATTTATTCAAAATCATTTTTCTTATAATAGGTACCTATTTGTTTATGAAGTAAGAATGTTATTACTCCCACTGTTACTGAAGTTCTACCGTTACCTAAATTCATTTTATCTAATCAAAATTTTTCTTCAATGTATTGTATATATTATCAATACAATACTACCACAATCTAAAGAAAATGAACATATACTACTAACATTATCAGTGACCTCAAAAATTCTTCAGCAAATAAAGCAAAACGGGCCTTAAATCCATTCCCAACAAAGCACGTCAAATTGATTGACATCCAGAATATAAAGGTGTGTCTAGATAGTCAAACACCGACAGAGAACAGTTAGAGGTAGAGGTTACGACGTGACATTGCACTAGTTACGTACCTGTTACTGGTTCCATCCATACAAGTATCAATATTCATTTTAAAATAATGCTGATGATTTATAAAAACGAAAGATCTCAACGCGGATGCAATACCACTCGCGAGGACTTAAAATCTTTTTCCTGTCTGCGAAATCATACTCTTCACGTAACCATCAGATCCAAACAATCATGGTAGGTGAATTCTTTTTTAAACATGTTTGTAGAAAAAAATATAATTAGTTGATGTCAATATAACGATGGTAAACAGTTAAAATCAAATTAGGTAATTAATTAAAGGTAAAAACTTATTAATTGAGTTTATATTTTATATCGTTGAGGAATACTTGGACCAAAAAATGTAAGTTTGCAGGTTTATGTTTTATGTACCTATTCGTTTTTATTGAAGGTTTTCATTATATTGCATTCTTTATAGACTTAAACTAATTATAAGGAACTGTCATTGTTATGTCTATTATTTGTCATCCTATGTACCTAACTAATGCAATAAAGAAATTGAATTGAATTGAATTAAAATTATTAAGTACTACAACAATTACTAAAGTTCTACCGTTACCAAAATTGATGTTATCTTATCATTTTTTTTTCTTCATTTTGTATCATATTATCAATAAAATACTACGAACATTATCGGTGACCTCAAAAATTCTTCAACCAATAAAGTAAAATGAGCTCTAATTTCAATTCCCAACAAAGCACGTCAAATTGATTGACATCCAGTATATAAAGGTGTGTCTACACAGTCAATCCCCGACAGATAACAGTTAGAGCTAGAGGTTACGACGGGACAATGCACTAGTTATGTACCTGTTCTTGACACCTGTTCCTCCCATTCATCTTGTGACGTAGTGGTGTGCAGATTTGTACGGATTTCGACAACGGTTTTTTAAATTTTATAACTAGTTTTAAACTATATTTTGTAACTAGTTTTCGTTGCTACAATCTTTTTTTCTTCTTCTTCAATTTTTTTATTGTAAATAGACAACCTGTAGATAGACGTGTAAAATTGAATTCATAATAGGTACAACCCAAAAAAAAACGTTTTTATTTAAATGCACATAAAATATGTGCATATTATGCACTTACACGTGCTCATAAGGGAGATATACCATAATTGCCACATTTTTAGTGCGGATTAGCGATCGTAGCGGTGGTAGTTTTATCGCAGAACGTTGCTGCCCATCCCGCGTTATTGTATTTATTGCCGTCCCATCGGAATGGTTTTACCGCCATTGTTCGGGGGATTGGTAACTGTTGAGTTGTACACTCAACCAGGCTGCCGGGGGTGGACTGAGAGGCGCGGGGACACTGGCTCTGTCATTGGCTGTCGCCCGTTCCCGCCACTTGGTCGGCCAGGCATCGTCTTAGCGCACGGCCGCGCCGCCCATATTTCTTTACCTTAATTCTTTGTCAGAACGTAGTTACGATTAAATTGTATTATAGTTCTGATTACAAAATAATACAGTCCGCTTGAGTTTAATTCCACAACTTCACCGTGATCCGCTGGTACATTTGGTCCTTCGAACCGGATATGAACCAGCGACCTATTGAACAAGCGGAAGCTTCTCTACAAGTTTGCGGGTCGTCACGTCTCGAAGCCTTATATTACAGTATAACATAGCAGATTTAAGTATATAGGTATATTTGCATTTGTGTTGATATCGAGTACAACTTAAGGTAATTTGCCACAGTCCACAATTTCAGTATCGTATTTAAAGAAGTTATAATTGATGAATTTTGTACCGCGATTCTAACAGTTACAGCAAATCAGAACCGCTACGAATCCGTTACGTTATCCGACTGAAACATGGCGGATCAAATTTTAAATCTTTATTCAAATGTATTTTGGAACTGAGGTAAAAACCAAACCGAATGATGTCATATTTTTTTACATTGTGCCTATCTCTGCTCTGAAGTGAATTATTTGTAATTGTAAGTGGAAGATGAGCTTTCTTGGATGAAAACAATACATGAGATTCTAACTAAGTACAATATTTTGAGTTTGTTAGAAACCTGCATTGATATAGAACCTTATCAAAAAATATATTTAATAAGTAATAATAGATACTACCAGAGAACTGGTCGCTTGAACACATAGGTATGTAGGTACCTTATGCGGTAGTAATTAATGCCATATTTGATTGATTTTAGATAAGCAGAAAGTTCCCCGACTGAGATGCTATTGATGAGACGAAAGACGCTGCACTTCAAGATTTAATAACCTATTTTTTAATATTTTTGTTAAATTAAATATTCTTCTTCTTCTTCGTGTCAACTACTTCAAAGCGAAATGTATTCAGTTTTAAAGAATCTTGACCCAAAACTTGGCAATGGACACCACATTGTCCGTAGCCCCGCTAAGGTCGCTTGGGGAGCAGCTAGTGGGACACAAAGGGCAAACCATCAGATGAGCCATTGTCTGAACGGATTCTCCACAGTCGCACATCGTATTGGCTGAGAAACCCCACTTAACCAGGTTTTCCCTGCAGCGACCAACCTGGGTTCGCAAACGATTAAACGATTTCCATATTGGCCACTGCAGGTTATGGCCAGGAGGCAGGGACTCCGAGGGTAATTAATTAATAAATTAATTATTAATACTCAGATATTTCTTTTTTACTTAAGACCCCACCGATCATGATTTTACGGACTCGGCGTGCAGCTAAGAAGGGACCGATATAGAAGAGACACGTGAGGTGTATAAGGACAGATATCTTCGGCGTTCCACGCTCTCTTCCTATGCCGTAAAGGCTTGGCATGAACATATGAAGATACAATTAATTATCATATTCAATATTATTGACAATACTTACTTATGATCGACCAGCAAACCTGTTTCCAATAAATAATTATAGTAATATCTCAAAAAATAAACATTCAAACAAAAAGCTATTAATTCTACATAATAACAGACAAAAAAACAATCTATCATCTTAAGAGTCAAATTCTTTAGTTTTTATACCAGTAATTTGCAAGTAATTGATATATACCAATAATGTCAGTCATAAAGTTAGGAAAAAAAACAATAAATAAAAACATGTATTATCGACCGTATATAGTTATTATCAACTGCCTCATGACCTATTAACACGTAAAGCAAAAAACAAATTTATTTTATACATAAATATTATAGTAACAGTGATTATGCATTTTAATGAATACTCAATCAAACCGTATTAAATAATCTAAAACCCGTAACACACGGTACACCTCTAAACATAGTAGAAAGGTAATTACACACGTGCTTTCGAAAATTTCTCCGTGTGACGCAACGAAGTTGTCGCTTGCCGAAAAATAGCGTGGTATATCTGCCAATAAATATTGATAACTGTTTTTATATGTGCTTCATATTCCTTTGGTTTAGCGTAACATACCATAAAATGGTATTTATGAAACTCCTTTTGAATTTATATGACTTTAAAGATTAATAATGTATGTTTTTGTTATGCTTGTGACTTTTTTTTTAAGACTAAATTATGGGTTGTTACGTTGTCTATTACTTCAAAAGGTGATAAATGGATGATTACGAGAGATATTGTCTGTCGTGGTATTTTTAAACATCTGACTTCGCCTCTGGATTTCCTCGGTGACATAGGCACATTTATCGCATTACTGTAAAACCTCACATTTTTAACTACAATTATTATTATAGGCAATGGCTTTATTGGCTTTCACTATGCGCATTGCTGGAATCATAACTTCTTCTGCATCTCTTCTAAGAATCTTCATAATCCTAGAAAATTCTCAAACTATTACTGCCCATCCAGGCATCGAACAGGAAACCTCACGTCCAGCAAAATTGTTATATTTATACGCGCATAACTTCCAAATTATTGCACAAAATTATAAATCGTCGGGAAAAATATTTGAAAAAATAGTAGCAAATATTTAAAAATCTCTCAAAAGTAAGTGTGCGAATGAGACGAAGACTGAAACATCTTCAATATACTTAGACAAATAATTTTAGACTTTAGACAGGATTGACGACAAAAAAATATGGCGGCACGTAGTTTGCCGGGTGAGCTTGTGTAAAAAAATTACAATTTTAATACAAGTTTATCTAAAAACACGATCTGAAACCAAGTCGTATACGTGTCGAGTCGAGTCAGGAAATATAAACAAAATTCTAAAATAATCTGTAGAATAAATTAACTGCGCGTGATTGACAAATTTCACACTTATTAACCCTCGACTCATTTCGTTAAACATTCAATTGGCGATAAAAAACAAACAAAGTAGTTTCAAGGTTTGAAAAACTGCCGACAATTTTGTCCTCTAATCAGCAACAAAGCTCAGCAGTTAAAGCATTAATTTTCATTTAAACAGGAAAAAACTAAATAGAAGTATAATGTTGACTGGCAAATTGTAGGTGCCTGACCCTACTTTAAACCACAGAATATTTAAAATGTGATGTATGAAAACGTAAAAAAATAAGTATCAATTCTGACAGTAACATAACAAAGTGCAATTTAGATCGCGTCGATAGGTAAGTGTATGTGTACGATTCACCCAGATTGTGGCTCTCTTTCGATCGAATAAGCTTACCTCTATCCACTCTATAAGGGATACAGTTTATTTTTAACCGACTTCAAAAAAGGAGGAGGTTCTCAATTCGTCCGGATCATTTCTTTTTTTAATATTTGTTCACCGATAATTCGAAAACGCCTGTACCGATTTAGATAATTTTGGTTTTGTTTGAAAGGGTGTGCCACACTGTTGGTCCCATTGTAACCATGTCAATATGTGATGATGGGATCCAGGAGAAATCGAGGGAACTCTTCAAATTCTTATAGCACACTTGAAAGATTTTCGATACTTTTTAACCGACATCAAAAAAAAGGAGGAAGTTCTCAATTCGTCCGGAACTTTTTTTTTTATTATTTGATAAGAGTTTTATATTTTTGAACAGTCAACCGCCAAAGCGATCATGCTGTGCGCATCAATTGTAAAATCTGGATCAAGCAAGAGAAAGATTGCTACAATGATTTAAAATAATCTTTCATTATCGAATGTTAATAAGCTTGAAAAAATAAAAATCACAGTAAAGCTTCCCCGGAACGATTGTTACTCAACCGTTCAGCCATTTAGGTACATGGTTTAGGTTAGTTAGCGATTGGGAGTCTTATTATATATTCCTAGAGATATTTCGATCACTTTTATAAGTTTCACATCAACTGTCTTTTGTAAAAATAACGAATGTTTCAAAATATGATTCTGAAACGATAAAGAAATTTGATTCTTTGAATCAATTTTTTTTTATTCAAAGAATCAAATTGAATCGAATCAATCAAAAAGAATCGAATTGAATTTTTTTTTGATAATTTGATAATTTGAATTGAACTTCTCAACTGGAACTCCGTTAGATATTGGTAAATATTTCGAAATAAAAAACAAACCCCCTTATTCATAAATGTACACTATATCCGTTTTAGCTATAGAATGCTTTGTCTTTGTCAGTTGCATTGTCAAATGTGCAGGATAGAAAAGACAAAGGAGAGATTAGCAACATTTTAGCTAAAATACGTTTATGAATAAGGGAGTTTGTTTTTTATTTCGAAATATTTACCAATACCTAACGGAGTTCCAGTTGAGAAGTTTAGTGGCAGAGGCTTAGCTAACGTTAATGACATAACATGTCTACTAAATTATAGTATTCAGCTGTATGTTGCTGCTACCGTATTCCTCTCAGACGATAATAGTTGAAGTAATGTGGCCTTGCAATTACAGCCACAGGGGCAAAACGTGTTTAGCAACTATATTGAAAACCCATAATGAGTAAAGACTCCAGCAAAAATTGCAGATCTAAGTATTAATTACAGTTATACTTGCATAGATATGTATCACTAAAACTATTGTACTCACTATAACTAATACTATTTTTATCGATTTATCTCGCGTATATTTAGCTTACATTATTATAAAAATTAACTTAACGTTTCGGGAGATTTTCAGCTTCCGTGGTTCTGGGCTAGTATTATTTCAATGAGCGTATCTCCAAAAACATGATGGTCATGTCTGTAACACTATTTTACCAAGTATTTTTATTACACATAGGTTCGGTTGCTCCAAAATATTTGTAAAAGTTAAATATTTTGTAAAATTTTAAATTTTTCTCTAATTTTAACAAAGAATCATGGAAGTTTCATACATTGATTTGTACAAAAAAAGTTAGAAAAAGGTAAAACGGATTAGAAATATTACCTAGGTAACCTAAAAAACATTTTCTGGTATGTAAATTATTTTTAAATCACCGGAATAAAAATCGTCTTTCCTAACAACAGTAGAAGCACTCCATACTATAGTTCAAATTCAAACTTTTTATTCCGGAGAGTTAAAAATATTTTAAGTATCAGGAAATGTTGTTTAGGTTCACTGGATAATATTTCCATGCTGTTTTACCGTGTACCTTTTTTTTCATTTTTTCTGTACAAATCTTGCCATGATCAAAAGTGTGGATCCATGTTTAAGTTAGAGAAGGATGTAAAATTTTACATTCGCTTTGAAAAATATTTTTATGCAAAATAATATTAGACAAAAAGACGTGATCCTCCATCGCTCTCTAATGAAGGTGGCGGGACGAGACTATTGGAGGAGAATTCTACCGCTAGTACAGTCAACTAACCGAACAATGACGGTCAAAACATTCCAATAAGACGCTAGTAAAATAACGTGGGATGAACTGCCGCCAAAGTCCCGCGATAAAACTCACGCCACTGCGATCGCCAATCCGAATGCCAAGCGTGGCGATTGTGGTATATTCTCCTCTTATGACACACAACACTGTTGTGGGCATCTTTGGGGCAAGGCTTTGCCCAGCAGTGTACGTCTTTGAGAAGTGATGATGAAGAATAAGAAAAAACGTAACTTCACGGATGTTATCCCCGAAGGGGTAGACAGAGGTAAATGCATGCATTCAAGCATACATATGCCGGTTAAGTTATACACATCCACGATTCGCCGGTTAAGTTTTTGGCTCATGTAACAGGTGGCGAGCCTGTTGCCATTTCCGAAAACATTACCAAACTCCGAGGTACTGGGAAGCTTCCAGAAAATGGAAAAATCCAAATAGACCCAGAGATAAAGGATTTTAAACCGTTATCTCTGATAGCCCCCGACCCGTGAATCGAACCCATGACCTCCAGGGTAGTAACACTACCGGGTGCTACCACTAGGCTACTGAGGCAGTTAGAATAAGAAAAGGTAAAAAACATCAATGGATTTCTACATAAGAATTAACTACACCAGGAAATAAAAAACGGAATCATCTATTGTACTAAGAACATATTGGTGAGAAACCACCTCACATTACATTTAGTGTGAGACGTACCTATTGTTATTGAAATACCTACGTAACATTTTCAGCGATTTTCACTTTTTATATACATTCGTGTTGTGCAAATGTAAACAATCGTTACTGCACGCTATATACTATTAAATCATATACCAGATTTCTGATCTATTAGTCGATCCCATTAAACGAAAACGTTTGCAGATTTTTTTTGTAAATCTTAACATTTGGATAATTTAATTATAAAAAAATCATCTTAAGTCTCTTTGTCAAAAAATCATCCTTATTGACCTATATGTACTAAAGTACTAGACAGGGCATTCCCCTTGGTAGCATGGTTCCAGTTTATTGACTACAATTAACTTCACTTTCCCATAGTAACATGACAGCTGACGTTAACACGTCATACAATATATCTGTCAAATCAATTTAAAAACGGAACCGACTGATTGTTCCCGGTATCTACTCTTTATTATTGACCTCATTAGTAAGTCGTTTTATTTAGTTTTTAGGGTTCCGTAGGTAAGGACCCTATTACTAAGACTCGGATGTCCGTCTGTCCGTCTGTCACCAGGCTGTATATCACGAATCGTGGTAGCCAAAGACTTGAAATTTTCTCAGATGATAATATTTCTGTTGCCGCTATAACAACAAATACTAAAAACCAAAAATTTTAAGGGCGCTCACATATGCAAATGTGATTTTTTAACTCGATATTAATAACGATAATATACACGCTTGAAATATTCCACAGAATATTTAATTATTTATTTAAAATAAAATAAGTATTTCAGGGTTCTCCATACAACAAATGCGTTTATTTTCGGGTGCGAGTTTGTCTCGCTCTTGGCCGGTTTTTTTTTTATTTTAATACAATTTTAATTGTTTTTTGTATTAATTTAACGTAGTTCTTTCAAACGATTGCAACGAATTATCGATGTTTCAAAGATTTATCATAAGTATTATGTGTTATTTCTAATTAAAAACTTCTTCCTGCTAATCGATAAGCCAGTAATTACCCTATATAGTTTTTTTACTCTTTTTTGTTAGTGGTTAGACAAAAAATCCATTTCACAAAAGAAAACTTATTTCAACCGCAACTTTGCTTGGTCACACCAACTTCAGAATATCTGTTGAACATTTCATAATAGAACTCCAAAATTTTCTTTTAACCAAACTTAACATGTAACGCGGTCTTTAGGCCACACAAGAAACGTCTCGTCGACAATTTCCAAACAAATGACGGTCACTTTCGAAACGTTCGTGAATGCACAAGTGATTATCGACCATTGTTTTTCAACTAACAATCGACAACGAGGATCGAAAATATTGTGATTTCTTCACAGCTTTTTTTTTATGTAATAAAAGTGGCAAACAAGCGTGCAGTTCACATTGATGTTAAGTGATGACTGCAGCCTATAGACACCCACACAATGACCAGGGGTCAAAATGCAGATGCGCTGCCACTCCTGAGGCATTAGGTTTTATGCCTCTGTGCCGGAAATTACAGAGCCGTACATTACCACCTGACCGGAACACGATAGTACTGAACACTACCATTTAGCGGCAAGTATATTAGGTAATGCGGTGGTGCCTACGCCCGCGAGCTCCGTCACTGGAGCTCTACCACCAGTAAAATGTCTGGTTTATGTCTGGTTTTAAAGTTGCTTTTGGATACAGATTACTCGTATTTTTGATCAGTGCTTCTGTTATTTTTTTTATGCAATGAAGGTGTTGCAATTCTCGATGATGTTAAGTGATGACAGACAATAATCAGAGGTTATTTAGGGTATTCGCGACGGTACTACTCAATTGACGAGCGCAAGAGGTTCTCAGTCTAAGGGCACACCGCGGACACTCCGCCAAAATTCCATACAAACGCTTAATTTGGTTTCTATCCATCAGTGACGTGTATTTACACGCGCACCTGTGTGCGTAGCACGTACAAAATACCAACCGTCACCCATAAGAGAGGAAGGGGTTGTGTATGTGTGCAAATCGGGCGGGACGTCGAAGTGTCCATTCTATACGTAGTATTATTACATATTCTCTGCTAAGGGTTAGATTCATAGACCGCACTATGACTTTACTTTGAGCAAGTACGCTCAGTACTGTTAAAACCCATACAGTACTGACAGTTCTAAGCATACTTTGCTCAAAGTAAAGTCGTAGTGCGGTCTATGAATCCTTACCACTGAGAGCCTCTTGCGGTCGTCAATTAAATGGTGCAGTCGCGAAACCAGCCACCTACATAAATAAGTTCAATCAAAATAAAAAAGTGAGAAACACTTAAACTGGATATTAGTCACAAGTTTACAGTGACGAATAAATTTGATGTTAACTTGTTTAACAGTCTGTCTACCTTAATTGGATTGTCATACATTTTTTTATTAATAAAACACGAAATCTTTTGTAGATTCTTTATGGCTATCTTGAAGTTCATCTCTTTTTGAAATGAATATATTATTAAAATTTAAGATCGCTATCAAATCGAAACGACTTTATTCTAAAAGGATTATGATACTCGAATATTCTAAATGCACGTCGTATTACGACTAATAATCAATCATTTAATGACAATTTATACTCAATGTTTTTTTACTTGCATGAATGCTATGCCCCTACTATTAGGGACATCGACTATGGAAGGCTGATTGGTCGGTGATCAGGGCTAACCTTTTTAATGCATTTAGCATTTAAAAGGTTAGCCCTAATAGTAGGGGAGCCCAAGAGGGGATTTTTGAATTTATACTCCAGCGCGTCAGATTAAGATATATAAGATACCTTGCACTCCGTTCAGTACCTCCACCAAATCTAAGATTTCCATAAATTACCGAACCCTTAGGGTTTCCGCCACGAGCTTGCCTCGCATCCAAATCGTTAGAATTTTGGATGGGAGCTTTGATTGGGTTCACTTTACATCCTCTCTGAGTATCTGACATTCTTGAGTAATTTCACACCTTCATTATTGAAAGAATCAAAGTTTTTTGAAAAGGCTTCAACATCTTGGGTCAAAAGCGTGTCAAATATTTTGAGAAGGTGTAAAATGTATCCAAACAATGCTCCAATTCAAAATTTGGACAATTCGGAAGATGACTAAGATCCTAGCGACCTTTTGATTTCTTTAAGGGCTACCCTTCGGGCGCAGCTCTATATACAAACTTTAGATTTAGTGGGGGTAACTAGCGGGGTACAAAGTATTTGCTGTATCTTAATCTGACGCGCTCGATTAAATACAAAAATAGCATCCTGGGCTCCCCTACTATATGGTTAGTTAGTACTGTTATATTACATATATGTATATGTCAATATTATGATGTTTTATATAAAAAAATAAACCAACGACATTTAGTAGGTCACAAGGGCAAACGTAGAGCTTTGTAAGTAGAGCCTTGAATCAAGTAATTTATATTATTAGTTTTGGTACAAATAATTAATACGTAATTTAGATATAAATCTTAAAATAAAATTGTCACGCACACACCTGCGTTGAATCTGCTTATATTCTGTAATAAGCCAACTACAATTAGACTTGTAATTATAATATTTATCACCTTCTCCAATCATTTATTATGACAAGTCTTTTTTATTTTAATTGGTTGT
Source organism: Macrosoma leucophasiata (assembly GCA_036365455.1). Lineage (NCBI taxonomy): Eukaryota > Metazoa > Arthropoda > Insecta > Lepidoptera > Hedylidae > Macrosoma > Macrosoma leucophasiata. The sequence continues at coordinate 16,024,595 of JAWQUS010000024.1, forward strand.
TCATTTTCGTTACAAGTTGGTACTTATTTCAATTTATTTTACTAGACCTTATAAGAAACTTCAATGCCATTGTGACTAAAAAAATTTCTAATATTTAGTTAAATATTTAATTCATAAATATTAATACGTATATTTATCATAAAATCATGAAATATTAATATACCTACATTGATCAAAATAAAAACTAGGATACAAAAACAAAACTTTTTCATAACTTATTTCTAAATCGAAACATTACATCATAACAAAAAAGTTAACTAAGTTAATAAATATCCCAAAGACAAAACTACTTAGATCTCTACCTAGATCGGTGGCAACTGGCAACACATCTGCATTTCAACTTCCGGTTCTTGTAGATGTCTCTAAGGTGTAGTATTCACTTACCAATCATAACACCTGCACCATATTACATGAAAAAATTTACTATATGTACTAGAAAATTAAATTGGTAAACTGGTGGTAGAGCTCCAGTGACGGAGCTCGCGGGCGTAGGCACCACCGTATTACCTGATTTACTTGCCGCTAAATGGTAGTGTTCAGCACTATCGTGTTCCGGTCAGGTGGTAATGTACGGCCCTGTAATTTCCGGCACAGAGGCATAACACCTTAGGCCTCAGGAGTGGTAACGCATTTGCATTTTGACCTTGGTCTTTGTGTGGGTGTCTATAGGCTGCAGTCATCACTTAACATCAATGTGAACTGCATGCTTGTTTGCCACTTCAATTACATAAAAAAAAAAAAAAAAAATACGAAACATTTTTATTCCCTACTAGCTGTGCCCGCGACTTCATCCGCGTGAGAATTTATGATTGTTCAGTATCTACCCAGACGAAGTCGTGGGCGCAGCTAGTATAAAAGTACTCCTTATTACATCAACTATCTGCCAGTGAACGTCCCGTCAAAATCGGTTCAGCCGTTCTCGAGATTAGCCGGAACAAACAGACAGACAGACAAAAATTGTAAAACATGTTGTTTTGGTTTATGTACCGTGTATACATGCATTTAGTAAAAAGCGGTTATTTATATATTACAACCAGACACTCCAATTTTATTTATTTGCATAGATATCTTATATTTAAAAACCTGTAACCTATGGGGTCACTTTGTTAAAAATAGCAAATATTAACTACGTAATAGGATAGCCTAGACTTGCATGATTCCTGTAGCACTAAGTACTATGGGCTATTTATTTTAATAAAAGCTAGCGTGTGAATATCCCGACCCTCATTAGGAACGTACAAGTATTTCGTAATACTTTTATGGTATTTATATTTCGAGGCAATTCACATGTTTAGTGGAACAATACAGACAAAATAAAGATGTGTATCGCGTGTTTCCAATTCAATTGTGTTTCTACTTTATTTGGTATTCAAGAGAAACTAGTAACAATTTAAGATATCAATGACACGTTTTGATAATAGCGGTAAATTAATAAGTATCAAGTTATCGCCATCATCTTTTTTTACAATAGTGAATGTCTTTGTAACTGTATGGTAGTGTTCAGCACTATCGTGTTCCGGTCAGGTGGTAATGTACGGCCCTGTAATTTCCGGCACAGAGACGTAACACCTTAGGCCTCAGGAGTGGTAACGCATCTGCATTTTGACCTTAGTCTTTGTGTGGGTGTCTATAGGCTGCAGTCATCACTTAACATCAATGTGAACTGCATGCTTGTTTGCCACTTCCATAACATAAAAAAATAAATAAATAAAAAATTGCGGTAAATTAATAAATATTAAGTTATCGACATCATCTTTTTTTACAATAGTGAATGTCTTTGTAACTTGTATTGTATAGTCACCAACCACAACATGTAACTAAGCGAAAATGTATGTCACGCTACACCAGTGCAAAGGCAGGGCGGGTTATAACGTGTTTATTTTATTTCACACTAGCTGTGCCCACGACTTCGCCCGCGTGAGAATTTATGATTGTTCAGTATCTACCCGGACGAAGTCGTGGGCGCAGCTAGTATAAAAGTAGCTTAAGGCACTCCTTATTACATCAGCTAGCCAGTAAAAGTGACGTCAAAATCGGTCCAGCCGTTCTCGAGATTAGCCCCGCTAAACAGACAGACAAAAATTGTAAAAAATGTTGTTTTGGTATACGTACCGTGTATACATATATATGCACTTAGTAAAAAGCGGTTATTTTTATATTACAAACAGACACTCCAATTTTATTTATTTGTATAGATTTTGATTTATTTAAACAGCCAGTAGTGATGAGTATTTTAAATTTAGGAAAACGAATTACAAAAATGTTGCTGTCATTTTGTCAGTATTAAAGATCAAAACATTTATAGGTATCATTTTATTCCATTTTTGAAATTTCCAACAAACCCAAGTAAATTGATGATAAAAATAATTTTATGACGACGTCGTAATCAGCCAGTAATGCATATAAAATCGGTTAATTTTAAATGTGGGCTTCGATTTTTTTTCCTACAAATACGAGCCTGTTCAACTTAGTAACAGCACAGTTTAACGATCATACAGTTGGGCAACGCCTTTCATGACAAGCGACCCCGCCACAAGTGCAAGTGTATGAATCTGTAGAAAAGTGCAAAGGTTGTCAAAAATAATAAATAAAATAATTGTGATTATTATTGGAACCATTGATTTTACATATTTCGTGTATGTTTCTGACGAGGCACATCCACATTTTCTTGAAAAAATGCCAAACATATTAATTAATACGGTCGCGTCAGCCCTTTACTTCGAGCCATAGAGCAACACGGATCACCGGCTGCGGCGGGCCGGAGGGGAGTAAGTAGCCATATACAGCCTTTCCCCTCTGCAAAGTACAAGCACAAGTGTCTTAAAAGTTACATTGAAAATTGTCAATGTATTTTGTTAAAGTCAAGGTGTGAGTTTCGTAGTAATAAACGATTTTTGTAGTGTGTGTGTGTGTGTGTGTCATACGTATTTCCTTCCGCTAAAGATAGCATACTGTATTGCATCGGTAATAAACGCTATGGCTATGGCCTCCCCTCTGTGCTGCTCTATGCTTCGAGCCATTTATTTCAAGGGCGATCGGCACCACCGTACCGCGCTGCCCGCTTCTTTGCAAGCCTCATCGTTGGCCTATGCAACTACCAACTACGTTCGTTGCCTAACTGTATGAAGCATTATTGTTATAGGTACCTACTGTTGTAACAGCATACGAAAAAGAAAACAAATTTTGGAGGCGATCGCATTAATTGAACCAATAGCATCGGTGAATGTGGAGGCTGCGGCGAGGTCGGATCGAGGTCCTGTCCGGCATAAAACTGAGCGCACACCGCCACATTTGTTAAAATAGGTCTTCCTTGGTAGAAGTCGTAAGCCAAATCTATACAAATATTATAGAGAGAAAATATTCTTAAAGTATATACGTACCCTCTTTTGCATTTTTGAATCATCTCATTTTTGGAATAAAACTTAATTTACCTCGTGTAAGTATATTAACTAAAGAGATTTTTCTATATAGTTTTATAGAAAATAGTGTTGCTCGCAATAAACTGATAACAAAGTATCAAAGTATACTTCTGGGTAAAATACGTAATTTTTGCCCTATATCGATATAATACGAGTATAATAAACCGCTTCCGATTATTAGTTAAAATAATTATGAGAGTTTTAGATGTATACACATAAGTTATTTTGTATAATTTATTAACTTCTTACCTTTATTAAGCGAGTTATGCAATGAATATATTAGGAAACAAGTTTCTGTCTATCTTTTTGGTAAACAGTCATTACCAATTACTTGATTTGGAATGCTGTATCGTAAACCACATTAACTGTTTAAGGGTTGTCCAAGATATTTTTACCTACTCAAGGTCGTTATCGAGTAAACAACATTTCAATCTAACATTACTTACCTTAAATATTTTTTGACTAACTGAAATCAGTGGAATACTATACATTTGTGCAAAACCTAATACTTACTTTAATGGTCACATTCCATAATTAAGTTTATGGATAGATTTTAATACGCACTTATTAATGCGAAATCTAAATATTTGTAATAAAATAAATAAAAATAAAATACGCTTACACTCACAGCCCCACAGTAGGTATAAACCTGTGTCGTGGGTGCCGTTGTACACATACAACACATACACAAACACCCAGACCCGAAACAAAAATCTGTAGGCCATACAAATATTTGTCCCGGTGCGGGGATCGAACCCGCGACCCTTCGAATCAAACGGTCATCTCACACCGCTGGACTAACCGGGAAATTTGTGCACGAGATATGTTAATAAAATTCAAACTTATCAAACAATTCAAAAGTTAATTTTAATATCTTTAGTAGCCTTAAGTTGGTAGTTGTTAGCATCAGTTTTAAATAGCTGCATCTCAATGCAGTAAAAAAGTATGCGTTAATACATTGGATCAACCCAGTTTAAGGATGTACCAATCTGGTAGACATATTAAGAGTGGTACGGATACGGATACGGTGGTAGTGCTGGTACGGATCGGATCAGCACACCCGTCATTTTCTTAAGTTGAGCCGATATATAATTTTCTTAAGAACATCTAATTAAAAATATTCCATAAACATTTATTATATTATAAATGTTTACTCAATATTTTGTTAAATTTGCAGTAGTTTTGAATAATATGTGACAATATATTGTTATAATTAAAACGCTCTAAAAACACTAAGCACAAAAAATAAGTATTTCAATGTGTGCCAAGCTTAAGCGGAATTGCAACTTTTATAGTTATCACGACTTCGTAGGTCCGTGTTACGAGACCTTGAAACAGTTCAGGTCTGAACCACTTTGTTGCAGCTCTCTTTGAACTTAATCTTAATCCTACTAATATTATAAAGGCGAAAGTTTGTAAGTATGGATGTATGGATGTTTGTTACTCTTTCACGTAAAAACTACTGAATGGATTTGAATGAAACTTTACCACAATATAGCTTATACATCAGAATAACACATAGGCTATAGCTTATACATCAGAATAACACATAGGCTACAATTTTTGAGGTTTTTAATGTGAGGTCGTAGAAAAAACACATTTTTTGCGCTTACATTGCAAACGCTGACTGAATCCTACAAGATAGATCAAAACAATTTACTACAGTATTGTACAACTTAAAAAGGTCTACAAAAAAGTCCGTGATGGTATATGTTTATCTCTTAGGAATAACCCACAATAACCATTTTTTATCCTTTACTTTGTACGAGAAATAATGGCTTATTTACGAAGCGATTTTAAGCAATACAGTATTAATCCTTATCCAATTAAGTATCTTAAATACATTGTGCATTTAATAAAGATCAATATGGCCTTTTACAGCATGTAAATTAAATAAATATTTTCGAAGATATCACAGATTTAAAATGCAGAGTCATAGCAATTTCGGCGATAAATACCGTTTCGGTGATAAATACCGGCAGCGGCGCCAGGCGAACGGGGCGTGGGGGGAGCGGGGTAGGTGCGGTGGGGAAGAAGTGGCTCATCGCTGAGTGCGCGACCCGAACCCGGGCAGACACGTGAGGGCAGACGTCGTTGACGGTTGTGTCCGTTTTGCGAATTTTCAAGGCACTAGCGATTTGATAAAAACGTATGGTCGCCTACTTTAAGTAATATAGGCCTCCCGTAGAGTTCCTAAACTCTTTAGAGTTGTCCGGGGTGCCATCACACAAGTTGGAATTAAAGGTAGGTGTCCCCGTTTTGTTAATGCGTAACCTGGATGCGCCAAGATTATACAACGGTACTCGGTTGCGAGTTACCGAATTAGGAAGGCATATAGTGAAGGCTACAATTTTAACTGGAGAAGCCAAGGGACACAACAATGTTCTTATACCGCGCATCCCAATCATACCCAACAACTTGCCATTCAATTTTAAACGCCTGCAGTTCCCATTAAAAGTCGCATTTTCAATGACGATCAACAAATCGCAGGGTCAAACCTTGAAGGTAGCAGGCCTACATTTGGGCACGCCATGTTTTTCTCACGGTCAGCTCTATGTGGCTTGCTCACGTGTTTTCAAAGCGAAGAATCTGCATGTTTATGCTGAAGGAAAAAGATCGTTAAATGTAGTTTATAGGAGCATACTGCAGTAGCTACCTATAGGCCTATGATTAGGGCTCTGCAGTGCTTAGTTACCGTATTTCTTACTTATTACTAGACTAGACGGGACGAACCTGAAGTCCACGCGAACGAAGTCGCGGGCAAAAGCTAGTGAGATTATATGTTTTCCACCGGTTTCACGATGTCATCTCTATGGACGCTTTAAATGCGTCGTTTTTCTTTCAAGCCGTTTACATCTAGTTTATTAAGTGTTGTACACATAAGCTTTTTGTTTAATGGAAAATAAGAGATCTGTTGCATGTTTATCAAAATCTCGAATTAATAAATAATAGTTATGCATTTTGTTTAACTAACCGTCCGTAAAGTTAGAATGATCAGTAGGCCAAAATCATATTTTTTTTACAAAAAATAAGTGCTTATACAACAAGAAGGCTACTATCGGGGTACTTAATGTTCTGCTGGCCCTGAATGATTTTCGGGCTCGGTAGAGCCAAATATTTGGGTTCTAAGGAACGGTACCTCTTCTACATTCATAAAATACATCAAATTCCAAGGAGGATTATAATTTTATAATTTGTACTTTCATATAACACGTCAAGTTTGATGTGAATAAAACTTCTCACATCTCGGCCCTGTAATTTCCGGCCCAGAGGCACAACACCTTAGGTCTCAGGAGTGGTAACGCATCTGCATTTTGACCTTGGTCTTTGTGTGGGTGTCTATAGGCTGTAGTCATAACTTAATTGAATGCCACATCCATTTCATTAAAAAAAAACTCGGTACTACGATGTAAAAATGTAGCAAGAACCAAATCATTAAGAAAAGAAATAAAATATATTGCAGGAATTTTTATTCAAATAACAAATACCTAACATTACATCTGCAGCAGTTCATATGAAACAATTCAAAAGTGCAACAATGAAAAATCTCCTTGCTCCCATTTCACGCCCTTTATATTTTGCAGTGGGCGATAAAATAGGCTTAGCTGAGTGGGCAGCGGACTCACGACCTGAACCGTGCAATGCCTTAAATGTTATCAATACAGTAATGTAGAAAAATAAATATTTAGTTATATTTGCAGCTACTTTAGAAAAGAAGTTACCAATATTCTATGTTTCAAATACTAAAGAAATTAAAATATAGGTACGCACTGACATCAGTGCTTTTGTGTAGAAGCTGTGTTTTGTCGTCGAAGGTGTAGACATAGGGAAGTGGAACACGTCAGTGTCAGCTGTATTTAAACTATGACGATTTTAGGTCGCTAATTGGGTCTAAGGGTAATTTCACGGGTCGTAGAGTTCCATAGAGCAACACCGGAGGGGAGTAGCCATATGCAGGCTTTCCCCTTTGTCAAAGTACAAGCCCAAATGGGCCTATACCTTTCGCCTAGATGTTTGAATGTGTGCGTGAAATTGTTTCTGTATTTTGTTAAAGTCAAGGTGTGAATTTCGTAGTAATAGACGATTTTTGTAGTGTGCGTATGTGTCGCACGCATTTCCCCCCGCAAGAAATGACAGACTGTTTTGCATCGGTAATACACGCTATGGCTACTCCCCTCCAGTTCGCCGCGGTGGCCCGTGTTGTTCTATGTAGAGCTCCAATGACGAGCCTCGCGAGCATAGGCAATCACCGCATCACCTAATCTACTTGTCGCTAAACGGTAGTGTTGGCTATATTGTATTCTGGTCAAGTGGTATAATGTATGACCCTGTAATTTCCAGCACAGAGGGATAACAATCTAAGCCTCAGGAGTAACAACGCATCTGCATGGAAATCTCTGGTTTTTGGATAGATGTTTATAGGTACAAACAATACCTATTCACTTACCATCAATGTGAACCGCTTGCCACTTCATGAAACCAAAACATAAGTGATTAATGGATATTATATTTGGTAAATAAGAAGATACGACGAGCGTCATTAAGTTCGACTCCTATTACTTGAAAAAACTTACTGGCAGATCCTGTGTGGTATGAAGATGTGAATGTATACATCTGCTTCAATTTTCCGAAGGGATAAAAACAGACATAAATATATAATCTATCTATATATATATAAAAATCAATGGCTGTCCGTTAGTCTCGCTACAAGTGGAGAACGGCTGGACCAATTTGGCTGATTTTGGTTTTGAATTATTTTTGCAAGTCCAGGGAAGGTTTAAAGGTAAGAAAATATGAAGAAATTGAAAGGAAATAGTAAAAACCACAATTTTATTTTCGCATACAAATAGTCCGTATATATATCAAACCTTTGACACATTATTTCATTCTGAAGCAATACGAAGTTTGCCGGGTCAGCTAGTGATTTTATAAAATAGTCATTACTCAACATCTACAATGAAGTTTCATCAGTGTTATCTGCTATTGTCAAAAACGATAAAAAAGTTAATTGCATAATTGGAGTAGGGCTCCAATATGACTTACAATCAGATTAAAAACTTTGCTAAAGAATTTACGTAATACAAACTAAATTATTATTAAGACATTTATAACCTCAACGTGTCAAAAATCCGCTACCAGATTAATGAGACCTGATTTAATTCTTATTATAAAGCAATTGAGATAAGAACAAAAGTATGTCAAACCTTAATTGAATATACCTTATTGTTGCCAGTGTTTAAAGTTAACGAGTTCAATAAAGTAAAACAAATATTAAAAGTGAATGTAACCTCGTTCTGTTAACAGACAACCGAGACAGATTTTAAAACAAACTGACTTATGGCTGCAATTTTATAGTTTGTAGACAGCTTATTAAGAAAAACAGTTTTTAATTTTCCACGTAAATTTTCATTCGTTTATTGATAACTAACTTATATTTTTATGAAAAAAACTTACAAAACTGTTTTTTTTATAGTATGGATACGTATTTAATATGATTTCTTTGACTGATTATTCTTTTATTCTGTTATATATGTAAAGCTCTATTATGATGATTTCGATATAGGTCACAAAATAGTGATTAAAAATATCAATCCTTAGGTACCGGCCAATGACATTCTATACGTAGTAACGTATGAATAGATACGTTGTATTCATATCACGCTTATGGAAAAAAATTGTTCAATTATTCCATGACACATTTATTTAATCTTTCAATAAAATATAAAATACAAAAGACCTGAAAGAGAAAATGGCTACATAATAGCACTGATTCATATACTTAAATTTGATACATGTCCTCCTATACCTCATTACTACGTATAGCATCGTTGTCGTGGGTCGTCGTTGTTTTTGGTAGCAACTCACAAAACTAACATGTAAGGAATACCACTTATAATAAAAATCCATGTCACTTGATCCATACATGTTACGAGAAGTTTTTGGAACCAACTGTAATTTAGCAAAGCATTGAACCAAGAACCACGACATTAAGCCTGGGTTGCAACAAGATATTTGTTAAAGTTATTGTAATATTTGACATAACTCTAACATAAAGAAATCTGTTGAAGTTAGAGAAGGATGTGAAATGTTACAATAGCTTTACCAAATATTTTGGTGCAACCCAGCATTAGTATCGTGATACTAACGTTACATTAATAAGTATTCTAAACCAACATCGACGTTCGTGTGTATCACAAACAATAGCAAAAAATCGGAAATAGAAAACAGTTCCTAGGAAACACAGATATGGAGTGAGACGCACACGCATCGCTTCCAAGAGCTCAAACCCATTTAGTTCTATATTCATGTTGAAAGTGAACCGGTAAATCAACAAAATGAAGATTTCATATAATTTCCAATCAATTAAGCTAATCTGCAGCAGCTAAGACAGACGTGAGAAATCATGATGGATGTAACGCAATTAATGCAAATAAGCCCTATTTTTAGCTGCTGTTACAATTTTGTCGGTAGTTTTTGAAGAACTTGATTTAATAGATTAACTTTTAGTGTTGACATAAATATTTCTTAATAGCTGACCCAACAAACTTCGCTCCGAAAAATAAGTTACGTCAAATATTTTACAGCTGGGAGCGTTTTTATCGATAAAAATGTTGTTTTTTATTTCCGTTATAATATTTCCACTTTTTCTCTGCATAAACTTTCCTTCGTTTCATATTATGTATAAGTATTTGAGAGAAAAAACAGAAACTTTACCCGTCGTTGCGGTAAGCACAAACTTGAAAACATTCAGTGATACATTTTTTTTAGGTACAAAGATTTTGTCAGCAAACATTTTTCAACGATTATTTAATAACGTAACTTCACGCCTATAATCCCCGAAAGGGTAGGCAGAGGTAAATGCATGCATTTAAGCATACATGCAAACACCCACGATTCGCCGGTTACGTTTTGGCCCATGTGGCGAACCTGTTGACATCTCCGGACACATTACCAAACTTCGAGATACTGAGAAATTTCCATCATCCCAATAGAACCAGAGATAAAGGACTTTACACCATTATCTCTGATAACCCACGACCCGGGAATCGAATCCAGGACCTCAGCGTAGTAGTAGTGGCCTGCTACCACTAGGCTATCGAGACATAATTTAGTAAATAATATATAAATAAAATAAATTTATTTGCTACAAAAAGATCACATTGTCTTCTATCTAGTTAAAATGTTACGAAATATCAAAATATTGAGAAATGTTTTCTTTCAATCTCGCATAAGTTGCGTAAACACACTTAACGTAAACCTCAAATAACAAATATAGCTTTCTTTGAAAATTAACTAGTTATGCAAAACATGACAATCGATAGACAGTTGAATAGAAATGCAGAATATGGAGACAGGTGGTAATATTTGCCAGTTAAAATGTGAATACGAAATACGTTTCATCGATATAATATTCAATGCAAATCAAAACGAATTTAAATACAGAGAAAATTTTTTTGAATTTTTTCCATTTTGCATTTCATGATCCGTAAAATGTCATGCTTTATATCTTTGTCTTTAAATTTATTTTGAGATACTATACAAAAATCATAATATTTAGTCTTTAAAAGGAAAAGCTTTAGAGATTTAGTAGATTCAAGCTAAACATGCATTGACGATCCTGCAACCGAATTTAACGAGCACAAAAATGATTGAAGTCCCAAAGTAACGGAGATGCTTAGACGAAGGACTGAATCTTTTCTCTAAGCAAAGACGATTGTATTAAATGAGCATTTGCTTGTTCATCGTCTATATAATTCGCTTACATGTGTGAGTTAACTTACTAGATCTTCTGACTTTGTGTCAAATCTGAAACGCCAAAAAATTTAAATCCAATCATATTACCAAATTAATTTATAATTCAAGTTTTCATATTCTAGTAATCATATCTCAAAATACGTTAAAAATTGAAATCACAACATAATTAGAACTTGATACGTTAATAAAATCGATGTCGACTATGATCATCGATCATAATAACAAAATTTTCGTAGAGCAATAAAATTAGAAGATCTCTACGAACATTAATTAAGCAGAATATAAATAAATCCGTTCGACAAGATAAACGCGAGGCAAAAAGTCGCGTCAAAGTCCGCACTTAAATGCCAGCACAAGTCCTTTATACTTTGACCTTTAGCAAAACAAACTTTTTTAATTGCACGAATAAAGTAACGAATACAATCATGATGAACGAAATCATTATTTTTATTTACTTCTAAAGCATTGGTATTGGATTCATCATTATCGTTTTGCCCCTGTCCTACTTATAATGCTTTAGATAGATAATCAAATTTGTCAACTAATTGATCGCTCAGTCAAATTTTCACACATTTAATGCGTAATAACTGACAATTCATACGTAACCAGGGTTATTATTGTTAGTTGAACCTTCAAACGTAACAAAAACAATACACAATCTTATTTTAATACCATTCAACAGCACTAAATACGGTTAAAATTGTGCTTTTTATCAAAGGTTATCAAAAAGCAAGGTTAGTGTAACACGACATGCCATTGTTACGTTATCAGGTGAGCTTTTGGATGCTATGTTTGTTTTTAAAATACAAACTTGGGATGTTTTAGCTAGACCCTCTGGCGATAACGATGTGTTTTACAACCTCGATAAGGCACCTTTATGGTTTGTCTAAATAGACCTAACCAGAATCAGGTTTATATAACAAATAGATTTGTATAACTGTGAGACAAGAAATAGGATCTATAAATGACATGTTTTAGATATAAATCATATAAACAGCATTTTTAGCTCTTACTGCCAAGACATTAAGAGTTGCTTCAAGATTTCTCAAAGCTAAGTCAATAGATTAGCACTATTATCAAAACAGGTAAGTGTAGTGGTTGATTATTTTAATTAAATGACTTAAATTTCTTATTTTAATTTTCATTAACAATGAAAACTACCAACACCATAGGACTTCCAATTGTGTCATTAATATACAGCAGGAACATTTGTTTCCGTTGCCTTTTACGAGTATCTTCCTAGCCAGGTTGACGTTAGTAATTTTAGTTATATAACTATTTCTATAAAAAGATATCGAAATCAAGCACATCTTTAAAACTGACCGATTCTATTTAGCCAACCATTAGAGTTCAAATATATTTTATGGTAGCATGCGAGATGGAATGTATATCAAACATAACGTGACAGGAGGCTATATTTGCTAAGGAGCTGAATATAAAACAAGTTATAGCCGCTTATCATTGTACTTCCCAATCCAGTATCGAATTTGACATTGCGATATTTTTAGGTTTTTTTGACGTAAGTTTTACAACCTCGCCTGTTGAATTATCGTAAATCGTACAATCTGATATTCTCGTGACTTATCAGGTTTGTTTTATGTAAAAGTGAACAAGCATGCAGTTCACATCGCTAACACTTAAATATGCTGTATCGTATTCAAGTGTTAGCGATGTGAAATTTTGATGTTCCTAGATCAGGTTTCGGCTAAATTTTGATGTTCCTAAATCAGAATTTAACCGAAACTCTTATCTTTTTAATTTAGCCGGAACATGATCGCGCTGAAGACTACCATTTTGCGGTAGCTAGATAAGGTAATGCGACGGTAGCTACGCGCTGGAGTTCCGCCATAGAAACTTTAACATCAGGGTTTTAGTTTTCATACGTAGTTACAGGGTTTGGTTGGTATTATTTTGGTAGGTTTATTCATCAAAAAGGAACCTCTTTTGGATTTAAACTTAATATTTTTATACATATAAATTTTAGTAGTTTGATTAAAAAAATTGGAATCTAACCTCGTAACATATCACACTTCTTAACCTTGTCGTATACCTTAAATTATACATACACCCACATAAATATCAAATTACAAAGTACACATTAAATTAATATGATAACCTAATAAAATACTTCGTAAATTATTATAATGATGTATAAATTATACTAAAAAATATGTAATAAGATGCGACTTGTTTATAATTTAATGCATAGACAAAACCTTCACAAAACGCATTAGCAAGTCCGGTCCGTCTGCCAAGAATGCATACTAACACAAAATAACGAGTTTTTTAAGTACCAGATTGCACAACAAAGTCAGAAATATTACAAAAGAAAAAAACAAAAGTTATTAAATGCTTGTTTCGCCTCAAAGTTATCGAGATTAATAAAATTTTCCTTAAACACACGGCCGTGGTCAGCTTTGAGTCATACGACCCAATTCGAGTCGGCGCAGCTCGAAAAACAAGTTGGCCGCTCTTATTTTCTGTGCATTACGGTATATTTTAACATTGACGTACACCGTGAAAGGCTACAGCTGGTCACAGACCTAATAAGTTGCAGTAGTTTATTTCTAAAGCAGATGGTTGGAGCGGTTAAGGTTGGTACTTAGCTTTTGCTTTGTCACTAAGAACATAATTTTACACCTGTGTTGTCTCGAAAAGATAGGCAGAGGTTTAAAATTGGATATATGAATATGTTTCGCCAGTTGGGATTTTGTCAGCGACCAGTTTGGCATGTAGGTAATTGGACAATTTTTCAATTTAGAAGTGAATCTCTTATCAACCGGAATCTCGACATTTATTTTTCGTCTAGGGACTTTGACTTAGCAGTAGCACAGTCTAAAGAAAACGAACATGTTGATTATACTGTGGCAGTGTAGCAACTAGCAAACTACTTTGACAGTTCAGTATGTAACAATGGTATAGAAAAAATAAAAGCTGTTAATGATGAAAATCACATCGGGAAGGAGGAAACGATAAACGTTTCATTTTCTAATTGAAAATACAGCGGAATAGTACCAAATATACGATAAAATAAACTCAGTAGCTATCTATAAAAATTAAATAAATTCTCAGTTTCGTATTAAGTAAATTCTCAATTTCAAATTTCGTATGACTGTTAAAAAACAGTATTCGAAAGGTACCATAACCATAGTAAGACTGGTTATATTGACGTCATGACTTTGAGTTTACATAACACCAATATTTAACTCGTATGTAATATTTTTAATGTTACTGCATGAAACGTAACTTATCAATCCGACAGCTCGGATAGCTTTTTGCATTAATCTTAAACAGATTTACAAAAAATTGAGTTATTGGATATGTTAAATTCTGTTTTGTATTTTTTGACTAAAAAGTAGTTGATATTTTGTTTTTGTTTAAGATGGTAAAAGACAAAAGTATGATTAATCTCTCCAGACACGAGAAAAATATGACAATTGAAATTCAATTGTGTCTCGACGCCGGTGGCCGTACGATCCTTGAAGGATTAAGATAGTTCAGGACTTGTGAAATGGAATTATGACACACTAAAGCTGTTTTTAAAAGAAAGAAAAAAAAGATTTATTTTTTGGCTTACATTTAAAATAACTACTACATACTACAAAATATAAAAAAGCCAAAGAATGGCTCTTATCTCAGCAAGATGCTGTAGTATGAACTACAGCACTGGTATTCTGATAGGGCCGTGAATGTTCGTGACATTACGAACTCCAAGCTGCCCGTTACGCCTACATATACCTAATACGAAACTATATACCTACCTAATTGAAAAAATAAAAGCCTTAATTCATACATTTCTTCAATACAAAAGTCTTAACTACAATTCGTTAAATTAACCGTCAGACAAACAATGTTAATTTTTTTTTTAATTTCATGCAACACGCTGTTATTATCTGTAAAAGATGCAGATTTGAGCAACGAAAGACATGACAATGCCTGCCCACGACGTGAAAGGTGATATCCGACACGCAATAAATATAATAAAATATGCATATCGAATGTAATTTTTATTGCTTCTAGTCGCGTGCTCCAAACGAATCTGACCGTTAATGCCATTAAATAACGGTGTTTCATAAAATTTTATAGACAACTTATAAATTTATTGTATACCATACTTTTAAGATTCAATTTGTTACCTAGCAGCAGACAATCAATTATTTTGCAATAGTAATAAAACTTGAGATATCAGATAGGTGAACACTACTACGGCTACGGCGACTACTTTGGCTTAGTGATAGAAGGACACCATGATTGATTAAGATACCAGTGGTCTCAACTTTGATTCTCGGGTCGCAGAATGAGTGTTTGGAATGTACAGATATTGGATTTTCTCTTTTCCTCCATTAGTTACCCTATATTCAGTGGCACCTCCAAAGTAAAAAAAGTTGTAAGATTGAGGAATATCTTTCATTCGCACAAATGTTTTAAAATGATGAAATAAAATTGTTTGCAAATAGAATCTATTACTGAACCCAGTTTTTTATTACGGACAAAAATGTAACGGTTTTGAAACATTTTTGGGCTAATTTTAACACTTTATCAAGCCGATGTAGACCGTTGATTTCAATTTCTTGACCTGAATCACCCAAAAAGTTGGCGTTCATAATGTAGACTAAAAAATCGTTTACATAAATTAATTCTTCAAAGAACCGTTTAGTTGCATTTTTTCCAAACCACCCACAAAGCAAATGAACCAACAATTTCGAAACACTTAACAATACCTTTAGACGTTTCGAATCAAATAAAAAACATCAGCGGTATTGCGTTCACTGTTTACTAAATAGAAGTTGGAAACTCATTTAAAAAGTAAATTTATTCAGTACAAAAGGCTTAGGACAGCATCGCCGTGTGAGATGAGTCAGTCAGAGACCTTTTCACCCGCTGCATTGTTTAATCTAAACGCAAACCCGTTCTTAAACGGTTTTCCCGAACGTTTTTATTGAATATTCAATAAAAATAACACACGTTGAATAGGTATGCAAAATGCATAAAATTATACACAGTTCCAAAAACGTGATTTGTGTTTATGGCGATCTTTTATAAATTCATGATTTTATTTTACCAATGTAACTCGAAAAGGATCTACACTTTATCTATTTGTTTATAATACAAAATAATACTTTCTCTGCAAAACAAAATACTCTAACCGTTAATGCAACAATGCTACTATTACGCTAGATAAATGATTCTAATAAGTTACTATCGTGATACTTTCTCTTAAGTTATACAATAAAGCATAACTGTAAACATCCGGTCTTACCTTAGCTTAGGCAAGTCCGTTAAATCCGGTACACTGCTTTATAAAAATACACAAAACACTTTGATTTTTAGCGATTGGATTGAGCGTCAGATCTCACAGATACACGTCATATGTGTGTCAAAGATAGTATTAAATCTCGATCACTCACAAAAGGAACAGTACACTGTCACATTCACTGTTTTATGTTCACAAGGATTTTGGGGCACTATTTTGTAAGATGGAACGTTATTGCGGTCACTATATCGTTTGCGCGCGCGTTGGTCCGGCCCGCGCGCAAGCGTCGTCGTGCGTTTACCTCTCACTCGGCAAAGCGACTGGCGGCGTACCTTCACCTTACCTCACTCCGAGTGCCTGTTTCGCAAGCCTTTGCAGATCTTGGTTGCATGGCAACTGTGAAAAAAGTATTTTGCCGCAACCAGGATTTATAAGTTACAGTGGTTTTTTCTGTTTACATTTCAGTACGTGACCAAGGAAGTTGAACTGTGGATGGCGTGCGATAGGTTGTACATAGTAAAGTTTCGGCAGGTGAAATTAATCATCGTTAACGGTTATTTCGTATGTTACCGTTTCATATTTTTTAACACTTAAAAGTGGGTTGTAAACGTTATTTTTGTATTTAAGCTGCAGATGATGTATGACACCGAGAAAACATACAAAAGGAGAACTTTGCTTTAAAGCGCATTACTTTGTTGATTTAAAATGTTTCATTTTAAATCTAACAAAAAAAAATGTACTCTAAATCAAATTTATTAAAATGGGGTCGCCATCCCCACAGTTAAACAAAACCTTAACTCTACAATCGTGGAGCAGTCAATACAGGTAGTATTCTAGTTTTGTAAAACAATTTCCACTCTACAGTTGGGTTAGAATCATAGGCATCACCTGATACTTATCCATGTAAATTTAATTTAATTTACATTTGAACATGCACGTGCCGTAACAGTTCCGCTGTCATGATTTGGGACGTTGTTGATTATACGATGGTCACCTCTCTTCCACAGAGCGTGGAATAACTTTTGTGCACTTATCAAATCGGTATACGTACATCCATCTCTGATAGGAAGTAATAAGAGCTTACCATGGCTTAATCTCTACGATAAAGCTACAATCTTAAATTTTGTGGATTAGTCTACCAATTTTACCACCAAAATTAGATCAAAGACATTCTCGTAATGTCTTTGATCAACTTATTAGATTTAATTTTTTAGAAGATTATAAATGGCGAGTTACGCGATGATAGGTAAAATAATGCAAAGATTCCTCCCCACACTATTTTATATATAATTTTGTTTTTGTGCAATTTTATAACACTCATAGCTGCACATTGAAACTACTGCATTGAGTCTCGGGCAACCTTGAATCTAGCAGCAGCATTTTTTTCCTAAAGATGTCAATTATTTCTTTTCCAGTATTGCAGATTTTTCAGGTCTCAAAAACGAGCAATGCTTAAAATCTGCATAATTGTTAAATGCAGATAATTATCTGCAACTCGGATAATAGGGTTTACTAAAAAATATTTCTTTAAAACGGCCTTGGTCTAAATAACTAGTTCAATAACATTAAATCTAATAAAACTTTTAATAGGTAAAACTGAAAAGTTACCTACATTCACTATTTGTTTATACTATCCTTATGTAGTATACTGCTTGACGACCCGGTTGGTCCAGCGGTGTGAGATGACCGTTTGATTCGAAGGGTCGCGGGTTCGATCCCCGCACCGGGACAAATATTTGTATGGCCTACAGATATTTGTTTCGGGTCTGGGTGTTTGTGTATGTGTTGTATGTGTAGAACGGTACCCACGACACAGGTTTATACCTACTGTGGGGCTGTGAGTGTAAGCGTATTTAAGCGTATAAAAAAAAAAAAAAAAAAAAAACTGCTGTTGTCTCCGACGAATTATGCCTTTTTAATTTAACCCTTTTATTTATTATTTATTTTAAACATTAATATGGTTTACACAGTCATGAAACCTGATTTCAGTTATTTGTCCCAAATATGTATCATACCAGCCTCTAGTATAATATTATATAGCTAGTACGGATGTCACATAAACCATCGATCATGGTAAAGAGTAGTATTGTCACAGGTATTTTATTTCTGTCTTCGCCACACCAGTTTTCAAAGCTATTTATATATTTTCATTCAACCTTTACTCACCCTACCACAATATTACCCACATTCTATTTTAGTTCGCGTGTAATGCTAGAATTAAATTCTTTACCACATTTATCGTGAACCTCACATCTCGGAAAATATTTGCAGTTTGCTAAATAAACATTTTCATATAACAGTTGTTTTTTCGTTTACTTTAAAAACCTTCTGGTTTAGTGGTAGCAGGCTACAACTGTTAAGTCTACGGTCTCAGGTTCGGTTGATATATTTTGCCACTAGAAAAAAATATCCGTGATACTATCAAAATTTGAATTTGGATACTTTATCGTATATTTTTGCCTCCGATCGCAAGGCTAGCCCCAAAGACAAATATTTTCTGTCACGTTTTCGGATTATAGTGACAGATATAGACAGAGATAGACATTGAAGTAATTATCATATTTATAATATTGAACCAATTTAAAAAATGCTTAGTTATGTTAAAAGTCATGCTATCGCGGCACCACTACTCCAAATGTGTGCATGTGTGACATGCAAAAGGAACTACGTATATAGAATATGAATGCAAATTAACAAAACAGTATCTACGTTTTTTGGTACAATTGCTTCTGTCCTAGAAATTTCAATTTTAATAATGAGCACCATCACGAGACTAAATTCACAGCAGCCTCAATTTTAACCATCATCTCAAACGATGCCTGTATAATTAGCAACATACTATGAAGGATGGAAGTGGAATAATAAAGTTTTGTATCGAATAAGCAGAATAAAAAACTGCACGAAATTTATCAAGACCGAGTAAATTAAAACTGCGCTGTCTTAATAAAAATGCACAAAGTCACTATAATACCTAATTCAGCGAAGAAAATACATTTCTAAGTTTGTTCGATGATTGCATCGCAATTGCAATGCAAACCCAACAAATATGCATTCATATGCAGAATTGCAGATACATCCAAGTCTCAAAGAGCGACTGTCATAACAGAGTTTTCAGTAAACGTTGACTACGGAGAAATAATAAAATGCACAACTATGGTTCATTGTAAAATTGTGAAGTGTAATGGAAGATCAAATGGATCAAAAGAGGAATGAAGAGAAATAAGAATTTGCCTTAGTAGTCCAGTGTTTGTTCGTGACTACTACGCCGGCATTGATCCTCGAGTCAAGGGATAAGCCTTTCAAGATTTTCAAATTTTCTGGAAGTTGCCCACTGCCAACATTTGTATTGGTAATGTGCCCGAAGATAGGTTCGCCACCTTTTTACATGCGACTAAATGTAACTGGCGAAAGCGGAGGTTGACATGTACCTATGTTTGAATGCGAGCTCTAACTCTACCTAACCTTTCGGGGATAAAAGACATAAATCTATTTTTAGAAAAATAATTTAAGTTAGTGAATATAACAATAGCTGCATACACTAGGATTTGTTAGCTAACGTCTTCCTCAAACTACAAAGTGCCGTAATTTCTACTAGAGCGGAAAAATAACCGAAGCTTCTCCTGTTTATCGAGATATTGCTAGCGTAATTTTGTACCAGGATCCTAAACAACAAATGTTGAGAGTGCTCATCAAATTGTTACATTATTGATACAACAATACATGCTGTTCAGGCAATCACGTCGGATTTATATCGTCACGTACAAATCACGAAACGTGACATCATAATCAAGTAAATGTGATATTCTACTACCAACAGTTGAAAGTGAATAAAGCTTGAGCAATTGCTCTTTGATTCAGTTGCAAAAATAACTATTCCTTTCGTAATACCTTTGGCAATAAACTGGACTTAAACGAAAGTGACACTATGACACAGTAAGTAAATCTTTTCAGTTTATCTTTTTTTGTGATGAATAAATTGACACTGGTTAACTAATAATAAGCCATGTCACTATGGATCAATCATGAGATCACTCTGCCTTTTGATATGACATGGCTTAGCAGTATAAACTTTGAGATTTTACAAATTTACACCAATTTGGTAGCTCCCAAATATGATATCGAAATGCTTTTCGCATTGCCTTAGAAATTCATTCACTTGTTCTTTATCATTGCTCAGTACAGATCAATTGTAAAATAATTTTATAAGCCAGGAAACTGCAGGAAACGAAGACATGCCTTCGTTCAGAAAATAACGATAACAAATTAACTGTAGTACAAAACGCCGTTAACAAGTGGAGTTCTAACGATAGAAGCTTTGAGTAAATAAGAGTATCGGTGTTATTTGTTTT
This sequence comes from Macrosoma leucophasiata, assembly GCA_036365455.1. NCBI lineage: Eukaryota > Metazoa > Arthropoda > Insecta > Lepidoptera > Hedylidae > Macrosoma > Macrosoma leucophasiata. The sequence continues at coordinate 16,045,372 of JAWQUS010000024.1, forward strand.
TAATTGAAAATGTTGAATGTCCTGATTCAGTTTATACTGCTTCAAATTTTAAATTTTGTATAATTATTTGTACCTTGTAATGATGTTACGGAAATTAAAAAATTGTAATTTAGCATGAAGGTGCTGGGAGAGTTTGATCCTTCTCCTTCTACCTTCCGCACGAGTCCACAGGAAACGTCATTATGCAATGATTAAGCCTGCTACAGGATGAGAGCGTATCGATCAGCACACCATCCAATTTAATACTTATTATAACAAGTGAAAAGCCCAGTAGAAAAGGAAATAAAACGTGTTCATGTCAGCAGCTCATGAACGGATATTACGTGTTGGGTTGCATGCAAAATTATAACCTCACAGCGATGAGATTTAAATAGGTATTTACGTAATGGCCATTACTGCAGCTTGGACGTCGGTACATGTTTAGATTGGACGCACACTGTGATTAGAATTTCAGAACCGAATTAATATTATTATTGTCATCCAATATAAAATAAATAAAATACGCTTACACTCACAGCCCCACATTAGGTATAAACCTGTGTCGTAGGTGCCGTTGTACACATACAACACATACACAAACACCCAGACCCGTAACAAATATGTTTAGGCCATACAAATATTTGTCCCGGTGCGGGGATCGAACCCGCGACCCTTCGAATCAAACGGTCATCTCACACCGCTGGACTAACCGGGTCGTAAAATATTAATCCCAACCTTCATTTGTTGGGTAATTTTAATAAAAGTTAATATTTAAGCCAAGCTCACGCCTGTATTCGTGGGAATACTAGGTAATGAACGCATTCACTCATAAATACAAATACCCACGATTCACCAGCTTCGCTTTTTGCGATCCATGTAAGCATAACCTATCGGCATTCACCGTACACAGGACCAAATTCCGAAGATATCACTAAGAACCTTCGCAAACAATTTAAATACCCAATAAATACTAACACCTCGACCCGCAAAATAACTGGTGTCGAAGAGTCAGATTTCGAATGATAGGGTTTAGTACTACAAAATTATGTTTAAATAATTATTTCAGGCACGGTGATCAACACCTGTGATAACAAAAGAAGCATTGAAGACTTAAAACATGTTCAATATCGCTGCAATAATTAAGTATCATGGTATCAACAGATTTTATCACTGTCACTGAGCAACAGTTTCAAAAAAGAGAACGAAGCCGGTTTGGTTTCACTTACGTTATTTTTTAACCCATCCACACAACAGGATCGATATAACTATCATAGAGACCGAAGAAGTTAAGCCTCAAGGGTCGTGTGTCATCTGCATTTATATCTCTGAGTTTGTGCAGATGTGTATAGGCCACCATCATCATAAACAAAACTAAACAGAATAGTCCTGAACAATACCTAACATTTACTAACGACAGAGTAGGATATATGTTTATGTCATAGATAACTTATCTAAGGCTTATGTCCTTGAATTTTACAATTTTACATGTATCATGTTTAATTTAAATAAGATGCTTCTGTGCACTTACAGAGCCTTGGGAGCTAAATTTGAACCTCCCTTTGTTCAAAGTTCGATTCTCAGATTCGGGCTTATCGAGTTTTTAACCTATTTTTCTTATGTTAATTTATGATATTGGCAAACAGGCGCATGGTTGACATGAATGGTAAGTGAATATTGAAGAATGTAGACATCTATCTATTCAAAACCTTGCTGAGTTTAGATTGAAAATAGGTAAAACGTGCGTATCCAGTCTTAGAAACCCTAATTGAGAAAATACAGATGTCGTAATAAGTTATAAAATTATATTTACGACTAGCTGTGCCCACGACTTCGTCCGCGTGAGATTTTATGATTGTTCAGTATCTCCGAAGTCACCCAAACGAAGTCGTGGGCGCATCTAGTATAAAAGTAGCCTAAGTTACTCCTTATTACATAAGCTATCTGCCAGTGAAAGTTCCGTCAAAATCGGCTTAGCAATTCCCGAGTTTAGCGGGAACAAACAGACAGACAGACAGATACACAAAAATTGTAAAAAATATTTTTTTGGTATATGTATCGTGTATACATACGTATACATTTAGTAAAAAGCGGTTATTTTTATATTACAAACAGGCACTCCAATTTTATTTATTTGTATAGATATCGCATAAAATAATTTGGTCACGAAATAAATTTAAGTGAATGCAATAGCAATTGCGCACATAAAATAAAGGTCGAAACAGTTAAAGTAATTGACGACAGAAGACAGAAAAAAATTCTCACAACAAATCACTGGGCATATTGAATATTAAACTGCAAGTGAACTTCAAACTGTATTTACGAAAACACATAATAACTTAACCACATGCCTGAGACGGTATTGAAATAGTCTTGAAGGTCAGGCATTATCTACATTTAACAATGGCGACAACTATTCTACATACTTGAACCTGGGACCGCACGAACATTCCAACCTCTTCACACGATTACCCTTACATACTTATAAGGTAATAAATTCACTTGTGTGCATTATAGGGAACTGAATGGCAGTTAACAATTTAGGCCAAGGGTTTTCTATAAAACAATATCTCTATTTATATGAGTTTTTAGTTATGACCATTAAACATATTTTGCATAAACGTAAAAAAGTACTAAGTACCCAATAACTACTACTACTAATCAGCCTATAGCCGTCGTTGTGCACGCCAACTATCCCGAGCCTGAGCAGCTCGCATTCAACCGACGCCAGCCAACTACCATCAACAAATAAATTATATAGGTACTTACTATCAATTTCTGTTGTAGATAAAGAAAGCTCCATAATGTGCAGCCACATCAACAGTAAAAAATATGCGTAAGTTGCATAGCGATGTAAATTGCCCACTATTCGTTTTACTGAAATAGAATTCGTGGCAACACGTCTGACGAAGCAGAAATTTCCTAATATATGCTATCCGAAGGTCGCATCACTTCAGTCGAAAAATGACTAGGTACTGCTAGACAAAAGCCTACACCAACGATACCCAATGATACACACCACAGGGTTGTGCGTAATTTTGAAAAGAATATACCAAAATCGAAGCGCGCCTGGTCCCGCGGCTGTTGTAGATTGGAAGTGATATACTCAGTTTAGTGATAGGGGCGCGGTCGGGTGTGTGATGGGTGACCGCTAGTGGCAAATTAAAATGCGCGTTTTCGTGCTTCGGAGGGCACGTTAACCCATCGGTCCCGGTTGCTACCGATAGGTAGCAGTCGTTAAACCTTGTCGGAGGCCTTATGGGTGGTTTGAAAAACATCCATCAACGGGTTGGCCACTAACCCTAATCACCACCAACCCGTATTGGAGCAGAGTGGTGGACTCAAAAATGTACTACCGCCCTATTCGAATAGTTTAACCGCCATTGTTCGGTTAACTGACTGCACTAGCAGTTAGAATTGTCATGCTCTAGTGGGTGGTGGGATCATCATGTCCCGATGACTTATGTCCCTCTGAGTAGACCTTCGCAGAGACATTGTTTTAAATACACGTATTTTAAAACATATTTAATAAAAATTATCAGATCTCACGAAGATCCAGGTTTCATCACTATTTTTACACCCACAATAATGTTACACTGTGCTCTAACTTGGCCATTTTGCTACCGTCACATAGTGTGAGGAGAAAAATTACTTCCTGCAGTGGCGAAACGGCCAAGCCACACATCAATAATGCCTTAGTCAAAAGACAAAACTAAGGAGTGGACTGAGTTAGACATAGGTAAAGTAATTAACAGTCATTTTCAAAATACAAACAACCCCCCACAACGCCCTAAGCCGAGCATCGGATCCACAGAAGTCTCCCTCAGGCAGTTGTGTAAATTTATACAGGTTGAGACCCCTTTGCGCTCACCAATTTCCCGATGAAATAAACTATTGCCACCTTGAGACGAGCCGCCTACATTAGTCCATTCAAATCAAAGATTTATAACGTTGCATCGTGTGTGCTTCTATCGCCAAACGACTGTATGTATGTCAACTATATGGCATACTAAGTTTACATACATACAGTTGATCTAATTATATCCAAAGCTGCCTCAGTAGCGTAGTGGTAGCAGGCCACTACTACTAGGCTGGGGGTCCTGGGTTCGATTCTTGGGTCGGGGACTATAAGAGATAACGATTTAAAATCTTTTATCTTTTTCTGTTCGCCACCTGTTACATGGGCCAAAACGTAACCGGCGAGTCGTGGGTGTTTGCATGTATGCTTGAAAGCATGCATTTAGTTCTGCCTACCCCTCCGGGGATTACGGACGTGAAGTAACGTTTAATTATATTTACAGAGTTTTCGTGTTCATGTACATTGAAAGTTAAATTACATCATACAGTATTTGATTCAAATGAAACATGACGTAATATCGTCATTATTGAGACATTATCTAAAGAACAGCCGAATTCGCATCAAACGAAAATGGTTCTTCAGTGGAAAAATAAATTGGCCTTTGCTGAAATTGGTCACGCTAACGTCTATTTGTAATAGGCCGTCTATATTTAACAACACATCTGTGTGTTGTTTCTTCTACGAACTGATGCCAAAGGACTTTTTATGACATTTTTTTTAGGGATAAAATCATTGAATAAATTTATCAGTATAACTTTGCGTGCCCACCAAATGGAAAGAAAGAATGAAAAAGGCTAACACTCAATTGCAGATTTGGATGGAATTGAAAGAGCGTCATCTAGCGGTAAATAGATGACGCTCCTTCAATTCCACACAAATCTGCGTTTACTCTTACGCGATCGAATTCGCATAAAATCTCGCACTAGGCACTCTGTACGTGACACTAAATTATTGAAGAGACTATAATTAATATCAAACAGTTTTGGTAATAGTTCGATTGTAACACCTAAATTAATCCAATATCCGAATGCTCTAATGAGAATGAAAACATTCAACTGTACTACCAAATCACCGTAGCCCACCAAACTTAGGAGTTTGTCTGTGTTTATATAACAAACGACATAGTCAGAAAGAAGTTCTACCGAATGCAAGATAAGAATTCTTCAAAGGACCTCTGCGTATTAGGTTGTACGCTCATATCTCTGCGCTAGCCTTACATTAAGGATTTATGGGCTTATTACACGGCACGGTATTCAGGGAAGGGTCAGGGTAGTGTAATTACATTTAGGGAGTTAGGACCTTAATTAACCGGAGCGGCCCGGTCAGCCTAACGCCCTAACTACACGCTTAGGGGCCTCGTTGATTCGTATGTTTGTGTGAGTGTGCCGTTTTGAACGTTTTGTACGTAGTTTCCATACTATTCAAATTTGTACTGTGCAGTCACAGTACAAATATGATTATGAATATGAAGTTAGGGCCCTGTCGACCGGATATTGTAATAAGCGGCAAACCGGCGCGAGGCTACGCCCACCCTTTGTACCGGACCCTGAATACCGTGTCGTGTAATAGCCTTTTTATACAGTGTGACATGGCATAAAGTGCGATCCAGAAAGGAGGTCCAACTAAGTTTTGCGCATACTTTAGCATTAAGTACTCACCTAATAATATAATGAAGTGCATGCACAAAGGAAATGTGAACGGCCATCGAGGTTGATGCAAATGAGGCAACCGTATGCGACCAATAAATCTATAAATAAATATTGATCTTCGATACAGTCCTCACTCGGTTCCTCGAATATGTTTATATTCAATGCAAAAAATATATTTATCTTTGCAGATTGACTTGGTGTATGCAAGGTTTGTGGCACTTAAATATTAATGAGACTGGCCTTTAGGTATGACAAAGTTTTTTTGATAGTGTTGTTAATTTAAACAGCTGGTTTTATAATGAGGTTCGGTGGTACGAACCTTAGTGTTCACTGCCTCAGTAGTCTAGTAGCAGCAGGCAACGCTGGGGACCTGAGTTCGATTCTCGGGTATTAGAGATAACGGTGTGAAATCCTTTATCTCTAGTTCTATTAAAATTTTTACATTTTCTGGAAATTTCTCAGTACCTCAATGTTCAGTAATGTGCCCGGAGATGTCAACAGGCTCTCCATCTGTTGCATGGCCGAAAACGTAACCGGCGTATCGAGGGTACCACAGACCTCTAGATTTTCTGCAGGTTCGTACTAGCTTGCAGTCTTCACTTACAAACATTGTGAGCTTATTCCCATGACATTCGTACTGGTGATGGACTTCCAGTGACGGAGCCCACAGGCTCAACGCTCAGCAAGCTCTATCGTGTTCCGGTCCAATTACAAGGCTGTACATTATAGCCATATATAATTTCGTGCCTTTAGGCATCAATATTGTAATCTTCGGTTTTTTATGTAAATGTTACTTGTTGTTTTTATATAGATGTTTATTGGCTATAGTAATCATTTTTTTTTTTATGTAATGGAAGTGGTAAACAAGCATGCAGTTCACGTTGATGTTAAGTGATGACTGCAGCTTATAGACACCCACACAAAGACTAAGGTCAAAATGCATATGCGTTACCACTCCTGAGGCCTAACGTGTTACGCCTCTGTGCCGGAAATTACAGGACCGTACATTACCACCTGACCGGAACACGATAGTGCTGAACACTACCATTTAGCGGCAAGTATATTAGGTAATGCGGTGGTGCCTACGCCCACGAGCTCCGTCACTGGAGCACTACCACCATTTTGTATTTAATAATTTTGATACTATTTTCACCTGGAGTGTTCGCTAATTTATAAAGTACACGTAGAATAAATTCTTTGATTAAGAAGAAAAAACTAACACAACGTGTCTTCGTTGGTTAGATAACACACACGCAAAGCTTCGCAGACCGAGTCTGATTACCATCAAATAAACTACTTTACGGTTCACATGTTTCTGATTGTTAAATTTTAATTAAAACCTGAGACGACATGTGCTTTGGGAAAAAAAAAATATTTTTCATATAACTCAAGCAGTAAATAAGGATTCAGTCTACGCTAATGACGTCTTTTTTTATGTAACGAAGTTGGCAATCAAGCTTGTAGTTCACATGCATGTTAAGTGATGACTGCAGCCTATATACACCCAGATATAGACCAGAGGTCAAAAACAGATGCGTTGCCACCCCCGAGACATTACTTATATGTCTCTGTGATAGTTAGATGGTAATGTGGTCCCACATTACCATCTAACCGGAACACGATAGTGTTGAACACTACCATTTAGCGGCAGATAGATTACGTAATGTGGTGGTGCCTACGCCCTCGTGCTCCTATACTGGAGCTCTAACACCAGTAATTCTGGGCCGATAGTTTACTACGCTTGTTTTATAAACAATGTAGTTATAATAACACGAAAACAACCTTAGCGCGCGCTGCCTTGACGTGTTCCCATGGTGTGAAAATTTTTCATACTTCGAAAAAAACACAATGGAAAACGTGAGAGACATAAAAACTCCATAATAGCGTAATTCTAGATGAGAACTTACCTAAAATTTCCATTTCATATTGACGAAATGAAAACAATGTTATGTTACTTTTATTCTATAGTTTAAACAGGTGTCCATTGAGGAAGTCCCAGTTGCATTCTCTCATGATCGCACGAACCGTGTTTTTTATTTTAATTTATGGTTTTTCTGTTTGTCTTGAAATTGCCGCCAACCTACACGATATCTGAACCGAGAACTGTGTGATGAAGATACAATATTATAGTCTGCTAGCTGTCCCGTATCGCCTAATGCAGCTATACTCTAAGTGTGTTCCGCGGAACCCTAGGGTTCCGTGATACCTCTGTCGGGGTTCCGCAAGAATTTAGGAAAAAAATCAAAACACCTCTCTCTGGTCGCTCCGCGGCCGCACAAAACGCTATGAACGTTATTTATTTATTTATTTGTATTTGTAGCAACATGTGTTACAATAGCTGGTACAATATCTCATAAGTTTGGTATCAACATTTTTATACTTGTACAACCCGTTCGCTCTAAGTTTGCCGGTCTGTGGAATGCGCGTACCCTCCCCCACGTGACAACAAAACTTACAATGTGTCATTGTTTTACCCAAATATGTACGTACACAATTTTTATTGTTACAATTAAATAAAAAATATTTTTATATTATGTATTGCTGACGCTACTTTTCGAACGTCATACCTATCGCTAGCGGCAAACTTAAAACGAGCGGGTAGTATACTTGTGAGCGCGCAGTCTCTTTGATAAAAGCCGCCTCTGAATTAGACGCTATAGTTGTCAACAAGCGACTTTCGACTCTAACTTCAAAGGATAAAGTCGATATTGTCTACAACGCAATTTTTAAATTTCTGTTTTTATTTTAGCTTTTTGTTTATCAAAGGTGCCAACTCGAGTATTTTCGAGAATATTTGAGATCGAGTCTAGGTATAAAAGCGGCGATCGCGCGTCGCGCGTCGTCAGTTGACGATTAGCGTTCGGAGCGATAAGTTACTACCTACTTACAAACTCGCTAGCGAGAAACTAGTGTTCATTGTTTTACTGCCTGCTGTATTCTGTCGTCTCAGTTTTATACATTTCTTCACTGTAGGTACTAAATTTAGTCTCAACGCAGTAACGATTGTGCATTATTTAAACCCCACTATCCTGACGTGTAACATTATAAATAAAGAAGAATGGAACGTTGGCTTAAAGGTGTTAAACGTGTTGCAACAACATCTTCTAATGACGCTGAATGTTCAAAAGCAGTGCGCGCGGAGAATATAGCAATCACCGATCCAGAAGATGATGCCACGACGTCAAGCTCGACGGTTTCAAAGACGAAAAGAAGGAAGTATGATGAATCTTATATCAGTTTCGGATTTGTTGATTCCAACGGCTCACCTCTTTGCATGCTCTGTAGTAAACTGCTTCCTAATAGTTCCATGGCACCTGCCAAATTGCGCCGACATTTAGAAACTGTACACCCCGAGTCTAAAGACAAGAATAAAGATTTTTTTGTTCGCAAAAAAGATCAGTTATTACAAAGTCAAAAAAATATGATGCATGTAACACAAACTATCAACGAAAAGGCCACGGAGGCATCATATTTAGTTAGCTATCGCATTGCACAAGCAGGCGAAGCGCATACTATCGCTGAGAAATTAATAAAACCATGTGTATTAGACATAACAAAATGTATGCTCGATGAAAAATCTGCAAAGCATCTTACTACTGTTCCGCTATCAAACGATACTGTTTCACGACGAATCCATGATCTGGCATGCTTCGTCAAATAAGAACTAGTTACACGTCTACAAAATACACGATTCGCCTTGCAAATGGACGAGTCGACTGATGTCGCTGGTTTGGCTATCCTGCTGGTTATTGTGAGATATGCATATAAAAGTTATTTTGAAGAAGACATGCTTATGTGTTCATCACTGCTTACAAACACTACCGGGGAAGAAATTTTTAATAAAATAAATATATTTTTTGAAGAAAATAATCTCAGTTGGAACGATTGCATTGACATTTGTACAGATTGGGCCAAGGCGATGACAGGTAAAACACCAGGAGCAGTGTCACGAATGAAAAATAAAGCGCCTAATTGTAGTTCCAGTCATTGTATTCTGCATAGACAAACACTTGCGATGAAGCAAATGCCGTCAAATCTAAAATTAGTTATGGATGAAGCGGTAAAAATAATTAATTTTATCAAATCACGACCACTACAATCCCAATTGTTCTCATTATTGTGTGAGGATTATGGCAGCAAACATAAAACACTGCTGCTCCATACAGAAGTGCGATGGCTGTCTCGGGGTAAAACTTTAACAAGGCTATTTGAACTTAGAGCCGAGTTACAAATGTTTCTTTCAGCAGATACTTCTTTTAATTTGACCGTTTGTATGATAAAACTTGGTTGTTCCCATTGTCTTTAATATCTTTGAAAAACTTAACGAATTGAATTGATCGTTGCAAGGTAAACAGACAACAGTGTTTCAGGCCTATAATAAAATAACTGCTTTTAAAAGAAAATAGATTTTTGGATCATTTGCATTGGTAAGAAAGAAATAGAAAGCTTTACGTTACTCAGTGAGTTTGTTAGCGAAAACGACTCAAAAATGTTTGAAGATGATGTGTTTGAAGAATTGGTCCAATATCTCAGTTCGATGCGCGCATCTTTTGAAAAGCATTTTCCCGAAGAACACAATACAAAAATTAAAGTGAATTCATGGATTCATAATCCTTTTTTACCCAACTTGGAAAAGCCTGAAAACATGTCAAACGAGATATATGAATCTCTTTTAGAAATGTCATCAGACACAAGTATGGAGTCACTGTTCAAAACGACGCCTTTCAATGATTTTTGGTGCAGAATCCAAGATGAATATGCAATGCTTGGCCAAATGACTCTGGATATTCTTCTCCCGTTCCCAACTACATATTTGTGCGAAACAGGATTCTCTGCCTACGCAGCCACGAAAACAAAATATCGCAATAGACTGGACGCCGAAGCTGATATGAGACTCCAACTTTCTTCCATCAAACCTGATATCAACCAATTGATGAAAAATAAAAAACAGTTTCATACCTCCCACTAGTTAGATTTTTTCTTTTTAAATGTTTTCTATTATTGTCCTTGCCAAGTGATGAAGTAAATAATAATTAGTAACTGTTACATTGTACTTTTATTATGCTGATTAATAAAAAATACACATATAAAAACAATTGTTTTGTTGTAGGGTTCCATCAAGTATTTTGATTCCCAAAAGGGTTCCATCATTTAAAAAGTTTGAGAACCAATGGCCTAATAGATCAAAATTGGAGATCATAATGTGTACCGTACACATAATATATATCATAATACCGCTATTAGGAAATGAGGGTTGGTGGTGAAATTAAGGGTTAAGTGAAAAAAATTGGAGTGTGCCACCCTTACCATTTTGGGGTTCAAAAAATTTTCTGCAACCGGTTCTCATGCCTGCCAAATACTGTACACACAACAGTCTAGAACGTATATAACTTAGTTACCAACACTGTGCCACAATATTAACGCAAAGAACCAATCAATATCATGGTCACTTTAAGAGCCTCTCCAGATGAAGCATGTCCTGACTCGGTTTAATGAAACGCGCGTGTGGAGTCGCGCGTAAAACGCCTCATCTGGACAGGCTCAAAGGCGTGTACATTGTTGCATTCAAGCGACCAGTCTACTTTTTGCTAGACCAATAACAAAATAATTTTGTAAGCATATCAAAGAACGGAGAATAGCTGGCATTTCAAGTGTCTATCTACCTCTCTTAATCCTTCAAGGATCGTACGGCCACCGGCGGCGAGACACAATTGAATTTCAATTGTCATATTTTTCTCGTGTTTGGAGAGATTAAATTACGTGCATTATATATTTTTACCAATATTTTATCGATATTTCTTAACTTCATGACCAATTTAATAAGCTTAAGCGTATTTAATGTATGGCCCCATGACAACTATCACAGAGACTAAGGTCTCAGGGGTGGCGACGCTTGTCACCCCTGACCGCGACCTCTCGTCTTTATATTATAACCCCCTGTTCATAAACGTACATAAGATACGTTTTAGCTATAGAATGCTTTGTCTTTGTCAGTTGCATTGTCAATAGTGCAGGATAGAAAAAGACAAAGCAGAGATTAGCAATACTTTAGCTAAAATACGTTTATGAATAAGGGGGATAGCCTATAGGCTGCAGTCATCACATAACGTCAATATGAACTGCATGCTTGTTTTCCACCTTCATTACGTAAAAAATGACTCTATCGCCCCCCCACTGGAGGAAAATTCTTCCGGTAGCGCAGTCGGTCAACCGAACAATGGTGGTCAAACCATTCTAATGGGGAAGTAGTAAAAATAACAACGCGGGATGGGCAGCAGCGTCACATCATAAAAACATCATGACTACATTACAAAACGACGCGACGCGTTAATTCGCACTCATAGGCGTCAGATACTCGACAATTCAACTGGTTTTACTGATGGTAGAGCTCCAGTGACGGAGCTCGCGGGCGTAGGCACCACCGCATTACCTAATATACTTGCCGCTAAATGGTAGTGTTCAGCACTATCGTGTTCCGGTCAGGTGGTAATGTACGGTCCTGTAATTTCCGGCACAGAGGCATAACACCTTAGGCCTCAGGAGTGGTAACGCATCTGAATTTTGACGTCGGTCTATGTGTGGTTGTCTATAGGCTGCAGTCATCACTTAACATCAATGTGAACTGCATGCTTGTTTGCCACTTCTGTAACATAAAAAAAAATTAAAAAAAACAAACAAACAAACTTATCAATACGACACTGATGAAAATGCATTTAAAACTCTATTCCTGTTTTTTTTTTTTAAGTTATTTAATCAATTATTATTCTAGTCATTATTTCTGGGCCACATTAACCCTTGCGAGGAAAATATGACAACTGATTTCAATTGTTAATTCACCGCCGGCGGTCTCTCGTGTCTTGACGGTTTAAAGGGGAACTGTAACCCCACGCTTTCGCTAACATAATTTGTGTGACTTCTTAATACTCATATCCCATAGTTAGTCACTATCGTGGCGAGCTGCATACCAAATCGCTTTTCCACATAAAATAACAAATAGAATTATAAAGAACACACGTGTAAAAAAATCGGATGGACAGACTTCAATGGGTCGCCATTTGAATGTTGATTGCTTCCGTTATTGGTAGGAAGTACTGAGACAAACAAAACGAGTATTGCTGATTGAATAATATTCAATTGAAATTGTTTTATGTTACATAACACTTACGATAACCTGCTTTTTGCAAACTTTTATTTAACTTGTTTCGTTGTACCGATCCGGTATACGATTTGTAATCCATTTCGTCAAGTGTTTGCTGACATCAGAGAAACTTATGTTAAAATTTCGTTATTAATATGAACGCACGTACATTTCATTTTAAAGGTGATTACTACACCACACCATAAGCATAATAAAATTCGTAAAATTATTCGTTCATAAAAACTAGAATTTCCATACCTGCTGAGACCGAAAATGATTCTCTATGTGACAGAAAGGAAGGAGTGGTACATTAACATCCATCTAACTCATAATCTAACTAATCATTTTTACTGGTGGCTCCAGTGACGGAGCTCGCGGGCGTAGGCACCACCGCATTACCTAATATACTTGCCGCTAAATGGTAGTGTTCAGCACCATCGTGTTCCGGTCAGGTGGTAATGTACGGCCCTGTAATTTCCGGCACAGAGGCATAACACCTTAAGCCTCAGGAGTGGTAACGCCTCTGCATTTTGACCTTGGTCTTTGTGTGGGTGTCTATAGGCTGCAGTCATCACTTAACATCAATGTGAACTGCATGCTTGTTTGCCACTTCCAAAAAATAAAAAAAAACTCAAAACTCAAACTCAAAAATGTATTAGTCACTTGGAAATAATAGAATTTGCTTGTGATAGGTCAAATTACAAAATATAAAATTAAAGCGAATTATAACTGATATGTTGATTAATATGCCAAAGAAAAAAAAAAGAAAAAAAATGATGTTCCAAAAATACTTAATAATAAAAATAGGTATCAACAGAATGTTCCATACTCTCTTTTACAAACTCTACAAATCTCTCTCTTTTTTAAACTCTCTAACCAACAGAATAAATAGCATTGAGAGCTATTAAACAGAAGATTCAAGTGCGGTTGTAGACAAAGATTTAAAGTGGTTCATAGGCGGTCAGGTAACAGGCATGACCCAAGTGGTGAAAACCTTCAAATGAGCTATAATTGTTAAATTAAGTCGGATGCTTGAGGCGCTTTAACAATAGTTGCGTTCTCTGCCGCTTAATGATCATGCTACCACATTCTTCTACTTCATTCATAACAATAATTAATAATGTTAGTAAATGTGTTTGAGTTCTAACAATACACTTATTTGGCATTTTCATTACTTATCATTACGTAAAGAAGATGCATATTAATATTTACATTAGACAAGCTAGAAGACGTCGAGCTTTCTGGAAGTTTGTGGGACAATCAATCTGTTTGGATGATTGATAGTGACAAATATGCAGTTCATACCAGTGTCTGCTGCCTCGGTAGCCTAGTGGTAGCAGGCCACTACTACTACGCTGAGGTCCTAAGTTCGATTCCCGTGTAGGGGGTTGGTTATCAGATATAATGGTGTAAAGTCCTTTATTTCTGGTTTAATTGGGATTTTTACATTTTCTGGAAATTTCCCAGTACCTCGTAGTTTGGTAATATGCCCGGAGATGTCAACAGGCTCGCCACCTGTTACATGGGCCAAAAACGTAACCGGCGAATCGTGGGTGTTTGCATGTATGCTTGAATGCATGCATTTACCTCTGCCTACCCCTTCGGGGATTACAGGCGTGAAGATACGTCATACCAGTGTGGGACTGTTCATACGGCCTCGAATCCTAGCCTACTCGGTCCCCTATGGGTCTGGCTTGCGTGACTTATCGCAAGCATCCGTCTTAGGTTCTGGTCTCACTATCCAGTCCAAGCCAAGGCCTCGGGTGTCCAAGGAACCACTGACCTACCCGGGCAGTCCCTAAAAACCATATGGTGGTTACCATGCCAGAGTCATCTAAGATATCTTATCTCTGTGAAGAAATTGTGGAGTCATACAGTACCAATATCGCCGAGTAACCGGAACACGATAGTATTGAACTACCATTTAGCAGCTAGAAGATAGATAATGCAGTAGTGGCTACAAAACGGGTATTCTACACCCGATGGACCATGCATGTAGCCATGTGCCATTTGCATGTGTGTATATAAGTACATACGTATTCTTTTTTTTTCGAATCTCCATATTGCATTCACATAAATGCAACCGACGAATACGCCGTAGATAAAACAAACGTAAAATCAGATTGAAACAGACAGACGAACAATGACGACGTATGATAAGTGTTACTTACACAGTCTGCCGCGAAGTGGGTCGATGGTAACACTCGATAAGCACGGTGGACGGTCATGGCATCCGCCGGTCAACGAACGACTCCATTTCTATTAGCGTCACGTCATATTCTTTAAAGATTTACACGGTGGTACAGTATAGTCACGAACCAGATAGTTTCGTACACTGACCTGTTTCTAACTATCGCTGTGACTCTTTCGAAAATATGTTCTTCACTTCAAAGTAGGCGTTCTTTGCATTTGTTCAAATGTAATACAAGATATTTTCGCAGAAGCTACAGCAACAGATTTGTGAAGCATTCGTAATAATAAGCGAGTATACTATTTTTCTCCCAGCTTTGTGATCGTACTTTAAAAAGAATAAGTTTAAAGATAAAAACAAATTATTTAATGAATTATTTTTTTTTATTAAATAAAATTTTAAAAGAAAATTACTAATTACCTTTAAAAGTTTATTCTAAAAGTTAATTTTACTATATAATAATATGTAGACTATTTATTAATGTCATTCATTGATGTAGTAGATAACAAACTGTAGTACCTAGATAGAAGCATGTTTTTCATACCTAACACATCACTATTGCATGTTTGTTCAAAATTATCAAAAAAATAAATGTATGATACCTTAATTAAATTTTAAGTTCATTATAATCGATTACGTAAGAAACTTTGTAATTGTAAACTAATCTTCTTTCCTTTTTGGGAATTAAAGGCTAACTTAATTTAATTCTTATTTTATTTAGAAAAAAATGAAAAAAAATCTTTTACCATTTGGGTACCCCAAAAAGAATAGAGTTGTAGTGGTTGTGAGTTTGTGTAGTTGTGTGTTTGTGTGTTGTGTTTTGAACCAGTTATTTTCCTTCGGTATTTTTGTATTTACCAAATTCGGTAAATATTATCCCATTAATATTTACCTTAAAGTATATTTCCAAATTATCCAATCGATCAAAATTCGTTACTTATTTTAATATAAAACGATTAACATTTTAAGCACGTCACTAATGGGCGTTGTTTCGACATAGCATTATTTTTTTAACTTAAAAAAAACAACGTCATTACATAATTCTAGAACAAGTGTCATTATTTATTAATTACCAAGTATTTAGTTTACGTCATTAGTGAAAATAATAACCTAGTCCGTGCAAAGAATTCAGACGTGATCTTATTCACACGTGAATAAACACACTGTAGCTGTTTTTGCATTAATTTCAATAATCAATATGTAACGGCACGTGACGTTACAGTATCAGGACAAAATGATCTTTTGTTAAAAATATTTAGCAGGATTTTTTAATGTTATAAGTTAGCAAAACTGCATGAAGTGTTCATACTGTTCATTGTGTGTTATGTGAACGCTGTAGCGGAAAGACATCTAGATTCATGAATACGAAAGACTCTAATGTAGGTAATTACGGAACCTTATGACCACCTGACGGAATCTCGATAGCGGTGAACACTACCATTTAACGGCAAATAGATTAGGTAATGCGGTAGAGTTTACGGTGTAGAGGTTTGTCTATCGAATAGAGATTTTCGATCGTTCCAGTTCCCAAGAAGGCTCTGTACTGTCCCCCTCTTATTCGCGCTCAGCCCTGTGACATAAGTTGTTATGTTTATGTGTTAGTTTTCGGCCTTCTTATACTTTTATTCTTATTATCCTGCATCTTTGATGCTATTGGGAGTTTCCGTTTTATGGAGGTTTCCCGGTGCCACCCTTGGAGTTTGGTATTGTAACCAGAGATGTCAATGGGCTTACCACCTAAGCGGTAGGAACGTAACCGGCGCGGCGTATCGTGGGTGTTTACTGGTGTTTACATGTATGCTTGAATGCATGCATTTACCTCCTGTCGGCGCCAGTAATCACAGGCGTGAAGTTACATTATAGTAAATATAAAGCACTAGCTGTTGCCCGCGGCTCCGCCCGCGTAGTTCGCTTTTCGCGTAACCTGTGGAAAGTCATCAAATCATCCCATGACATCCCACAGGAACACTTTGTTGGGATAAAAACTATCCTATGTGTTAATCTAAGATACCCTCTGTGTGTGCCAAATTTTATGAAAATCGGTTCAGCAGTTTTTGCGTGAAGGAGTAACAAACAAACATACAAACTTTCGCATGTATAATATTTCTGATTCCTGATATGATGATATGATATGAAGCATACCTTCCCTACTCGGTGCCTTATGTCGTAAACCAATGGAAACGAGCACAAATAGTGATGTCCGGAGCCATTCACCACTTCATTCAACTTCATCCACTAGTTACGTAACAAAAATATTTGACTCGTTTTGTTTGCAATTGCACCGTGTACCTTTCGATCGATCTATCAACCAATATTATAGGAGCTCGGCATCGAGACCGGTTGCGGTTACGAAAAGAAAGGCTTTTTATACCTAAATGGTCGGTTCTTTGGTTACATCACACTCTTTTTATTTTCGGACGGAAATAAATAGATACTTACAAAAAATCGTGTACGAATTTCGGGTAACTACGTAATAACTGGTTCGTGTCTGGGATAAAGGAGATTTTTTTTTTTTTTTATGTTATGGAAGTGGTAAACAAGCATGCAGTTCACATTGATGTTAAGTGATGACTGCAGCCTATAGACACCCACACAAAGACCAAGGTCAAAATGCAGATGCGTTACCACTCCTGAGGCCTAAGGTCTTATGCCTCTGTGCCGGAAATTACAGGGCCGTACATTACCACCTGACCGGAACACGATAGTGTTGAACACTACCATTTAGCGGCAAGTATATTAGGTAATGCGGTGGTGCCTATGCCCGCGAGCTCCGTCACTGGAGCTCTACCACCAGTAAAAAATTATTTTATTCCGATTCCGATAATATTTGTATTTCTTGAAAGTAATTCCGCTATTAAAAATAAAAATAAAATAAAATGTATATATATTTTTTTATTTATTTTATTTAATTCCGCTATTAATTTAAATGTTACTGGTGGTAGAGTTAGGAGCGCGAGGGCGTAGGTACCACCGCATTACCTAATCTATCTGCCGCCAAATTGTAGTGTTCAGCACTGTCGTGTTCCGGTAAGATTGCAATTCACATTGATGTTAAATGATGACTGCAACCTATAGACACTATCACAATGACCAGAGGTCAAAATGCAGATGCGTTGCCACTCCTCAGGCCTAAGGTGTTATGCCTCTGTGCCGGAAATTACAGGGCCGTACATTACCACCCGATCGGAACACTACCATTAAGTGGCAAGTATATTAGGTAATGCGGTGGTACCTACGCCCTACCATTAAATATCGTTATTACTATCACAGAGACATGATAACTTGGACGGCAACAGGGATGTGTCAACGCATCTGCATTTTGACCTTCTGGTTTTTGTGTAGATATCTATAGGCTGCAGTCATCACTTAACATCCATGTGTACGCCCGTGAGCGCCGCGCTGGAGCTCCACCAGTGAAGTGATGACGAAGAAATGTTTCACCATTAAAACATCTTGCGTGATATCTTTAACCGTTCGCAGATAGAAATTGCGAGTACAAAAACAAATTACAACTGCGCTAGTCGATATCAAATCTAGATTGTCTTGGCCTATGTCATACAGTTAGTATGCCGTCGAATATAATCTTTAAGCCGTAACCAGTTTCTATTCGCTTTCACAGTTACCTAGATGTCATCTAGTTTTTGTCAATTATATCTTTAGGTGTATCTCTGGATTAATCTACAGTAAAAATAAAATAAAAACGTAACTTCACGCCAGTAATCCCCGAAGGGGTAGGCAGAGGTAAATGCATGCATTCAATCATATACATGCAACACCCGCGATTCGTGGGTTACGTTTTGGCTCATGGAACAGGTGGCGAGCCTATTTACATCTCCGGGCCCATTACCAAACTTCGAGGTACCTACTGAGAAACTTCCAGAAAATGAAAAATCCCAATAGAACCAGGGCAAATTTTTTTTAATAGGCGGTACGAAATGGTCAAAAAACGTCCTAAACGAAAGCGTTTTAGTTAGGCGGTCGGTCCCCCGGTCGGCAAAGGTAAATCCAAGCATATATGTGATTGATGTTTTATTTGTTCCGAGGGCATTGACGATGGGCACATTATCGAATTCCGAGATGGTACTGAGAGTATTTCTAAAAAAAAATACGACTATTTACATATCTGGAGCTCGCATTCGAGAACTGAGTGTAGTGCACTGCACTTAATTATTTTAGTAGTTCATTAAACTTGTTATTTGATTGCGCTTTTTTTTGCTGTTCAATAAAATTATAATTTTTCATCCTTAGTCTCATTTAAAAACACTATTTTGTTATTTTAACTTACTGCACCTCAGTAAAATTCTCACCACTACCCAAAGGTTGACTGGTAGAGAATGCTTTTTAGCATTAAGTCCGCCACATGTACCAATTTGTGCAAGAAAGTTTAAATAAATAAAATAAATAAATTTAAGATTACTTATCACGATCGACACTGAACGATCTTGGATTTCGTTTAAGCCTCGACACACTCGTCATTAAACCGAGAAATTACTTGAATTTTAATTTAAAAAAAAAAATTAAGCTTTTCTGCTTGAGTCATTATTTGATTCATCTTTTAACAGGATAAGAACCATCATACTTATTGTTTCAGGATTTTTTTAATTTTGTAGGTATCGGAATATTTTCAAGTTTTAATTATTAACAAAATTCCGTTATCATTAGTCACACAAATGATTATTAGAACACATCTATTTTTAGTCTAGAGGAAGCTTCCGCGTTGGATATTTATCCCCTTATTCATAAACGTATTTTAGCTAAAGTGTTGCTAATCTCTTGGTCCTTTTCTATCCTGCATATTTGACAATGCAACTGACAAATTCAAAGCATTCTATAGCTAAAACGTATCTAATGTACGTTTATGAATAAGGGGGCTAGATTTTTGTACTTTTGTAGGTAGGTAAGTACCTATACTAAATTATTGTGAGAAGGTTTATGTAATGATGGCAAACAAGCATGCAGTTCATATTGATGGCAAGTAAATAGGTTCTGCAGCCTGGATCTACACAAAAATGGAAGTGTCACATTTAAGTAACATATGTGTAAATCAATGACCAACCCTACAACAATGCACTAAACAGAAAAATATAAGAATTGTACAGAATAAACAGAATAATAAAAGTCATACTCGTGAACGGGTGCTGTTGGTGGGGACTGGTCTATTCTGGTTTGCAGGAGCTACATCTCATTTAGTAGATAGCGGTTTTGCATCTATGCTATGTACGTTCACGTTTGATTTTCACGATAATCTGTACTAGATTTAAGCTCAAATTTAAAAGAGCTCTTACTGAGTTTGTTAGGTAGCGGCATAGAGCAACACGGAGGGAAGTAGCTATATGCAGGCTTTTCCCTCTGTCAAAGTACAAGACCAAATGATCTTACGCCTGTCGCCTTGATGTTTAAATATGTGCGTGAAATTGTTTCTGTATTTTGTTAAAGTCAAGGTGTGAGTTTCGTAGTAATAGACGACTTTTGTAGTGTGCGTGTGTGTCGCACGCATTTCCCCCCGCAAAAAATGACAAACTATTTTGCATCGGTAATACGCTATGGCTACTCCAGTCCGCCGCGACCGGTGGACCGCGTTGCTCTATGGGTAGCGGAGTTCTTCTCAGTTGTGACTGCACTTGGCTAAGTGAATAACTTTGATCTTGATGAATAAGTTTTTCTTTTTCTTCATTTACCATCATTATGCAATTGAAAAAAAAATGATTATTATGTTTTAACTGAGTACTTGAAATTCTAATTTTAATTTACTATGAAACCTTAATTAATCTACATAATAAAACAAAAAACATTTAAATATATTTAAAACCTAAATAATATTTACATAATATAAAGTTAAAACTAAACTAAAAACAACATGCGTTTTAAAATTCCGCATCACTGCCTTCCTGTGTTATGGTACCCAGAAGGCTGGCAGCATTGCTTCGTTGGATGGCAATGCTGATTCTTTGACCTAAAAATTGGCCAGCCCTCTGGTCACGGGAAGTGGCGACCAGCCGTTTCGCGATCTTTTTGAATAAGAGCCGAGCACTGGGGCCCCATGGACCAAGAGTTTCGACCCCGAAAGGCACAAATATATAGTCCTCTGGAAGTGTACTATATTTGCGCTGTTTCAGGGTCTCCGCAGTTGCAGCAGCAGTGCCAGCGGAGCACGCCGTGCTTGGAAGATGGGATGGCGCTAAGGTGTCAACGCAAGATGCGTCCCACACCAGAGGCCTACTCATCTTCCAGGGCATCAATGACATACCGTCCGGTCTCTTTCCATCGTCACGTGCCAGGCCGTTGGGCTCTAACATGGCTGGTACACCGGCGGTGGAAAGGGCACGGCGCAGAATGTCATTTAATTGGGCGTGCCTGGTGAATCTGCCGGCACTTCTACCGCAGGAGAGACCATGGTGCCCCAGGCGGTCGACAGCTTCACCACAGAAGCAGCGATGCGGAGCGCAGATGTGCCTAGGCGGAGGCAAGTAGCGAGGCGGAAGGTAATGTCATCCATCATTGTCCCGATGCTGGGTGATGGCAAAGCCTGTAACTTCCCACTCTCCAAGCGCCCGAAGACGGGCTCGCTCCGCAGCGTTGGTTGACGTATCTATGAGATTTTTCCATACCAAGCTGCAGAGCGGTGGGTCCCACTGTCGCTGTGAAGAGAGGTTACCCGGTAGGTCCATATTTGGGCAAGTCGTTTTCCAGGCGCTCAAGGCGTCGGTCAAGCACGGCACTTCAAAATCCACCAGTGTGGTTGATAAAATTTTCCTAGTTAAATTATTAGTGCCGTGGACCGAGGACAAGAACGCCGGTAGACTTATACTAGAAATTTTGCGGACGCCTAGGCCCCCAGTCGGATGGGAAGAGTGGCCTGATCCCACGCGCGGTCGTCCAGAGTCGTGTTGAAAATAGTCTTCATCGTTATTCTAATGATTGAGTCAATCTTTATTAGTAGTTCCGTATGTTTCCATAAAGGGGAACATCGGAGATAGTATATAAATTTAGGGCCGAAAGAACAGTATCGAAACAGCGTATAAGCAGAATGAACATTAATTTCGGACAGTTTCTTGGAAATTTCACTAAAATTTTGGATCTTTTCTTCTACGAAGGAAGGAAAAGAATCATCAAAAATTGGGAAGCCCAGGAGGCGCAAGGAGTTTTTTTCCCTAACTTTAATATTAGGGGCAATTTCAAAAAATTTTGAGAGAGATGTTAGTCTCTCCGTCCGTTCTGGGAAATATATTTCACATTTTCCTGTATTTAATTCTAGGCCAATTGAGTTGAATTTTTCCTTCAAGAAAGTGAAGTCTGCCAGGACTTAATCTACGCTGCCTCCTAGGGTCATGTCATCTAAATACCAAACGTTAAATTTAGAATTTAATTGTCGAATGATAGGGTGAATAGCTAGACTGAAAATGACTGGCCCAAGAGGGGGATTATTATTTTCTATTAATATTTGTTTTTAACCGAGTCAAAAAACAAAAAACGAGAAGGTTCTCAATTCGGCCGGTATATATATATACATATTTTTTGTATGTACGCGAATTTCGCCGAGATTTCTGGACCGATTTACGTAAATCTTGTTTTGTTTGATGCGGAATAGTTTCGAATTAGTCCCATAAAAATTTGATTCTGATAAGCCCATCAGTTTTTATTTTATGAGCATTTTTTTACTTACTTTCACCTCAGACTAAAGGAATGAGAATAGACGGCGAGTTGTCATACAGTGCGTTGAATCCACTGACGTCCTAGATAGTCCTAATGCGCATGACAACAAGTGACAATGACACATTTACTACTCATCGACGACACAACACAGCATATTTACTCCTTCGTGGATAAAATTTTTTCATTGATTTCGTATAGTCGTGTAATAATTTTGTATCGACACACCTAAACATTTTAAATTAAGTATTAAATTGTCGAAGCTAAAAGAGTAATTTTACAAATTAAACAGATGTGAACATTAATCTAATTGACAAAGCAGCAATAAACTAAAAAGTATTAAATAAATATAACTACGTTAAAAAAACTGACTTCAAAACTGAAAAGTAAAAAATAATAAACTAATAGGTAATTTACTAATAGGTTTGAAGTCGGTCCCAAGCCAAAATCACTAAAGTAGGCATTTCATTGTATTAAATACGTTTTAAACTGAACTTCACGCCTGTAATCTCCGAAGGGGTAGGCATAGGTAAATGCATGATATCAAGCATTCATGCAAACACCCACGATTCGCCGGTTACGTTTTGTTCAGTGTATTAATTTGCTCGTATTCTATATTTAAGTGATTAAAACATAATTATTTGTTTAAGGCTTGGCACCGACTTCAAACCTATTAGTAAATTACCTCTTAGTTTATTATTTTTTACTTTTCAGTTTTGAAGTCGGTTTTTCTTAACGTAGTTATATTTATAGCTTTTACTGTATGTAATGGTTATTCACTCTACGTAATTTATGATTTTTTGACATTTTGAAAGTATCTGTAAAGATCTATTCGAAATAAAAATATTTTCTTTCTTTATTTCTTTCATTAAGATCATTCCTCTTATTGAGAATCTAATCAATGTTCATGAAAATCCAATGAAATTAGCACCTATTGCACGTAATCACGCCTGACCAAATTTTCTCATTCGTTCCAACGCCGACGTCCCATCGTGTTAATTCATTAATTGGTAACCCACTTCACGGCAACTATTATAGATAATTTGTGACAATAAACAATATTAATGAAATTAGTCACGAGAAAGTGAAATTTAAGCCTCCTGATAATTAGGTAACGTAGAAAGTAATACGCACGATCTATGGAGTATTGATTAAATGGGTCGAATTGTAAAATGATTTCCTTTTGGAATGTACTGTTTTATGTAATGACTAGCTGTGCCTGCGACTTTGTTCGCGTGGAATAGTGACTTTGGGACTTTGGGCAGCGCTTTTGGATATAAATTGTGGGTAGCTAAAAAAATTTACTTAATGCTTCTGTAATGCTTACAGTAATGCTTCTCTATACACGATATTAGACTTATGGCCATCGGGGATAAAAGCACACACCCTGCTAGGATTGCGAAAAATTGCTAATTATGTGTTTAAACGCTCAGTCGTGTAAATATCTACTTACAAACGTCCATCCTACGCTGAACCGTATTTTCGAAAAGGCCATTTTAAACTTCTATGCATAGTATTTTTTTATAGACAATTATTATACAGTTTTGTAAAGTTTCAGTCAATTAGTGCTACTGACAGAGAATGAAAGATGAAAGATAGATCTATACATAATAAATATGCACACCGCACCGCAAGAGCCGGTAGAAGTGAAGAATTGAACACTAACGTGTACTTTTAACCACTAATCCACCACCACCACCATCACCACCATCGTCACCACCTCCACCATCACCACCACCACTGCCACCACCCCTTAACATTTTCATTTTCTTATTTTTAGTAATTAATTTTGTCTTTATAGCGATATCGGAAATATGTAATTTGTCACAATGTTAACTTTCTAGCTATCACTATTTATGAGATACAGGCATAGAATACATTTATTTTATTTATTATTTTGACAGACCGACAGACGGACGGACGGACAGACAGACAGACAGCGGAGGATTAGTAATCCGTAGAGTCCGTTTTTACCTTTAAGGTACGAAACCTCCTAAAAGACAGAACTAAGATACAGAATAGCTTAAAGATATTCGATATTATTCTTTAAATTGACATTACTTTTTTATTTCTCAACCGATTCACATGTAACAAACACTAAATGTTAAGTGAAACTTACTACAATATTTTAGTGAAAACTGCAAATTGAATAAACCGTTTCTGAAATTAGCGTTATCAAACATACAGACAAACAGACATTTTTTCGGGATAAAAAGTACCCAGTGTTGTGCGCCAAAGGTTAAAGTATAATCATACCAAGTTTCATTGTAATCGGACTGGTAGATTTCGTGTGATGCTTGAACAAACAGACAGACAGACAAACAAAAAAAATTTCTAATCACATATTTGTGTTCGGTATCGATCTAGTAACATCCCCTGGTATTTAGTTTTTCAATATTTTCAATGTACAGAATTTACACTTCTTCAGTTTTATTATAAGTATAGATCTATATATATATATAAATGCAACCCGTTTTGTTTTATATTATTTCGCATTAACACATGCTTGTGAAATATATTTTATTTAAAGAAAAATGGAAAGAAAAATTTAACTTCAGGCGAGACTCGAACTCGCGGCCTACTGGGAATCTAATCCAGCCGCTCTTCCAATTGAGCTACTGAAGTCCTGCCCGATTTGTCAAATCTTTCCTTCACATTTATTGCATTATATTATATATTTGAGTTATATTAAATAAAGTTGGTGGCATTTTGTTTGATATAAGCTTATTACAGTGCTCGGGTATAGTGAAATAGAATAACAGTGCGAAAACACGTTTTTTCGGGTTGCCTCCAAAACTTCATTGTATATGTTCTGGTAAAGAAGCCATCGCTTCACTAGAATTACTGACTGTGACTGACTGACGGACTGACAAATTGACTGACAACTCTGACTTTTACGTTGCATACGAATACGAAATATCGTTTTACTTGACACTGGCAATATGCATAACAAGCGATGCCATAAAATTAAAAAAAAAACCGCGCCAACAATAAATTTAAAAAGTTTTTGATAAAGTTTGTTTTGTTTTAAAGACTAAGAAGATTTTTGTTTGCTAATAAGTGTTTGTTAATCACGGTAAGTTCACAGCTTTATATTGATATTTAGTAACTTTTGGTGACTACAGAATACTACAAATAATATAAAAATAAGTCGGGTTTTCCTTCCTAGAAATAGAAATAGAAAATATTTTTATTTCGAATAGATATTTACAGATACTTTCAAAACGTCAATAAATCATAAGCTACCTAGAGCGAATAACCATTACATATAGTAAAAGCAAAATCATTTATTAATAGTAAATTAAAAATTAGAATTTAAACTACTTGGTTAAAACATAATAATCATAAAATTTTTCAATTCCTTCAATTATAATAAATGAAGAAAAGTCAAGATCAATGTTATTCACTTAGCAGAGTTCCAAGTGCAGTCACTACTGAGAAGAACTCCGCTACCCAACAAACTCAGTAAGAGGTCTTTTAAATGAGAGCTTAAATCTAGTACAGATTATCGTGAAAAATCAAATAATATGAACGTCCATAGCATAGATGCAAATAAACTGCTATCTACTAAATGTGATGTGACGCTTGTCCAGTGCCTGTCGCTGTATGCATGTCCTGACGCTATAACTCCAGAACGCACAAACTGATTTCCACGGTTTTGCATTCGTTGGAAAGGTCTCGTGCTCCGTGAGGGTTATAGTAAAGAAAATTCAGGAAAAATTTCAAGAGAAAAGTACGTGGTGTGTGAGTATCCCTCACGAAAATAAGTACGTTTCATTTTAAGTAGATGGCGCCGGTGCGTGATACATTGTGTTTTTGACAGGACGAAGTCTGTCGGGTCCGCTAGTAATGAATAAAAACCGGCTAAGCGCCAGTCGGGCTCGTGCATGGAAGGTTCCGTTCCATCATCTATAAAAGAAAAGCGTCACAAGCGATGAACAGATGAGAGAGCGATGGACGGATGGACGGACGGACGGACGGACGGATGGACGGACGGACAGACGGACAGACGGACGGACGGACAGACAGACAGACTGACAGACAGACGGACGGACAGAAGGACGGACAGACAGATGGACTGACAGACAGCGGAGGCTTTGCAATAGGTTTTTTTTTTGTATGGACTAATGTAGATGGCACGTCTCGATAGATGGTGCTATCACTAAAACATCGATATGACGATAGGTATCTACAGCGAACCTAAGAAGATGGGTAACATGAATATAATATTTTTAATTTCTTTTTACGAAATCATGAAAGGCTACGAAAAACCGACTACGTATGAACTCAAGTGAGAATTAAGTATGTATACAAAAGAAATACGAAATCATAGCGAGCTGGTGCGGCTGCTAAACACGTATTTCGACACAAAGGAAACAAGCCTTGCTCGTTAGCACCTCTGATATCATTGGTTTTATTCCAGAACTGGAGATAAGTTTTGTGTGTTCGCTCTTATACCTACTAATTGGAAATTATCGCGTAATAAAGGTGAAAGTCCCATATTAAAGCTAATTAGGAGAGATAACTCGCACTCGAATCATAAATGTATGTGAAACTGATGTGAAGCTCCATTGAAGTAGATAGCGCAGAAACATTGCCGTTTTTCCTAATAGGTACCGTGTAATTTCGACAAAAAATAACTCTAGAAATTATTAAAATAAGCATTTTTCCTGGTGGTAAAGTCCTACGTGCTGAAGCGCGCATAGCCCCGTGGTTGGTGTAAATCGGAAGCGATCTACTCAGTTAAGCGATACGGGCGCGGTTGGGTGTGTGATGGGTGACCGCAAGTGGCAGATTAAATTGCTCGTTTCCGTGCTTTAGAGGGCTCGTTAAGCCGTCGGTTCCGGTTGCTATCGATAGATAGCAGTCGTTAAACCTTGTCGGAGACCTTATGGGCGGTTTGGAAACATCCGACAGCGGGGTGGTCACTAACCCTTATCTCCACCAACCATTGGAGCAGCGTGGTGGAGTAAGCTCCAAGCCTCCTCCCGAACCCCTTCAAACAAACAAAAAATGTCCAAATTAGTACAGACGTTTTCGAACAATCACGGTTTATAATTACAATGTTAAAGCAAACATGTAACTATTATTAGTATTATTACAGTAAAAGTAGGTATTTCAACTAAAAAGGTACTTTATATTGTCTTCATCATCAGTTCCACTTCATCAAATTGTGCCTTCCGAAAGCAAACACACGAAACATTGTTATTATAAAAAAATATCGAAAACTTTTCAAATGTGCTATGAAATTTGAAGAGTTCCCTCGATTTCTCCAGGATCACATCATCATATCTTGACATGGTGACAATGGGTCCAACTGTGAGATATACGGCCACAAGGCACGGAACATTATTATAATAAAAAATATCGAAATTTTTTCAAGTGTGCTATGAAATTTGAAGAGTTCCCTCGATTTCTCCAGGATCCCATCATCACATATTGACATGGTTACAATGGGACCAACTGTGAGGAAAACCCTTTCAAACAAAACCAAAATTATCCAAATCGGTGCAGGCGTTTTCAAATTATCGGGGAATATACATAAAAAAAAATGTTTCGGACGAATTGAGAACCTCCACCTTTTTTCGAAGTCGGTTAAAAATAACCGTCGTTTCAACTTGCTTGGCAACATTGCCAAAATAAGTTATAAATGTAGGAACAGAACAAAAAGTTGGCAATCTATTTATTTTCGTCGTTCCATTACATCATTTGATGAATCGTTGATAAACACGATATCCGCGTAATAGGTAGATACATATTAACTAGCCCGCCTTCACCCTCTGTGCTCTATTGGAGGCCTTTCCCGACTTCGACTTGTTTGTGGATGGATGGAAGGCTGTTGTGAGTGTGTGTTTGCAGTTCAGTGAAATCCTCTGAATATTACCAAATCCTATGTTTTTAATTTAATTTTGTGTATTTTTTTGTTTTGATTTGACATGTGAGTTAGTTAGTGTAATTGGACTTGATGTCCGTTCTAGTTACAACATAGAGCAACACCGGAGGGGAGTAGCCGTATGCAGGTTTTCCCCTCTGTCAAAGTACAAGCCCAAATGGGCCTATACCTGTCGCCTAGATGTTTAGATGTGTGCGTGAAATTGTTTCTGTATTTTGTTAAAGTCAAGGTGTGTGTTTCGTAGTAATAGACGATTTTTGTAGTGTGCGTGTGTGTCGCGCGCATTTCTCCCCGCAAAAAATGACAGACTGTTTTGCATCGGTAATATACGCTATGGCTACTCCCCTCCGGTCCACCGCGACCGGTGGGCCGCGTTGCTCTATGAGTTACAACATTCCGGTCCGTTAAATAAATAAATAACTAGAAATGAACAGATTTGGGCGTTTTGGCGTTTTAGTGTCGGGACGTGACGATCCCACCGCAAACCAGTGGAGGTGATTTCTTCCGCTACTGCAGTCAGTCAACCAATAGTAAGTTTGGTTCTTGTCTTATAAACTGACTTATAACTACTGGTGGTAGAGTTCCAAGTGTAGGAGTTCGAAGGTATAGGCAACACCGCTTTACCTAATCACTGCCGCTTAATGGTACTCTATCGTGTTCCGGTTAGATGGTAAAGTATGGCCCCGTAATTACTCTCAGAGACATAACACATTAGATCTCAGGGGTGGCAACTCATCTGCATATTGATCTCTGGTTTCTGTGTAGGTGTACATAGGCTGCAGTCATCACTTAACATCTATGTGAACTGCAATCTTGTACTACCACCTTTGTTACATAAAAATGAAACAAAACCAGACGATTCTCTTTCCTTAATTTATTAAATTGTCTGGTTATATTTCAATGTCTGGTAATATTTCAATGTACTCCCCTCAATTTACCAAATGATTTCTATTCTCCCATCTATGATTCTATCACCCACTACAATCATATAGTCATATGTCATAGAACAGGAAACATTAATGAACGCCCTGTCCAGAAAAAGGCGCTGATTTGTAAAGACAATGGATGCATAACAATGTTCCATGGGTTAAGAAAATGTTAACGTAACTTCACGCCTGTAATCCCCGAAGGGGTAGGCAGAGGTAAATGCATGCATTGAAGCATACATGCAAACACCCACGATTCGCCGGTTACGTTTTGACCCATGTAACAGGTGGCGAGCCTGTTGCCATCTCCGGGCACATTACCAAACTCCGAGGTACTGGGAAACTTCCAGAAAATGGAAAAATCCCAATAAAACCAGAGATAAAGGATTTTAAACCGTCATCTCTGATAGTCCCCGACCCGGGAATCGAACTCAGGACCTCCAGCGTAATAGTAGTGGCCTGCTACCACTAGGCTACTGGGGCAGCAAGAAAATGTTGTTGTTAATTATTTTATGTCTAGAAGCATATTTCATTAACTCGTAATGAATACTAAATTAACAATTTCCTGAGTGAGTAGGTCATTTCACCTGTCTGTTACCACAGGCCCACAGGGCACAATCGTGCATCCGCAAAGACGAGCAAACAAAAGTGCAGGGTATTTATTTTTTCTTGCAGAGTTTCATCGTATTTTTATGTGTGTGTGTAGAGTTATACAGTCCAAAGCTTTTCTCTGCGTGTGATTTGATTACTTTTTATAGTGCAAACGTATTGTTTACACGTTGCCTTGGAGATATTTTACAAGAAAATATGGAATAGATACTTCAGTCTCGTAATATTGTAGATACTTTTTTCTATGCCAAAAATACAATGAATTTTAAAATACAGAATCTATATTCTATTCTTACCTAAACCTACTCGGTTTTATATCAAAATAACATTACCTACATCACGTTCGTGTTATCGCAATAGGATAAGTAGAGATCCACAGCAACCACACGGACGGTCCTTTAGTCTATTCGCAGTTTCTTTTGTCCAAATAAAATAATAAACATGTAGGTATGTTCACTCCGATCAAACGTAATCTGTCGTTAGTTTGGGAACCGAATCGAACGGTCTCCGACCCCTTGGGTCTAGTATTAAATAGATTAAAACAAACTACTTGTTGTGAGCTTGCTCTGTTACATTGTAGGCAAGAACATTTTATTATTACTAGGCATAGAGCAACACGGGCCACCGGCCGCGGCGGGCTGGCGTGGGAGTAGCCATATGCAGGCTTTCCCCTCTGTCTAAGTACAAGCGCAAATGAACCTACGCCTGTCGCCTAGTTGTTGAAATTGTCTATGTACTTTGTTAAAGTCAAGGTGTGAGTTTCGTAGTAATAGACGATTTTTGTAGTGTGTGTGAGTGTTTGTGTCACACGTATTTCCCCCCGCATAAAATGACAGCTATTCCCCTCCATGTTGCTCTATGTTACTAGGTGATGCATTTGTTGAACATCATTTCAGAAAATTGTTGAAATCATTTTTACTCGCATTTCCAATACCTTTAGCCGAGTTTAATCCTCCATGACTAAAAATTTGTAATAATACGAGTATGTACCACTACTTGATAGTAGAGTTCACGGTTGGTAGAGTTTCAGTGTAGGGACTCGAGGGAGCAGGCACTACCGCATTACCTAATCTAGCTGCAGCTAAATGGTAGTGTTCTGCATTATCGTGTGCTGGTTGGTATAGCCCCGTAATATATCTATACTATACTATCACAGAGACATAACAGCTAAGGTCTCAAGGGTGGCACCGAATCTGCATTTGACCTCTGGTTTTTGTGTGGATGTCTACATATAGACTGCACTCATCACTTAACATCTATGTGAACTGCATGCTTCTTTACCACCTTTGTTACATAAAAACAGGATCTACTGCAATATATACCTGATCTGTGTTTGTCTATCAATCTATGATTCAATTAACGAACATTATTGTTTGTTTCATCATTTCAGCTAGAAGATGTCAACTGCTGGATAAAGACCCCCCAAAGATTGCCACGACGAACGGTCCTAGGCCGCCCTCATCCAGAAGAACTCATTGGCCCAAACGGCCATCAGTTCTGCGAGCTATGTGCCAGCTGAGTATCGCTATTCGGTGGGCTATGTCGGTTACTTTGGTTTTCATGCGGATCTCATTTCTGATTCGTTCTCACAGATAAACTCCGAGCAAAGCCCTCATTGTTCGTTTAACTTACCTTATATTTTTCGTAATTTAATATAGAAACGTTTCTTAGAATACCTAAGACATATTATTATTAAAATATTTTATGACTTATCAAAACACTCGAATCTTACGCAAACAAAATCTAGTCACGATATTCATTGAACAAATATTACGAGACTACAACGATGAAAGCGTTTAAAATTGGTTACTAAATGGAAGAATGGTTATGAAAGTTGAGTTATTATAAAGAATACAATATTTTTTTATATTTGATACTCAATATAATAGAAATTGTTAACATTTTTTATATAAATAGGCTCTAAACTCGTGGAATAAATACAACTTTTCAATTTGTATAACGAATATTTACATAAAGATTTTTACTCTCGATAATGAATGTTTCAATAATATCGAAACATTCGATTCGATTCGTCATGTTAAAATCGATATCGGTTCCACTACTTGACCTTCGATGGGAATAATTTACAAGCGTTTCAATTTATGCTTTTTACTATTATACTTATTAACTGATTCATACCCCAATTGCACTTATTTATGGTACCAATGAATAAACGATAGAGAAAGAAATAGGATATAAATTTGAAATTTCCTAGATTTACCTAATGAGCTTAGGCGTTACAACACGTGTTGTTGTACTTGTTGTACGTTTGGTATGTCATTTTTTATGTAGTATGATACCAGACATATCGTTCCAAAGGCATAAAAAAGTGCTAGTCCATATGTCCCGGTCCAGAAGTTTATCATAATGTCCGTATGACATCATACGATACGTAACTTTCCACAACTAACCTCAGCAGGGTTTTCATTAAACTGTCAGTTAATTATGGCTCCCGAACTGGACCTATGCAAAATCAAATTGAAGCTCATTGCCAATTAACTTGGACGTGTCAGATGGTTCACGCGATAAAGGCCGTCTCATTAATTGTCACCGATGTGCATTCATGCTATATTCCGGTGCAAGCACAGTGTGCATAACCTCTATTGTTGCAGTTTATTTTTAAAGCGACCAAAAACCTATAATCGATTTCTACATAGTCAGTCAAATAAAAGGCCATAGGTTATTCCTGGCCCAAAATACTAGCAGCATTTCCCCTTTGAATGGTAAAGGCTAGCCTTTGTACCAGGAACGACCCAGCGGTAATCGAAGTCAAAACCCCTTTTTTTAGGGCGGTGGTCAATTTCGTTGATAAATGAAAGTTTATATTAAATACGTAAAGTATGTAACTGGGTTTGTACAAATGGTCCCGTGTAGGTATGGATGCGGTACCAACCGCTGCAATTATCAGCACTTGAGCTCTACAAACAGTAAATTTTGTTATCTGTCTTTCTCTTCAAATAAATATGCCATATTCGTTAAAATGATATAAGAGCATTTTACCTATTTTAATGGAGAGAGGTCCCTACTTTAAATCATAACTATTTAAAATCCCATGATAATAAATCCGCTAGCTCGTCCTCTCCGCTACAATACTATGCCAGTGGCTGGGAACGGGTCTGACCCATGAAGACAAATTGTAGGTGTGATTACGTACTGTTAGCTCGCCTCAGTGCGCCGGGATTCACGAGGGTCGCGTAACGAACGACCAAAGCCATTAGAAAAAAAAAACAAAAAGTGCGTCTTTGCCTTGCAAAATGGAATTTTTAAAAAGTTATTGATTATCTTTGGCGCCATTTTATGTGCAGTTTTATTTTTGATGCGCGTTTGGTTTTGT
Source organism: Macrosoma leucophasiata (assembly GCA_036365455.1). Taxonomy (NCBI): domain Eukaryota; kingdom Metazoa; phylum Arthropoda; class Insecta; order Lepidoptera; family Hedylidae; genus Macrosoma; species Macrosoma leucophasiata. The sequence continues at coordinate 16,078,597 of JAWQUS010000024.1, forward strand.
GCTTAGCTGGTAAAATAGACATGTTTGTTAAAGTTTTCTTTTGTGTTCACCTTGTATTACAATATATCGTTTAGTTTGTGTATATTTACATTTAATAGGTGCTCCATAATTTTACACTTGCCACGTAAGTACTTCTCTTTGAAAGTTCCAATTATTTCTATACTAGCTATTGCCCGCGGTTTCGCCCGGGTGGATGTCGTTTTATACATAACTAAGTAGCCTATGTTCTTTCTCAAAGTCATCTCTGTACCAAATTTCATTAAAATCGGTTAAGTCGTTTGGACGTGAAAAGGTAACAAACAGACAGACAGACAGAGTTACTTTCGCATTTATATACTTAAGTTAATAATGAATTAAGTACCGAAATAAAAAATACCTTGTCTTTTCACTGACAAAGTTTAATTCTAGTACTTTTGAAATTAAATAAGTTCTAGTAGGTACTTTTATTACCTACTCACTCAGTTTCCAAATAACGTTAAACTGTATAGAACATCAGGAAAATTCACGAATCCCCAACGATTTATGGGAACCTCAAACATTGCATCCGTTCAAACTTTGTACACGTGGTCCAAAAGTAAAGCCGATGTGTCAAACCGAATCTTCATCTCAAGACTGCGGTTACTTGAGCCAATTTAGCATCGCCCAAAATCCATCATATCTTGACCTCTCGAATTTCCTATACAAACTTGACTGCCCAACATTTGAACATGACAGAAAGAGACAGCGGCGGTCAAGGTAAACTAGTTACATTTCGCCGCTCACACTAGTGTGTGTACACTGATTCCATATTTCCGCTGTACCCTATGCGAATATTGATGTTATAACAATGAACTCTAACTTGAGCACAAAAAGTTGATATTGCATTGACAGATCTCAATTCCGTTGTAAAGGAAGAGATTTTTTTAAGGAAATTGTTCACTTGAGGAATCCTTTCTTGCATTCATGAATATGTGATGAATTGTGCAGTGTGAACGAGACAGAATAATAGAATAATCATACTTTCGTTCAATGGTACTTAGTAGTACCTACGTCTTCTCTTCGCGTCTTATTCCTTATTACTCGTGATGCTCCCGATGGCAGATTATTTTCTTATGTACTGTACTGTATGTATAACGTGACCATACGTCCCGTTTTGAACGGGACAGTCCCGTTTTCATGCAGCCCGTCCCGGTGTCCCAGGAAAACTTTTGGCAAGCGAAAATGTCCCGTTATTTAATATCAGCAAAAACGTATAGAAAACTAGCGTGCCCGACTTAAGTTGTCCTGTAAACATAGATCTGAAATATTAATATTTTTTTAATAATCTATGCTATACTATACAATATTATAAAGCTGATCAGTTCGTTTGTTTGTTTGTTTGCTTGCTTGAACGCGCTAATCTCAGGAACTACTGGTTCGATTTTAAAAATTCATTTAGTGTATGATAGCCCATTTATTGAGGAAGGCTTTAGGTTATATGACATCCCGCTAAGATGAATAGGAGTGGGTAGGTGCGGTGCGGCTTGATGCGGTTGCAATGTTTGCAACCGCGTCAAGCCGGGGCGGACCGCTAGTTAATAATAATCTCAAAAGCAATCGATAGCGATATCTAAGATATATAAAACGATAAGAAGGGCGTTACGTACAATTACAGTAGTAAGTACATACCTACATAACGTGACCATTTTTATCCTCACTCAAAACGGGACATTCTCAAAATTAACCTACTAAGCTTAAGCTTCGTTAGTAGGCCTCTGCCCTCCACGTTCCTTGTAGGTTAATTTTGAGAGTGTCCCGTTTTGAGTGAGGATAAAAATGGTCACGTCATGTATGTACTGTACGGCCCCGTAATAACTATCACAGTGACATAACAACTAAGGTCTCAGGAGTGGTAACGCGGTGGTGCAACCCCCGCGTGCTCGTTTGTAGGTAGGTGTATTCAACTCAAACTGTTACTCGAAGTGTAACCTTCATGTTTGTCTATAACTCCATTGGCCCTTTTTTTTATTTTTTTTTATCTAATAATAGTAGCAAACAAGCATGCAGTTCACATTGATGTTAAGTGATGACTGCAGCCTATAGACACCCACACAATGACCAGAGGTCAAAATGCAGATGCGCTGCCACTTCTGAGGTATTAGGTGATATGCCTCTGTGCCTGAAGTTACAGGGCCGTACATTACCACCTGACCAGAACACGATAGTGCTGAACACTACCATTTAGCGGCAAGTATATTAGGTAATGCGGTGGTGCCTACGCCCGCGAGCTCCGTCACTGGAACTCTACCACCAGTAAAAACCTACCCCTTACCTAGTATTAATTGTAATACATATTTTTATTTTCGCAAAAACACATGCGAGTGAATTTATAAATTAAGGAGAAAACGGAAAGAAAAATTTGACTTCAGGCAGGTATCGAACTTGCGACCTCAAGATAACCACGCCAGCTTATCACTAACCTGCCAAAGTCCTTAAAACCAGCGTTCACCGACCCTTACTCGGGTAAAATCAGAAAGGCAAAGAAAAATTCGACGCTCGGGTTACGTACGGTTAATATACGCGAGATAAATCCGTAAAAATAGTCTTGTGTCAATGAGTGTAGCTCGCTAAAACCTAAGAACTTAAAACGTTAGCATCATTATCAATATTATTTGATTGTTTTAGATAAATGACATTAAAAGAGCGAAATGGGAGCGCAGTGGCAAAGAAGAGGATTAAACTTAGTCACAATATGGTTTTTATGCGGAACAGCTGATGTTAACAGTAGCTTACCAGTCGACTTGGCTCCTGATGAAAAAGGTAACATTATCAAAAATTGTGTGAATCCATAGAGAAACACGGCCCACCGGCCGCAGGGGGACGGAGGGGAGTAGCCATATGCAGGCGTTCCCCTCTGTCAAAGTACAAGATCAAATGGTCCTATACCTGTCGCCTAGATGTTTAAATGTGTGCGTGAAATTGTTTATATTTTTTTGTTAAAGTCAAGGTGTGAGTTTCGTAGTAATTGAAGATTTTTGTCGTGTGAGTGTGTGTCACAAATATTTTTAAAAAATGACAGACGGTTTTGTTTCTCTCTATGGCTACTCCTTGTAAATAAACGCTATGGCTCCTCCTCTCCGGTCCGCCGCGACTGGTGAACCGACTTGCTCTATGTGTGAATCCAATGAATCCATCAAAATAATTAGGTTTTCTTTTTGCTTTGCTTTCAATTTATTTGGAATGTTCAATTACAGCTTACACTCGCAATATAACAATGAAAATTTTTAAATATATGTACTTCGAATTAAAATTGAATAATAATAGTATTTTATTAATAAATAATTATTGAATAGCACAAAGAAAACCTTAGTAGATTCAATATCATAAGTGAGCGTGAAGTCACTTTGAAATTTGAATGCGATGCTCACGTGTAATTTCCGGCACAGAGGCATAACACCATAAGCTTCAGGAGTGGTACATCTGCACTTTGACCTTGGTATTTGTGTGGGTGTCTATAGGCTGCAGTCATCACTTAACATCAATGTGAACTGCATGCTTGTTTGCTACCTCGATCACACAAAAAAAACTTCCAAAATGATACGCTCAGAACTTCAAAGTTTAATTTGCAATTCACACTTTCTCACGCCGTCAGGAAAACGAAGTCCTGAAACACGGGATCTGCTCAGTTTCATGATAATTTTTTTTTTCCCATTTCGTTGTATTTTTTTTTAATAGTGTCTGTTATTATCCAGTGCCACTCCCAACAACGTTATCCATAACAACACCGTCATCAATTCTCACGACCGTCAACATATCCACGTCGACCTACGCGACAATTATACCTCCAATACCACCAAGCGACAGAGATAGATTTCTTACCTTCGCTGAATCTGGTCACCACCAGACGTTTATGTTCGCCAAAGACAACACTTTCATTCAGCTGGACGGAGACATTATTCAGAGGTTTCAGTTGAGGTAAGCTGAAAATACGTTTAATGATTGATCTAAATAACGTGAAATTTGCCTTTCAGATCATATTGGCCTTTGGAACTTTGCCGGTGAAGGACAAAGAATGACTCTTTTTCTTTTCTTTTTACTCTTTGTTATCAGTTTGTAAATGGGAAATGAGACATTCTACTGATATACTTTTTACATGAGTTTATTACATTTAGTTTTATCTTAGTGATATTCTTGACTTTACATATATTTTTTATCTTTTTTGACATGTATATCAATTGTTGTTCACTTTAATTTATTTTGTTTGTTTTCTACGTGTCATAAGAGGTGCCTGTCACCCTAAATGAATGAGTTTCTGATTCTGATTTAAACTGAGATTTGATGACGTACTTAATAAAATTAAACATAATTACATCTCATCTATCTAAATATCTTTCAGTAATAATAAGCTTATCCCGACTATGTCCCTAAGATTAACTTTACTAATGAGACTAATTTAATGCTCATCATTTCGATATTGATCATAATAAGACATAATGCTTCTGTCTAATTTTTAAACGACTAAATTAACGTAAAATATTATTTGTGCCGCGCCGTTATCCTCGATATGTATATGTATGTCACAATGGTCACCATTATTCTATCGATTAAGGAGTAGGTATTCATTTATGGTCCCGTTATAACTTTTTTTTGTCATGGACGTGGCAAACAAGCATGCAGTTCACATTGATGTTAAGTGATGACTGCAGCCTATAGACACACAAAGATCAAGGTCAAAATGCAGATGCGTTACCACTCCTGAGGCCTTAGGTGTTATGCCTCTGTGCCGGAAATTACAGGGCCGTACATTACCACCTGACCGGAACACGATAGTGCTGAATACTACCATTTAGCGGCAAGTATATTAGGTAACGCGGTGGTGCCTACGCCCGCGAGCTCCGTCACTGGAGCTGTACCACCAGTACTATCACAGAGACAACAACTTCGATCTCAAAAGTCAACGCGGCAAAGAGGCAACGCATCTGTATTTTGACCTCTGGATTTTGTGTAGATGTCTATAGGATGCAGGCATCACTCAACATTAATGTGAGCGTCATGTTTGTTTGCCTGGCCGCCTTACTAACATAAAAAAAAGATTAATCAATCTTTGATTCATCATTCGATTTCCTCTAATACTACTTTCAATGTTTCATTTCTGTGCTTCTCAGGCTATGTAGAGAAATATCGTTCAAGTTTCGAACGAGACTGCCTCACGGTTTGCTGGTTTACCACAATGTTAAGAACCCTGTGTTCAAAATGCAGCCTTACGCTCTTTACGTGATTGTAGAAAAGGGTGAATTGAAAGGTAAGATCATTGACAATATCTTTATCAGTTCAATTATGTATTGTCCGTGATTTCATCGGGATGAAGAAAACGGAATTTTCTTTACTTATATTAAGATATCTTGAAAGCTTTTAGTTCTACCAATTGCGTCAATCGCCAAACAGACGAAGGTGTTTTGCATACGTACGCGAGTTCGGTTCCATGCCTGTACGTTTTGGCAAACTTTGGAGGAAGCTTTTGTCCAGCAGGAAACATCTTTTGTCAGAAATTATGATTATATTAATGATATCAGTCCGTATATCAAACCTGCAAGTAATGGCCTGGTATTAATATGCCACTTAACATCTAACGACATTATTTATTCGACACTGTCTAAAACAAAATAATTTACTCACCGAGGTCCAGATAAGATATTGAATTTAACCAATTGTACAGGTACACTTAATCGACCTCAATATCAGCAATGCCAAGTTTGAAACAAAAAAATCTAATTAATATAACTATGTTAAATGGTGGTACAAGTCCTTTCGTGAGTCCAACACGCACTTGACCCATTTAAAGATCTATATAATAGGAGGCAAGTCTTCAATAATCGAATTCGTTTCGATTCGTTCGATTCCGAAAATTTCAGCATTAAAACCTTGCCAAGTGGCACTAACTCTTCAAGCCAATCTGAGGTCTAAAAGAAATCATCAACTCTCTTTACTGGTGGCAGAGCTCTGGACGCAGCTCGCGGTCGTAGGTACCACCGCATTACCTAATCTCATCATATCAGCCATAGGACGTCTACTGCTGAACATAGGCCTCCCCCAATGACCTCCATGCCGACCGATCGGAAGCGACGTACCCGCTGGATGCACGCAGCCTTCACTAGGTCGTCGGTCCATCTTGCAGGTGGACGCTGACGTGGTCTCCACTCGAGAACCTTTCTGCCCCAGCGGCTATCGGTTCTCCGAGCTATGTGCCCTGCCCATTGCCACTTCAGCTTGGAGATCTGCTTGGTTATGTCAGCGACTTTCGTTCGCCTACGGATTTCTTCATTTCTGATTCGATCCAGTAGGGAAACGCCGAGCATAGCCCTCTCCATTGACCGCCTAATCTATCTGCCACTAAATGGTAGTGTTCAGCACTATCGTGTTTCGGTTAGATGGTAATGTATGAGCACGTAATAACTATCACAGAGACGTAATAACTTAGGTCTCAGGTGTGGCAACGCATCTGCATTTTGACCTCTGGTTTTTGTGTAGACGTCTATAGGCTGCAGTCATCCCTTAATATCAATGTGAACTGCATTCTTGTTTGGCCACCTTCCTAACATAAAAACAAATCTACCATTTTCTTACCGATTAATATATTATATATTCCATAATTTCAGTGGTTCATGTATTCGGCAAACACTTAACATCAGTGACGGTAGGACGCGCTCTAAATAGAGACCAGTGGCATAGTGTGGTCGTCACTATAGACGTCCACGGAGCAAGACTCATTGCTAAAGTCGACCATTTGAAAGAAGAAGTCTACCTAAAGGTGAGTAGCATGACAAAATATTAAGTAAAATCTGACCTCGGACCTTAAGAATCATAGAGCAACACGGGCCACTGGCCGCCGCGGCGAACCGGAGTGGAAGGGAGTAGCGTTAGTTAGAGAAGGATGTGAAATGTTACAATAACTTTTTTCTTTTTTAACCTTCTGTCAAATGGTCATTACCACTTTGGTTAAGTTTTTAATATTTATAAATATTTGTGTGATTAGTACACCCTACCGACGTTAAATTTTCTTTTTTTTTTTTTTATTATTCCTGACCCGAAGGTTGCCTGGAAGAAATCGCAGCTTTGCGATAAGGCCGCCTTTTGTACTAATTGCTATTTTGTATAATATCTGTTGTAAATTTTCTGATGTACAATAAAGTGTATTAATTCATTCATTCAATCAATAACTTTAATTTTAACAAATATCTTCATGCAACCCACCCAGCCTTTATGTGCCATAGTATAATTCAAGTCCTAATAGAACAAAAGGTCAGCAGAAGGAGACAGAAGTGTATATTATTGTTTTAAAAAGATAGAGGCCCCTTAATAACTTTCACACAGATATACCTACCAACTAAGGTCTCAGGGGTGGCAACGCATCTGCATTTGGACCTCTAGTCTTTGTGTCGGGTGTCTGTAGGCTGCAGTCATCATTTAACATCCTGCTGAACTACATGCTTGTTTGCCACCTTTGTCACAAAAAAAGGAAAAATATAAAACCCGGTAATTAACTTCATAAATAAACTTCTGCACTGTTTAAAAAACACTATGTTAACTGAAAAATATTATGCTACCAGAATAATGTTATTATTACGTAACAAATAACAATACACAATACTTTCCCATATTGCAGGGCCTGAGTTTCGATACAAACTATGGAATCACCGACAATCTGACGTCAGTAATTTTAATTGGAGGTAAGATTACCATTATTATGTATGAGAATTAGAAAATTACTTCATACAATTGTGCGTCCACTTTCTTTGCAGGCATTTCACCGTTATTAACAATAGAGCCATTAACTCAACTATACAAGCATGTACAGATATTGAAGCTTTCAAATATTTTATGTTGCAAGAAATAAATCAGTTTTGAAGAGCAGTGTGTCAAGTCGAATAAGGCTTAATTAAATCTCATTGACCTGATTGTTCTATATGTAGTAAAGTACTAGACAGGACGCTAGGTACCCTTGGCAGCACAGTTCCAATTTTTGCATTCAATTTACCACACTTTCGCATAGTAAAAATATCTGTCAAATCAATTTAAAAACGGAACCGGCTGTTTGTTTCCGGTCTCTTTTCTAACTCATTGAACCCAATTTTGCTCCTGTAAGTGGAAATGTGTACTCATTTACCGGCTCTTGTTATGATTTAGCATTGCATAAATAAACATATTTTAGAACGTGGCAAAAAAATGGAAGTCATTCAGTAGCTTGTAAACTGACAATGCAAAAGTGTCCTTGTAAACCAATTTGAAATGAAATATTTGAGTTTGAGTTTGAAACATCTACTGCAGGAAGGTAAATTACAACTACATACTAGGACAACATTTCAATTTTGCTCGCTTTTTAATGCTCACGATGATAACATTTTCAACCTTTTGAAGTGGATTTCTTTTAACATCTATTGGGAAATGGAGGAACAATGGAATAGACGCCACTTTTCTTAATTTCACTTTTTCTTACTCATAAGTCCTTCCAAGCAGAAATTCACACGAAAAAATGTTAATTATTACAATCTTGATAAAAATATTGCACATAACATATATACATTTCTCAATTCTTCACCTCTTATTAATAAGTTTTTATATTTTTGGTACTAAAATTCAGTTTTCCTATTTTTAGGCTAGATATAATCTGTTAAAACCATTGTGTATAACAATAAATACCCCATAACATCAATATGTATTGAAATAAAACTAGTTTTCGGATCAATTTGTATATTATAAAATCGCTATGATTTTTAAAAGCTTCAAAATCTTTATCAATTCCAACAGGTCTAAGTTCAGAAGAGAAACTACACGGTGTCAAATACATAATAGAATCATTCGTCGGCTGCATCAGCGATATGGTGCTCAGTTCAGGCAAAGCCGCATCGGATTTACTGCCTATTGTACCGCTAATTGCTACAAAACATGAGAACGTTAAAGAGGGATGCATAGACAAGTGTAAGACGATTGAAAACCTATGCTTCGAAGGTTCTAGATGCATTAACGAGTACAATGGGTACAGGTGTGACTGCTTCGGGACGTTGTATGAGGAGAATCTTTGCGATGTCTACAGTAAGTGTTTTATGAATTTTCTTTTTAAGTAAGTACATGAACAACAATGTACTAAATATTTGTGGATCTAAGAAATTCAAAATATTATTAAGTTTGGATGGTATCTCATTAAAATTATTAATTGAAACATCTACAGACAAAATACTTTTTGCTAATGAGAGGAATATCCTAAACATTCCGACGGAGTATAAAAATGAAGGATATAATCTTTTAGAGTTTGTTTTGTTTTTTTCCGTAATTCTTCAAGCCGTTTAATTTTTATTCCATTTGTATCATCTTTGAAAAAGTTCCTTCTTTTAAATACATAATTTATTCAGGTCTATTATTGAAGGTTCATGCAATAAAATTTAAAGTACACTTCATTGTATCTTTTTATTTTCAATTCGTAATTTTATATAAAATTATCCAATAATAATAAAATTACTTCCATTCAATAACATTTCCGTTTATTCAATACAAAACCAATAATGAGATGATAATTATAAACATTCCGCCTTATTACATACAAATAATATAACCCAATGCACATTGAATTAAAAAAAACGCAAACAAAACACACAATCACGTAATCCGCGATAAAGCTCGTTCGACACATGCAAAAATCAAAAGGCTACTTTCACTAATGAGTTACGTCACCCGCAGTAGCGAACGCGATTTGCGCGGTTCAAACTGTGTCGTACTAGGTGTACGATTGGAAAGATCGAATGCCTTACAAATTTTGATAATTAAAACCATTGTACGATCAATCAAACACAATTTCATCCAGGGCTGTGTTCATGTGTTTACGTCACATGAACCTCTTAAGGGCACGTCACGATACACCGGTTACGTTTTGGATCATGTTGGTAACAGATGGCGAATCTATTCCCATCCGGCAGCAACCTAACTCCAAGGTAGCGGTAAAAATCGAGAAAATGGAAAAATCCGAATAACGCCACCGATAAAAGATGACATTCCTTTATCTCTGATAGCCTCCGAGCTGGAGATCAAATCCAGGTGCTTTACTATACTACACTAACCCAAATACTCAAACGTCACATAAATCTAAGTGGGACTTAAAAGTCTTCTGTCTTCATAAAACACGTTCAAACGATAGAGACTGCGTACATATGAGGGTTACTTAAAAGCCGAATTCGGCCATGAGCCGTATTAATTAATGTTGCTTCTCCCACAGCGGCGACAGTGCTCACTTTGCGCGGCTCCAGCTACGTGTCGTACAGGGTGTACGATTGGAAAGATCGGGTGCATTCCACTAGTACACGCGTCAGCTTACACTTCAAGGTAGAAAATGTATATGTATATCATCCAGTTCGAGGCAAAGGTGTAAAAAAATCATAACTAAGTTAACTTCTAAAAATTTGTACAGCAGTATTGAAAACAGTGATTCCCAAAGTGGAGGGAACCCCAAGGAGGGGTCTTGCTACATTTATATCACATTCCCATATTTCCAAATTTTATTCACGCCTACGTATACCCCCATCGAGTCCCATGGACCCCAGGGGGTCTATATGGATATTCCACAGAAACCAGAAAAAAAATTGAAAGGGGTCTACAAGAAAAAATAGTTTGGGAACCTCTGATTTAAAACATACATAGGTTATGGAAGTAGAATAATGCTTGGCTTATGATGGGTACAATACGATATGTTGAATGCTGAATATAGGCAGATGCGCAAAGTATCTACGCGGACGAAGTTGTGGGCACAGCTTGTTTAGAATAAATAGGTATTATAAATGTAACTCAAACACTGTTTCATAAATATAAATCCAATATTTCGAATTTTATGCTATATTTTGTATAACACAAGATTGCTCTTTACTGATCATGGGTCAGTTTCCAAATATAGCAAATTTATATATTTTTCTTTATGGAAACTTGTTTCGCATATCAATATCGTGACCACGTGACATTCTTACGTGTGTGGGTAATGCACGTTTTTGCATTTTTAAACGAAAGGACATTTTGAAGTGACCCTGCTTTTTTATTACGCAATATTGGTTGGGTGTGAAGGGTCTGTTTTAACATCTCAAACGGTTTTTCTATAATTTTTTCCATTGAAATGTATGATACCATGCCATAGTATTTTGTCAGTAACTTTTTTATGACATTTTGGAATGAACAGTTTACAAAAGATAAATTTGAGTACGATAAAAAAAAAATAGTTAACCTAACTATTGGAATACTTTTGGCATAACAAAGAACAACAGTCATATAAGTTTTTCAAGCTGCAATGCACCCGAATTGTAATTCTTATCTGTATTCTAAAATGGCTTTACAAGTTATACTTTATTTTTTACTCTGATATTATATAGATAGGCAGAGATGAATATTAATATTCGCTTATTCGACAGTTATGCTTATGAAATCCTATGAAAAAATGGTTACTATCCTTCATATCTAGCAAAACGTAACGTAACTTCCCGCCTGTAATCCCCGTAGGGGTAGGCAGAGGTAAATGCATGCATTCAAGCATACATGCAAACATCCACGATTCGCCGGTTACGTTTTGGCCCATGTAACAGATGGCGAGCCTGTTGACATCTCCGGGCACATTATCAAACTTCGAAGTACTGGGAAATTTCCAGAAAATGGAAAAATCCCAATAGAACCAGAGATAAACGACATTACACCATTATCTCTGATAACCCACCACCCGGGAATCGAACCCAGGACCTCAGCGTAGTAGTAGTGGCCTGCTACCACCAGGCTACCGAGGTAGTAATCATATCTAGCATTTTCCACAATCCGGAGATGATACTACGAATCTTTACAATACGGAAATCTAATATCACTTATTTCCAAAACATCAAACCTGAGCCTTGAAGCCTAGCAAAGATGGCCGTCTACAAATAAAACCACCAATACAGGTTTGATTTCATAACAAACATAATAAAATTTACATTAGTAAAAGCCACAATTTACAGACTCGTTTTGATGACTCAGCACTCTTCTATGCCAGTGGACAAATTGACGACAAACACCATTACATAGCTTTGTCTATACATCAAGAAAAGGTAGCCATCCAGATAGACCTAGGAGATGGCCCTGTGGAAGATTTTCTGGGGAATCGGGTCAACAATAACCATTGGCATAACCTAACGGTAATATTCCAAGAGAAGACAGCATTCGTGCATTTAGATAACATCAGTGCGATATACGAAGTTCCAGGCAACGCTAAATACGTTTGCATAGACCCAGAAATCTATATCTGTGGTGGTCCTGACTTATATAAAATGAAAGGACTTAAATCCTTTAACAATTTTGCTGGGAATCTTAAATATGTATACTACAACGATGTCTCCATACTTTACGAGTTGAAACAGAACAATCCTAAAGTACATTACATAGGGGTACTAGATCCAGAATTTGAAGAGATAGATATCGAAGTTATACCTATAACGTATCCATTTGCTACTTCACACATCTGGTGGCCTCTGAACCAGAGCAACAGCATCAATTTGATCTTTGACTTCAAAACGAGTAAGAACATGGCCGTGCTGGCGTACAGTCAAATAACATCGGGCCAAGGCTACTGGGAGGTGAGTTACATAATATTCTTATCGATATCCTTGTACAGTTGTGAGTGGAAAATTATGTAAATGTACGTCGATATTCTTAAGTGATAAATTCTGTTTTTATTGAAAGATCGTGTTAATTTTCGCACTTATATTTTTTATGGCAAGATTCTTTCAACTTTGCTATTACGGGTGATTTACTTAGTGTAGTAAATTTTTTGCAGCTTAAATTCACCTTGAATAAATGTGACAAATGATGACTTGAAACATAATTTAAATCGGCATTATAAACGTTCATTACTTGTTATTTATTCATGAATGATTTTATCGATTTGACGGAAGTTAAGTCGGAAATAACATCCCATTAAATTAATTTGAAAAATATTAATTTACTGACCTTAAAATGAGTTAAACAGTTCAGGGTAGAGCGTAGTATGAAACTAAAACACATTTCTTACCTTTAAGCTGAGAACCCGTTACAGTAAACCATGAGCACAATGTAAACATGAGGCTATCTCGAGATTAAGAATCTACTTATTACCAAATCAAAAATTTCAGCAGTATAATTCATACTTTTTTTATTCCTCGTAGGTAAGAATGGTAAAAGAAGAAATTCGATTTGAACTAGTGCCAGATGTAGGGAAGAATGTGACGGTATTGAAATCAGTGAAATTTAACGTGAGCAATGATTGGCATAATGTGGAACTGGATTACAGGAAAGGACGAATCAAACTCACTGTGGACCATCATAATAAGCATGCACAAATGTTCGGTTAGTTCCTGAAAAAAATGGAGTTCTTAATCAATACAAAAACAAATCAATACAAAAAAGTATTGAAATAATTTTTATTTTTCATATAGATGAAAGCAAACCTTCAATCTGCATTTTTGCTTTTTGGTATATATCGCGTTATATTTTGGTAATAGTTCACCACTTGTAATTGAGAAGTGCTTCTAATATTAATTATTGCTAATACTCATAGCAGTGCAAAGAGTTTTTGATGCGTCCTTATCATTATATTTTAATTGACAGGCTTGGATTTCCAACTACAAGACAAAATAGTGATTGGTAGCGGTCTCAAATCAGCAAATCAAGGTCTCATCGGCTGTATGAGGAACATAAAAATTAACGGCCTGCAAATTGAACCAAGGTAATAATATTTCCATTATCTTCCAAGCAATTGCAGTGGGATAAAAATACTAATGAGAAAATACTCATAATATATCTTCAAAAAAGACATAGGCTTACCTTGATGTTCCTAAAGCCAAGGCCATCATCTTTTTAAATAGTATAAAAAAATGTAAATATATTTTTATTTCTTAAGTTGATTTCGCTCCAAATCTTCAATTCTTCAAAGAACGTGCAATGTCATCTCGTGTACGTGTATTTTTTTTTCTTTTTCCTTGCTGATTCCAATCTATAAGTTTTACAAGTAGCTACTCGTATAATGTTCGGGAATCCAATGCAGCTAATGGTATATTCGTCTAAATTGCCCTTCACTGTTCAGGTTCGTAATAAACACTGAGCGCGTAGTGGGCGAGGTGGCGATCGACGACTGCCGATACGTGGACCCCTGCACCAGGCCCAACACTTGCGAACACGGCGGGATCTGCTCCATACGCGAGGATAGAGTCATCTGCAACTGTGATAATACCGGTAAGTGTCTTTTTACGATCAAACTAGTTATTTCCCGTGACTTCTAGCTTAACTAGTCATTTCTGTTGTGTTGAATTTTCATTCTAGAAGTAAGCTGTGTCTGTATATTATGACCTTCAGCCGATAGCAATAGGTACAGTATTTTTGTATTATGAAAATGATTTGATAATTTTAGAGCTCCAGTTCTCGCAAGCACCACCGCATTACCTAATATAATAGGTTGGGGAAAAAGTCTTCGCATTATAGTATGTATGAACTTGTAATAAAATCTATTTGGCTGTAGTATTTGTATCTGGCTGGTTTTGGTATCATTGAAAGTTAAAATTTTAAAGAACATAATTCCAAATTCAAATCAGGCAAATGTGTGATTTTCATTTGTTTTTCGTACTGTCAAGATGAGTGAATCTAATGAAGAAATTCGATACATTTTAAAATTTTACTACAAAAAAGGTAAAAATGCAACGCAAGCAGCGAAAAACATTCCCGATGTTTATGGACCTAGTGCAGTGTCTGTGAGAGTAGCACGAATTTGGTTTAAGCGTTTTCAATCCGGAAATTTTGATGTCAAAGATGCACCTCGCTCTGGTCGTCCTATTACGGATAAAATGGATGCCATTTTTGAAAAAGTGGAGCAAGATCGACATATCAGTAGTTACGACGTAGCTGAAGAACTGAGAATTGATCACAAAACAGTTTTGGCGCATTTGAAAAAAGCTGGGTACAAAAAAAAAGCTCGATATTTGGGTACCTCACGAGCTCACTGAAAGAAACCTAATGAACCGTGTACTCATTTGTGATTCTTTATTACGACGTAATGAAACCGAATCATTTTTGAAGAAGCTGATAACTGGTGATGAAAAGTGGATCACGTACGACAAGAACGTACGAAAAAGGTCGTGGTCTAAGGCCGGTCAGGCTTCACAGACTGTGGCGAAACCCGGGTTAACTCGCAATAAGGTGATGTTGTGTGTGTGGTGGGATTGGAGGGGCATTATTCATTATGAGCTATTACCACCAGGCAGGACTATCGATTCTGAACTCTACTGCGAACAACTGATGAGATTAAAGCAAGAAGTTGAGAGAAAGCGGCCGGAATTGATCAACAGAAGGGGTGTGGTGTTTCATCATGATAACGCTAGACCTCACACATCTATAGCCACTCAGCAAAAATTAAGAGAGTTTGGCTGGGAGGTGTTAATGCATCCGCCGTATAGTCCTGACCTTGCACCTTCAGATTTCCACCTGTTTCGGTCTCTTCAGAATTCTTTATGCAATGTTAGGTTAACATCACGAGAGGACTGCCAAATCCACTTGTCGCGGTATTTTGATGAGAAGTCCCAAAATTTTTATAGCAATGGGATCATGTCCTTACCTACAGGATGGCAAAAGGTTATCGAATAAAATGGTACATACATACTTTAGTTAAATTTAAATAAACTATATTAAAAAATGTTTTGAATTGTCTTAAAAAATGCGAAGAAACTTTTTCCCCAACCTTATACTTGCCGCTAAATGGTAGTGTTCAGCACTATCGTGTTCCGGTCAGGTGATAATGTACGGCCCTGTTATTTCCGGCACAGAAGCACAACACCTTAGGCCTCAGGAGTGGTAACGAATCTGCATTATGACCTTGGTCTTTGTGTAAGTGTCAATAGGCTGCAGTCATCACTTAACATCAATGTAAACTGCATGCTTGTTTGCTACTTCAGTTACATAAAAAAAACAATAGCTGTACAGTATTATTGTATTATGGAAATTATCTAATAACATAATCGAGAAAAAATAGTGTTACAAAATCACATATTTAAAAATAGAAGGCAAGAACAACTCGATCGATACCTCCGACACCGAAATTCCATAAAATATGAATAATACTAGCATTTGATACCTAATGCGCGCCCAAACGCAATACCTAGATTAAAAAAACTACTTCTTGTTACAAAACAAGACTTTTCTTTTGTTAAGTTCATAACCTGAGCAATCTATTTATTCCTTATCTTCGGTACTAACCGGTACTCGTCGAATAATGTGGTGCCAAGAAGCAAATAGGTAGAAATTAATGCGAATGGGCAGCATTTTAAAAACTTATTGTAAACAATACCCAGCATTCTCTGTTGCCGGGTCGCGGCTTTTTCTTTCTAAGAAGACTAAACGTAACTTCACACCTTTATAAAACCTACCTACGTTTTGTCCGATGTAAAAAATCGCAATGGGAGACAGTGAAAATAGAAAATACAATTTTCTTGAAAAGATAGGTCCACACCGAGCACGATAGAGATTTTAGATATTTTAATATCTACTTAATCTCGAAATGTTAAATGTTGAGTATAAGTACTAACTTATATTACTTCGTTTTAGGTAGAGTAATCATAGCCATATTAAGGGGATTGGGGCTGTTATCTCCTTATCACACGTTACAATAGTGACTTATTTAGGAGAACGGTCAGATATTATGTAATTGTCAAAGCTCGGGTACAGAAGTACAGAACTCATTTAAGTTTGATATTTTTAATCATATAATAGATAAATCTATTACATGATTATACCCTATTTAAATGAATAAATAAATTTATTGAATTGCAAAAAAATATATTTTGATCAAACTGTTTTTGAAACACAATAAAAAGAATCATAAAGAAATGTAATAATATCATGTTGGTATTTTTTTTATAAAACTGAAACAATTTTCAGGTTACATAGGAGAAAACTGTCACTTCGCGACTTTCAGAAAGACTTGCGAAGAGTTAGCACTTCTGGGATACACAAGAAACGATGTTTATCTCATAGACATAGACGGCAATGGTCGCTTCCCACCGGCTCACGTCAAATGCGAGTTCCAGATCGAAGCTGATTCTTCAACTACTGTCGTTGAACATAATTTGCCTAGTCAAGTCGTGAGTAAGATTAACCTGAAAAAACCTTATTTGTATTAATTTTTTATTCTTCTATTCACATAGTTAGTTATTATGTCATGTCGATGTTAAACACATACTATCTACGTATCCTTCTTTTTACCCATATTCAATGCAAAAATATTGAAAGATACGATTCTCAAAAAAAATTGGTCCAATCAAAGTAAACATAATGAGGAATGCAACAAATGCGCATGTCGCTTCTTTACAAGAATAATGTGACATTTCATATAGAACGATTTAGATGAAATTTCACGTTATTCTTGTACGAATAATGTTGCATTTCATAAAGAATAATTTAGATGAAATGTCACATTATTCTTGTAAAGAGGCGATGTGACAAAGGTTACATATCAAGCATGACAATGTAGTAAAACCAAAGTCTAAAGAAAATGAATGTGTTAATTACCTACAGTCATCCAACGAACGTGTAATGTCAGAGCAATCGTGCGGGGCGCGCGACGCGAGGGACGGAGGGGGCGGTACCAAGTAGCCCATACAAAAACTGTCATCTACTTGGGACTTAGCGTTAAGGGGTGTGAGACTTAAAATTTCTTTCACTAAGTTTTTGGAAAGATGATATTGAAAAATTTGAAGTCAACTTTACTGTTAATATTTTATTTTATTCTAATTTTCATATATTAATAATGTCTGTTATATTTTACACTTTATGTACATATTTACTTCACAAAACGAAAAAATCTCTAAATATTTTTTTTGGTTTGATGTATTTGATATTCGGATCATATTGGACGGAGTAAAAAAGGTATGGATGAATATTAGGATCGGTACATTATAATTGTTAGAATTCTGGCGTTCTGATAGACCGCCCAACTGGAATACTGGTAGATTGATGATAGACTGGTAAATTGTTGATAGGTTGAGATATTTATAGTTTGATATATTTTTCTATTTTCTGGAGGCTTCCCAGTACTTCCAATTTTGGTAAAGTGCCGATGTCAACAGGCTCGCCGCGTGTCACATGGGCCAAAAAGTGACCGGCGAATCAAGGATGTATGCATGAATCCGATTTACCTCTCCCTACCCCTTAGGGGATTACAGGCGTCATGTTCTTATAATTTTTATATACATTCAACGAAAACTGACGCGTTACAAACAACGTAAATAAAAACCAAAAACGTGACAACCTTAATGAATTAGCATTTTTATGGGTGAAGGCGGCATATTGCAAAACTTCAAAGGCGATAAACTACTGTATGTACTTATACTGTGGTATAACTATCATACTTCTGAATGTCCCAAAGAAGGCGACAGATTGTAGTAGAAAGAAAATAAATAAAAACAAAAACAGTATCATTTTGTTAGAATTTTCTAAGATAACTAATTAACCACTGTTCACGAAAATCTTTTGCTTGTTTAAATATACAAGCAAATAATTATTTAACTCATGATGATGAAACACAATATTATTGTTTGTTATCAAAAATAAACGTCATATTAATGCTTCGCTGAAAGTACATAAATAGCGTGCACTCCACTTAACGCATTTTAAGATTATACACGAATAACGTATGCACCAAATATGATAAATAATAAACCGCATTTCATCTTATGACCATAACGCATTCAGTTTACTTTGTTAAAATATTTACTCAAAATAAGATGTATTTTCGTATCCTCACCTATATTTTAACTTTAGATATCATTATCACCAAATACCTATATCGTTCAATACTTTGATCCTCCAGGATGTAAGATCGGCTTCAGGTCAAGACTTCAGCTTCAAGATCAAATACCGTGAGTTTACAGCGGAGATGTTGCAAGAACTCATCTCTCACTCTCTCTTTTGTCGGCAATACATCAAGTATGACTGTAATATGGCGCCTCTGGAGTTACACAGCGCTACTTGGTTTATATCCTCGTCCAATGACATTGTAGACTTTCTTGGGAATGTCAAAAGGTAAATGTTATATCAAAGTAACTTTGAGATTAATTTGATTCCTACTCTTTAATCTACTGGTCGTGCTTTAAGTGGTTTGTTGGCAATATGTCTCTTATAAGTTTTTAATATTTATCAGGAAAACCGTTGGTTTTTTAAATATATTTTTCTGAAAGTTAAAAATTTTGTTCTATCTTTAACTTTTTTTTAATTAGTTATTTAGTCCTATCTTTAACTACAGTGCTTGTAACTTCAGCTCTCGTAATACAAACACCTACTTATATTTATTTATTTACATCCTCACCTTTTTGGTAAACGCTAAAAATCTTAAAATCTTAAAATGTAACTTCATTGTTTATGAAGATTTTAACCATATCCAATAACTGCGTGACTTTTTGCTTCTGTCTAATGATAAAAAACACTTTACAACATTTTCTACTCTTATTACTTTTACTGCTTTTTCTATTTTTTATTTACTTATTAATAGAACACTTTAGTAGGTACCTGTAATAACGAATATGATAATATCAACTCTAGCTTCAACAGATCTGCCCGCTGATTTTCGCTGTTACGCAACTTAATCTCTACTTAATATTATAAATGCGAAAGTAACTCTGTCTGTCTGTCTGTTACCTTTTCACGTCCAAACGACTGAACCGATTTTAATGAAATTTGGTACAGAGATAGAGCTGACTTTGAGAAAGAACATTAATTATTTATAAAACGACAACCACGCAGGCGAAATTTATAATTAAATACATATTTAAAATTTACATTAATATATTAATATATTTTGAGATATTATAAGATTATGAGAATGTATTTTTTTTTATGTAGTAAAAGTGGCAAACAAGCATGAAGTTCACATTGATGTTAAGTGATGACTGCAGCCTATAGACAACCACACAATGACCAGAGGTCAAAATGCAGATGTGTTGCCACCCCTGAGACCTTAGTTGTTTTGTCTCTGTGATAGTTATTAAGCGACCAAAAATTTGAAAGAGACATTAGGTGTTATGCCTCTGTGCCGGAAATTACAGGACCGTACATTACCACCTGACCGGAACGCGATAGTGATGAACACTACCATTTAGCGGCAAGTATATTAGGTAATGCGGTGGTGCCTACGCCCGCGAGCTCCGTCACTAGAGCTCTACCACCAGTAGAAAAGTATTATTCTCATTGCTACAAAAAGTAAACAGAACATTTATCAAGCAGCATAATTTGCAGAGGCTACTGTCCTTGCGGAGTCAACGCTACTTGCGTCAACCCCACTCAGTCTTGCAACTGTGATGCTAATGAAAACAAATGGCATTCGGACGAAGGCACCTTAGTTGATCCAAAGAGTTTGGGTATCACGGAGATGTTCTTTCTGCAGCAGAAGGACCTGACTGAAGAAGCTCAAGGCAGAATCACTTTGGGGCCATTGGAATGCGTGGAGACGAGTGAGATTTAATTAACATTTTATAGGTTAAACTTCGCATTATAGGTGGAAGATTTTTTCAGACTGCCGGCTCCACCGCCTACTCTCTCTACCTCTTAAATAGCATGATTTGGGAATTATTCAAGGTTTTGAGTAAACTCCATTCTATTCAAATTTGCTTGTAGGTGGAGATTTTATGAGATTTGAAATCTCTGCAAGGAGTTTGAAGGTGGGAAACAGGCATGCAGTTCACATTGATGTTAAGTGATGACTACAGCCTATAGACAAACACACAAAGACCACAGATCAAAATGCAGATGTGTTGCCACCCCTGAGACCTTAGTTGTTTTGTCTCTGTGAAAAAATTTGAAAGAAATACACTGCTCGTATATATATATATTATGTAATGGAAGGTGTAAACAAGCATGCAGTTCACATTGATGTTAAATGATGACTGCAGCCTATAGACACCCACACAAAGACCAAGGTCAAAATGCAGATGCGCTATCACTCCTGAGACCTAAGGTGTTAGCCTCTGAGCCGTTAATTACAGGGCAGTACATTTACTGGTGGTAGAGCTCCAGTGACGAAGCTCGCGGGCGTTGGCACCACCACATTACCTAATATACTTGCCGCTAAATGGTAGTGTTCAGCACTATCGTGTTCCGGTCAGGTGATAATGTATGGCCCTGTAATTTCCGGCACAGAGGCATAACATCTTAGGCCTCAGGAGTGGGGAGTGGTAACGCATCTGTATTTTGACCTTGGTCTTTGTGTCGGTGTTTATAGGCTGTAGTCATCACTTAACATCAATGTGAACTGCAAGCTTGTTTACCATTTCCATTACATAAAAAAAAAATTGCACTTTTATTGCACATCACATATCTATGCACGCTTACATTGTTCAGATACCCAACGATACGTGGTGACGTTCACGACCTCACAGTCATACATCGAGGTGCCAGGCTGGAGGAAGGGAGATATAGCGTTTAGTTTCCGGACCACGGGCACCAGCGCCATACTGCTATTCCAGCCACCCATACGACCGAATTATCCATCTTTTATGGTTGCCCTTACAAGTGGTAAGTTAAACCAGAGAATATGTAATAATACTACGTATAGAATGGACACTTCGACGTCCCGCCCGATTTGCACACATACACAACCCCTTCCTCTCTTATGGGCGACGGTTGGTATTTTGTACGTGCTACGCACACAGGTGCGCGTGTAAATACACGTCACTGATGGATAGAAACCAAATTAAGCGTTTGTATGGAATTTTGGCGGAGTGTCCGCGGTGTGGTTAAACTAAGCACTTTTAGCAATATTTTTTTAGTTTAGAAAGTGCCTCGGTAGCCTAGTGGTAGCAGGCCACTACTACTACGCTGAGGTCCTGGGTTCGATTCCCGGGTAGGGGGTTATCAGAGATAATGGTGTAAAGTCCTTTATCTCTGGTTCTATTCGGATTTTTCCATTTTCTGGAAATTTCCCAGTAACTCGAAGATTGGTAATGTGCCCGGAGAGGTCAACAGGCTCGCCACCTGTTACATGGGCCAAAACGTAACCGGCGACTCGTGGGTGTTTGCATGTGTTGAGATAAGTAACTCGGAAATTTAACTCAATGATAGAAATAGAAATAGAAATAGAAAATATTTTTATTTCGAATAGATCTTTACAGATACTTTCAAAACGTCAAGAAGTATATAAAATACCTAGAGTGAATAACCATTACATATAGTAAAGGGAAAATCATATATTAAAAGTAAATTAAAAATTAGAATTTAAACTACTTAGTTAAAACATAATAATCACCAAAAAAAATTCTATTCCTTCAATGATGATAAATGAAAAAAAAGAAAAACTTATTCGTTCGTTAAAGCATTACATTGGTGATTAAAACGATCTATATTTTTTTTGGTTTATTCGTTACATACATCAAAAATACCAAATTTTATGTTTTACTCCACAACAGAACACGAGCTAACATTCAACTTCACACTGAACACGGGGACGACAAGGAAGCTAGTGATCAACTCCAAACGCAAACTCAACGGTGGCGAGTGGCACAAGATATGGATCGACTACAATTTCTACCACGTTCGGTTTATGCTGAACACTGAATACCAAATGCTTAATTTACTTTTAGAAGAGGAGTTTGGACCATTTGAAGGCTCCATGTTTATTGGGGGTGCCACTGCGTAAGTTTGTGTTGTGTTCCTACAGTTTATTCTTTTGTATTAAGTTTTGGACGAGGATACGACCCTAATGAGTCGCTCACTATGGGTCTCATAAGAAGGCTCAAGGTGGAGAGAGCAATGGAGAGAGCTATTCTTGGAGTTTCTCTGCGAGATCGAATCAGAAATTAGGAGATCCGCATGAGAACCAAAGTAACCGACATTTCCCACCGAATAGCGAGACTCAAGTGGCAGTGGGCAGGGCACATAGCTTGAAGAACTGACGGCCGTTGGGGCAGAGCAGTTCTCGAGTGGCGACCGCGTACCGGAAAACGAAGCGTGGGCAGGCTCCCCCCCCCCCCACAAGATGGACCGACGACCTGGTGAAGGTCGCGGGCTATCGCTGGATGAGGGCGGCCCGGGACCGTTCGTTGTGGCATTCTTTGGGGGAGGCCTTTGTTCAGCAGTGAACGTCTTTTGGCTGAAATGATGATGATGAATGACGACCCTAATATTGCTCTCCATAGTTAGAAACAATCTAAATAAGATGATGGTGATAAATTCTAAACATACTTTGGTGTTATATCTCGGATCAATATATTATTACGTATAACATTGTGTTTCACCACTGGACAGCAGTTGTGGTGCTAGAATCTCAGAAGTAGTGATGACCAAGGAACCGCACGCGGCGGTGGGGGAAATGCCGCCATTTTTGTGTTTATATTAAACAATGGTGGTAGAGCTCCAGTAAACGGAGCTCGCGGACGTAGACACCACCGCATCACCTAATATACTTGCCGCTAAATGGTAGTGTTCAGCACTATCGTGTTCCGGTCAGGTAGTAATGTACGGCCCCACAATATCCGGCACAGAGGCATAACACCTTAGGCCTCAGAAGTGGTAACGCATCTGCATTTTGACCTCTGGTCTTTCTGTGGGTGTCTATAGGCTGCAGTCTTCACTTAACATCAATGTGAACTGCATGCCTGTTTGCCACTTCCATTATATTAAAAAAATCGATTACAGGGAACATCTCAAAAAATCTGCTGTAAATCAAGGTCTGATAGGCTGCTTCAGAGGTCTAGTGGTAAATGGGGAGATCCTTGACATCTACAGCTACATGTCCGTCCACCTGTCGGAAATCATCAAAGACTGCAAACCTTCCTGCGTGCCCAATCCGTGTCAGAATAAAGCCACTTGTAAAGAACTGTGGTCCAGTTATGAATGCATTTGCAAAAACCCTTGGGCGCATTTGGGAGTGCATTGTGAAGATAGTAAGTACCTAATTTTTCTTTAATTATCTTTTTTAAATCCAAAGGTTTTCGCGATTTTCATACATTGTAGTATGGTAAGTGTAAAAACTTAATAAAATATTATATATACTTAATAAAAATTTAATTTCAATTGTCATATTTTTCTCGTGTCTGGAGTGTTTAATGGAGATTTCTATCTTACCATACATACGTTCCTTTATATATTTTTTTATTTATTAAGATTTGTTACATGACCAGTAAAAACAACATTATTATGATAAAAATTATATGACTTTTCTCAAAACCCTTATCCTATTTGTGGTACATCTATAATAGGAACAAAATTAACTAAGATTAAAATCTTGCAACAATAAGATGTTGTAAAATTAAAACCCATTTATGTTAACCGCATCAAGAAACAAAACAGTACATGATGGCGGCAGCGCAATGAATTTGCATTTTACTAAAACACCGCTATTTAATTGCTGCTAACGCAATAACTTTACAGTTAACAAATAAACCGTACACCCATCATAATTAAAATGTACATTAACAAAATAAGTGTGAACTTAAACAATTTGATTAAAGATATAAAAAAGCGTTAACATTCCAAAAAAGAGTCGTATTTAAAGAAAAAAACCTAGAAGATACTGTAACTGATGCAGAAAAGATAAGACTAAAGAAAATGTCGATGGAAATGGTTTGATGAACCTAAGAATTTACGACGACAATGCATTATTTTATTTCTATACGCTAATGACTATTTAAATAATTACATATCATACACCATAATAGAAAAAACGCTTACAATCACAGTCCAATACTAGGTATTAACCTATGACCTGGGTGCCGTTGTATACGCCCAACACATACATACTTACATACCCGAAAAAAATCCGTGCGCCATACAAACGTTTGTCCCAGTGTGGGGATCTTATACGCGATCCTCAGACCAAGCTGGCCCAATTGAGTCGTCAAAATACATAAACTTATTTAAATTATTAATACATGAACGTGGAATACCCACGCTTCACTTGTATTCATTGGTAAGTATCAGAATCAGAATCAGAAACTCATTTATTCATTTAGGGTGACAGGCACCTCTTAGGACACGTCAAAAAACAAACAAAATAAATTAAAGTGAACAACAATTGATATACATGTCAAACAAGATAAAAAATATATGTAAAGTTAAGAATATCACTAAGATAAAACTAAATGTAATAAACTAATGTAAAAAGTATATCAGTACAATATTGTAAATATTGCAAGTAAATATTGTAGCCCATAGACTCGAAGTTTGACTGTAGATGCGATGCTACAATCAGAACACGCTCATTGCACAACACTAGCATTTTAGCTGTAGAAGTAGTACAAAAAGTTAATTATTATGTTAACATCTCAGGCGATTCCTACTCATCAATGTAGATTGCTACTTTTATCGTAAAAATTGTAAAAGTTTGTGTCAAGATCTCGCGTCTAAGAACTTAATTTGATTATAGATATAAACGAAAAAGCGTTGACATTCCAAACAAGAGAAGCATATTTAAAGAAAAATTACCTAGTAGACAATGCGACTGATGCAGAAAAGATAAGACTAAAGAAAATGATGGTGGAAAACGTTCTGATGAACCTAAGAACGTACGATGACAATGCATTAGTACTTTACGCTAACGACAATTTAAACAATTTCATACATTTATTCATACACAATGGCACGGAAATTATATATTTGTTCAATCATGAAGATGAAATAGTACAAATGAACGTTACTTATAAGAAAATCAACAAAGGTGAGAGTGTACAGATCGCTATAATAAGAACAGAAAACACTACGACGCTGCATGTGAACGACAAGAATACAACAATAAATAAAGTTGCGAAGTTATTGTCCAATTATACTAATAAACCTTGGATTAACGCGGAACTAGGTAAGTCAATTTAATGAGAGTGATTACTCTCATTCAGCGAATCATCATATCAATATAATTTTAAGAAAAAAATTGTAAATATTAATGTTATGAACAAAAAGTAAAAGTCTACCTGAATAAAGATTGTAAATGATATATTTTTTCAAGCTCCGATCTTTAAATTTCTGAAATACCTTTAATATTTTAAGCATCACAATAAATCTTTAGAAGATTTTGAAGATGATTTCCCTCTAAGCTGTTCTAGATCCAAGATCCTGAATTCGGTAACGAGGAACAAAACTAATTTTATTTAAAAAAAAAACACCTAATTTTCTTATTTTATATTCGATTTTCAAGTAAAACTGATTGAAACCGAGCTCAGAACTTTCAGATCTAGAACCATTTGAATTTATCTTTGATCAAAATTTGATTTGGATCTTCTCCAGAGTAGTTTTAAAATAAGTTTTAATCAATTTCGTTATTCATGTGACAAAATAAGCGTAACAATAAACTAACACAATCACTAAATAAGCTATTATTTCTAGAGGTAATACGCCCTCAAAGACCGCCGGCGCCGCCGACAGACTATTTCCAAATGAATTTAGGAGGATACGATCCCTACTCCCTTCATCTCGCCCCAAGGGCAACTTCCTACCCCCAAGGAGGATATGTGGGATGTGTTCGAGGGTTCAAAATAGCTGACCATGTTGTAGACCTGTCTAGGAAGGCTCAACAGAATATAGATCAAGGTAAGCTAAGCTAATTATAGAGGTACTAGCGGCCCGCACCGGCGGCTGCGCACGGCTGCAATTTAAGTACTAATATAATATTGCGACTATAAATTGAGATACACACTACCATTCTATTTTTTAAGTTGCTTTAAACTGCACACAGTGAGTAAAATTTGATTAAAATCTGTTAAGTAGTATAGGACTCCATCGCGGACAAATACCGTAACACATAATTTAGTATATTTATAGTAATACTAGCTATGCCCGCGACTTTGTCCACGTGAGAAAAAATATGGTTGTTCAGTATCTACCCGGACGAAGTCGTGGGCGCACATTTTCATTTTCTTATTTTTAGTAATTGATTTAGTCTATAAAGCGGTAACAGAAATACATAATTTGTGAATATGTTAGCTTTCTAGCTATCACTATTTATGAGATACAGCTTGGTGGCAGACAGACGGACGGACGGACAGACAGACAGACAGACAGCGATGGATTAGTAATCCGTAGGGTCCATTTTTTTCCTTTTAGGTACGAAACCCCCTAAAAGATATAACTAAGATACAGAATAGCTTAAAAATATTCGATACGATTTTTTTAATTGACATAACCTTTTTATTTCTGAACCGATTCACATGAAACAAACACCAAATATTAAGTGACACATACCACAATATATTAGTGAAAACCGCAGATCGAATAAGCCGTTTCTGAAATTAGCGTGCACAAACACACAGACAAACAGACATTTTTCCGGAATAAAAAGTACCCAGTGTTGTGCGCCAAAGGTTAAAGTATAATCATACCAAGTTTCATTGTAATCGGACCGGTAGTTATTATGTGATGCTTGAACAAACAGACAGATAGACAATTTTTTTTCTAATCACATATTTGGGTTCGGTATCGATCTAGTAACATCCCCTGGTATTTATTTTTTCAATATTTTTAATGTACAGAATTTACACTTCTACAGTTTTATTATAAGTATAGATTATAAAAAATATATTGTGTCAGTTGTGTCAGAATTTGTGTAATTATACAACTTTATAGCCATGAGAGTTTAGATAATAAAAGCACAGTGTGAAGAACACATAAGTCTGGTCGTTGACCAATTTTACTAAATCAAGAGCGATTGTTACAATGAAGGTAACAAAAATAAAATAAAAAATCCCATATCAATCCTCAGATATCCTATTCAAACATATTATCAAAATTTGTCAGAGATGCTTCCCCTTTTGAGATAATATTAAAAGCGAAAGATGAACCGAGGTCTATAATAGTTTGTTACAAGTTACATTTAACTTGTTACAAACGATTACTTTAAAATCTCTAGGAGCTAGGATTTAGAATTTTGACTACATTAGTCGTAGCTTAGGCAGACTTTGCTTGAAAGTAAAGCCGTAGTGCGGTCTGTGAATCTCGCCCTTAGTGCGGTCTGTGAATCTCACCATGAGTGTCTGGACCCCAGAGCTATAGTCATTAATTTATGTAATGGAAAAAGCAAAGATTCACATTCATTCATATGAGTTACATGTTTGTAACTCATATGAATGGTTGTATACTGCAACCGCAGACCAATACTGCAACCTATAAACGCCTATTATAAAAACAAAGATACCAAGCAGATGCGATGTTGCTACTCCTGAGACCTAAGTTGTTTTGCCTCTGTAAAAATAGAGGCATTTCCATCTAACTGAGGCACTAGCTCAAAACGTTTGAAACTAGATAGATAAAATACCGGTAGTTAGGTAAGTAACTGCAATTACCTTTTGTAAACTGTTTTTATTATTTTTTTTGTTTTTTATTTTATTTCCGTGTACAATAAAGTGTGTAATTACTCCCCCATTTATTATTTGTAACGTATTTTATATTTTTTACATATATATACCCATAATGTACATATTTAAAAAAGAAAACGTTGTTATTATTACTTAACTTATTTATTTCATTAATTATTTTTTAACTTTTACATTTTTTTTTGTAAATACGCTTACACTCACAGCCCCACAGTGGGTATAAACCTGTGTCGTGGGTGCCGTTGTACACATACAACACATACACTATGCGTGTATGTATGTAGTTATATATAGAATAATATGCGTGTATTGTATGTGTGTAGCAGGACGCTGATTATAATAAAACTAATATCTCACTGGCGGTGCTGTATATTGGCTATGTATAGATGTGGTTACAAGGATTCCTTATGCGTTACTAAAAGCTAAAACAATGATTTCATTATGTGACGCTAATACCCCCTGTATCAGCACAATAACAACAAATGTATATAAAAAAATAAAAAAGTAATAATTATTAATGCCTAGCTGTTGCCTGCCGCTTCGCCCGCGTGGACCTCACGGAGCCCGAGACCTTTCCAACGAATGCAAAACCGTGGAAATCGGTTAGTGCGTTCTGGAGTTATAGCGTCAGGAAGGAAAACCCGACTTATTTTTATATTATAGATAAACTTGATAACTGTTTTTTAGAGTTAGCAGGAGTGCTACCAGAATGCAACATGAAATGTGATTCCGAACCTTGCAAGCATGGCGGCATCTGTACCGAGGACTTCACCAACCAGGAGAGCAGTTGTGACTGCGAACTGACCAGCTACTTTGGTGAATATTGCATGGAGGAGAAAGGAGCTGATTTCAATGGCGAGAGCATTTTGGAAAGGAAATTCGTCCTTTCTGGACCCGTTTTTGAAGTAAGTTTTTTTAAGTTTTATTATACAACGTGTAACAGGATTGAATGTACCTATAACCCGAAACTAGTTTGTTCAGAATCGATAACCGAATCGTTTTTAGGCATTTCTGATGTAGGTAAAATTTTGGTCATCCATTTAATGAACAGACAATACAAACGAAAATGAGACTAACGTCTATCCAAAATAAAATGCTAGTCTCAACAAGTTTATTAGAACTAGTTGAGACTTGCATTTTATTATTAATAATAATTTAAGAAATAAAACAGTGAAAATTAATCTTATTACTAGCGAGTGTTTAATAGAGGTGTGAGTTGGTTTGTGTTTTATGTGCGGTCCGGTTAGAGGTAGGGTAAGTATGCACTGAAAGTCGTTACAAAGTTTAAGTACTTGGGCCACTGGGTCACAGATACTCTGTCAGATGATTTAGATATTGAGCGCGAAAGAAGAGCCTTATCTGTTAGAGCAAATATGTTGGCTAGCAAGTTTGCGGCAGGTAGCGAAAAATAAAGTCTTTTTAAAGCCTACTGTCAGACTTATTATATCTGCAGCTTATGGGTCAAGTACACAAAGAAAACGCTGAATGTCCTTAGAGTACAGTACAATAATGTATTCAGGATGCTGATGGGTCTCCCAAAACATTGCAGTGCATCAAGTATGTTTGCGGAATTTACGATCAACAGTTTACATGCCATTCTTCGTCACAGAATTGCTTCACTGATGCGGCGAGTACGTGGGAGTTCAAACAGCATTCTGAATGTATTGGCTGACAGAGCGGACTGTCCTGTATGGAAACACTGGATCAGTGTACATATGGGACTGTCCGGTTCTTCTTCTTTATTCTAAAGTAAATAATGTATAATTGACATGTAATAGTAATATTGTAATGAATTTTATTTGATTGTCCACTAACACTTAGTTCATTAAGTCTCTTACTAACAAATAATGAATGGATTTTTTATTATCTGAATAAATGAATAATAATAATAAAATAATAGGGTGTGCATACTTTTAGTACTAATTGAGGACAACTTGTTTCTTAAATAAAAAAAATGAAATACTGAAACATGCAATTTTAGTTCATGTATTATTATTATAACTCGATTTTCTAATCAGGGTGGGTGTTTAAGAGTGTGCATTATTCCCGTTACATATTGTATTTATTATCAATTTGGATATAAATTACACATAAGTATAATATGGAGTTTAATTTGACGGGAATTAAATTCCAAAGAAGTTTTTATGAGATAGCATTTATCTCGTGAAAGATTTTCAGATTTAATGTAAATTGTAATATTGTTAAATACCCGACAGCTCACGAGATAAATATGACGATTGCTTTTCTATAGTTATACGGTTGTCAACGTCCTCTCAATCCTCAAAAACTTCATGAATAATATCTTTTGGTTTTGAATTGGAACCCGAAACTTGAGGGTAGAGTCGATTTTCAAAACAAAATTAAAAAGAGGTTAAATTTTCGATTGTCTTTTGTAACCTAGAAATTTGTATCACTATAAACTTCTATAAATGTACTCACATTTGGTAAGTACTTACAATTTGGAGTATAATTGGAATTTTAATTTATTTCAGATAAAAATAAAACTGGCATTTTCCAGCAACGATCTCCGGCAAAAGAACACAGTTCTATTTTTGATTCAAACAGAGAATAAGTAAGTTCAGGCTTTTAATGCTTAATATAAGTCGCACTCTAGGCCTTTCTAGTTTACTCTTGTAAATTACTTGTAAGCAATTCATCGACGTACATAACCATTACAATACTCAATAGGTACTACATCTATGTACATAACATAAACTTTTGACATTGTAACTAAATCCTCATTTAAGTTATTTAACTTGGATATTAAACTCAAATTCAACTTCAAACTCGAATAAGACATCGGTGAACTCCAAACTTAAATCAAACTTGGCCAAAGATAAAAGTAGCCTTAACACTATTATCAAAATATTGAAAGATAAGCAAGCTTAACAATTTATGAACTCTAGAGCAACACGGGCCACCGGCCGTCGCGGCAGATCGGAGGGGAGTAGCCATAGCGTTAATTACCGATGCAAAACAGTCTGTCATTTTTTGCGGGGGGAACTACGTGTGATACACCCAACAAAAAACAATTTCACGCACACATTTAAACATCTGCGTAGGCTTAGGACCATTTGGTCTTGTACTTTGACAGAGGGGAAAGTCTGCATATGGCTACTCCCCTCCGGCCGGTGGCCCGTGTTGCTCTATATTAGGGTAAGATTCACAGACCACACTATACTTTAAACGTTCATTCTGTTTCATATACAAGTTACACTCTTATTTTACTTTACTTTACATATGTTTAACTTATTTTATTTTAAAGAAAAATGGAAAGAAAAATTTGACTTCAGGCGAGACTCGAACTCGCGGCCTACTGGGAATCTAGTCCAGCCGCTCTTCCAATTGAGCTACTGAAGTCCTGCCCGATTTGTCAAATCTTTCCTTCACATTTATTGCATTGCTTTATGGTAGCAGCAGCGCCATCTATTGCCAACTATGCTAGTTAGGCAGTTCGAGTTCGAGTCTCGCCTGAAGTCAAATTTTTCTTTCCATTTTTCTTTAAAATAAAATACATTTCACAAGCATGTGTTAATGCGAAATAATATAAAACAATTATGTTGAACTTGGTAAGAATGTCCTTCCCAAAGTAAAGTAAAAGATTTGACACGTCTATGAAACAAAATACCTAAGCATTGAAACTTCGACTCAAAGTAAAGTCGTAGCGGAATTTGTGAATCTTGCTCTTAGAAACGCTGGACTCAATTTCACTAATGGAATC
This sequence comes from Macrosoma leucophasiata, assembly GCA_036365455.1. NCBI lineage: Eukaryota > Metazoa > Arthropoda > Insecta > Lepidoptera > Hedylidae > Macrosoma > Macrosoma leucophasiata. The sequence goes on from JAWQUS010000024.1 coordinate 16,110,637, forward strand.
GCCAATCACATATTTCGCTTCCATCGGACGGAGTGCAGACCACAGCTATAGACATAATCTAAATAAAACAATTTTTTTAACCAGATACAGTTCTTTTGACGGGTAAATTACGATTCAGTTCCACAAAATGTTTATTCAAACTAGTACTAAATGTGACACAAATTATATAATAATAAATGTTAAAAACTGTTTCAGGCGCAGCTATTATCTTTTAGTAGCAATCACACAAGACGGTTATCTGAAGTTTGAAGAAGACCGCGAAGAGTCCGCCTATGGTGCTGAAGTTAAGAACAGAAACTTTCTGAATGGTATGTTTTTTTTCATTAACTTATAAATTTTCAAGGTCGATAATATACTGGAATATAACGAAATTTTCCGATTGTAAGTCTACTTTGAATTCAAATTTGGAGTAGGTTAATAAAGGACTACGCTTATTCGTAGACAAACAATGACCTTAGATAATGAAATACGAACTTATACTTACTAGATTTGTGTAGTTCTAGTACCTACTAGAAACTTTTCTCTGTGCCGCTATATCGCTTGTTCCGCGCTCTCGCTTACACGCTCGGCTCATACGAAACGTGACACTTTTTCAAACTTGCAGCCGTTCATCGTTATAAGACGTTATCACGTCAAAAACAAATTACAGTTCTCAACAATAAATATTCCACATCGAGCCTAAGAGAAGAAGGCCTAAGGAGACTTCGGCTTATTTCGGGTCTGTAGAGCGTTATCTCTTTCGCAAAGTACCTATTTGACGTTTGTCGACCATTTTGATCTTTTGACCAATACCGGACTGTCAGTGCTGACGTAGGCAGTGTGCAACAGAGAAAACGCTCTACGAAGTCGAAACGAGCCGATTATCTCTTTCGCAGGCTCGGTGTGCAATATTAATTGTTGAGTACGGTAGGTAAATTTTCAATTTTTACATGAGTCTCTCAAATGAGTGGGGTAGCTACCACAATTTTAGGAAATACTCAATGAAGTATCACGACTAAATCATTTTAAAAATAAAATATTTCATTTTAAAACAGGCGCCAGACACACGGTATACTACACAAGAATAGGACAAGACGCGAAGCTCATGATCGACAGAATAGAAATACCTCTAGAAAAACTGCCGCCACAAGGTCTTTGGGAAGTGTTTGATGTTGGTTCCAACGAAATACAGATAGGCGGTCTCAACACGACCGACCCGCGACTGAAGATCTATAAGGGATATAATGGATGTCTATCAAGTAAGTACATCTTTTCATATAAAATTAACTCTTGAACGCGACTTCCAAAACACCACCCACACTATAGTTTCCCATTACCATAATGATTTCGGAGAAAGACTCACCTTGACCCTTGCCACATTTAATGAACATATAGACCAAGTCTCAGGTTTCTACCACCAATTGGTTTATCTCCCTTTATTCTCTTTAGAAGCGCGCAAGGCCTCGCGGCTGGTGTAAATATAAGCGATCTACTCGGTTAAGTATTACGCGCGCGGTCGGGTGTGTGATGGGTGACCGCTAGTGGCAAATTAAAATGCGCGTTGCCGTGTTTCGGAGGGCACGTTAAGCCCTCGGTCCCGATTGCTATCAAAAGATAGCAGTCGTTAAACCATGTCGGAGGCCTTATGGGCGGTTTGAAAACATCCGACGGGCCACTAACCCTTATCTCCACCAACCCCGCATTGGAGCAGTGTGGTGGAGTAAGTTCCAGGCCTCCCCCCAAAAAGGGGAGAGACTCGTGCCCAGCAGTGGGACATATAATGGGTTGCCATTATTATTATTATCTTCTCATGATTTGCAGATATCTTCATAGAAATAAACGATTACGTAATGAAGCCGTTGGAAGAATACATGCTGTTCACGCGATCTGATTCTGAAACAGTGAACGCTGTGAATGCTCAGGGAGTGAGGAGTGCGCAATGTTCCGCAGACTTCGACGAGGCCTGGCCCGAACACGATCAGATGGGAGCCACTCACAATGGCAGCTTTCTTATTGTAAGTTATTTTCTTACCACAGAATATTTAATAGTGCAAGTACAGAAGGTTCCTTTTATGAAAACCTTCAAGTATTGACAATTTTTGCAATGACGCAATAAACTTCACGATTATCTTCACCTTTAATTGTGCCTCGTTTTGTCGCGTAATACTTATCTCTTCTATAATATGGCATAGTCTCTTCTTCGTCTTGATGATTCTTTTGACTGATGTTGTCTACGCTGTTTTGTGTTAAAAAAATACAAATTATTTATTTAATAATATGATAATATGTTCAAGAATCTAAAAAAAAACTTTGGTTGAGTTATTTTAGAATGAAAAGGTATTTTTTTAAATATCTTACACAATCTTTTTGGGGTAGTTCATTACTCTGATATATTATTATTATTATATTAGTAGAGACACGGATGAACAATTGCCTTTTCTTAGTGTGAAGATTATTTGCACTGGCTTAAAGGCACTGACTTTTATTCTCCATTTCTGTAGCCATGCAGATATCAGGCCAAGTTCTGTGTGTAGGTGTGATGTATCGGTATGGGAATTTTCATGACTAAGCATAATAGCGGTGTCGTCGGCAAATGTTGCAGTTGTAACCTCATCTGTAACTGGAAGGTCAGATGTGTATATTAAGTAAAGTACTGGACCCAGTACAGAACCCTGTAGAACTCCAGCTTCTATGTTGTATAAAAAAAATAAAGGTGGTGTCATTTTGTTTCACATGGAACAATCTTTCCGTTAGATAAGATTTCAGGAGAAGGTAGTAGCTGTGGGGTAGACAATTTTAAATTTTCAACTAGAAGCCATTGTGCTAGACACGGTCAAAGGCCTGCTGCGCATCCATTATTTCCTCAAACGTTTTCCTTATTTTGTCACAAACTCTGTGGGCTTGTTCAACAGTAGGTATTGCTGTCAGGCATTGTTGCTGTCTAAACCCAAACTGATGGTCTGGTATAATAGGTAGATTGTCTAGAATATAAGTTTGAGAATTGGACTGTAACTCTACGATATAATTTCCAGAGCGTAGACAAAACTTGGGTGGAAGATCCTCCGTCCCGCGTGCCTTACGACTCGCTTCACCAACAGCCTGACGCTGAAGAAGAAAACACCGACAAGTTCTTCATAGCACTTATTGTCATCTTCTTACTCGGACTTTGCTACTGCGCTTCTCATGTAAGTTTGTGTGACATACAGTGGACCGGTAACCCGGACATAATTATATATTACACATATTATTGAGTTTATTTATAATATTTGATTATTTTAGTATGTTCATTCGTTTGTACATCATTATTTCCTAAATCAATTGTAACGATATTTTATATACACGTAAGCTATTTATTTATGACGACCCGGTTAGTCCAGCGGTGCGAAACCACCGTTTGATTCGAAGGGTCGCGGGTTCGATCCCCGCACCGGAACAAATATTTGTATGGCCTACAGATATTTGTTTCGGGTCTGGGTGTTTGTGTATGTGTTGTATGTGTACAACGGCATCCACGACACAGGTTTATACCTACTGTGGGGCTGTGAGTGTAAGCGTATTTTATTTATTTTTTTATTTGTTAAAGTAACAGCTAAACAAAAAAAATGTTGTAGCATTTGGAAATTAAAATATATATATATATATATATATATATATATACATATTTTCTACTTATATACATTTTTCTTTTTTTTCATGCATCGCATTCTACACAATTTGTCGCATAACCCCATGGTTGACTGTCAGAGAATACCCAGTGGTATTAAGTCCGCCATATATACGATATGCATAAACGTATAAATAAATAATTCACGAACTCACCTACACCACTTCATTCTCAGATGTGGCGAACACAAAAAGCTTATAAATTACGACTGGAGAAAGAAACAGACGAAAACATAATGCGCAGCAAAGAGAAATCTACGAAGCTACAGGAAACATCGGTCTCATTTTTACAGGTAATACAATTGCCTTATAGAGACGTATCCTTTTTAACAAAGTATACCTAAATATAAATCTGTCAGGCCACATGAAAAATCTATACATCTATACAAATAAATAAAATTGGTGTGTCTGTTTGTAATACAAAAATAACCGCTCTTTACTAAATGCATATGTATGTACATACGACGCATATACCAAAACAACATTTTTTACAATATTTGTCTGTCAGTCTGTCTGTATGTTTCCGTTAATCTCGGGAACGGCTTTATCAATTTTGACGGGACTTTCACTGGCAGATAGCTTATGTAATAAGGAGTAACTTAGACTACTTTTATACTAGCTGCGCCCCCGACTTCGACCAGGTAAATACTGAACAATCATAAATTCTCACACAGACGAAGTCGCGGGCACAGCTAGTATGACAATAAAATTGATTTCAATTGTGTCTCCGCCAATATTGGCCTCCTGATCCGTGAGAGATAAGGATCTTATCTTTGGGTTCGATGTCCTGGGTCGGATTTATCAGAAGTAATGGTGTGAAATCCTTTATCTCTGGTGCTATTGGGATCCCAGTACCTCGGAGCTTGGTGATGTACCTACCCGGAGATGTCAACACCTGTTCCATGGGCCAAAAACGTAACTGACGAATCGAGGATGTACCTCTGCTTACCCCTCCTCAGATTACGGGCGTCAAGTTACGTTTACGTTCTAAGTTAAAGTTCTTACAACCGTTCAGACCAAAAGTATTTCAGTTCAACCAGATCCAATCCAGATTTAACTAGATTACCATACAATAAGTTTAGTGCAGTCGTTAAAAACGTAACCAATCTTATATTCTTTGAATCACTAAACGATAAAATTTACTTTTTATGATCATTAAGAGACACATTTATAAAAATATAGACGCAATTTATGTCATTAAAACTGTACATTCGCAGCTGAACAATAATGAAGACGAAGCTAATAAGGAAACAGAAATGAAATCGAACGGCGTACTAATAGATGCGGTTCCCACAATAATCGTGGAATCGAATGACGAGAAACCACCCAGTAGAAGAGGCTCGCTGAGGTTCCGAGGTAATTAATGATTATATTTTCATACTTCTTAAGCTAATAGGTTGTAATCCCACTGCAGAATTATTTCGTTCATCCAGATATGCTGCAAATCTAATTTTCACGTATATTTATTTATTTATTTCATCTATTTATTAATAACACAGACTCATTTTGTTAGTAAAGTTGTACTTAGATGTTACGTTTTGTCAGTGCCGGATTAGCCATATAGCAGGAGTAGCAAATGCTACGGGCCCCGCGCTATTAGGGGCCCCGTGCCTGTGCCCAAAAAAAAACACAAATATGTAATACACCTTAGCTATTCGCAAAGGGAGCGTTGACCACTAATTATATAGGTACCTATATTATTATGTTGCAAGTTGGCAATACCACAATACTTACAGGGGGAATCCCCTAAATTTGTTTTCGATTCCTTTTCGTAAATGTTGTTTTATTTACATCCTAAATTTCAGTAGGCAATGTAACTCTAGGGCCCCATGGTCACATTTGCTACGGGCCCCGCACCGGCTTTATCCGGCACTGCGTTTTGTTAGTTACAATCTACATTATTGAATCACATTAAATACCTACATATATTTTAAACATTTATTATTAATATTGTATTACTCATGACCGTATCATTCCAGTTGATACGGCACAGCAATGGTTAATTAATGTACAGACAATCTAAACTGCTTGCGATCATGCTCAGAATGCTATTGGTACTGCAACGCACTCTTATGATCTAGAGAATATATTATTATATTTACCAGGTTGCCTATCAAAATATGGACGCTAGTATTTTTAATTAAATTATTTTATCTTTAACAGCTAGCAACCCTTATTTGCGGCTGACTTAATTTGGCTCCCGTATATCATAATAATGAGAAAAAAAAATTGCTTAAATTTGATTTACATATAATAAATGTACGTTATGAACGTAAAATTGTATCGGGGCGGAACGTAAATATATAGGGGCGGCCATGTGCGCAACGGCAGCTGCGATCTTTCAGAATCTTTATACACATTGCCATGAAGTGGACGATACTTTATTGAAAAAATAAGTAAATAAAAATTTTTCGTATAAAAAAATAAAAAAATACTTGCGACTATATTTTGATACGCAACCTAGTGGATAAATATGCTCTGGATTATAAATATGCGTAAAAATTAGGTTTGCAGCATATGTGGATGAACAAAATAATTCTAATTAAATCTATATTTATAATTAAATCTATAAAACGGATCCTAACCGTCGTCTATAATGCGTCGAGACCTGACGAGTATGATGACTCCACCACTGACTAATGGAGGAGAATTCTTCCACTCGTGCAGTCAGTCAACCAAACAATGGTCAAAAACTTTCAATACGGTGGTAGTAGGTAAATGCAATAACGCGGGGTGGACAAGGGTCCATCCCTCTGTCTATCTGTCCACCCGTCCGTATGTCACAGCCACTTTACTCCAAAACTATTAGAACTACATACTTGAAACACTGTAAGTAGATTTATTTTGTGAACCGGTTTGTGATTTTTATACAAAATTAAATCAAAATTAGGGTCTCCATAGGGCACAGAAACAGAAACTAAATAAAAACGTAATAAAAAATTAATAGGAATTAAAGATAAATGTTTGAAAATGACATGACTGTTACATTTTTTCTGTGTCAATCGTTTGAAAGGTAGACACTTCCAAAGTAATAAAATGTAACTGTAACTTAACTGCTTTACTTTAACTTATAATAAGAATGAAAAATCTGAAAAATGAATAATTAATTAAAACTACGAAATTCAGTTTGAACGAGATATTATTAATAGTTTTTGAGATATGATATATTTTCCAAAACTTGCAGTTTTCCATATTAAATTCTTTATAACTTAAATTACTTGCTACTACGGCACCCTTCATGGGCGAGTCCGACGCAGAGTTGGACGCTTTTTTAAATTTATATATCTACAACATCAACAGATATGGTGGAAAAAGATCGAACATGGGAACCTCTAGAAGAAAAAGATGAACCTGAGAATGATGAAGAAGAAGAAAACCAAAGTGATGTTTCTGAAAATGAATCAGAAGATGTTGGCACTGACGATGAACATGAAACAGATTCGGTAAAATATTTTTTACAATTCCCTATAATTTATTACGAACGTTGAAATTATGGTAAGTAGATCTACAGATCTACACCCGAAAATATTGAACTCGGTATCAGACAAAGAACGAAGTGACTATTCTGCCCAGTGACCGGATGAATAATATCCTACTGGTGGTAGAGCTCCAGTGACGGAGCTCGCGGGCGTAGGCACAACCGCATTACCTAATATACTTGCCGCTTAATGGTAGTGTTCAGCACTATCGTGTTCCGGTCAGGTGGTAATGTACCGGCCCTGTAATTTCCGGCACAGAGGCATAACACCTTAGGCCTCAGGAGTGGTAACGCATCTGCATTTTGACCTTGGTCTTTGTGTGGGTGTCTATAGGCTGCAGTCATCGCTTAACATCAATGTGAACTGCATGCTTGTTTGCCACTTCCATTACATAAAAAAAATATTTATTTTTTTGTAGGTATATCAAAGTTGTTTGATTTCAGGAGCAAGATCATGAAGACGCAAGAGAGATCGATCAAGCACCGCCCACGACGGTACTACCTACACAATTACCCTACAAAGTGGAAGAAGAAGGATCTATTGAATTAACTACGAGTGCATAATCTAATTATATCCCTAAATGAAAGCATTGTACATAATATAATTGTTTGTATATTAAAACTTGTGGCAATTTAATTTGTTTTTAAATAGTCTTTCTTGAAATGAATACTACTGATACTTTTTATGAGAGTGGCAAACAGCTAAACTAAACTAAACTTCTGTGTGTCAGAAAATCAAAGGTATATTACCGTTTATCATAACGGCAATTTAGATACCTAATGCGATGGTGCTTGCGCCCCATAGAGCGGACACGGGCCACCGGCCGCGGCGGACCGGAGGAGAATATCCATTAACGTTTATTGCCGATACAAAACAGTCTGTCATTTTTTTGCGGTCGGAAATACGTGTGACTCACACACACACACACACACTACAAAAATCGTCTCTTACTACGAAACTCACACATCGACTTTAACTATATAAACAATTTCACGCACACATTTAAACATCTCGGCGACAGGCATAGAAACACTTTGTCTTGTGCTTGAACTTTGACAGAAGCAAATATTATTACATATTCTCTGACAGAAGGAAAAGCCTGCAATAGGCTACTCCCCTCCGGTCCTCCGCGGCCGGTGGCCTGTGTTGCTCTATGTTGCGCCCTCAAGCTCTAACGCTGAACGTATAGGTACTAAGTAAATAAAATACTATTTGTCGGTTGGTCCTTTTCAACATGAAGTTCAAAATTAAAGATGTAAAAACGTCCGGGTCTCAGATATATCTCTGTGCCAGAAATAACAACATATACATTAGGGCTGAACACTACCATTTATGTAGGTTATGTAATACGGTAGTGCAGTGGCGTAACTTTGGGTGGTCGGGGGACGGCCCGCATCAGGTGCCACCAGCTCCTCTGCCTGCTCATCCGCCTCGGATGCCATCCATGCTAGCTACGCCACTGCGGTGGTGTCTTTGCCCGCGAGCACTGGAACTCTACCACCAGTGAAAGTTATCTGTTTTCATTCTAATCTCACTGGTGCAATAAATTCGTGTTTTCTCGTAATTGACAGATAATGAAAGCCTTACAGCTATTGTACTTGTTCACGTTTGAACTTTTTATTTCTTTTCTCAATAGAGATGAAGCGCGCATGGCCCCGCGGCTGGTGTAGATCGGAAGCGATCTACTCGGGTAAGCGATACGGGCGCGATCGGGTGTGTGATGGGTGACGGCTCGAGGCAAATGAAAATGCACGCTTCCGTGCCTCGGAGGGCACGTTTAGCCATCGGTCGGTTCGACTTTGGCGGAGGCCTTATGGGCGGCTAGAAGAGAAGAGACTCGTGCCCAGCAGTGGGACGTATCAAGGGTTGCCATTATTATTATTTACGACGTTGACGACTAACGACCAATAATAATGTACTCTTTGCTAACGACACTCGGTCAATCAGGGCTGTAGCTAATTGGGGCCATTGTGGGGCAATGCCCTACCTTTAAAATACCAAAAACTAAGATAAATAATAACATATTATAATTTAAATTATTTGTTCAGTTTGAGATAAAAAAATGTAGCGGTAAGTATAGAAACTCTTCCGAACCAATAACCAACTATTACAAACCAATAAGTTTTGTCTATTGTACATACCATTTTTTCTTGTCTGTATTTTTATCTTATCTGTGACAAGAATTTATTGTTTATGGTCACATTTATTTGTCAAGTTTGATTTCGGAAGTAGGTCGTGTTTGTGTCAAAATATGGACGAAATTGAAAAAGAGAAGATAGCGGCCTTGCCGTCTCAGTTACTAGTCACAACAATATGCCACCCCATGGAATATGCGAAAGTGCTCATTCAAATAGGATACGAGCCGGTAGCACCACGGCGAACAACAACATTATTCGGCCGCCCAGCCATGATATTACCTAACGTTTTTCAATACATAAAGCATATTAAGAAGTCTGACGGCTTTTTCGGGTGCTACAGAGGCCTATCGGCGCGAGTGCTCGGCCTTATCGCATCTAGTCAACTCACTTCAAAGGTGATAAATGGCATCGGAATCGATTTGCCGGAGATAAATGACCCACCCAACATCGTCACGGATGAAGAGCCGAAAATCGAAGATTACTACAAACTCGGGCGCAGGGACATGATCCTGCACACTGCTTCAGTTGTTGTGTCCTATCCATTCCATGTCGTGTCTGTGAGAATGATGGCGTCGTTCGTCGGTAAGGAAGAAGACTACAGTTCACTGCTGGGTGCCATCGTCTCCATATATCGAGACAACGGTATCCTAGGTTTCTTCCATGGAATCGTTCCTAAATTGCTAGGAGATCTAACTTGTGTAGCTGTTACCGGTATCTTGGCTTATTACGTCAACAAATACTTTGTGAAGACGAAGGATCTACGATATTATACTGTTCCATTGCTCACATTTATCACTAGTACTGTAACATACCCCCTCGTAGTTGTGTCAACCTGTATGGCTGTGGCCGGATGCAGCCTGAGGGCTGGCAACCCACCTATGATGCCCGTGTACCCATCTTGGCAGGCCTGCTGGCGGGATTTATTGAGAAACAAGCAACATAAGCGTGGCTCCTCCCTAATCTTTAGGTACTACATTGCTCCCATTGCTGCAATGCAATAATCACACTAATCAAACCCACTATTGCATTTATCTATTGGTGTTAATTTGCTAAGTGTTATTCCACTGTCACCAAAGTAGAATTCAACATTGTAATGAAACATGTAAAATGTATGTGTAAATAATTTAGTATAAATGGTGTATTAATGTGGATATTCCTTTCGCTAGATTGTTGAGTCGAGGTGTGGTTACATTAAAATAAATATATTTTGTTTGTCAAATGTATTATTATTTGCTCTATCAAAGTACAATGGCTTATTTTAATCTAGACAAAGCTTGGGCCTTGATGAATTCATCAACTTTTTCTTTGTTCAACATTGCAACAGCCCGCCTGTAAAGAGCGGGTGAAGCTTGGGCACATCCACTTTGAGTCTCAAAATCCATATAATCCATCCATACATTGATATGCTCTTTACCATGATGTTGGACTAAACACTCATAATATTTCCTCATATTTTTTACATTTGGTTTCTCTTGAGACTTTTCTATATTTATCATCACTGTGTGTAAATCAACTTGTGTAGGTGGTGTCTTGATAAACTCCTCATACACCTCCCTGGCAGCCTTGAGTCCATTGTGTTCATATAGTTTTTGTAGAAGTTTAGGTTTCAAAGACAATAATATAGCATTATCACACATTTTAAATTGCTTGTAACAATGATTCAGCTGAAAAAAATTGAGAATCATGAGCACAAATCGTAATCTGATATAACCAAGTTTATCTATACTGATAATTAGGAATAATGGGGCAACATTTGTTTTTATTATGTTTGTTATGTTTTCACACAAAAACTACTGAAACGACTAGAAAGCTGCATCTTCACTGTATATATATATGTTATAACATGGGCGATATTATATTCATTGCACCCGTGTGAACACGGGATGGGCCGCTAGTCAATAATCTTATATGATATTTACTCACAGTTACATCAGACTCAATATTATCCAGCATAATATTCCATAGCAACAACATACTTTCGGATTTTAAATATTTTGCTGCATCTTGGAGAATAGATAACATTTTTCTCTCATCTGCTTTATGTACTAAAAGCTTTTCCTCCCATAAACACCTTGACTCTGGACTTTTTATAGTTGCTGTATCAAGAATCTAAAAATGGATTGAAGGAAAGATTTGACAAATCAGGCAGGACGGTAGATCAGTTGGAAGAGCGGCTGGACTAGATTCCCAGTGGCCGCGAGTTCGAGTCTCGCCTGAAGTCAAATTTTTCTTTCCATTTTTCTTTAAATAAAATATATTTCACAAGCATGTGTTAATGCGAAATAATATAAAACAAGTATTGGTAGTTAAATAATACAAATGCAGCTTATTTTAAAGCTTAAAAAACTTTCATTGATTTAATATTTATAAAATGAATTCATATAATGAAAACGAGAAAAAATAATTGCATTTTTTACCTCTATCTCACTTCTCAAAATTCAAATAGGTATTAAGTAGACAAAAAAATATTTTGGGTATTGTAAAGAAACAGTTAAATATTACATGTACTATCTATAACTTACAGTGTGCCATATTTTAAATTCTATAAAACAGATTTATCTTTAAATAAGTATGTCTCACCTCCATAATCTCATCCTTTGACAATTCATCTTCCAATTTCAACATGATAATACCAAAAGCATACATTTCATTGGATAGAACACCATTCTCATGGCCATAGAGCCAAGCTTGCTTCACTGCATTTATCTTCTGTATATCTGTGCAAACACTTTCAGATGCACTAAGTAGTCCATGAATATATTTTTTGCATAAGTTTTCATCACGAAACTGTATTAGGTAAAAAAATATTATTTGTTAAAAATATTATTACTGGATGGATGGAATTGAAATTGGAAACAATAACAAAAGATTAATTGAATCACTTGCATGTTATAAGTATATTTTAGTTTATTTATTTTTGAATAAAAACTTATACCCATTTAGTAGCGTAGTTACAGGGGTGCGCCCCGCACCGGGTGCCACCCGGTTGGGGGTGACACCCTCTCTTTAAATAACCAACCAATGAGTTGTTTAGACGTGAAAGCGCAACACAGAACTCACTTTCGCATTTATGATACCAGGGGGCGCTAGAGACAGAAATTTTACTCAAATAGGGGGCCACAACGGTGGAGAATGGAGAAATAAGATACAAAAGAATGGAGGAGTTTTTCCTTTTTTTTTTTGCTCATCCGCCCTGCGTGCCACCCATGTTAGCTACACCACTGTACCAACTCCAGAAGAGCTTATATTGTCTCAAAAAAATATTGCTCAAATAGTAAAATATTGTTTTACATTATTTCGCATTAACACATGCTTGTGAAATATATTATTTCAAAGAAAAATGAAAAGAAAAATTTGACTTCAGGCGAGACTCGAACTCGCGGCCACTGGGAATCTAGTCCAGCCGCTCTTCCAACTGAGCTACCGAAGTCCTGCCCGATTTGTCAAATCTTTCCTTCACATTTATTGCATTGCCTTATGGTGGCAGCAGCACCGTCTATTGCCTCACTATGCTAGTTAGGCAACCGATATAATAAACTTTGCAGTTTATTGAGAACGTTCAGTTGGAAGAGCGGCTGCACTAGATTCCCAGTGGCCGCGAGTTCGAGTCTCACCTGAAGTCAAATTTTTCTTTAAATAATAGTAAAATATTGTTCATTAATAAATAAAAAATGCGACAAAAATATATTAATAGGTATACCTTCTGAATTGCTTCTTCATAAACTGCTATGTAATTGTTAAGCTCATTTGAATGTCTATTTTCTTTGTTTACAAACTCATTTATTTCTTGCCAATGATGTCCCTGTAATTTGCAGTATATTATAATATATTACCTATATTAAAATAAAACTTATGTAAATGTTGTAAGTACACAAATCAGATCAGTTAATCACTACATTAACTAAATTAATTACTTCTCTTCATATTACATACCAAAGCTGCAAAGGTCACCAGGCTTACCTATTGAGATGACCAATTTGGCAAATGGATAGAAAGGAAGGGAGCCTCAGTATCTATCCCTCTGCCAAATACATTCACAATAGTACTGTGCAGTGTGTGCGTGTGTGTGTCACTGCTAAAAAAAATAAATTGTAGGCAAATAATATCAAATTTAACTCACTTCAAGCTCCTTTGATGCAATATACTCCCATATATCTTTATCCTCTCTCCGTGCCCATAATTCTGACTTAATATTATTTGTTATGGATTCATCAATATCACACTTCATTGACAAATCACAAAGTTTGAACAAGTAGCTATTATCGTTAATGTTTTTCAGACCATTACGCCAAACAATATCTGCTCTCTTCAAGCATTTCTCCTATAAATAAGATATCATGTAAATTCATCATCATCAGTAAATTACTAAACAATTTTTTGCAAAAATTCGACTTCAGAGAAAATAAAAAATTAACTGATATATTTAAATAGAATCTAAGCTAGATATATTTAATACTTACCTGTGATGTTGAATTTATTTTTTTGGAACTTACTTAATTTATGTTTATTTAAGTTGTGCATACATCTTAAGAATATAAATGTAGCAAATTTTACTGGTTAACAACATGAATAAAACTTGTGACTATTGTCTTTATTTATTAAAAAATCCCTCATATTAGTGGCAGATCCAGATTTTCTTTGTCCCAACTGAAGGGAAGTTTTATTGAGGTAAACTTATACTAACAGACAGATCTCAGTCCTTGAGACTGTCTTAAGATCATGTTGTTCAGTACTAAAGGGGATCTTAACGCCTTTTTCTATGTCTGAGATCTGTCTTTTAATATGAGCTCAAAATACTGAGTACCTTACTCAGTATTTTGGTTTGAAAATGGTTCATTTTGGCTTGGTTTAATCCCTCATCAGAAGGATATAATTTATAAGGGATTTAATACTGTAATAACATAGAATATATATCTATCTTCACACCAGGTCACTAACGCGGTAGGCAGAGAACGTGGAGCACCAGATATCCTGGTTCTGACACACTGCCCGTGCCTCATCTACATTCATCATTCTCTTCATACATGCACGCTGATTCATAAGACTTGATCCCACCCTCAGAGAGTTCTCGACCTATTTATAAAATATATAAACCATGTTACCTTCTTATCATCACTTTCAGCTTTTGCAGCCAATGTAAGTTCTATTTCAAAAAGATCAATGTAAAGTATGTCAGACTCTGGATGCCTGTGAATGCCCTTTAGAAGGAAATTTCTAGCACTCTCTAGGTTATCCTGTTCTTTATATTCCCATTTGCTAGCCATCTGCCACATTTTAGGTTTATCACCATGTATCTGCAATGAATAGTTAAATAGATGATTAGAATTGCCAACCCCGAAGTCTAGATGTTAATTAATTAAGCCTCTGTGAAATTAATTATGGAGGCTATATTAACCAGTTTGTTTTAATTATGCCAAGGGTAGACTCCTTACCTGGCATAAGAAAAAAAGAGGACTAAAATCTGATTTAATTTTTTTATAACATACATTACTAATTATTCACATTACTTTGTAACAAGTGGTTAATGGCTCCTCAAAAACATAATAATAATAATTTCTTTAATGAGAAAATGATATTTACATCAATTTATATGTTGAATCCATAGATTTCCGAACTAGTTTTCACTGTGTTTCAGGAATCAGTGTCACATGTATAAGTTTCAATTATACATTAGGCACACAAATAAGTCCTTCCACTTGTAACAAATAAAAAAAATGTATATTCTGCCATCAAACTCACGCAGAAACAATCTCTATGCAGTCTCACCTGTAACATTTCACCTATAATACCAGACACAGCCTGCACAAAGCCAACACTCAAGCAAAACTTTATATACTCAAAATATATCTCAATGTCATTTTGGAACCTAAAAATAAATTGCTTGAAAATTTTATTAAGTCGTTTAGCTATTGCATATTCAATGTCTTCCTTCTTTTCATTGAGCTTAGCTTGTTTTCTTCTAAGAGTTATGTCCTCGAGTAAGGCCAGCTCATAAGCTATGTAATGTACATAATCTTCTTTCTGTTTTACTCGACGCTGTATTCTGTATTCAAATTCCTTGCGTTTGCGTGATATCTCTCTGTAAAAAATATTTTAGTGTAGGTTATAAATGCGTATGTATCAAAGAGTATAGAATGATGCGTATAAGTTTGGGTGGAAAATTGTTTATTCGTGTAATGTTTATTACACTTACTTTATCTCATCGTCTTCATACAAATTAGTTCTTCTCATTTGTTCGAGCTCATTTATCATATCCTCGATACGTTGGTTTACAAATTCCGCCATTTTCGCAAAACTCTTCTTTGTATTACAATAATAACAATCAAGATTTAGAATAACCACAATAATTAAAAAATCTACAAGAGGAATTAGTGGAACAAATGGGATCACAGATCACTTTAAATGGGATAGCAAATTGATAAAATAAAACTTTTGTTTACTTGCACATGACATTGACATTTGACAAGCAACAAGCATGACTGTTATAGGTTAGGAATTTTTTTCTTCACAAATATGGCAAAGGAACGGCAGATTTAGACTATTCGTTCATAATAAATCTATGGTATTTTTGCTATACGGTACCGTTAGGTGTATTAAAACAAATTATGATACTGGTATCTGAGTAGTCAAAATCATACACTCATTTCCTATGCGACAAAAATCGTATTAACTAAGGTCGGGGCCACTTGGTAAAAATCTCTGAATAGCTACGCTCTGCTCACACAGATCACTATACTATAAGCTCAGTAACGAGAGTACTTTGACTGAATGTCTCTAATAATAAAAATATTCAATGCAAATACATATTTTATATACATATACCTATCTGCGGTGTATCACTCACCGATCGCGTTCGTAATGAAGATGTAAGAAAGAGACTTTGTGTGAATGATAGTATCGGTGTAAAAATGAAAAAAGGCATGCTCCGATGGTTCGGGCATATAGAAAGAATGTCGAATGAGCGAATGACTAAACAGATATACAATGCGAATGTGGATGGTTGCAGAGGCCCAGGAAGACCAAGGCTGACCTACCATGACCAAATAGGTCGAGTTCTGTCTGATGGTGGGGTCAAAAGTCTTAGGAATCGGCGTGCATGTATGAAGAGAATGATGAAGGTAGACGAGGCACGAGAGGTTTGTCAGAACCGGGATGTCTGGCGCTCTACACTCTCTGCCTACCCCGTTAGGGACCTGGCGTGAAGATACATACATACATATACCTATTAGAGCATATATTTATTATCTATAGAGTTACACCAATTTATCGGGTGTTATTACTTCTTATCTATTTCCATTCTACAAACAACCAATCAACAGCCATGAGGCCATGAACCCTACCTAAAGATAACTATTAGTGTGCTTATTCATTTACTCCATAAAGACTTATCTAGAAATAGTACATTATTGAAATCAGTTAACAGCAAAAAAAAAACAATCACAAATAGATAATTATTTTAATTTATTATCAATATTTAATACATATTTACAATTACGATAATACATTGAGATTTCTTAATTTAAAATTACAATTACATGTCAATTAGTTACCCTTATAAATTATATTTTCACAGTAAATTATCATCTAGCCGTAAACTTAGTAACACCTCCATCCCCGTGTTCGATCATACCTCGACCCTTGAAACACGTCAACCAAGTTTTAGAAAACAACTTCAGGCTTTCCCGTTCGTCATCCGTTTTCGATACCGGTGTGACGTTTATTTCCGGCACACAACGTCCAAAGTCAATAGCCGGCAACCATACTTGGAAATCTGAGTCAGGGGAATACTTGAATATGTCCTGGCAACCCTCTAGGTTTATTTGGGGAACTGGTGGTTGCCTCTGCAGCAATTTTTTCAATGTGATGAACGTGAGCTGGTTGTTCTTGAGTGTGACTGATTGCAAATGCTTGGCCCTGCCGAGACATCTGAAAGAAGGAAAGCGCACATTGAGTTTAGAAATAAAAATAAATTGAGCAAGTTTACTTTTATCTCCGCTCACACAGCCTTAGTTCTCGTAATCTATTAGTTGTTGAATCAGATACATTTGAGATTCAACGCCTATTATATTATGAGAATTACGCCCTAAGTTGGTGCCTTAATTTGTATGTAATAAAGGTGGCAAACAAGCATGCAGTTCACATTGATGTTAAGTAATGACTGCAGCCTTTAGACACCCACACAATGACCAGAGGTTAAAATGCAGATGCGTTGCCACCCCTGACACCTTAGTTATTATGTCTCTGTGATAGTTATTACGGGGCCATACATTACCATCTAACCGGAACACGATAGCGCTGATCACTGCTATTCACATGGTAAGTACATTAGGTAATGCGGTGGTACCTACGACCGCGAACTCTACCACCAGTATTGTATTAAGATAAAGTGTATGACATGTCAATTCAGGATTGATGCTTGTAGAACTATTTCGTTTTATTTCTAAGATAATATTATTAAACAAACCTGTAAATCCTCATGAACTGTCCATCAACCAATTTACAATTTGACAAACTGAACCGCCTGATTTTCAATTCCTTTGAGGTATCCAAAGAAGATGCAATACACCCCACAACATTGCCTTCCACACCCAAATTATCTAATTCCAAATCCGTAAGAACATTCGGGTTTAACACTGTCATTAAATGACTAACAACAACTTGTTTCACTGCATTATTGCTCAAATCAAGAGTCTCCAAAGCAGAGAAATTAGCTGCAACTTTATTCACATCAGTCATAGCGTTTTCCGTAATCCTACAACTATTTAATTTCAAGGATTTCATTCTTATGTATTGGCTCAGTTTAAGCAAATTCTTGAAGCCTTCATCACCAATTGGGTTCAAATTAAAATCTAAGTCTTCTAACGCCTGACAGATGGGTCTACTAGCCTTTTCGAAGGCATTCACTAGTAGTCTTACTCCATCACCAGTGAGATTATTTCTGCTCAAATCCAAAAGTTTTAAATGCTTCATGGTGCTTATGCATTCTGTGAGGTATTTTATCGCATCGTCGCCAAGATTATTGCTGGGTAACATGATGGCTGTGATGTGGGATTGGTGGGTAAGTGCTCGAAATAGAGGACGTATTTGTGACGAATTTAATGTGTGTGATCCCAATGCTAATCTATGCGTCGTGTGACTTCTGCCAACAGCTTGCTGGATTTCTTCAGATGGCGCTGTGAAATAGTTTAAAATAATTAAATAATATTCATATTATTATTTTTTTTTAATTGGACGATAAAGAAGGCCTTGTACGAAGCAGTCTCATTATTTACTTCACCGGGCAAGTGGGCTTGCCACTTGCAAATGGCTGCAAATGGCTCTAAGCCCAAACATTAACCCCCTTATTCATAAACGTACATTAGATACGTTTTAGCTATAGAATACTTTGTCTTTGTCAGTTTGACTTTTGTCTTTGTGAAATCTGCAGGATAGAAAAAGACAAGGAAGAGATTAGCAACACTTTAGCTAAAATACGTTTATGAATAAGAGGGTTAAGCTACTGCAAACTTTTATACACATACAACACAATAAGCGTATGAAAATATACTTACGAATACCCAAAGCCTCACAACACTCCAAATATCTTTCCTCGGCTGGAGAAGCTTTCCACGTACTGATGCACGTCTTCAACTCAGGTGAAGCCAAGACTAAGCTGAGAGGATCATCCTCAGACAGAATAGCGCCGTCTGACGTCATTAAACTAAACACAGGTCGCACACCGGTTAATCTGAAATACATAGTAGTTGTAGAGCAAACTGGAAAATAAATTCTTGTTTCAACCCGCACTTTGACGACCCGGTTAGTCCAGGTTAGTTTGATTCGAAGGGTCGCGGGATCGATCCCCGGCCCGGAACAAATATTTGTACACATATTTGTTTCGGGTCGGGGTCAGTGCCGGATAAAGCCGGTGCGGGGCCCGTAGCAAATGTGACCATGGGGCCCTAGAGTTACATTGCCTACTGAAATTTAGGACGTAAATAAAACAGAACATTTACGAAAAGAAATCGAAATCAATATTAGGCGATGCCTCCTCTAAGTATTGTGGTATTGCCAACTTACAACATAATATTATACCCTATATAATTAAAGTGTGGCCAACGCTCACTTTGAGAATAGCTAAGGTGTATTACATATTTCACATATTTGTGATTTTTTTTGGGCACAGGCGCGTAGGCCCTCCAAGGCGCGGGGCCCGTAGCATTTGCTGTCTCCTGCTATATGGCTAATCCGGCACTGGTCTGGGTGTTTGTGTTGTACACATGTACAACAGCACCCACAACACAGGTTTATACCTAGCGTGGGGCTGCGAGTGTAAGCATATTTTTTTCATCATCATCACTCCAGCCGCAAAAAAGTCGAAAGACGTCTACTGCTGGACAAAGACACCCACAACAGTCTTGTGCGTCATTAGGCGAGAAGATGCCATAATCGCAAAATATATTCGACTTAACCTAAGAACATACTATATTCGACTTACTTATAATATCTCGACCTCACTTCATCAACCAGCCAGCTGATTGTCAATTTATTTATTGTGTCCAATTTCAGTGATATCAACAGGACTTTATCTTCAACTTGTACTTTCACAGCGGCCGGTGGAAGTATTTGAGTGTGCATAGCCTTACCATTCTTTGATTGCAATATACTAATTGGCTGTATAACATTTACTGACTGCATGATGTTCGAATTCATGTTTTGCATAATATTAAATTCATTATTTTTATTTGGGACATAATTAAAGTTATCATTTGAGGACTTTCGAGAAAATGTAGGCGTCTTAATTTCTTTCCTACTACAGAACTCGGTATCGCTGCCACTGTTACTTGATAACTCGTCTTCTCTCTTCCTTTGAAAACCAGATTTGAATAGCGTACTCTGCCTCTTCCACCGACGTCTCATACCATCTCTGCTGTCTTTTGATTTCGATTCATTCAATTCTCTTGCGACATTCCTTAGAGTTTCTATACTTCTAGGCCGCACATTTTCATTACTGTGATGATCCGAGTCTGAACTATTCTCACTTACATCAATGACGTCACTAAAACGGGATTTCATTTTCGTGCTCGAATTACTATTACTTTCTACTAGTGGTTCTATTCTATTAATGGTATCGATTCGATCTTTTATATTTTCTACCGAAGTCTTCTTAGCTACAACAGTCAATGGGTCACTAAGCTTTCTTTTCTTAGTTTTATTAATACCTATATCATCATCAAGCCAGTCATCGTCTACTTCGTTTGCATCTAATAAAGCTGGTTTAGGTTTCTTCTTTACGTCAACTTCAGGTAAATCATTAGCTGTTCTATTTCTCAGAGCTGATATAGCATTTTTGTATTCTTTGACTCCTGATATTTTACTCTTAGCTTTTCTAGATTCGTTATCGTCAGATGATTCTGAGTCTGAAGGGAATGCAGTCTGATTTCTATTGGCATTTTGTGACATATTTATTTCTTCGTCACTGTCATCGTCAATAATGTTACGTCTTTTGAATACAGGTGATTCCAATTCGTGGATTCTATTAGTAATTTTCGAAGTGCTAGGCGGAGTGACGTCCTTTGCGGCTTTGATTGGAGTCTTAGATTTAGATCTATTCAATACGATATCTGAAGCGTTAGTTTTATCTATTAGATTATGTATTTTGTTACATATTTGTTTATACAAAGTTTCATCGTCTTTAGTCAGAATAGTGCCGGTGCGCCATTTTTGTAGAACGTGTAAGGGTGTTTCACCAAAATCAGTTTTGAGTGACGGTATTGCCCCTCTTTCTAACAATAACTGCACAACATCTAAATGACCGTTACTAGCGGCATCATATAAAGGTGTGATACCTGTAACGAAATGTAAAATACCATTTATGATATATTATATGTTTTGTGACACAATAATTAGATAATGCTTTTTATCACTCCAACTCACAAAGAATCAATAAGTACAACGTTGCAGCTGTTTTAAGCTTCGAAATATTATCTAGAGAGCATAAAGAATATTTCTTGGTATTAAAAAGGCTCTCAGCCTAGAGACAAGACATGGTCTGTTTTATTGCTAAAATAATTGTGTCTGTTTCTTGGACAGTGAACCTGTTAAAATATCTTTACCTCACAATAATAAAAATGATCTTTTCTACCTACACTAGAATTACTCTTAAGTAAACTTATTATTCTGGAGAGGTATTTCAAAACATCGGAAAATGTTATTTAGGTTCTCAAAATAATATTTCAAAGCTGCAACACCTTGCATCTTTTTCTTTTATTTGGTACAAATCTTATTATGATCCTTTCTGAAGCTGACTAATACAATATTTATTTTTATATTTCTACCCTTTTTTGAATCAAAAGATAGCAACAAATTACATTTTTTTCTCAATATAAGGGAAGTTAACTCACCATCACAATTAGATCCACCCCGATCGTTAACATTAGCACCGTTGTCAATAAGTATGGAGGCGACTTCTACGTGCCCGTGTATGCAAGCTTCATGCAGCGGCAGCCAGCCAGCGTTGTCTCGGATGTTCACGGGGTGACCTTGAGCTATAAGACGTTCCACTAGCAGCTTGTTGCCAGCTATACAAGCCTGGAGATATATTTGTTACATTTTCATAATGCCTCCGTCAGAGAATATGTTATAATACTACGTATAGAATGGACACTTCGACGTCCCGCCCGATTTCCCCGCCTCACCCATCACCCTTCCTTGAGAGGCAGTTGAATAAACTTCAACAGTGAGGTTGCGAGCGGGCGAGCGAGCCGTCTATTTTAGTTAATTTCGTCACGTAGTCAGTGTGACGACTTATTTCACGATTGTTTTAAGATCATAACCCTACGTGGTACATTTCTGTGTGCGCGTCTACTGATTGATGTCTGCGTAAAAGGTAACCAGAATACGCGTTTGTACGGAATTTTAGCCGACTGTCCAGGGTGTGCGTTCATAGTCTATTGGTAGCAAGTGGAGGTAAATTAGTTTAATTTGCTACTAGGTTTTGATGGGACAGCTTATATTACGTTATTGAATAAACTTACAACATGCAACTGGGTTTCGCCTTTCATGTTCTTTTTTATAGCAAAACCTTTACCGCGCCTTCGCGACTCACGTTTTGTCTCAGCCAGGTCCTCTTCGTTAGTGTCAGATAAGTCTGTAACAATATTATTTTTATTACAAACTATTTCTAATTAAAATAAGTTTAGTACGACTTAACTTAAGAAACAGCGCCATCTGACGACACGTCACTGGGATCTTTGTGAGTTACCCATGGTTCAACCGGAATAGCGACACGCGGGTAGTGCTAGAGTCGGGGCGGGAATGACATACCTGTCAAATCATCCAAGCATATATCGTCGCCGATATGCGTCGTGTCTTCGTCCCCTCCGCCTGCAGAACTCTGTTCGTCCTCGGAATGTTCCAGATTATCGAACTGGTCGTAACCCAGTGCCTGCAGTTCGGCTTTCGTTCCGTCCATTTTCTCAGTTTCGTAGTACTCCTCTTGGTATTTAAGGAGGCTCTTTAGCACTCTTATTTCGTACTTCTTTTTGTTCCAATCTTGAGCCTGTCAATATCAAAATAGTATTTAATTTTGTTCTTAAATGTATGGAACATATAGCGAGTTAACAGGAGATTTCTCAATAATAAAGAACCCTCTAGTTGCCACTCGCATTTGATCAGTACTTACAGCTTTCCTGGCATCCAAACACGCTTTTTCCACTACGTCATAAGGTTTCTTCGCGAGAAACGACACCTCCGCTATATTATAGAGCGTCGTGTAAGCCTCTTTGGGCACATCCTTTATCAGTTCATATTCCTTGTGGTAATATTGAAGTGCTTCGTTGTAACACCCCATGTCTTTATAAGTTTGATATAAGCTGTGAAAAAATAAAATAAAAGTTTAAAAACACCGAGGTTTAAGAACTTCCTGTTTTCTGTCCCAAATATATATTTTTTTTATTATTAAGAACTATGTATTGAGTGCACTGCACAGTGAACTGCCTCAGTAGCCTAGTAGTAGCAGGCCACTACTATTTTACTACTATTGGAGATCGCAGAGGCGGCAGTTTTACTGTCCTACTGGAGCGTTCGGAATGCTACAATACATCTTCTCGTCCGACTTACTGCAGTGTCTCAAGAGAAAGGTCTTTGACCAGTGTGTGTTGCTAGTGATGACATATGAGACAGAGACGTGGTCGCGGTCTTTCAATAGAATTGATAATGATGATTGCCAGAGTAACATCAATTCCAAAGTTAGGCTTTAGAAAAATTTTGGATTACCTGACATAAATAGGTATAAGTGTCTTCCCACAATCCCCAGCCAATTCAGCATGGTCCAACATCTTGAGGTAGTATTCAACAGCGGCTGAGTAATTACGCAAGTGACAAGCACCGTCACCCAATTTCTCGTACAGCTTCTTAAATGCAATGTGGTTGAATGGCTCAGTCGATATCAACAAATCTTCAGTATAACACATTGCTGCCACTGAAAAATTAGGAGGTTTATGTTACTGAAGACATTGCCAGGATGAACGTCTTAAAAAAAAAAACGTAACTTCACGCCTGTAATCCCCGAAGGGGTAGGGAGAGGTGGTAAATGCATGCAATCAAGCATACATGCAAACACCCAAGACTCACCAGTTACGTTTTTTTAAAAAAAGCTACCTAATTCCCAATTTTAGCATAATTTCTTTTTCTTACCGAGATTACCCAATAGTACACACCCTCTCACCTGAACCACACCGATTCTCCTATTGATCCGATCGAATCCGACCGTTTTCACTGACTGCTCTAGATTAAGTGAGTGATGAATGTCCGTGTATAGAGTCATGAACAGGAATGCGGTCACCTATACCAAGCATTTCTCTACTACCTACCTAGGAAACTAATTTACCTTTTATAAATGGGTTCCATCATCTCTTCTAAATTATATTTACCATTTTTTTCATTTTTATTTACCGTTCAATTCGAAGGGTCGCGGGTCGATCTCCGCAACGGCACAAAATATTTGTATGGTCTATAGATATTTGTTTCGGGTATGGGTGTTTATATAATATATGTGTTGTATGTGTACAACGGCATCCACAACACAGGTTTATTTAATACCTAATGTAGGCCTGTGAGCGTAAGCGTATTTTTTTTACTTGTACAAATTAATGTGATATAAAAGAAGAAAAAAAATAAGAGTCAATGGGCAGAGAAATAAAAAAAAATATCTGCAACTCACCAACTTTGAGATTAGATTCAATATTCTCCCGTTCCTCTTCATCTGGCGTGTTGAGTTTCCACGCCTTCAGTAGCACCTGCTTTGCACTCTGATAGTCGGACATCTTACATAATATGTCCGCCTTTGAAGATAATGTCTCACATGTTTTTAGTACCTGTAAGAATAATACACATGGTACAACAGTAAACAGGTACATAAAAGTATGAATACATTACTTTAAGTACTGCTACTAGATACAATTAAATTTGTAATTTCATTCTTGTATGTGCTGTACAATTAATGTGGTATTCATAATACAATATCTTTTTGTTTTAAATAAATTATGTTCAACATAAGCAGAGAATATGTAATAATACTACGTATAGAATGGACACTTCGACGTCCCGCCCGATTTCCCCACATTACCCAACCTCCTCCCCTCTTATGGGCGACGGTTGGTATTTTCTACGTGCTACGCTCACTTGTGCACGTGTGAATACACGTCACTGATTGATGTCTGTGTAATAGAGACCAAATTAAGCGTTTGTATGGCATTTTGGCGGAGCGTCCGCGGTGTGACATAAGCTTCAACTTTATTACTTTGTGCTGAACATGAAAACAGCTATGAATTAAAAATTCTGTTTTAAAGTGAATCTGATAATCAAAACATCAACCTGTTAATGTAAAATATTTAAACATTGCAACCATAATTTAAGACTAGGAAAGTATGCTTTTTGAACTGATTTATATATTAAGAGTTGTTGAAACAAACCAACATACCAATTTTATACCAATTATTTGTATTTGTAATCAGTGTGAAGTGGAACAACTTTCTCATAAGTAGGTATTTATCACATAATTTGGGCGACTTGTGGTTCGCAATGTCACTCACGGCCCCACCAGAATACCAGCTCTGTAGTGCCAACTACAGCAATTAGCTGAGGTGGGTGCCATTTTTTTTTTTGGTCTCATACATGCATCACGCCATAGGTAATAATTATCTCTACAGGTATAGGTATACGTTATCGTAGTTACTTAAATATAATATGTTGTCATTTATGATCTCTTTTTGCTATCTCTATTATTTATTGCCTTGTTGATGCATTGTGAGTATCAAAAAAAAAAAACTTATTCTTATTCTTATAACATGTTTTTTTTAATGTAATGGAAGTGGCAAACAAGCAAGCATTTCACATTGATGTTAAGTGATGACTGCAGCCTATAGACCAAACAAAGACCAAGGTCAAAATGCAGATGCGTTACCACTCGTGAGGTCTAAGGTGTTATGCCCCTGTGCCGGAAATTACAGGGCCGTACATTACCACTTGACTGGAACACGATAGTGCTGAACACTTCCATTAGTATATTAGGTAATGCGGTGGTGCCTACGCCCGCGAGCTCCGTCACTGGAGCTCTACCACCAGTAACAATTTTTAGGAATTAAAATGAAAGAAACACTTATGAAACAGTTTATAATATTTCAATCAGCATTATAACCATAAATACATGCACAATAAGCAAATAAAGCATGTTAAAAAAAAATTAGATACCTTGTCCTCTAGTCTGCCAGCCACTTCCAAAGCTTTATTCAAACAGCTTAAGGCCTTTGTGTAATCTTTCTTCTTATTACAATGCAACAGAGCCTCCGTTGTATAGCAATTGTGTAAAACTTCATATAGATCCTGATTGGAGCATATGGTGATGGATTTCTTTATGCATTCCACTGCTTTGTCCAGATAACCAAGGTGCTCTTGCACAACTCCAATGTTAAGAAGCAGACGGGCTCGCATATCCATAAGTTCTGTTTTGTTTATTTTCCCATTTAATCTTCAACACAAAAAGAATAAGTCAGAGGTTGTACATTTTCAGCGATTTCTAAGAATTTGCAAATCAAAATCAGCAACAATATTCAATAATATTGACAAAGAAGCAGCAGAATATGCATTTGCTGATGAGACACATGCGTCACAACATTTAATTTTTCTAGGATTCTAGGAAAAAAACTAAGATTAAAATGATTTATGAAAGAATGGAATTATTGAATGACAAATAAGATTGTTCTAATGCCTAATAATAACACCTGTTCACAGGATATCTTGTGAATTACAAGTATAAGTAAATGTACCTATCTCTGCTTATTCTGTTGTAGAATTGAAGTTATAATAAATAGAATTGAAAACAAACTTACTTTTCACAAAGCACAAGACTCTTCATGAAGGCTTTCTCGGCAGCTGTCAGGGATGTTGTAGATTCTGCTTGTTCGGTTGTGCTCTGCCCTTGTAAGAGATATATTCTGCCTAATGTTGCCATCGCCCGCTGTTCTTCCACCAGATTGTTCAGTTCTTTAGACACAGCTGGAAAAAAAAAGGTTCAAGATTATTTAAGTGCCTGTACTGCTTTCAATGAAGTTTAGTACCCAGGTTATAAATATATGACTGTCACAAGAGATACTTTTTAAACCGTTCAGAGGTTTTTTGGCAATTGTTAAGGAAATGCGGACAAAGTTGCGAGGAAAAGCTAGTAGAATTATAAAACAGTGCAGTGTGAAATAATTTAGCTTGATAACATGTGGGACTCTAACTTTAATATTGATGAATAATAATTGAAGATTTAAGAACTTCCAACATGTACAGCCAGTAAACTATAAAAAAGTTATAATTAATGTATCAATACCAGATGACTCAACTGAAATGAATACAAAAAAAAATATCATTTTAAACAGTACTAGTCGAAGTTGATAAAGGAGGGCTATAACACCTAGAGATGTGGCATGTCAGGACTGGGATATCTGGCGCTCTATACTCTCTGCCTACCCCGTTAGGGACCTGGTGTGAAGATACATACATAATACCTGAAATAGGACTACACCTAAGTAACACTACTACCATAGGACCGGTAAATTATCTAACACTTTTTATCATAAGCAATAGCAACAGAAACCTGGAGATTTGTAAAACGTGCAGGATAAAAAGGAAGGAAATAAAGACACTTTATTGCTCCAGTCATAAGACCTTGATTTCAAATTAATTTTTAAATTAATTATTTACCCTGGGCCTCCTAACTATCACAGAGACAACAATTGAGGTCTCAGGGGTGCCAACGCATCTGCATTTTGGCCTTTGATATTTGTGTGGGTCTACGGGCTGCAGTCATCACTTATAGGTTGAGCAATGCCATATAATATTGTCCATGAACAATATGAAATCAATTGTTATATTATACTGCCGCTCGAGGTTAACATCAATGTGAACTGTATGCTAGTTCGCCACTTTCAGTACATAAAAAAATATACAGTTACGCTGTCAACAGTAACGTGCAACTTAAACATTACCCAAATGACGCTCCTCATACTTCAAAGCTTTATCAAACTCAGCCAACAGCATGTACATCTCTCCAATCATTCTGTTACATGTGCCCCACTCCATCCGCAGCCCCAATTCCTTGCAGATGGCTGCCTCAGCTTTATACTCGTCC
Organism: Macrosoma leucophasiata; assembly: GCA_036365455.1. Lineage (NCBI taxonomy): Eukaryota > Metazoa > Arthropoda > Insecta > Lepidoptera > Hedylidae > Macrosoma > Macrosoma leucophasiata. The sequence continues at coordinate 16,138,551 of JAWQUS010000024.1, forward strand.
AAGGCATCAGAATATCTTGTGTGCTTGTAATAATATGTCGCTAAATCATTACATGCTTCGGCAAACGCACGTCTATTACTTCCATGCAAAGCTTTCTTCTTCCTACGAATTAATTCTGAAAAATAGGGATCTCATAATCGTGGCGCCTAATTCCGATACAACATATTTATATTCATCACCAGACAATCTTCTAGTCCACCAATCAATTTTATTTATTTCTTTTTTGTTTGCACTTAAACTGTGCATCTCCAATTACTGGATTCTGGCAGAATTACCCTTAGTCTTGGGTAGTAGCCATTAATTATATTTAAAGAAGAACAAAGAATGACTCTTTTTCTTTTCTTTTTACTCTTTGTTATCAGTTTGTAAAGGGGAAATGAGACATTCTACTGATATACTTTTTACATCAGTTTATTACATTTAGTTTTATCTTAGTGATATTCTTGACTTTCCATATATTTTTTATCTTGTTTGACATGTATATCAATTGTTGTTTAGTTTAATTTATTTTGTTTGTTTTTTGACGCGTCATAAGGGGTGCCTGTCACCCTAAATGAATAAATGAGTTTCTGATTCTGAACATATTTATATCGCAAAATGTAATTAAAATAATGGGTACTCACTTTCTTCGTCCATTGTAACTTAAACCAATATTAACATGTTTTTCTGTGAGATAATGTAATTAATTAATTAGTGTTTAGTATTTTGTGGCTTCTAAAAGTTTTGTTTTACTTCACAGACCAATTATTAATCACCTAAATTGATAATAATCAATAACTTTACCGCTACAAATTGACAAAACACACGCCACAGAAGGCTTTGACAGTGTTTTTTTTTTTTGGTATTATGGCATTGCTATTACGCATATTGCCAGTGTCAAGTAAAACGATATATCGTATTTATTTAAGTAAGTAAGTATCAAGTATAATATGTAAGTATCAAGTATATAAGTTATCAAGTATAATATGTCAGTCAAGTGAGTTACAATCAAGTTATTCGAGTAAAGCGATGGCTACTTTACCAGAACATTTACAATGAAGTTTTGGAGGCAACCTGAAAGGTCGTGTTTTCGCACTGTTATTCTATTTCACTAGACACGGACACTGTAACAAACCTATATCAAACAAAATGCCACCAACTTTATTCAATATAACTTAAAAATACACCAAGGAAATGAAATAAAATAAGAGCACCATACGCCTCTTTCAAGGTTCCCGCCAAAACTCCTCTTTGATAGTTGACAGTCTGGGACCTGGGAGTCTGAGTCCGGCTGTCATGTAGAGCTGTAGCAAACCGTATGGTATGTATTCGGTACCACTGACCACAGACCAATAACCAAATTCGGTATTAAGTGATGATGATGTCCTCCTTGACGTAATCCGTCAACGTTGAAGAAGCTTGACTTAAGGTTGAGGGTACGAGAGTATAATATTATTATGACTCGCATGAGTAACGGGTACGCTATCAAGTACCAAGAAACGAAACGTTCGAATACCTTCGTGAATAAGCCGTTTTAAAATTCTCATAAAAAGTAAAGAGCTTTTTTGTACTTATGTATTTTTTCAAGGTAACGAAGGTGGCAATCATGCATACAGTTTATAATAATAATACTAAATTGTTATGTCTCTGTGATAGCTATTACGAGGCCAGGGTAAATGCTTATTGTAGGTAAGAGATAGACATACCACTGCGGACTTTTTTGTAGACTTATGGTAGGTATACGTAGTATCTTCACGCCAGGTCCCTAACGGGGTAGGCAGAAGTATACGTAGTATTATTACATATTCTCTGCTTATGGTGTACAACACTGTAATACATTATTTTGACCTATCTCTTAGGATTCAGCCAGCGTTTGCAATGTAAGCGCAAAAAATGTGTTTATGTACGAATATAATAAATATTTTGATGATTGTCTGAGATTTGAACAAATACTTAGCAAATGAAAGAAAAAATTGACAGATTTGTCTTTGACAAATACACCTTAGAAACTTCTAAAATTATCAGTGTTTCTATGAGGAAGCAGCGGTGGCCCGTGCGCTTATTACCGAATACCGATGCAAAACAGTCTGTCACTGTTTGTGAGGGGTTATACATGTGACACACACACACCACAAAAATCACTACGAGACTCACACCTTGACTTTTACAAAATCAGAAACGATTTCACGCACACATTTAAACATTAGGCGACAGGCATAGGAACACTTGTGCTTGTACTTTGACAGAGGAGATAGCCTGCATATGGCTACTCCTCTTCGGCCCGCCATGGCCGGTGGTCTGTGTTGCTATTTGTTCTCTACTATGTATGTCTAAAGTAAAGTCCAAAAGTCTGCTTAGAACAGTTCTAAGCAGACTTTTGTTCTAATAGAACTGTTAGTGAAGTATGAGTTTTGATAGTTCTAAGCGTACTTTGAAGGAAGTAAAATCGTAGTTTATCTTTGAATCTCACCTAGAGTGTAGATTGAAGTAGAATCACAGATCACACTACGACTTTAAGCATACTTTGCTGACCGTCAAGTCGTAGTACGGTCTATGAATCTCAGAATCTCACCCTTATTTTGTCTCACAGACGTTTTGACATTTGATATTGACACGTTAGCTTTACTTTGGGAATAAATAAGTATTTTATTATACTCTTTGTTTGGGAAGCTCAAGTAAACAATAGGTAAAGTAAAGTAAAATAAGAGTTTGACTCATCTTTAACTAAACGAAGACACGATAAAGTCTGTCTTAATGTTAAACATCACACCAGCACCGCTAGTCGTCATTTTCACGTTGTTGGCAACTTTTTGTATAATAAAATAAACAAACAATTAAATGTCTATCCCCTCACATCATCAAAAATGAAAAATATAACAAACAAATAGTTACAGTCGTTGTCTTAGGATGAGACAGAAAATTTATTGAAAGTACCTAAATAATGTCATTACCGTACAATCAAAAAACAAAATTACCACTCCGCAAATTCAAATTAATCCAAAGTATAGTTTCATACCACAACACACACATACACACACACACACACATACAATTGAAACATGTAATATTAAATATGCTACTTAATATGCTACTTATTGCTTAGTCAGCTAATCTGCTTTGCATTTTTTTTATTTTGTGATTTATAAGCATTTAAAAAAAAAAGTACAAATGTTACTTATGATTTTGGAAATATGTTTGGAGGTGGGCGTTGGTATCTGCGACACAGTTTTTACTACTGCAGGTATCATCGTTTCCCTTGTTAATGTATCGTCTTTCTGTTATTGATTCCAAATAAAGATTATATTATATTATATATTTACATCTATGATGAAACAAAATAAACATCGAAAGATCGACTCGAAGTCAAAGTATAGTCGTAGTTAGTACGGTCTGTGAATCTGGCATATTCACATGGTTATTGGTCTCTGGTCTGTGTCATCACAATTCATTACATCACTAGTGCATTTGCTTTATAAGTTATGTGCGATCCGGTGTTGGGCCGAAATTTTTGAATATTGTTTTAAATTATAAAATCGTAATTTATGAATGAAAGAACGGGTAAATCCAATTGTTTAATTTCTCTGAAGCAAAAAGAATCTTACTTATCTAAGAAATAGCAAGATTTTGTTACGGAGTTTTAAAAAAGGCGAGCCGACACGGATCCTCGAATTTGGTGTGTAAGTACCTCAAATATTATTTAATTAATTGTTTTCATTCGATTAATTTCATTAAATTTATGTATTTAATATTATTTTATCTCTCTTTATTTACTTAGGATTTTCAACACCATTTTATACATTTATCTCGTTTAAAGTGTTGTGTAGTGGTAGGTAATTAATTAATTCTGTAATTAAGTAAATAATCATACTTTAATTTTATTTTGTAACTCACTATTTGATATTGTCTGAGATTTAAACAAATACTAAGCAAATTAAAGAAAAAAATTTGAAAGATTTATCTTTAACATTCATATCTTTTTTATGTAATGAAGGTAGCAAACAAGCATGCAGTTCACATTGATGTTAAGTGACGACTGCAGTCTATAGACACCCACACAAAGATCAGAGGTCAAAATGCAGTTCCGTTGCCACTCCTGAGACCTCAGTTGTTTTGTCTCTGTGATAGTCATTATGGGGCCAAACATTATTGTCTCTGGAACACGATAGTCCTGAAAAGTATAATTTGCCAGAAGATAGATGAGGTAAAGCAGTGGTGCTGTCCTCAAGCTACTACACTGGACCTCTACCACCAGTAAATCTACTTTGAACATATCAATTTTTACTGGTAGTGTTTTTGTATTGTCTAGTCAAGTCTAATGTGTACAGAAGCACATATTGAGCTATAGGTTAAATAACACATCTAGAGTATTATTATTAGGTATGTCTAGCTTATTCATGTCTACTGGTGGTAGAGCTCCAGTGGCGAAACTCGAGGGCATAGGCATCATCATATTACCTAATATACTTGCCACTAAGGTAGTAGTGATCCAAGGTCTATAGATCCAACTGTTTGCAGGTTCAAGTTCCCTTTCAAATATATTATTTTACTAACATACACTCTCTCTCTCTGGTTGTTTCCTCATGGCTGAGGATCGTGATCATCCTGGCATCACTCTCGATCAGACGAAATGTCTCCATCGGCTCCGGTCTGCGGCCATTTGCACAATGGTGTAAAAAACCGACACAACATACACTACTGTTTATTTTATTGGAGTTTTGCAAACAACACATACAGACTTGTACACACTCGTTTAGCTCTATAGTGTCCTGGTCGTGTGATAGTGTATAGTCCCATAATTTCTGGCATAGAGAAATATTATTATCAGCTTACAAAGTAATATGTCTTTATGGAGTGTCAATGCATCTGCATTGAAATCTGATTCTTATGTAGATGTTTATAAGGTATAGTATTAGCTTACCATCAATGTGAACTGTTTACCACTTCATGAAAAAAATAATGTCCCATCATGGCATGTGAAGCCAGCAGCGGCTATGGACCAATTGAAAATCAATTGTCATGTTTTTATCGTGCCTTGATGGGTAAATGGTCTTTTAGTTTATTTTGAGATAGGATGTGGGGGAGTGTAGATCTGTAATCCACACTCACCCACAGACCTGTAGTCTGTGTCCTTACACTGGCTACCTCCCCTTGATCTGTAATGTACCTACCATAAAATATAATTTGGATACTCAATTACTTATCTTATTTAAACTTACAATAAAATTATCATATGTAATTTATACATAATAATATAAAATAAATGCAAATGCAAAATAGTCTGTAATTTTGCGGGGCACACACACACACACACTACAAAAATCGTCTATTACTACGAAACTCACACCTTGACTTTAACAAAACACAAACAATTTCACGCACACATTTAAATATCTGGGCGACAGGTATAGGACCATTTGGTCTTGTACTATGACAGAGAGGGCAAGCCTGCTTATGGCTACTCCCCTCCATCCGCCGCGGCCGGTGGCCCGTGTTGCTCTATGGTTGTATGTGATCATTCTACATGGCAATGGCATTAAGTAAATTTAATCGTGGATTATCAATTAATAGACAGATTCCTCTAAATTAACTAAAATACCGCCAAATTATTTAAGTTTCAATAAATTATTATTTACTATTTTAGTATTTTAAATAAAATTTTGCCAACAGGGTCTCATCTTTGGGATTGTTTAAGATGTGCCTTGGACGTTTCCTTTGAGCACCCATCATGGGGTTTAAAAATCTTGTATTTACCTACTTATTTTTGTTATGATTTTTAGATGCTTATGTACCTACTTAGTTAAAGCAATTTATTTATGTGTTATAAGTAACATATTGTTGATATTATTGTGTTTAAAGATCCTATCCAATAGTATTATGGATATCAAATTTGCAAATTATCAATGAAATTTTTTATCATGTAATTAATCTTTTAGGTATGTGTAACGGATTAGGGCATACATAATATCCATAGATTTACTATCTAAATATCAATGTACATTCAAAATATAATGTAATATTGCAATAATGATGTTGTATTACATTATCAGATATAAATTCTTAATAATTTCATATTTAATTTGTTGTGTGTTGTGTTTGTTCTTGTTCATCAAAATGTTGTACAAACAAAAAAGTTATGCAATAAAAGCCTTATATACTTCATGATTTAATTTGTATGTATGGGGTGGCAAGGTCCTTATACATAAAAAAAAGCATATCGGCATAGCAAGCATATTCATGTGAACTGCATGCTTCCATGCATTAGCAGCTAGACTGCAGCTTTACAAATTATAAAAAATTAAAATCAGAGGTCAAAATGCAGATGTAATCCCACCCCCTGAAGTCCAAGTTGTTGTGCATCAATGATAGTTCCGTAGTCCATAAATATCCATGCTAGTATTATAATTATAATATAACCATATACCTATAGATATCCATCCATATCCATTTTTTTTTCATGTTATGGAAGTGGCAAACAAGCATGCAGTTCACATTGATGTTAAGTGATGACTGCAGCCTATAGACACCCACACAAAGACCAAGGTCAAAATGCAGATGCGTTACCACTCCTGAGGCCTAAGGTGTTATGCCTCTGTGCCGGAAATTACAAGGCCGTAAAATCCATGTTAAATATAAAATTAAATGTTAGGGTAACTCACTCTACTCCTACGCTTTTATGAGCAAATCACTGAGCTGATTGTCGTGAGATCTAACATGGATAGGTATATTTTGAAATAGCACATCTCTGTTGCGAAACTAAGCGGCGAACCGCGATAGCTCATGTTTCGTCTTGTGTTTTAAGTTCTATGGGCAACGAAACAGAAATTCGATACATTTCGGTTCTATTTCGCTGCCCATCGTTCGAGTTCCGCAGCGGAAGTATGTATGTATGTATGTATCTTGACGCCAGGTCCCTAACGGGGTAGGCAGAGAGTGTAGAGCGCCAGATATCCCGGTCCTGACATACCTCTCGTGCCTCGTCTACCTTCATCATTCATTCTTCATACATGCATGGCGATTCCTAAGACTTTTGACCCCACTATCAGACAGAACTCGATCTATTTGGTCGTGGTAGGTCAGTCGTCCTGAGCCTCTGCAACCATCCACATCCGCATTGTATATCTGTTTAGTCATTCGCTTATTCGAAATTCTTTCTATATGCAGCGGAAGTGTGCTACATTTTCAACCTCTTCTTCTCTATTAAGGAAGAAGAGGTAAAATGCCGTCTCAGGGAGTGCCGCGGCGCCCGTGTACATTGCACAACCTGCACTGTAGGTTAAGCCGCCCCTGCCTCAGTTTCGTTCCGGTAAGATTCCGGTCAGTTCGTTTCGGTTATATGGTAATCTGCATTTAATTAATTAATTACTGGTGGTAGAGCTCCGGTGACGGAGCTCGCGGACGTAGGCACCACCGCATTGCCTAATATACTTGCCGCTAAATGGTACTGTTCAGCAGTATCGTGTTCCGGTCAGGTGGTAATGTACGGCCCTGTGATTTCCGGCACAAAGGCATAACATCTTAGGCCCCAGGAGTGGTAACGCTTCTGCATTTTGACCTTGGTCTTTATGTGGGTGTCTATAGGCTGCAGTCATCACTTAACATCAATGTGAACTGCATGCTTGTTTGCCACTTCCATTACATAAAAAAATTGGTTTTCTGGTACAGATGCAAAAGCCTTTCGGATATCTAATCGTAATACGATAGGAATGTAGGTACATAGGTACCTAAGCGGCAAATACCTAGATTATGTTTAAATATCGTCGCTAGGGAAATTGTCATCAATATCTTATCTTGCTTATCAATTGCTACCTGTTTAGCTATTTCAATCAATTAAAAACGTCAAAAACATTATCTAATTCAGAATAGAGAATACCTAAATCTGCCTAACGACTAAGACATTAATTTGCAGCCTTTTCAATGTGACCAACCCTAAATTAGTTTGCGGACTTTGTGGCCTTTAAAGGCAGTTGCTCACCTATAACCCGCCGTTTCAATATCCACCCTTAGGTCGAGAACTATACAAAAGGACACAAATATACCAAAACACGAACTCCCCCGCTTCATTATGTCGACTTCTCTAACAAAATAGTACCGTAGCTACTTATATTGTACACTAGCTGTGCCCGCGACTTCGTCCACATGAGAAAAATATGATTGTTCAGTATCTACTCGGACGAAGTCGTGGGCGCAGCTAGTATAAAAGTAGCCTTAGTTATTCCTTATGACATCAGCTATCTACCAGTGAAAGTCCCGTAAAAATCGGAGACACTCAAATTCTAATTATTTGTATGTAGGTATGTATGTATGGAAATAAAAGTAGCCTAAGTTACTCCATAATACATCAGCTAACCTACCCGTGGAAGTCCCGTCAAAGTCGGATACACTCCAATCTACTAATTTGTATGTAGATATGTATGTATGTATGGATGTATGGAGATAAAAGTAGCCTAAGTTACTCCTTGTCACATCAGCTATCTGCCAGTGAAAGTCCCGTCAAAATCGGTCTAGCCGTTCCCAAGATTAGCCCCGCCAAACAGAGAGACAGACAGACAGACAAAAATAGTAAAAAAAATTGTTTTGGTATATGTACCGTGTAGACATACATATGCATTAAGTAAAAAGCGGTATAGAAGCATATTTCATTCTTTCTATATAGGCATATAGAAAGAATGTCGAATGAGCGAATGACTAAACAGATATATTGTATATCTGTTGTGGCGAATGTGGATGGTTGCAGAGGCCCAGGAAGACCAAGACTGACCTACCATGACCAAATAGGTCGATTCTGTCTGATGGTGGGATCAAAAGTCTTAGGAATCGGCGTGCATGTATGAAGAGAATGATGAACGTAGACGAGGCACGAGAGGTTTGTCGGAACCGGGTTATATGGCGCTCTACACTCTGCCTACCCCGTTAGGGACCTGGCGTGAAGATACATAATAAAAAGCGGTTATTTTAATATTACAAACAGACACTCCAATTTTATTTAAATGTATAGATATAGATTACAGTACGGTCGTGTATTCAGGCGGCATTGGGATTCCGAGCGAGGGACGCCGCGGCGCCGACCGAGGCGCCGGCGTGACCTTCTCCACGTGGATTTGTGGACATATTCATTATGTCAATGGTGAAACTGAAAAATATCTTAATGTATCTAATTCTACGCCGTATACCTAAGTGATTACCGACAGCGTTTGCGCAAGTTCGCGTACACATAAATAAAAAAATATAAATCTCAATGTAAATAGATGCATTCTTCACGATTCGCCGGTTACGTCTTGGCCCCTGTAACTGGTGGCGAGTCTTTTAACATCTCCATTCACATTACCAAAGTTCGAGAGTAACACTGAGAAACATCTAGAAAATGCAAAAAAAAAAACCAATAGAACCAGATATAAAAGATAGATAGTCCCCGACCCGGAAATCAAGACCCAGGACGGGCAGCATAGTATTTAGAAGTGGCCTCCTTCCACAGAGGCAGTTGAAATGTTGAATGAGAAATGAAATGAGCTCATAACATTGTCAAAAGGCTTTTTATTATAGTAGTAACACACGTCCGAATCCGGTGTCGCTACACACGACAGTCGGCTTTGGAGTCCGCCGGTCCGCCGGACCGAATCCGACTCCGCCGACTAAACTAAATCCGCTGTCGCTACACACGGCCTCAATTGGTTCGGAGCGTAGGCAGAGAATATGTATTAAGGTACCGAATCCGCTGTCCGCTACGTACCAAAAACTGCTATCATGGACTTACGAATGCGTTATTGTGGTATTAATAATACCACATCTCGAAGCAAAAAATATATTCGTCATTTGGGATTACTAGAATCGCTTAGATATGCTTGTTACGAAATTAATTACTACATACTTACCTTTATCTATGATGAATAACAATAGATACACATGTCATGTCAGTTTACAAGTTATAAAAAAAATATGATCAAGAAATATAGGTATTATACTTACGTAGGTACCTATATCAGTAGAATGTCTCATTTCCTCTCTTACAAACAGATAACTCTACTTTTTTTCATATTATTTTATTAAGTTTCGGACGGACTGTTATTGATAAAGAATATCTAGTTTTTTTGTCTGTGAAGTGTCATTGTATCTCAGTATTATATCTTTGTAGTGTATGTCATAACGGTACGGATAATGAGAGAAGATAGGCCTTACCGTACAGGTATCTATCTATGCCACACACACGAATAAATAGCAAATAAACTGCGTTAATCATAATAACGTGAACGGTTGGGTCTTATTACTACAAGTTTCATCCTTGAAATGTCATTTTTTTTACATGTACCAGATTTTATAAGCTAGAATTCGACGTGAATAGTTTTCCGCAAACGGTATGGAATGCTCCGATTGCTCCGTGGGATATTGCGAAAATAGAATATCCGTTAACCTAAAAATATCCGTCCCCGTATCGGAAGCGACGGCTTAAAGCTAACTTTACCTACGACCATCGCGCGTTCAGCATGAAATAGACACGAAAATGCTTGACGAACCGGCAAAACTAGGGCAAGAAAGCATCGCCTGAACATCTGAACATTTTTACTTACATATTTCTTACCTGCCATCTTATATTAAGAAAAATCCCACACGTAGCAGTTGTATTGCTGAGCGTGTAATTGCTAGAGACGACTTTTGCTTTAAAATACAACTCACGCTTCGCTACATCTGTTTTATTATTAGCATTGTACGTGACCGCGGAATTATAATGTTAAATACACAATCGCTAATCCCGGATTACGAAATCTATCTAATCAGTTAAGATAACCATGATTATGGAAGTTCTGAGAATCAATTGGGTTTTATGCCCGTGTTTTCAACAATTTTATACGTAACCAGAGAAATCGACGAAAAGAGCGTGGCGATATGCCATTACATTTGCATTATGGATGAGAAACATTGTTATAATAATATGATGCCGGACTGGTAATACACTTTCCATTATAATCTGACAACACGGAATTTGATTACAGTCCTCGCAGGGCTGAAAAGTTTGGTGCGTATTTATAAAAATGACAAAGATAAAACAGTGGTAACAAAAACCATTAAGGCACGTTCTTTTGGTCATTGTGGCTTTAGACCCTGACTTGATCCAAAGATTTAAGTCCCAAAAGTCCTTACTAAATCAGAAAAGTTTGGGCGTATTCTTTAAAAACAACAGTAAAACAGCCGTAACCAAATATTTTAACCACTTTTTGGGTCAATATGGATTTATTTCACTGATTTTACGAACCGGGTCGTGACGCAAGAGGTAGATATTGGATAAAGACACTTTAATATCTATATTCCGACGACGGTTCGTAAAATCAGTGACATGAGTTTTAAACGCGAGGGTTTTAAAAGTTATAATATGGATTTTAGACCCTTATCATCCATGGATTGTGTCTTAATGAAAGGAGCCAAATAAATACCCAATAGAATAAGAAGATAGTAAATCAAGTAGACGAAGCAGACTGTAGACAGCGCTTGTCCAACAATGGTTGACCGGCCGTCCCGGCCGACCATTGATTCACCGTTTAAATGTTGTGTTCGCGGAACGGTACGCGTTCGGTTACATTCAGAAGAGGTGTCCAAACGGTACCATTCCGTTTCTAATTAAAGCGAAGTGATTCAACGAAGCAGCTTGATGCTAATTTGTTTAAAATTCGCGTTATACGGTCTAACAGTTTGTCTTGTTTTAGGCGAATTCTTAATTACTCTGCTTTATACTTTTCATAGGTACCTACCTACTTCCTATTCGACATATCATTATATTCTGTTTTAACTGTTTCATTGTTTTAAAAACATATCTATGAACGTATCACTTTCTGTATAATATTTCACTCCCATGTGTTATTGCCGAAATATAAGCAAAACATTTTATAAGGTATTATTGTTTGCTTTTGTAAACTGGAACACTCTTTTGTCTTCGATTATTTTCTAATTTGATGAGTATATTCACAAAAGTACCTTATTATTATTTACAAACAATAGAGTTTGGCTTAGAACACATATTATTTCATTTCAGCACACTTTCAACACAGTATGAATTGGTTTTTCTATTTATAGCCTCAAGTCGTAACGTTCAATTTTAATGCCAAATTTATAGTTGCTTTATAGGGGTTATCTTGCACAACCCCGCGTTACAGTGACCCAATTTTGTTCAGTATAATCTGTACATTAATAACTGAAAGTAAATTTCTGTTAACGTTCAACGTGGCGCAATGTTTGTCTAATGCTGTTGATATTCAAACAATCATGTACAAGCCAACAATAACTTGAGATTTTATAATTTTTACAAATCCAATAATAACTATCTTTAAGGTTCATTTATCGTGGTCTTTAGTCTTTACAATATTAGAATTACTTACTTGTTAAAACTTATAAGTAACAACCCCTAAGACAGAATTAGATGCTCGTTTACATAGTAACGGTAGATGTATGGGTGTGACGATACAGTTGAAGCAATTTATGTCGTCGAGAAGCTCGTTATATTTTTAAATCGCCTTTTATAGATACTGTAGAAAGTTTTGTTCAAATAACGAGGCTCCATTATATCTATAATGAAGTTAGATACTATTTTAAAAGTATAACAAAAATAACTGTTTCTGTTTAAATTTTACGTTCTCATCTTTTATGTAGAGCAATTGAATATATTTACTGTTTGAAAAGAGTCTCCAATAGACATAAAATTAGTAGACCACTTATATGTAGATTTAGGTATTTAACTTATTTTTATATTTAGGTAACAATTTACTTAATTATGTTTTCATACATACTATTTGGAATTCCAAATTCCTGACTTCTACGGCGGATTATCCTGTCAACGTGAGCGTTCAAATAATCCTGCGTTTTATTTAAATCAACCGTATAGTGATGCAGTGGAGTTGCTCAAGATCGCAAACAATGGAAGCTCCTGGAGGAGGCCTTTGCCAACAGGCACACTGAGCTGAGAGACATTCTATAACTATTTCAACTTACTATGTTACCAACACTGTCTAAATAATCAGATCTCTCACCCAGTTGATAGGGCTAAATAAATAAAATAGTGATGCAGCAAAATCATTGTTAAGTATTATTGAACAGGTGTATATTGTAGGTTAGGATATGATGGGACTGACATATCCTCCAGTGAAAAAAAGCCTCAAAATAAATTTAGATAACTAAAAAAAATAATTAAATAGTCAAGGTTATTAAAAACAAGAACGTAGTCTTCAAAAATGTATAGGCAACGTACATATTGTACAGTATTTCATCAGAAAATGTCGTATTTCTGTATTACTGGGACAGTAATAACTATAAAGCGCTTGAAAACACAGTTCATTCAGAAAATTGAAAGCTCTGAAAATATCATGATGGAACAACGAATTGAAAACTGAATGGGTTTTATTGTAGAACTCATCTATTATGCATGTACCGGAGTCCAATCACAAGCCGAGACAGTAAACGAAAATCGTTACCGCTCGCCAAAATTGGAACAGGCTAAATTTTGCGAGAACTGTCGACAAAATTAAGCTACATCGTCTACAGAAAAGACATAGTTATACTTAAAAATAAACTGAAAAATATAGTTCTAAAGCCATACATTTCATGACGTAGATGCTGAATCACATGTAACACGCACCGCTCAAATAGAAGACAACAAAATAAAACAATTGTTAGGCAAAAAATGTTTTCTGTTTAATCTTACACGGTCGGCCAAAGTAATGAACAGTTTTTCCACTTTCAGCCTATTTTAATAATATGGAATTCCTACAAAACAGTATTTGATCCAGACTAGCAACGTCTTATTAGAATTTAGAGTTATCCTGAATTTCTAGTCTTCCGTGAGAAGAGTAGAAACTTCTATATTAAAATTTAGTACCAGTTTTTGTGTTACAAGTCTGATTTTTAATAATATCAAGTTCAAGAACTAATTGAAGGTATGCGACTAGTTCTTTATTTAGATTTGTTAGTTTTTTAATAAATATTTTAAGAAACAATTAAAATTTTGTTAGCAATATCGCCACAGTAGTCGTTTAATTTAATTTATTTTAACTTTGTTCAGAGTATCTGGCTCTCCATACTCTCTACCTAATCCGTCATGGATTTTTCGTGAAGATACATACACAGAAAACTATCAATAAACATTTTTTTCACCTGTTATGTCCTAAATAAAGGTACTCCACTCCGGCCTTCACAATTAATGGCCATATCACACGACACGGTATTCAGGGTCCGATAGCAAGGGTCAGGGTAGTGTAATAATATTTAGGGAGTTAGGGCTACTACTCGAGCGTCGATGCGCATGTTGAGTGTGCCGTTTTAACATTTTGTACGTAGTTTCCATACTGTTCATATTTGTACTGTGACTGAGTTAGGGCCCTGTCCACCGGATAGTGTAATAAGCTCTGCCGGACCCTGAATACCGTGTCGTGTAATAAAGCCATAACAACTTGGTGGGTAGTGTAGTCAGCCTACGCATTTGAGTGGGTCGATACGAAAACGATCCTTTTTCATTTCCATTTTAAAATATTTGTTATCTTCAATATACATACATATTTTGCTTGACCTTTGGATTGCACTATTGACCTTTGCATCCTTTAATAAGAGGAAGTGTGCCATTAATGCGAGAGCACCTATAATAATTATAAACGATGGTAAAATGAAAAACAATTCGTTAAAACATTCCGTAAGTTAGCTTTTACGACGTATTTAGCGATGGAGACAATAAAACTTTCGTTGTAACGTTTTACGTTAATGAAGGTTTTCTGCGTTACATTAAACGTTCATAATTGCCTTCCTTTTTAAACTCTGTCTTAGTTGTTTCTTTTTTTTTCTGTTTACACTGGAAATTGTCCACGGGTATAAAATACATTCGAAATATTGAATGATTCCTTGATTGAAAAAGCGAATTTATCCAAAACTCGTAGGCGTCCTTATAGAATATATTTGCACAAAATTGAATTAACAGGTGTACTTATTACTACGTGTGTAAGGAAATTTTTCTTGAACTCTGTGATTTATTTGTGTAAAAGTAACTGACTTGGACTTAACCTGTAGGCCGTTGCCCTCACCACCAATGTTATATTACCTATCGGGTTCATTCTATTTCTGTTTCAATTCGTCAATCGATGTTATATTTTAAGTATGTGTGAATGATTCGTTCCTTTTATCAGCTTCGATTTAGTTTTACTTTGAAATCTTATAGCCCGAATATCTACGATTTCCTGTCAAAGGTAGTGATACATTACACAAACGAACTAAATAGTTCCGTGAATGGTTGGTTAGTCAGCTGGTTAGTCTTTTAGTAGCTCCTATTAAGTTTCAATTTGAAATCTGGATGCCGGATTTACTAGATTTTACCATAAATGTTGATAATGTTCCAATCTGTACCTAATATAGCCGCGATAATTCAATCAATTAATATGACGATAAAACATGTATTTGTACTGTTGCCGGTGACATCATCCGCGTTTTCTAACATATTGGCACAAAAACTCGATTTAAACTGTCTCCTTGAAAAAATTATGCACCATTGTCCCAGCGGTTTGATCGTGAAAAGCGCACACGTAACAGAGTTACTTTCAGATTAATAATATTAGTATTGATTATAATGTTGAACCCAGTTTAAGGTTCGCGTTAATTTTTATAATAATATTAATTTTAGGTATAATACAATTACATATATACAATACATTAAGAAAAGTTCAATGGATTCGCAAATGTAGTTAAGAAACGTGAAAAGAATTTCATTGAAAATTATCACGTGAAACGGTAAAACGAATAACATTAAAGCAATAACAATTCAAAACCCGTGAGATCGGATCAAAGATTGCAGTGCAATGTTCTCTCGTCCAAATATGGAATTGGTTTCTGTGCTCCATTTTAAGCCTAATGAATTCACATACATTGACTCGGATGAGGTAACAAGCGAGATGGAGCATGATATTATTTACTGCATAGCTAGTCGATGATTTGTAGAGTTTAACGCCCTGACGTAATAGTAGGGTGTTAACTTGATTCATGTTGTTATAATTTACATTATTTCAAGGCTTACTTTAATTCAGCCCGCAATAGCATCTCCAGTTAGGATACCAAGTATTTTTATAACATTGTATAAGTAATGGCACTGTCATATTTTTCGTCAAACTTTCTTTATCCGTTGCTGAAAGTCTTTGTGGTGGAAACAGGGTTTTCTCTCGGTGTTGCGTTCCTCACTCTACGGACCTACTATTTAAATATAATAATATAGTGGGCTAACTTATTAACATTCAATTGATCCCATCGTGGTCTCCATTTTATTATCTATCCATGTCCGTCAAGGGTCAGCTTGACCTCATCATCATCAATATTCAGCTATATTTGAAGTTCATCACTTTCAGCACTTGGAAATTGCATATAAGAGCAGGACATTTTTCTCTTTTGACATACATATTTGGAATTGGAAGTTTTTGCTGCATACATAATTTTGAAACAATGGTTGTAAAACTTACTTTTTTGAGATTACAGTTTTAATGAAAATATTACACGAGAATACCCAACGTCGTCGATGGTCTTCATTCATTCTTTTTCTTGTAAATATTAAGACATTTCAGCAATTAAATAGACGAAATAGATATTGGACATTAGTGAATACTCCTGCATATAGCTACGTGAAAATACAAGGCAAACAGTAATAGATGGTAAGCCTGTTAAAAATCACTGGGCACTGAAGATCTTCTCGATAGTAACTTAACTCAGTTCTAATAGTAGGTCCTCTACCACGAAATCATCGAAACAGTTAAATCCCGAGAAGAAGAGAACTGCAAAACTCAAATGTCACCTGAATTATCTGTTGAAGAATCGTAAAAATATTGTTTTTAACTACGATATTCTACATCTGGAATTGAAATACAATACGACAATTTACGATACACTGTAAACAGCAAAGCGAGCACCAGTGCGTTCAGAACATCTGTCCTCCTTTGAAATAACTGAGCAATGTCGCCTTTTGATATCGATACAAGCGAAACAATTGGAACGTTGAGCTCGATCGGGCCTGGGGAAGTGCACTTTCAGGGGTGACCGACACCGAATGTGTACAATCATTGTTCATGTTCACGGTGGCCAAGCGGAACTAGTTGATAGTAATGACTTATTAACAGTTACATGCCATTGATTTTGTCGCTGACTGGGTCAAACTGATGGTGTTTCAAAATCTATATGATGTTGAACTGGGCGTTCATTTGATACGGCTTTTGTAATGTTTTTTTTTCATTTACCAAATTAAATCTACCTGTCTGGCATAAGAATGGAAAAAAAAATACAAATTACATGATTTGGTTTTGTATGGCTTTGCTCTATGTGGTCGCGATTACTAAGACCTGCTGAAAATAATGCAACTTTGTGCAAAAAGAATGACGATGTTTAGCATGAATCAAGCGAGTGTAAGGTAACCCTCCGATATGAATGCTCAGCTAGGATGATTTATTAATTCAAAATAAAATATCGATAAAATTCGAGATATTTTGTTTTCTTACTTTGAAACTGCGAAGAGAAACAGGGAGAACTTGTTCCTACTAAACTAGATTGAGATAAGTAGCAACAAGTAGCCTTTTAGTTTGAATTCCACGCGTAAGACGTGTTGACTTCCAGAGTTTTCGATACACCAAGAGACCGGCATGAGAACCTGTCATCTGATAGAATTCTGAAGAAAATGTACACAGTACCTCATGATAAGAGAGAAAATAAATATGGAACAGTCTAAGGTATTTGATTAAAGTTGGATTGAAGTTATGTCTGCTTGTAGGTACCTCAAATTCTATAAAGTGTGTTAGTATAATTAAACCGAAGTTTGGTTTACTCTGAATAAGTTTTCTTCAAGTTTAAATGGCAAATATTTATAGATTTTAGAATCCTTAATAATAAACATGTGGTCGCGTTCTTTAAGATTTTCTGGAATTAAGTAAGCGAAAATATTATGCAGTCCACCTCATTACATTGAAAAATTTGCACGAACCAAAAATATTCTAGTTTTTCCGCGATTGCACCAGCCTTGTTTTCTGCTGTAAACCATGCATACCAAGGCCGTATCCATTGCCCTAAATACAAGCCGAGTCACCTGAAGTTTTACGGCCCATTGAAATCTTCGCAAATGGGGCGAAGTGTTTGCACATCGCTCCCACTTAGACTTCGTTCGCTGCACAGCAGAAAGCATAATCATTAAAAATTATAATGCAGGGACATTAAAGCTAGTATAATTTCCTACAGTGATATCAAACGAATGTGGATGGATGTTTGTTACTCTTTCACGAAAAATCTACTGGACGTATTTGGATGAAACTTTACAGTAATATAGGTTATACATTGGAATAACATATAGCCTACAATTGCAATGCATGCAATGATTAAAAATACACGCAAACAAAGTCGTGAGCAAAAACTAGTTATTTATAAAAATACGACCCCATTTCTACAAACAAGAATATTATCGTTATTTCTTAGAGCTAGTACTGCAGCATAAAATTCTATTTCAAACTGTAATTGTTCATTTCTTTTGACTGCTCAAACAGGGCAAAGGAATGGAAAGTCACGTTAAATTTCAAGACGTAGTAGTTAGGTTTTAGGATTTGCCAAAGCGCACTTGCTGCCGACAAAATAGGTCGGCTAACAAAGGGAGATGATTACAACGATTAACCACCGTGCCAGTAACACAGTTACGTTTCGTTACTGCATTTACATACAGACGAGCTATGAAAATGCATTTTCATTCAGGCTTAAATTCTATGCAAATTCGCGTTCCAATTTTCTGAATAAATGTCATGGAGGGGGGCTGCAGCTTGATTTATTAAGGTTCATCAAGTATGCTAAGGTAAGGAAAAGATTGTTTCTTTCTCTTCCTAGTGGAATAACTACTGTTACGTACTTGCCTAACTCTATGGCACTGGATTTAATTTTTCTTGGTAGTGTTTAGCGCCACCGTTTTCCAGTTAGATGTTATTGTATTGCTTTGTAATATCTGACACAGAGGCAAAACGATTTAGACACAGGAATAGAAATTGCTGTAAGAAGCTACAGCGTTCACTTACCTTGAATGCAGTTCGAATAGCATAACATATTAGTTTACCATGTTTCCTTAATTAGCGCCGTCTGTTAATTAATTATTAAAAAAAACTTTTTATGTTTCCTTTGATTTCTAAATTCAGTCGCATATGTTATTGCTAAAAATTTTCCACTGAATTACACACACACACACACACATATGTACAAGCCCCGAGCAGGACGAATACGACCGAATGTTACGTTATAAATACGAATTTCCAAACCACGAAAGCGTCAACTAGAATTCTCCCAATTTGGAAAGAAAAACAACATCATTTGATTCTTCACCCAGCGACACACTTAGGTCCCCAGGGGTGTGGTCTTCTGTTACTTAGATTCCGAGGTAGTAATATGTTAATAATATCAGTATATTTATTCAGATTAAAATCCAAGCTAACGGCATACATCGTATATTATCCAGCGAACCGGTAAAGTGATAGCATTTGCGGAGTTGTGGAACTGGGCGGCTAATAAACAATTTAAGTGTTTATTTATCTGCCGGCATCACCTTCCAATTCTGTTTTTAATTCAAATATGTTCATTCACATTTATCTCTCTGTCTTTGATTTTTAGATATGGCGATGTGTTCATTTTTGAGACTGATAATCAGTTAATAAGAATACCACCATTTTTCCGTAACACTTTTGTTTTGATATTTTCTTTTTTTATTGTAATCACTTCTTAATAGGTTATCCGCGGGTAAATGCGAAACAATTAAGTCTCCTAAGAGGGGATTTTTGCAAATACTCCAGCGTGCCAGATTAGGGATATCGGGGATAGCTTGCACTCTGTTCCGTTCTAGCAAATCTGAGCTGCCTATCTAGAGGCGCGCCCTTAGGGGAGCTATTAATTTTTTTCAAAAAGCTGTTATGAGTTTATTTCATTTTGAAATACCTAGCAGCCTCCCGGCGTATCTGATATACTTGAGTACCTACGTTTTCACTTTAATTTTTTATCCTTTTGAAAAGGTCACGGCATCCAAATCAAGGACGCGTCAAATATTCTGGGAAGATGTTTAATTAATATACCTAAGGAAAAAATAATTCCCATTCAAAATTTTTACGCCAAGACCTGGAAGATAGGTTACCTAATGACGGCTTTTTGAAGTTTTTTAACAGCTGCCCTAACCTGCTCCCTTATATAGACTGCTCAGATTTGATGGATATACTGAACAGGATAGGTATCCCCCATATCTTAATCCGATGCGCTCGAAGTAACTGCAAGAATTCCCTCTTGGCCTCACCCCTAATATTAGAACCCATATTAGGGGTTATTCGTCAACTCGACACAAATGACCGGACACACGTATGTCCAGTTGGTTAAACATGAAATTATTATGACTTGTTATTTCGTAGTCTGGACACGACATTATTTTTTTGCAAAAAAGGTACAGTCATGCGCATAATCTCCTCGTTTATTATATCCTTCTTAATATTTTACATACGAAAGTTTGTGAGTATGGATGTTTGTACTCTTTCAAGAAAAACTATTGGATGGATTTGGATGAAACTTTACAGTAATATAGGTACAGTATATACATTGGAATAACATATAGGCTATAATTTGTAATGATTAAAAGTACACGAAAGTCAAGTAGACGAAGTCGCGAGCAAAACCTAGTACTACATAATGAAAATAAACTGACTCATATTTTTGCTGAAAAAACCTAATGGTTTTTTTAATTTTAAAATAAAACAAATATATAATAAGAATCAAGTAAAAGTATTAATATAAAGACATGGTTTGACTACCTACAGGAAAAGAGTGAAAATAGCCAATATTAACTTAATATACATAATAATTTAAAATCATTACTTCGAATATCACAAAAAATCAAGTAGGTAAGTACCTACACATAATTTAAAGTAGCAAATTAAATTTCTGTATGTATCAAAGCCAAAGAAGTTTTGCCCTTGAAAGATACACTCCTTTTCTATACAAACTTGCAAAGGTTGTTTACTAAATGTAGTTGCAATGAAGTTTGAACGAGAATTGTACTCGGAGCTACATGCGGCATAAAATAATGAAGTAAAATATCACAAAAATTATCAATAGAGCATAATTATGGCATCACAATTCTAAATTGTATAATTTTACAAATAATAATCATTCTACTTAACTCTGTAACAACAATACTTGGCACTTTTACATAGTATTTCAGTAATAATTGAGCTAGGCACTTGTAGGTATCACAATCATTTTACTAAGACTAAATTCATGTTCCAAAGCCTGTTAAGGGACTTTAAAAATCACAATTAGTTTCTGGGTGCCGCTGTGGTATTTGCTTTTAATTAAACAAAATCACATTTTATAAGTTTCCACTATTTTATTGGGAAGCAGAGCATAAATAGTACGAATAATGTTTGTATGATATTTTGTACTCCCAATATCGACCGATGTGTGTCCGGTCGACCATGTCGAGTTGACGAATAACCCAATATTAGAACACCAGACGTAATATTTGATAATATTATTATTAGTTGACTATATTAGCACAGTCTAAAGAAAACGAACGTGTTAATTAGTATGTCTGATTCCGCAATCAACGATAATATGTTTACTAAACATATTATCAATTTTTGAACTAGGTAATTTAGGTTTTTGATCATCTAATCATATGCGATCGAATCATCTAAGTAGGTATAATAAAACCGTTAAAGAATTTATGGAATTCCGGGTTCCATTTTTAGGGTTCCGTAGTAAACAAGGAACCCTTATAGTTTCGCCATGTCTGTCTGTCTGTCCGTCCGCGGTTTAGCGCAAAAACTATTGGTACTAGAGACTTGAAATTAGGCACAAGTATACACTTTAATCACGCTGACAAAGTGGTAGAATAAAAAACATGAAAAACAAAATTGGTAAGGGTACCTCCCCTACATGTAACGCACTGATATTTTTTTTTTATTTTTCGTTTTCTAGATAGTGTGGCATATCGTTGGTTAGGTCTTTCAAAAATGTTAGGAGTGTGCTAACATCATTTTTGGATTTAGTTACTATTCGTGACTTATTAAGCTTTAAAGTGCAAATTTTCGTTAGAGTCAAGTGTCCCCCTCTACCCACTAAACGGTTGTTGTTAGAAATTCAAACGTTACGGCAATAGTAGAAACATCTAACGAAAAAAAAAAAGCAAAACTATCACACCTAAGTTGGCTTTTACAAGTTTACCAGTAATAGTCGACCAAATGTATTTTACTCGGTAATTTCGAACAACTCCATAGAAAATATTTTTTTTCCCTACATGTATCGCTTACTCTGTAACTACGGAACCCTAAACTGCGCGTGGACCGACACGAACTTGACCGTTTTTCAATATTTATGTCTCTGATTATATTCTTCGTTCAGTTATTCTTTGCATACCTACAGTATGAGACGTATTCCTTTCTCTATGACTGGTAGAGCCGGTCGCTGATAAAACTTATCTCAATGATACATTGTTGCAAAATGATCGTTCTTCTATAATAATCTATCATCTGGCAATGTACAAATCTATCGTATATAAACCTTATCGAATGGATGCAATACTGGCTGTATAATTCTACAATTCGTTTTTAGGGTTGTGTACCTCCAGTGGAAAAGATTGGATCTAATATATTATGATATCTCGTGCGTCTGTCCGTCTATCAGTCCCTCGCATTACTTTATTTATTCTCTGAAAATAAAGAACTGATTGAGTTGAAATTTGGTACACACGTGTAAATTGTAATATATTTTATTTTTTCAAAAACACATGCGAGTGAACTTTAGAAATGAAAGAAAAAAAATGGAAAGAAAAATTTGACTTCGGGCAGGAATTGAACCTGCGACCTCAGGTTAACCAGTTCAGCCGCTTTACCAATAAGCTTCCAAAGTCCCACACCGATACGTCAAATTTTTCCTTCCCATTTTGATTTTTAACCGATTTAGGGTCGGTGGTAAGGGTTTACTTAGGGAAACATGAACGGGTGACAAAAATAAGGGACATATTACCTACTTACTCCTTTATTTTTAAATTAAGTACGGATTACTACCGAGCCTAACATTTTGGAAAAAAAAATAGTTCGTTACCTACGTACCTATAGGAAATCTTATAAAGAAGTCTATGGTGTTTATCATATCACAGAAAATTCGTTGATTATATGCACATTATACGGAACCCTGTGAACGCGAGCTCGACTCGCACTAACCCGGTTTTAATTCTCCAACTTTAATTCAGGAAAGTTCTTTTCACCTATCTTTAAAAAAGTTGGGTGTCGGGTTACCAAATATTGACCACGAAATAAACTTTACTGCATGATCCTTATCTCATACTTACGAGTAGAAATTTTTGCTTTCAAAACTCCGTATCAGACATTTAAAACGATATAACATACCTTTACCTCTGATATGAATATTTGACTAACAAATTAAGGCGTTTTGTAAAAGGGTCACGTATAAAATTAAATTTCCGTACCAAATTCATGTTGCACGCGGTATGTCGTTATTGTTTTCAAAATGTTACATCACATGAAAGCGGATACTGCAAATATCCAATTGCTCATCATTGATACAATTACCGTGTGTTGAATATTTAATTTTTGTGAAAACGTATCACTATAAATTGATCAGTTACATGTAGGTACCTATTTGAATTTGTGACTAATTTCACAGTTTCATTTTTTCAATTGCATTCAGGTTATAATTATTGCTTGCGTCGGGACGTGGCGACCCCACCGCGGAAGCGGAAGAATGTTCTTCCACTGGAAGATAATTCTTGCAATGTTACCTATCCTCTCCTACTCATCTTAGCTTATACGACGATTACGATGTTATATAGCCTAAAGCCATTCTCGATACATGGGCTATCTAACACTGAAATATTTTTTCAAATCGGACCAGTAGTTCCTGAGATTAGCGCGTTCAAGCAAACAAACAACCTCTTCAGCTTTATAATATTTATTTAATATAGGTATATAAACATATATATATATACTCAAATAAACTCAAAATGCGTAGGTATTAAGTTAGTAAATGGTACTGTTGAAATCATTTAACAATCTTAAAGTTTATCTAGGACACGCTATGAATGTTATGGAACCAGTTAAATTAATTTTAACTAACAAGTCGTTGAGTGAAAACAATGGTTTCATTTGAGTAGTCAAAGCGGTGTACTAGGAGCGCATAACGCTAGAGTAGGCAGGTGTAGACGAAGTTTTTGCCGCGAGCGCTGCGGACTGGGTCAACAGGTTCGCTCGAGTACCAGCTCAGAGACGCAGAGTCTCTCAACCACTTACTTAGTGGTTTCGTACATGTCTAACTACATATGCCTTTATGTGACTTCAACTGTTCTACTCGAATCTGCACTGTGTATAAGCCAAGTTCTAAATGAGAACCAGTTAAATCAGGTGATTAGTAATTTACTCATCTCATTTATCATCATATATTTTCCATCTTTTTGATTTCATATTCAAGATACTTATTGATTTCATCAAACAACTATTATATGATAAAACGAGCAGTTTAAATTGTAAGCCTACTTTTTGCCATTTTACTGCTTCATCATCACTTCAACTGTAAGACGTCCACCACTGGATACAAGCTTTCAGCAAAGTCTATCACAACAGTTCTTATTTAAAAACAGAAGAACAATTGATCAAAGACGCGGCTGGTGTTAATATATTAAGGGTGGAGTTTTAAAATCTTTCTTACGCTCAAACCTTGAAGTGATAATGGTGTTGTACAAGGGAAAGAAAAACAATTTCTCAAGTGATGATATTTTATTTTTTATTTTATTTATTTATTTAAGGAAACTTAAAGCTTTTTGTAACACAGATGGTTATGGTAGGACATGAATAATTCATTAGCCAAAACAGTTCCAATGCTAAAAATTACATAGCGAAGACTACAGAATTTTGAATAAATTTTAGTACATTCAACAAATTTAAATTTAAATACAAATAACTATTTCGTGCATATACAATACATGAAAAAGAATAATGTAATATATTTTCTTTATTTTAGTGCCCCATTTAATTATACAAATATTGTTAGATTTTGTTTGTATCTTATTATTTTATTGTCTAACTAAGGCTCTTTTTAACGTTTATGTTTTTGCACAAATTATTATGCTTCGTTAAAATCCAGTTTTAATATATAATTGTCGAAATGCAAGTAGGACTACATACTACTGATGTTGTTTTCTACATAAAAAGGAACTATATGTTTTAGAATATTGATTTTGTTGCATTCCATTTTTACGTTGGTCAATTTTTAATGTTCGCAATCATCATTCCTGACAGACGGCCTTACCTTTCCTGAGGCCTAAGTTTATTTGCTTTTGTCTGTAAGTATTTATGAAACCATACCGTCTAAGCGAAAACTGGTGTCAGCGAAAATTCGCATAGCTACAAATAAATCAAGTTTACCCGAGAAGACAGGTCCTCACGCTCCCTCACCGCAACTGTACCACTAGATTAAATGCTCTGCCAGTAGAGTAAAATGGGTTAATTAGTTAGGTTTTTAATTTTTGTTTATGCCATGAAGTTGCAAATAAGCGTTCAGTTTTCACATTGTTGGCACCACGGCACCATAATTTATCTATTCTGTGGTTGGCACTGTAGCTAATAAAAGTACAGTACAACCAGAATTCATTGTAAATGCGTTGCTACTCTTGAGATCTAGGCTGTTATGCCTCTGTCGAAAGTACTTAGTAATTTTGTCCCACTGCTGGGCAAAAGCCTCCCGTAACTTGCGCCAACGATTGTGGTCTTTTGCGAACCCTAATCCAGGAAATTTGGTTCAAAGCAAATCATTGTATAACATTTTTTTGTTTCTTAATTCTTTTTAATACATCTTTAACTAGTATAGCTACAATTTGTTGAAACAAAATAAAACTCTACGATTTTTTACTAGTTGTCAAGCTATCGGCGTTCTCAAACGGATGTTAGGTGATCTATTGTCCATAATGACTGTCTGAGTGATCGTCTGAGAATTCTGTTTGCACGTCTAGAATGTATAGTAAATTGTGAATAATACTGTCCTTTGCTGTATGGTAATTTATTTGCACGGCGTAAAGTTCAATCTGGATTTCATTAGTATCCATTTTTGTTCATATGAAGCGTGCTGAAATGGTGAGGATGTTTAATTTTGTGCAAGTTGGGCTGCGTTCGTCGGCTTCGCGTATTGATTTTTGTTATTTGCATCCCGTCTGCTATCCTGTACATCTGCAGCTATTGTCGGATGGATGTCCAATTATGTGGTTTCCTTTTTTTTATTTGCTTTATTACAATTTTGGGCAGCATTGGCCAGGTGCAATTAAAATCAGCACGGCCTCTGTTCATCATTAAGTTTCATGTCCACGTTTTCGTGAAGGTATAAATATATTAAAAGGTCTATTTGCGTATTGGACTATTTATTTTCAAATATAATTCAGTTGTTTATATTCTGGAAATGTCACATTTGGGTCTCAGGGTGGCTAAAAATAACATCGTTAACAAATCACGACGCCTCGAATATCAACGGAGGTGTTATTTCGAAAGCTACCTGACATACCTTCCATTTGTCTGGAAATAGTCAGTTCACGTGTGCCAGTATTTAGGTCGCGTCCGTTCCATTTATAATTATCTTTGCTGATGCGTCGTTTTATCACCCATAAAGTATATGGTTGGGTGTGATACTATTCTGGCTGTATTAGTTTTTAAAATTGTGTTGTTTGATTAAAATTGACTAATGTTGATCACATAAGTACCTAATTGTTTTGTACGAAGCGAAATTCATCATTCATTTTATATTTTGTTTTATTTATATACTGCTTTTCAATATTATTAAATGTTTTATTATGTAGCTTCTCTTGCAAGTGTGAGGTTTTACTTGAATTGTAAACTTTTGATTATTCTCCTTTGTTGCAGTGTATAAAATTGATTGACATTAAAATATTGATAATGCTACAATTAATTTTATTAAATATTGAGTGCAAATTTTTGTTAGTCTCAAGTAGCCCCCTCCCCTCTACTAGCTAAGTATTTGGACGTATAACGAGACAAATAACGAATTGAAAAGTGAAACAATCACAGATTAATAGACTCTACAAGTTTGCGAGTAATAGTCGATTTACTTATGAAATGTACTTGGAAAACGGATTGCGCGTGGCCTGACACACACTTTTTACTTATAAAGATAACATCAAAATTTCAGTCAGTATCAGTTTAATTTATTATGAATCAAAATAATTTATTACATTGATAAAATATACTTAGTTCAATTTCCTTTATACTCGTACATTCTAATTTGATCTAATAAACGTGTAAGTATAACAATACATGATATTATGATGACAGTCAAAATTACATAGCTTTTATTATGTGCATTGCTTGATACCATCGCTGTAATCTCTAAGGCGGTACTTTGATGCTATCGCGTCCTGTCTTGGGTAAATTGAGTAATTACCGTTTGAGATTAGTCCGTAATTTGAGGGGCGGAAGATATCGATCACCCTGTTACTGCCACTTCATCAGCTCATCTTGTCGCTGCTGTGCATACTTTATTTAAATTTGCGTAACTTTGTGTAAGTAAAGACTACAGTCATCACTTAACATCAATGTGAACTGCATGCTTGTTTGCCACCTTCAGTACCTACATAAAAAAAACACTTTAAATAACGCAACGGAGGAAAAAGTTAATACTGTAACCTATAAATAATTACATAAAAGTAGAGGCTACAATATAGCTTGCTACTTGCTCTTGAGGTAGGCCTCAAACAGTTTGTCAATTGTTATGCCTCTGTTCCGGGTGTTACGAGACCGTACATTACCACTCACCGGAATACGGTAGCAATGGGTAGCAGGCGCCATTTAGCATTAATGTGATTAGGTAATTATGCCTACACCCTCGAATTCCGTTACTTATGCTCTATAACCATTGAAATTGCATGTATTTACTTCATGTAGCGATGTGGACCTCTATCGATTTCATTGATCAACGACGAATTAGGTGGTCAAAAATTATCAACTAGACAACTACCAACCGAAGCAGATTTAGAAAGAGTGCAGTCTGCCATCACGAAATTTCAGAAATTAGTGCTAGGAGTCTCAAATTTTGTATAGGGGTTCTTTTTAGGTAGGTGCTTCCTAAGAGGGGATTTTTCGAAATCCGGGCCCCATTTTTTTCAATATTCCTTTACCTTACCTATAGGAACCGATATACATATTCGATAATGCTATTTAATATTTTAATTTAAGTAATAAAGCAAAATTAAGTTAGTTGTTTTTCGAAACCATCCATTATATTTTGTTGGTTAAATTGTCGCTTGTCTTCTCCGCTGGCGGGCTTCCAAATTGAGTTGTCAATTTTATTATAAATAAACGGGACAAGCGCGTGTCGGGCTACGGGCAGTATGGGGTTCCGTTTCTCCAAGTAGATATTTTTTTTTAGTTTGTAGAAAAAAAATTGCAAGATCTATTCAACAATATCCAATACGAAGAGTTGCGCGAGGGAAAAAAATCGAGCATTTCCAGTTTACATTTAAGGTAACCTTTAATTTTTTTTCAATATTATGTATTTCGGATAAGACGGATGCCTCACGCCATAGAGCAACACGGGCCACCGGCCGCGGCGGACTGGAGGGGAGTAGCCATCTAGCCATAGCGTGTATTACCGATGCAAAACAATCTGTCATTTTTTGCGGGGGGAAATGCGTGCGACACACACCCACACTACAAAAATCGTCTTTTACTACAAAACTCACACCTTCGCTTTAAAAAAAAAAACAATTTCACGCAAACATTTAAACATCTAGGCGATAGGGTTAGGCCCATTTGGGCTTTTACGTTGACAGAGGGGAAAGCCTGCATATGGCTACACCCCTCCGGTGTTGCTCTATGCACACCGGAGGGGCCCCACGCACATTGCGAAACTAAGCGTTCCTTGTAGGCTATGGAGCTCCTAAAAAAATGACTCATATGCCTAGATCTCATACCCCGGTCTCGTCTCTGTCCATTACCTACTTATTATTTACTATGTGATTTAGTCACATTGAAAAATAATACTCAAGATGAGAAGCTAGGAGGTGACAAAGTATTTGTAAGGATTATGATTTGCAGTAGTTGACGGTTTCGTTTATGTAGCCTTTCAATAGAACTAGTCTAGTAATTTGTCTAGACATCTCAATAATTTCACCATTTGACCTCTTAAACCTTAGGTAAGGACATTGAACTTAGCTCTTTTTATTGCTGGAATACTTTGATAATTTATTCAGTAAATTGGGTGACCATAATATGAAGATATGAATGAATAATACGAGTATTTCCACAGCGCAGACTTGATGTAATTCTGTATTTCTCGCAGTAAGATAACACATTATCTGAACATTTAAAACATGAATGTTTTGATATTGTTAGAAGAGAAAGAGTTCCTTTCAACAAGAAATCAAATAAAAACTGGTGTCAGAATCAAATCTTTATACCTTATTAAGTTTTGGCAAAATATAACTATCAAAATTATTATTGAGAAAGTAAATCAAACACGATTCTAGAAACTGAGAACAGACAACCAGAGCCAGACCGAGTCTTGCTAATAGTGTTTAGTCTTCGGATACTGTACCCTAAAACGGATGGCATTATACTCTCGAAGCAGAGCAAAGAATTAATGACGATGTTTTTTTTCTAACGAGTTCTCATTCTATGTAGTCTCAATCTGTAAATTGATATCTCACTCACAATAAATATGGTAATAGAAATTATATCAAATATAACGCTCCGTAACAGAATATACGTGGTATAGATTCTTCACGTTTCTATAATTGGTAGCGATACAAAAATATCCAATATTTTATTCGGCCGGCGTGGAATCGGTAATAATAGAAGACACCTTAACAAAACCGTCACGGCGTATTATAGAATTCATTTTTTTCGTTTCTTCTTATTCAGTGAAGACAGACGTGAATAAAATATGTCAATCGTGGTTAGAAGCGTTTTGATTGTTAACTTGTTGACTAAGAACGCTTGATGAACTGATTGAAAAATTTTATGTGGAAATTCGAAATTATTTTTCTGTTACTAGAACTAGGTTCCTTAGGGAGAGATGTTCACTCTCTCTCACTTCTGGACACTCTTTAAATTTCGAGAATTGTGTAATTTACACGTTCTATTTAAATCCTTATTTTTTTTTAAATACTGTACTTAGACTCTGTTATATTATCTAATCTTATTACCGCTAAATGGTCGCGCTTTCACTAATCCAGTTAGATGTAAGTATGTGTAACTTCTTATCGTACTTATACAAGATATGACGTCTTAAATTTTAGGATTATTGACAAGGAATGTTCCATTGGGGCCTTTTTTTATAAATGTTGTAAAAAAATATATTTTGATGTAATCTCTCTCATGTTTCGAACTGGATCAGATCTTACCTCTATAAATACGCCTGATAAAAACAGTGTAACGACATGATGAGTATGATGACATACGATTCTGATATTTATTAATTTACATTTATCATGTCCTTGTCGTGATTTCTTCACATTTGTCTTCAAATTCTACAATTAAAACAAAACACTAGGTATTGAGTAACCATCTCATCTGCAGGTAAATGTGAAGCAATTGTTATAACAATATCACCGAACTTAATATTTCTGATGTCGCAGCTGATCGGTGAAAACTTATTAGGCAAATGACTTTTTGTTCAATGACCTTAGGTTGCGTTCCAAAAAAATGCTTAAGCATATGGCAGGCGCAATTCAAGGAGCTATTCTCCACCAGTTGTGGTGTGCCGTTACATAAATGTTGTGCTCACATCTGCTGGCATCCCGTAGAATGCAGTCTTGCATTTCGTGGGGGATGCTTACAGCACGTGCTGTCTTTGACTCGCAGGGTAAGTACTGTTATTACTAAGTTTCCAAGTATATAATTAACTTGAGTAAGATTTTATTATCTAAAATCTAAGTTGATGTTCGGCAGTCTGCTTGTTTTCTTGACGGTATACGTCTTAGCACGTGCTGTATTCAAACTAGCAGGTTTTTGTATTATAAGTTTCCAAGTATTTTATTTATTTACTAGTTTATAGCAGAGCTGGGTGCTCTGTTATTTTCAGCAGTTTTGCATTTTTTGCAGATTTCCATCAGAGATCAGTATGAGTACCTTACCGACATGCAGTTTTAACGTTTCCGTTACTGTTGTTGGAAAATGTTAAGTATCTACTTATTTTAAGTATATATATTTTAAGTATATATATCTCTTGTTATTAGTTTTATAACTAGCAATTTAAATAATATTATTTCGTTGTTTGTAGTAAATATTCTATCGGCGTTCATGTTAGCGCCATTTAGGATACCTGAGAATTTAATGCGGATGCAGAAGTTCTTGATTACTAGCTTAGCTAAAGCTGGCCACGCCTCAATGTGGGTCAGTGTGATATAAATTATTCGGAAAGTTTTCCGTTATCGTGGGATCTTTGTGATCAAACAATAAATTATGTTCCTAGGTAAGTACCTAAATTGTTTGTAAAAAGTAGAACTCATTGCTGGAACTTGACTACCTTTACTGGTATAAGTAAAATAAAAACATGTGAAAATTTTTGCACATCTTTATGTGAAATAATCTGAACTCCATAACGACGATTTAAGACCAATGCGATTACTTACCAACAAAAACAAAGTTATTTCTTTTATCATTTAGTCTTCATAAACTTAATAAATTGCAAGGAACATGGCGTGAATATATGTACAAAACCAAAAAATACATAACAACATGAAGCTAATGAAGTGCATAATATTAAGAAATCTGAGATGAAAAACAATCGGTATATGTTTTATCTGTAAAAGGTGTCGCTTTCTCTATGTCGTTTTCTCTATTAAGTAAGAGGTCTGAAAGCAAATAATATAGAAGAGTACCTAGAATACCTACCTTTAAAATTATATTACCTATAGGAAAATGATACTAAGATAATCATGATAATCATCAGTATAGACGTAGTCTAGCTAATCAGTCAGTACACAACAACAGAATTTAAAACTGCCTAAAGTTATAATTACAGATATATTCTTTCGAAAGGAAGAAAAAGAAGGTCCACCTTCTTATTACTTGTAAAACACTAATAAAGCTTATCCAAAGCAATTCCAACTCATGTTAACGTAATGGTTTATAAGGTCCTTTGCATGTTGAAACGAGAGCTTCCTCGTTAAACCGCGGTCCTTTCCAGCCTTGCCGCGTCCGCTCCTTTCACAAGACACAATAGTCGATTTGAAAGTCAAAGCACCTATTTGCTTACAGGAATTATTGAATGAGGCTTGTAAGGGAACTGTATTAATTTCTATTATTTTTCATAATTACAAGTCTCAGGTGAGACAATGCTAATACGAGATGAAGATATACACATTCGAAATTGAAATATGTATCTATGTAAATCTTGTAAAACTCAACTAATTACAAAATTATAAATTATGCCATGCAGAGCAAGTCCTCTCAGTTATTAAATCTATCCTTAAATCATAAATCTTGGCTTAACTTAACATTATCTTATTCATGAATTTAATAAGTGTTATGGACATCTTATTTATTACTCTTTATTAACATTCGATCTTGTAGAAAGTGCTTAATAAACATATTCAAATTCAACATCTGAATTTCATGCGAGACCATAAATTGTAGTTAAAGTGAAGCCGTGATTAATAACTGACTGTATTTTATGAAGGTTAATTAAGGGTGGATCTGTAATTTTGATTAATTTGCAAGTCCAAAGCACAATGAAAATCAATACCCATTACGTTGCGACAGCGAAACTTAAAGCAGATAGCCCCACACGCCGATTGGCAATAAATCTCTTTAATGTTTGCTTACCAAGTGTCGCTTAGAAATACAACCAGCAGATTTGGATGGAAGATCGGCACGTTTGTTGCAGTCGGGCGTGGCCCTAGTGTATTTTTATATCCACACTTTGTCGGTAAGGGTCGTCTAACTGGCACAGTGTGGGGCGAGCTTATGTTATCAATTTCTAAAATGCCGCCGTCTATTGACTGTTCACATATGAATAAGAACTTTAAACAAATATCCCTGATGTGTCATGAGTCGTGCATTCATTTAATTTATTACCATTACAATGTTTCAGGTTCGTCATCAAAGCCTTTTTCTCCGGTTGTAATAATTATTTTTCTATATTTTTCAGTTCCAGAGTTGAACACAGTTTCTTGGTCAACGTTTTTAAAATGCATCTTCAAAGTACATTTATAATTCTAAAATCCACGGTAGCACCTAGAATAGATAACTTACAACTTCTAGTTAAAAATTTTAACAAACCACAATTGTATTTCAGTTAGATAGAAATTTTATTGTACCAAGTACAGGCAAATACAATGCGTTGGTTAAATCAATTTGAAATGAGTGAACGTCAACATGTATGAAAAAAAAAACTTACCCTGGTTGTGGCTCATGAATATGGCTAAATTTATTTTCATTTAAATTCCATTACATCTACTTCAGCTGCTTCAAATGACGCCTTAATGGCCGTGAGTCTATCGCTGAATGATTTACGTTTGTCGTTGTTAATTTTTGTAATCTATTCTCATCTTATGAAAGTCAGTTGTTCGGGCGAAATGAAAAATGTGTCTTTATTAGTGACAGTAAAATTACAGTTGGTATCGAGTTTATTTCATTACGTATGGGCTGGGAACTCATTTGCCAGTTGACTGCTCGCTTTGATTTTACGATGCCGTTTATGAATCAGCGGCAGTGCGTTCATCAGAACGGGATGTTCTTATACGTATCGCATTTACGCTCGTCTGACTAAGCTGGTCTAAGTTTACTTACTAACTTTATTGTCTTTAACATAAACTGTGGTTAATGTGACGATTAACGTTGTGCTGTGCAGTTATTGTTATAACATAGATTTAGATTTCTAAGCAATCTGAAAGTGCAGTTACAATATTGCAAAATATATTTAGCGTGACAACAAATTGTTTTTAAATATCCATGCTCATATATTGTGTAAAATTTGACACTCGTTCATGTTTCCTACTTTTAAACTGGGAAGTTTAGTGGTTCACTAAAATAGTATGATTTAGGAGTATCTTTTATTCTTTGAAAGTGAAGAAATTCGTATACTTCCAGTAACAATTGTGCAACTCCCTATTTG
Source organism: Macrosoma leucophasiata (assembly GCA_036365455.1). Classification (NCBI taxonomy): domain Eukaryota; kingdom Metazoa; phylum Arthropoda; class Insecta; order Lepidoptera; family Hedylidae; genus Macrosoma; species Macrosoma leucophasiata. Next base: position 16,172,658 of record JAWQUS010000024.1, read on the forward strand.
TAGTAAAGTACTTCTGTGTAATAGCGAAATTCGAAGTAGGTATATACAATGTCAATTTCTTTTCCCAATCCCCACCTGAAGTTTCTACTGTCTCAGCATAGTTAAAATAACCTTGCGAATTAATATTGTGTATCTCAAGTTGTAATCTTTCGCATAGTAGCTTCTCGAAGACAACAATTAGACAACGTTATTCAATACTTAGATGTTTCATTTAAGTAGCACTTTGCTTTCATTACCTACTAAGTATACAGTTAAGTCTTTTAGGACGATATTGGTTTAACCTTATTGTGTTCTTGTGATGACTTAAAGTATTTAACTGCATATAACATTTTGAATACTCTTTTTACCTTGATTTAAAAGAGGGTTTATGAAAAGTTTAACTAAAGATTTATATCATTTATGGAATCATAGTGGGAGCTTTACTGACGTCGTCAACGGCAACCATATGCTTCTTAATTACGTATAGCGCAACGAAACGGTTTTGTTTTTGTTTACGTTGGCACGAGTCATGGGGATAGTTTAAAAAAGAAATCAAGTTCTAGCTGTCGTTCTGAATACAGATTTTTGTAATTAGTGATAATTCAATAAGTTTCTCATGTAGCATTACAAGAATCACTTGCGAATATTAAAAAAAAATCCTAAATACCTATCTGCAAATTGTTTTCGTTTCAAAATAACAAAAAACGGCCCAAGTAAAGTCAATATTTGGTTTATAAAGTATACTGCACTACCCGTATATTATCATTTAGAAAATATTTACGCCCAAAACCTTTTTGTTATTAAGCATGTTTATTGTTTTAGTTGCGACATTATCTACGTGCCAGTAGCACAGCTACAAAACGACCCTCTCCCTTCTAAGCATCCAAATCCTTTTTATTTCATTCTAGTTTCGGACCTCCATGTTATTGTTTATTTATGTCGGTCGTGTCAATACACTTTTTTTTGTTTACTTGTCTTATGAACGGACTTATTATAAGCAGCATCTGTTGGGATACAGATGTTTTCTAATTATGAGTTATGGACTTTTTTAAATTGTTTTGTCGTAGAAAGGCTGCGATATTCTTAGTTTTGTCTAATCAGAGTTACTTCAGATACTATCACTACTATTAGTTTCTGCCGCGACAGTCCCGATTTCGATGATATCGTCCCGCGTCCCGATGGCCTATTAATTTTATCCCGATTTTTGTTAACGTGTTATAATCGTTCTTTGACACTTAAAACTTTGTAATATTTATTTTACGATGGGCTTTCATTCGTAATAAGCATGTTATAAAAAAATTGGCCTAAGTATTTGAAACTGGAAAGGAATAGAAGTTGAACGCATTATTGGGTCTTGCATATCGTGCTTCGAGCGTAAAGACTTTCTTCAAATGCTTATTCTCCAAAAGGTGCACATCCTGAGTAACATCATCGTTACTAAAATGTGCGCCGTTGCCGTTCATAAGTTACCGTATCACATGTTTGCTTTCTACGGTGTGTCGGTGGATTCAGATATTGTCAACTTTGTATACATTCGTTATCATATCAGAGTGACACAAGGCTGGTTCGACGCCTCCAAACGTTCGACGTGCGCGCCCCCTGCCGGCACTCCCCCCGCTGCCTCATCCAGCCCCTCACTGATGCAGTCTCCATTCAACTGTCGAAGGGACCGCACGTCGCATGCTACTCCCAAGAAGCTTTCCGTGCTCGAGCTTTGTCTGCCTAATTTATAATGAAGTGTTATCAGTTTCACTACAACGTATTAGCCTTCAGCCGCGTTTGAATAAGTGTCTGTGATTGTGTTAACGCATTTCATTGTGTATTTTATCACTGAACGGTCAACGTTAACGGTTTTAGTTGTGTCACTATTCGTTTATTTAACTTGGTTCGTTATAGTGTTTATATTTATTCACGTGATGACTCAAACAATTTAGGATTCAATATATATAAACAGGTACGTTTATTTTCTTTACAATTTGACTGCAAAATTTTGTCTTCTGTTTTTTATTTTTTAAAACAGCTGAATCTGTCAGCATTGTTAATTTTAAAGCAGTAAATTAAAGATAATATAATGTAATTAAGTATAATGAAGCTCATCTTGATTAAATTACCTATTATATGAAAATTGATGCCGTGTGTGATGACATAAATATTTAATTACCCCACGATGCTATGGACATAGGGTGGAACGATGGGAAAGCGGGACGGCGATACATCCATACAGTTAGAGGGGTTGCCAACACAGCACAGTCCATAGCTACAAAAGAGGGATTTCCGTGAGAATATTGGAGTTGGGTAACCAATTCATCGTCCGTTTGGAGTTTGGAGTCTCGTTATTGAGTTATTCATTACCGGTCCAATGATTTTATAACTTGTGAATGGGTATTTTTTGCTTATAACTCAATAATTCATCTATTCAGTCTCTAACTTATCAATAAAATTCGTCGAACATCTTTATCGGTGGACTCAGAATGCTCTTTAATCCCACGCAAGTTATATCGAACACGTCCGATCATGTATATACTAGTTTATACATGCTTAAATAACCATCCCTTATCTATGAACGCTTTACCCTAAACAAACAGATCGAACTTTACACTGCCATTCATATTTATGTAGCTACTTCTATTTAATATGTATGGTAATAAGTTGTATCTAAGATCTACAAATTGGGTTGTTTAGAGGTACATATATTATATCATTACACTACCGACAAACAATGCTTTCGATTAGAAGGTGAGCGTGAGTTATATCACTTTCTTCAATTTTATGTAGCTTTTTAGAAATCTCACTTTCGATGGTGTTTAATTCACTTTACGCAATAGTGAACGTGAGATGCGCATTGTAAATTGAAATTAATGTAAAGATAGTATCTAAATTTACTTTAATCTCTGAATGTACTTTGCAAACTTAAAGAACCGTGTTATCATTGTACCCATACCAACAAAGTCCCTTAAGTCAATGTTGACGATGGTATAAAAAGTTTCATCGGGATTCGGGAGTAGTAATTCTTAGCGCTTTTTAGTCTGTTTAGTTACATTAAAATTGGCCATTACAGGATTTCCTGTCCAAACCAAAGTTTTTTATTATTATTATATGTACCTATCTACATACTTCCTATTAGTTTAGTATGATAAGGTTAATCAAAAATACCGAGTTTCGGCTCTACGGATATTACTGTCGATTCTCGAATTCGAATCAATTTCTTGTCTGAAACTAGCTAAAATGAAACGAAGCGTTGACAGTCTCACAAGATGACATGATAATTAGGCCATAGGTACTGAAAATTAATAATTTATAAGCATTCAGTAAAATATTCAAACTTTGATATTACTTGGCTTGTTAATTTCGTTTCGGTATTTGTTGACGGGTTTAATTTTCTTGACAAGAACAGGCCAATTCATACCGTTTATCCACAACATAGAGCAATTTCATTATGAAAAACAAAAGATTTGCAAAAGATCCACAATTATCTCACTTTACTGGTGGTAGAGCTCCAGTGACGGAGCTCGCAGGCGTAGGCACCACCGCATTACCTTATATACCTACTTGCCGCTAAATGGTAGTGACAGCACTATCGTGTTCCGGTCTGGTGGTAATTTAGGGCCCTGTAATTTCCGGCACAGAGGCATCTGCATTTTGACCTCGGTCTCTGTGTGGGTGTCTATAGGCTGCAGTCATCACTTACTGCATGCCTGTTTGCCACTTCCATAACATAAAAAAAAACCTCTTCATTACTGACGCTCAACGTTTACACGTATTAAAAGGCAAAAACTGCATAATCTCTTTTGAGTGGGACTTCTAAGTTGTTATTTCACGTCCATTGTATTAAAATATTGTTTTGAAATTAATTTCTGCATATCTCTGTAACCGAATAATGACAAAGCGAATGTTAGGTTATTGCGGACAGTGGGAAGCGAGACGCGACAGGCGAGAGGCCATACCTGAATTGATTGTTGTGTAGGGTGCTTTTGTTTTCCAATTTCATGCTAACTTCTCTCTCTATCTCTTAGATAAGATACATTGTTTATCTTTATATTATCTTTAATATAAAAATAAGTCGGGTTTTCCTTCCTGACAATATAACTCCTGAACGCACCAACCGATTTCCACGAATTTGCATTCTTTGGATAGGTCTCGGGTTCCGTTGGGTTTATAGCAAAGAAAATTCAGAAAAAAAAATTATAAAACGACATCCACGCAGGCGAAGCCGCGGGCAACAGTTAGTATCTCATATATTATTATTACCTATTATAAATCGGAATTAGTTTTAAACTAGAAAAAAGAGGGTTACTGGTAGTAGAGCTCGAAGACGTAATAATGACCGCATAACCTAATCGACTTACCGCTAACTGATAGCGTTCATTATTATCGTGCTCATAAGAGCTTATGCCCCAGAAGTAGCAACGCATCTACCTACTTTGAAATGATTGTTTTTATTTAAGTATTTATAAGCATAATTAATAATGTCAATCCATGATACGTCCCACTGCTGGGCACGAGTCTCTCCCCATTTTGGGGGGAGGCCTGGAGCTTACTCCACCACGCTGCTCCAATGCGGGTTGGTGGAGATAAGGGTTAGTGGCCAACCCTTTGTCAGATGTTTTCAAACCGCCTATAAGGCCTCCGATAAGCTTTAACGACTGCTATTTATCGATAGCAACCGGGACCGACGGTTTAACGTGCCCTCCGAAGCACGGAAACGCGCATTTTAATTTGCCACTAGCGGTCACCCATCACACACCCGACCGCGCCCGTATCGCTTAACCGAGTAGATCGCTGCCGATCTACACCAGCCGCTGGGTCATGCGCGCTTAGCGCAAGCATAATTACTTACCATCAATATGGTCTGATATTAACGTATAGAATAGGGGAGTAATATTTTTTATAGAAAAGGCGAAATTGAAATAAATGTGAGGGTTCGACTTAAAACGATGTGTAAACAAAAGAACAGTAAGACTTGTTGGACCTTCATGGATGTAGCTTGTAGCTTATCGTGGTTGCAGATTGTGGCACATGAACATCTTACTTGCCGAAAATAGGATGAGCACATCCGGGTAACATTCAGTGGACTTCGGAGAGTAAATTATACCATCTCCGACATGAGATTTTCCACGTGACGAAGATGTTCCAAAAGCCAAACTTAATTTTCTGAGCGCCACATACGTTTATTACTGCGCATTCAAGTAATTTGAAATTTTGCTCAATCCTAAATAAATACTAATGCGGCAGAAGTATTATATATTATGAATTGTTATCGAATGCATCTTAATTCCACCCCACAGACGTTAAACTAAAGAAATTAGAAATGATGAAAAAAATTGAAGTATTTCTACAAATTAATTGAGTTCTTTAAGATGACTTCAAGGTTAAGTTCTTTTTGTTGGCACGTTACCTGTTTCCGAACATTCCTTTGAAATAACATTATCTGATAAGGTCTGTCTGTACGGGAGAAAATAAATCGTGCAGTCTGTTTTGTATCGATTAATGAAACATTGCCTTTATATGTGTCTAAAGCTAGCTCTTTATTTATATAGTACAATATAAATACCTGTGAAGCGAAAGAGTATAATTAACACATCTGAAAGATCAGAACATATTCGAACATATACTGCAACTTAATGAAATGTCGGGGTGATGAATCATTTTCGAACATTGATGTTCCACTAACCTGGCTTTTTTATCAATAGTGAACTAGTAATTGCCTTGTAGTTGAACGTTAATGAGCTTATTTTTTCAAAGAGACTTATGTATCGACTATCTGTAAAATATTAGCTATGTGAGTATTGTTCCGTCGAGTTTTTCATATTTGCCGTCACTCTTATATCGTTAACAATTAAAAACATAAGTACGTTTTATTGAAAATTTTGTTACGCATTACTAAATTATACATGTTAGATTTGATAGTTACAATAGTTTGATTAGTCTATCTTCGATCTTACATTACTAAATCTTACGTTTCTACGAGCACTCTTGCTTTAAAAGGGTTAATAAGTGAATTTTCACATATTAATCATTCAATTTATCCTCGCCTTAAAATCAGCGTCTTGCTCCAATAGTTAATTTATTAAATTGCTGTGAGAACGATCACTGTACTGCAACCAATGTATAGGACACTGACCCACTGTCATTTAGTTCCGATTTATGTGCGTTGTTATCGTTATGTTTAAGACAATTTATCATTATATAACCAACATAACCATACACTTTCACTATCGCACGATTGTCAAGTCCTTCGGTTGCAAAATCTGCACCTATTGTTTGAGTGGGAGCAACATACCTACATTTGATTATCGCTCATCATCTTTTATTAACGAAATTGTGACTTTAAATTATTTTTTTGTTGTATAAATTGAGAAATATTCTCACGATTAATGTGTCACATATAGGCATGGAGTCTTTATTCACTTTTTATTGCTGCATCATGTAATTATTCAATTTTCTGTCAGTTATGACTATAATTTGTTGTGTTCCTATAAACCACATCTTTGACTTTTTTTGTGATGATACAAATCATATAGTAGTTTCCGGGTATTAGGTAATAAATTAAGTATTACTATACATAATAATGTACAAATACTTATTATTTATACAAAAGAGCATTTTGCAAACCACCTTTCATTTTGTGAAAAAATATTGTCTTCAAATTATAATTTCATAGGACTGAAACATAATTTGAACTGGAATATCTAATAGCAAATCTACAGTTTCCAAACTTCTTGCCACACTGAAATGATTGATTATATCGTTTAGTAGGTCACTGCTTATTGATGATCCATTTCTGCAAACATTCGAGTATCAACATACTTTACAGAGGCTGCTGCTGAATGACTTATCGCTTTACGCTTAAATGATTTTTAGGGTTCCGTAATCGATAGGCAAAAAAAACAAATCATAATGTTAATCCAGTACTTTATGAATTGATGAACAAAGGAGCAGCTTTTGAGATCGATGATGTTATTAATGATACGTTCTATATTGGTCCTTTCTGGTGACAGGCTGGCTGGCACATATTACATGTTCCGTAGTTTGATTATTGCTTGATTATCTCAAATTGTTAAAAGTAAAAACCACTAACAACCTTGAAATATTGACGTGAATTTTCATATATAATCTTATGTTAAATTCTAAACTGTAAACAAAACAAGTCATGGAATGTTAGAAAATTGAATATCAATTAATGTGCACTCTGATCTTTCTTCAATTGAATCAGCTTCAATGCACCATGTTTTATTCATTCACGATTCTATCTCTTCTTCGGCTTTTAGGCATTTCTAATTGTTCAGAAATGAGCATCAAACAATCGGATCAAAGGGCGCTGACCTGTTTGTGACTCCGCTATTGAATTGTTGTCATTAATATTTATGCCTTGTGCACTCTTCCACCAGCCGCTTCGGGGAAGTAGACCTGAGTGTTTGTCCACAACGCTCTCCGAGATTTACTCTTGAGTACGTGTTAATTAAAGACAGAAAAGGTTCTTCCTGTGGTTTCACAATTCACGCAATTCACGCTAAACAATGAGTTTGAATATTGTATAGCTTCTGTTGTATTTTTATCTCCACACTTATCTACTTTGTTCTGCATTAAGCTTTCAAGTTAGATAAATGGTTGATTTGCTACAAGTATGACATCTTCACGATTGAGGTATTTCTTAATGAATGATACAAATACTTTTTGTAGATTATTTAATCTTTTTCAAAAGTATTCTAGTACTGCTACTCTACTGTAATTTATTACGTGATGAAAACTTAATAATACCTACGTTCCTTAAAAGAATACAATTACAGTTATTTCGAAATGTCATACACGTCGCTTGCATGGCTTCTTTAAAAGGAGTACTAAATGATAAAGAAGATCAGATAACTTTTTAATTCGCGAATGAAATAATAACAATGCGCTAAACCGTAACGTATCGTATGTTGAAATGCGGCTAGTGTCTCACGAACGACAATACACTGTCTCGTATCACATCGTGGTGACCATTTCCTGCCTGTAGTTACGTCAATTTTGTATGGAAATACATAGAGATGTGCTACGCAATCGATATACAGTCGTCCTTGCCTATCTGCAATTTTGGATTCTCTCTCGCATTCAACGTTTCCCATAGTGCGGCGAAAAAACCTTTCACGATTTTTTGATCTCATTGCTATATTTCGGAAATCAACCCACGTTTTCCTCAGTCAACTGTCGCTCCAAAGAATGAAGCATATGAATGAGCACTTCATTATCATCTGGGATCAAAATGTACCTTGACAGGCGGACGTGGGACGTCGGTAACATGTTGCGAAACTAACGAGCTTCCACGAACGTTCCTGACCCTCGGTACGTTGACGGCATAGGTAATCTTGACATTAATACAAGCAATGTTCGTGATAAACAACACACCCACAGCTCAATCGAAAGAGTTGTCACGAGAGATTTCACCGAGAAAGTCAACGGTAAATTTCGACCATCATACATCGAGGATTGTTTGTTATGGTACGTGTTCAAGTTTCACCGCAAGGCTTGGCTTTGTACACTCAATGTCGGTTGTCACTTATCAAGATGGGAGTCAAGGCTCGCATTATTGATGTGCTGTCGATAGATTTGGTACACATCATTAAGCATAATGCAATCTATTGGTAATATTGAGTCGCCATGGTTCGATAATCATTGAAATTTAAGACGAGTTGAGATCTGTCTGTTCTTGAGGTCAGTCGAAAAACGAGGACGTGCTTATTGATGCCTTCAAGATTTTGAAGATAGAGATGATTTTGTTTCATTCATGAAGTATAGTTCAACATAGACGATAATGCAAATTATTACATTGTTGGTTGTTTCCCACAAGTGGCAAGTCGAGAGATTTGTAGGCAAGCGCACGTGACGTCCGATGCTAATAGTCATGCATTGCAAAAGCATGAAAATACTGTGATGTTTATATTGAGAACGGAAGTCTTGCTTCCTATAGGTAGTGTATGACAGAAAATTACAGTCATTACAATACTTGTTGATCGTGCCTCTATGATGCGTTTGGGAACTCTTTGCAATTACGGCATTGTATTCTTGATAAATACGAACGTGCGGAGGTCACGTTTGTTGCTGTTTTTTTTTTCGAGATCCATAAAGCAGATTGTATATTGCACTATTTGCGCTAGCGACCTGCTCCGATTTTATATTGCTGAACTAGACGCCTAACTTGGCTAAATTTACCAAAATTTCAATATTTGAAAGTGTCCCGTCGACATCTTTAAAAAATTCTTCTTAAATCTTTAATAGAATCATATTTATAGTAGGTAGATATAAATAAAATGATAATCAATCACTGATTTCGAAACAGTATTTTACAGACGTATCTTGGCAATAATAAAAAAATAGATGCGATTTCGAGCACATGTTTGGCATTTCCGAAAATTATTGAATGACATTTTGTTAAACGCTTTTGGGAACATAAAAAAAAAACGCTAAGTGTTTTGAAGTCACGCACGAGATGTCGTTAAGAGATCGAAATGATCTTGGTGTGATGGCGTGTCAGGCAATAAATTAGTTTGATCTTGGTTAGGTTTAACATGCGAATTCTGTCAAAAGCTTGAAACTTTGATTGGGTAATTAATTAGGATGCGGTTCATAAATTCAGTGTTAGTGTTAAGACCTTTCAATATTTTATATTTTATCATTTTTTTTTTTGCTGAAAAAAAGAAGGTAAAAAGTAAAGTTTATTAGTATTTTACTTACGCGTTTATCAATTCAAATACAAGGCCTATTATTTATTACGTTTTATAAAATAAGAATCTTTCACTAAAACCATTTAGTTGATCGCGGGGCTTAATTTAAGATACGGCCTTCTTTCTTATTGGAGCAGTATTGATGGTGGTAATAGTAAAATTGATAAATGGATTACTGGATTACTGTAGCGCATTGACATCTTTGTATAACCCATGAGAAATCTTAATGTTTCATGTACTGTTTGTTGTAAAATATCTATCCCCGGGAGATAGATATTTTAGAACAACAATACATTATTAAAGATTTAAGATGCATTTTTATGCTATGTTGTATTTATCATCTTGAAGATATTTGCTGGGCAGAATTTCGAAGCCATAAGCTTTATGATTGCAAAACCTCATGCAGTAATTACTGATTTATATCCAGCCGGAATTCAGTGATGACAGCACTGCTATTTAGCGACAGATTAATTAGGTAATATCTTTGACCTTCTGGCCTTGAACTCGCCACTCATCAATTATTTGCAGCAAAATTAATGTTCAAAATCATTATTGTGATACTGTGGAATTCATAAACACTCCTTTCCTGCACAGAGTCAATGTCATTGTTGTTTTTGCCACCATTTCTCTGAAAGCATAAATACAATGAAAACCATGTGTGAGACGAAGCGTAACAATGCACGTGTGTTGTTACAATACTTGCTATAGTCGGGACGGCAAGATTATCACTTGGCAACTGTTGCAGTTGCGGTACTGCATCACGTGCAACCTGTTAATTAAAATTTTATTGAGTTAAGCTTATTTGATTGTGGTTGTATTATATCATTAGCTTCATTTATAAGTTTCGCGAACTGCTGATTTGTAAATCCGAATCTCTTGCTAAGTTTTGTCAGATGAGCTATTGCATTGAATGCTATAAATTTCTCCTTCACGCTGTATGAAAATGAAGTTGTGCTTTACTTAATTTTTTCCTCTCTTTCATAATATATTCTGTGAACATCATATTAAATTTTAACAATGCTTATTATATCATTTCTGTCGTGTGAAATTTATAAGAAGGTGTATTGTTACTTGTTTTTCTTCATTACCGGGATTTGTACCTTTGACAATAAATATTTGCATATTTATGCATATAACTTTATATAGAGATTATTTATGCCTTTATTAGTATCATTTTAATCTAGGTTGCTGTTCAGCGCTTACTGCCTGCACTGGAACCGGACATCAAAGTAATAATAGTGCACAATTACTATGGACTCATGTCAATTTCTTTTATAATCTCCAACATAAGTGACTGCGCAGTAATGTCAAAATGGTTAGAGAAAACTAAAATAATGTGATGTATGCAAGTGTCTGCTGTTTCACTAACAATAATTTAATTTGGTTACTAAGTTAGGACTACTCCGACAGGTCACGTAATCAAATATATGGCAGCTTAAGTAAATAGATCGTCTGACATAAAATGTTACAAGAGGCCGACTCGCGTCACTGGGGCCAAGCCTTTAGGGATTGTGTGGTCTCATGCCGTTTTTCGGTCTGTAATTCCATTTTATCAATGGCAGTCGTCGAAAACAAAGATCAAAGGTGAGCTGTCAGAATCAAATATTTAAGCTGTGGCGTCGCAAAACCTTACTTTTGTGTTTGTCCTTAAGGGAGCTTCAATTAATTTAGTTTTTATACCCTTTATGAGTTCGAATTTCGCCTTTATTTTTTAGCGGGTTCATAAAACTTTATTTGGCATAGCGCAATAAATACTTCTCGATGAAGGTTAATTGAAAACTGAAATGCGACTAAACGACACTCAAAAGATAGTCTGAGCCGTCATTGCTAATCGTATCGCAACTCACGTTCCACACAAAAATACTGATTGATAGTCGATTTGCACTAGCGCAGATTGATTGTGCACGCAATTTAGTAACGTCGATAGCTATCATTACATGGATTAGATGCTAAACTGCTTTGAGCCGATAACCTGTTGTGTTAGCTGTTGCGATATCAATGTCCTATTTGCCGAATGTAATAAGGCTTTATACAGCTTATTGTGAAACGGTTTCATGAATATTGTTCCTTAGAAAACCTTTACTATGTTAATTATGAAAGAAAAGCATTAATCAGGATGGCCTCATACTCATTATGGTCCCCCATTCTTGTTGATCCTTTATTAAAGCCCATTTAAACAAGATTGTGTGAAACACATGGGACACAAAGCCCTTTCTTTGTCCTACAATAAAATCAAGGATACGCACCGCTTAATTGTAAAATGTAGCCTGTCTGAGCACGTGTTTTATGTTTATACGCCCATACACTTCCATATTTAATGTATCGCGTAACGTATAGTGATTGAGAGCTCAAAAGGGCGCGTCTAGTCCCTAGTTAAGTTCAATTAACGCCCCAGACTCGCCCATTAGTTAATCCGTTCGATCATCGCTAAGTAATAAAACCTTATTTTATACACGGGATCGTCAGATGACGTAAGTAATAACCCGTATCTGCAACTATACAACCGGTGATGTTTATATTTAGGTTACTATTGTTTCCTTGTTCCAAACTATTGATTATTGTTTCTTGTTTTCTAAAATAACATTATGTGTGATTCAATAACGCCCATGCGTGTTAACTATCAAAATATAATTACCACAAAAACACATTTAACTGTTATCCATAACTTCACGCTTGTATTACTCCAAGGGGATTGGTAGATTTTTACATGCGTACCATTGCCGACGATTGGCTGATTATTATGTTTTTGGCACATTCAGTTGGCGAGCTTTACATTTATCGAGTAGTTTGAAACAGGTCACATACTTGATATCGAACGTCGATATCTATTGTCTAGATATCGACAACTATGCATCAGTCGGGCGCAAGTCCCTAAGAAAAAACGGACATTTGAAACGTGCATCGTTTTTAATGGCGACTATATACGTTTAAAACGCGAAGATAGCTTTATTCACTATGTACCATTAGAATAGTATTCTTTCAAAATTAGTCGGATTATATCTACAATGCCGCCATATTGCTGTCAACAATAGTGTCATATTTCAAGTGTCACATTATCATCCTTAATGAACTCTGCCGCGTTTTACAGTTTGTATTTTGTATAATAAACATGAAAATATATACAAAAGTGCTCCGTGTGCTTCGCAACAAAGTGTTAATTTGTACTCCTAATATTATCATTCTTTTGATAAGCGTTGATAATGCCCAATGAAAACGAACAAAATTACATGCGAAATACGCCATACAAAAACATGCCGGTCAGGCAGTGAAAAGAGGATTTTCGTGGAAAAAAATCCCCTGGATATAGATCGCCGATTATTTATAATGTTGTTTATAATGATTATGATAATTTAGTTATACTGTGATATTCCAATTATACATATTAAATAACGAAATATCCATTACTTAGTACTTGGTACGTAAAGTACTATAGTGCTGCCTGTCATGCCTGTTAGTAGGTATCGATAATCCGATAAATCTAACTAATTAAGCAATGAAAGTGGTGATCACGTATTTTGAATTATACAAACATGGAAGGAAGGGATTTTTTTAAAAAAGTTAAAAAAAACTTGAACTTGTAACTCTTGAATAGCTCAAATAAATTAATGGAGTATAATTTGTAAAAACTGTAAATACATAAATAATATGAATTATGTACATCTTTTTTTATTTTTTAAAGTATAATTGTATATAATCGAATCGATTTTATTTTCCATAACCGAATATTATCGATATTGATATTTATTTCATGACTCGACGGTACATCCCTATATCGATACTGCGAGTAGTTATAACAATGCTGACAACATAAAAACGATGTAAATTTGTAGCTTCATGTTGGTATGAGTTCTGGATGCACGTTTCATACAAAATTGAAGGTCTCGCATTTTCTATGGCAGATCCGTCTCTTCTTACGTAGTATTTGTATACTCTTTGCAGGGCTTTTAGTGGCAGTCCCTTAATCCCTTTTGTCCCTTTTTTTTCAGCAAGTCCCTTAAAGCCCCCTTTTTTAAGAAATTGGTCCCTAAGTCCCTTTTTCTGGCACTAAACTTCAAGTCAACTGCCAAAATATTAAAAGTGGTCTTTGAAATTTTCTCTTTATGAAAGGAAGTTAAAGAACTGAGTAGGTAATGTGCTTTTTACTTCTTGCAATATCCATCTATTTTCCTACAGTGTTGAAACTTATTGATACGTCGTCAATTTTTCGGGATCAACGCAAATCAAAGATCGCATACTTAATAATACTTTTGTGCCATATTTTACATCGTTTTAATTGTGTTGACAATATGTGAATTTAATGTGTATACATGTTGAAATACTCCCCTTCTAGCCCATCAAGAAATGATTGTTTTGAATAAAAAAACCGGTCAAGTGCGTGTCGGGCCCCGCACAGTGTAGGGTTCCCTAGTTTTTAAGTTTGAATAATGTAATGAAAAATAAAAATTTTCAAGTAAAATACAGCCAATTTAAGTGTGATAGTTTTCCTTTTACTAATTTCGTTATATGTAGCTACTATTGCCGTAATATTTTTATTTCTAACAACAACCGTTTAGTTGGTAAAAAAAGGCCGGGGACACTTGACTCTAACGAAAATTGGCACTAAAGTCTCGAACAGTGAATCAGTGAACTAAATCGAAAAATGATATTTGCACATCTCTAAAATTTTTGAACTTTTTTACTATATCCCATACTACATAGAAAACAAAAAATGTTTTTCCGCGCGTTACACATAAATTCTTTTTTTTTTTTTCAAGTTTCTATTCTACCACTTTGTCGGCGTAATTAAGGTGATGTATACTTGTGTCAAACTTTAACTCTCTAGTACCAATAGTTAATGCGCTAAATCACGGACGGTCGGACAGACAGACTGACAGACGGACATATAAAATAATAATAAAAAATAAAATAAAATGTCTTTATTGCATGAATGTAGTACAGAAATGATAACATGGTGACATAAGTACAGTGCAATTACATTCTACCGTCAAGGTGTACAATGTCAGTTGCCTAGCCTGCAAATTATATTTTACAATATTAAAAACAGTCATCACAATACAGATCATTGAATTAGTGGTAAAACAATAATTATATGTATGTATATTTTTTACTGGTGGTAGAGCTCTAGTGACAGAGCTCGCGGGCGTAGGCACCACCGCATTACCTAATATACTTGCCGCTAAATGGTAGTGTTCAGCACTATTGTGTTCCGGTCAAGTGGTAATGTAAGGCCCTGTAATTTCCGGCACAGAGGCATAACACCTTAGGCCTCAGGAGTGGTAACGCATCTGCATTTTGACCTTGGTCTTGTGTGGGTGTCTATAGGCTGCAGTCATCACTTAACATCAATGTGAACTGCATGCTTGTTTAGCACTTCGATTACATAAAAAAAAAAAATATAAATATAATGTTAGAGTCCATTTAAATTAAATAATTAAATTACAATTTATAAATTATTAATTTGTCAGATGAGTTTGTCAAATGTCATATTTTTGTATTCATTTATGTCATAAAAACAGTGTTCAAGTAACCAATTTTTAATCTTCCTTTTAAATACATTTAACGGCAAACTTTTAAATGCGTCAGGTAATTTATTGTATATTGTTATAGCGTGTACATATATATACATTTCTCTTGTACAGCTCTAAACGGCATATTGGAAGGTATATTTTATATTTACGAGTACTTCTTACTGAGACAGTTGTTCTGTTTGCTACTTGCGAGTGGCTATTAAAATGTTCTGGGGGCTGTTTAACAAATACACAAAGTTCTTTAATGTACATACAAACAAGTGGCATGATTCTATATTTTTTGAAGAGAGGTTTGCAGCTATCCATAAAATGAGCACCGGAGCTCTTATACATTTCTTTTAGTACAATAAATGCTCTATGAATATCTACTGAGTTTCCCCATAGTAATAGGCCATACGAAAGGACTGAGGATACATAGCCATGATAAGCACTTAGAGCTGCTTCACTGGATACAGTTAATCGCAGTGTTTTTATGGCAAAGACGAATCTATCAAGTTTGTCACAGACATACTCCACAGTGATTTCCAGTTACAGTGTTTATCAAGTCTTATTCCTAGGAACATTGTATTGTCGGCTTCCTCAATTTTTACATTATTTGCGATTATATTAAGGTTTATTTCTTTTTTCCTGTGAGTCTGAAATTGGATGAATTTAGTTTTGTTTATATTGGGGGATACATGGGGGATACATAGCGAAACTATAGGGGTTCCTTGTTAACTACGGAACCCTAAAAACAGATTGTTTTAGGCTCCATTTTGGTCCCTTTTTGTCCCTTTTTTTGGAAAAATTCAGTCCCTTTTCCCTTTTTTGTTAGAGCGACTCTGCTAAAAACCCTGTCTTTGCTATGCATCAACGGGCCGCTACATCTACGGTACTCAATATTTAAAGTCATGGAATCAATAGGCTGTTATATCAGTGTCATGACATCTTGTAGCGCACCCGACATTGCCACGATAGGTCGACGGGTGCGGTATTTTTTTTGCTGACTAGACATTATTTTATAGCGACATTCCTATTACGAACTCTTCATAGAGCAACACCGGAGGGGAGTGGCCATATGCAAGCTTTCCCCTCTGTCAAAGTACAAGCCCAAATGGGCCTATACCTGTCGCCTAGATGTTTAAATGTGTGCGTGAAATTGTTTCTGTATTTTGTTAGAGTCAAGGTGTGAGTTTCGTAGTAATAGACGATTTTTTAGTGTGCGTGTGTGTCGTACGCATTTCCCCCCGCAAAAAATGACAAAGTGTTTTGCATCGGTAATAAACGCTATGGCTACTCCGCTCCAGTCCGCCGCGACCGGTGGTCCGTGTTGCTCTCGATCGTCATCGATGTAAAGTACCATAGATGTAGCGACTCGTTGATGCATAGTTGACGATATCTAGACAATAGATATATCGACGTTCGATTTCAAGTATGTAACGCGTTTGAAACATTACCA
Organism: Macrosoma leucophasiata; assembly: GCA_036365455.1. NCBI lineage: Eukaryota > Metazoa > Arthropoda > Insecta > Lepidoptera > Hedylidae > Macrosoma > Macrosoma leucophasiata. The sequence continues at coordinate 16,189,304 of JAWQUS010000024.1, forward strand.
AAGCTGTGAGAGTACCAATTAGAATCACCATTGGAAAGATCCCAATATTGGGGAGTAACTTGGAGACCACATAGAAGACCCACCGAAGCGAGTAGATTTAATAGAAACAAATTGTCCAAAACATTAACACCCAAAACATTTCAAGTCGACTCAAGTCAAGCCTCCGCAAACACCAGCTTAATTAATATAATAAATATAACGTGACTTTAATACAGCGAGCCATACCGCGGTGGCCATAATATAAATCTGAAGGATCCTCGTTTCGGTCGTGCCATTAACCTAGTTTAAGGTTTTTAAGATGAAACCTTATTAAATATTCGAACTTTGTCATGATATAATTCTGTGTGTATAAGGGTAAACGTGTTTTTAAATCAATATTTTCACCTTATGGATATCTTAGGATTCGTTAAGTAGGAACTACCCCTAGCTCCGAGACATTTTTTTTTGTTTTGATCTTGAAAACAAACATGATTTTTTGCCATTTTTTAAAGATAACGTTATGGAACCTTACATGCGCGAGTCCGACTATCACTTTATGTCGCCTAGATGAGCAAGAACAATATTATTTAATGATTCGCCATCTCACTCTTCGCAAAATGTATATTAAAATCTAGTCCTATTTGCATCGATTTACCACACGCATGCCTCACGCGTGATGCAACTATCCACTTGAGGCACGTACTAAACATTTCGTTTTACGCATCTTAATTGACTTGATTATTCTAAATATAACCTCACGCTTCTATTTCTCCGAATAGGCGGACAGAGTTATATCTATACGTTATGCTATGTATGTATAAAATAAAAAAATAATGTCTAGCCTTTATTCTACCATACACATATTTATTTCTTAAGAAGTGCCTTAGTAGAGTGGTAGTAAGCCACTATGGGTCGAGGGTTATGTAAAATCCCTTATCTCTGGGTTCTATTGGGATTTTTTTATTTTCTTGAAGTTTTCCAGTACATAATATATCGTAGTTTTGGTAATGGGCCCGGAGATGCCAACAGGCTCGCGTCCTGTTACATGCCCCAAAACGTAACCGGGCAAATCGTGGGTGTTTGCATGTATTTATCTATATCTCAGCCTTCCCTTTTTGGCATGACAGGCGTGAAGTCACGTTTCTAAAGCGTAACAAACATACTTTGCTTCCATTATATAAATTATATTTTATTACGTATCAAAACTTTTTATTCATGTAAATCAATGTGCACGGAATGTAATTAAAATGCATTTTGGTACATATTTTCAAATTGGTGCGACATACAGCTATCGGAAAAAAGCTATCAGATTAAACTCTGTGGAATTGTGGAACGAACTTCCCTCTGAGGTGTTCCCTAGGTGCTACAATATGGGGTTCTTCAAAAATGGCGTCAAAAGAGTCCTTCAGGGCTGGCAGCGCGTTGGCAACTCCCCTGGTGTTGCAAATGTTCATAGGCGACGGTGACCACTTTCCATCAGGTGGCCCGTTTGCTTGTCTGTCAATCTTCAGACATAAAAAAAAAAAAAAAAAAAAAAAAAAAAACTCAGCCAATCATAAAAAAGTTCAGCCAATAATAAATATACTAAGGTGGTTTCCATTAACTCTTCTAATTCTCTGAAAGTTTATCGTTACATTAAACATTTAAGCTTAATTAACATTGAACATGTTGCGTGACCTTACCCCGAGTATAAAAGCATTGACCCAATGCTGAAGGTACTTTTACGAATTCAGATCTAAGAATAATTTATGCGTCCCAAGTTACTAATGCGTTCTTAGGTAGATATGCTCAATGTCTTTATTATTCATTTCTTAATCAGTCACGTTGTTTTATATGCATTGTGCGTATGGTATGGAACATCTTAACATGTGCAATTACTCAAAGTATTTTACCATAGAACTCAAGGGATGAAGTTCAATGGCGGAGGTAAATCCACTTCACCTTATCTATCTGTCGCTGAATAGTAGTGTCACACCGCGGACACTCCGCCAAAATTCCATACAAACGCTTAATTTGGTCTCTATTACACAGACATCAATCAGTGACGTGTATTTACACGTGCACCTGTGTGCGTAGCACGTAGAGAATACCGAAACGTCGCCCATAAGAGGGGAGGAAGTTGGGTGAGGCGGGGAAATCGGGCGGGACGTCGAAGTGTCCATTCTATACGTAGTATTATTACATATTCTCTGGTAGTGTCCCGCACTACCTTGTTTCGTAGCAGCACATCCACATTGAGACCTCTACTTTTTATACAGGGTTAATTTAATTTAGCGCATAACCTCCTGCAGGCAGCCTCTCTAGATCAATCCCAACAACATTTGTTCTACGACTTTTTACAAATCTTGATAAATACCCCAAAAAAAATATATTTAAAAGTCGTACAGCAAATGTTTTTGGGATTGATGTATAGAGGCTGCCTGCAAGAGGTTATGCGCGAATTACAAATAACCCTGTATAGATGCTTTTAGGCTAGTATTCACTTACCATCGATGTGAAATGTGTGCTCGTTTGCTACTGTCATCACATAAAAAATACTTTTTTCAAGTTGAACAAATTCTGTTGCGTGACCTTACCCCGAGTACAAAAGCATTGACCTAATGCTGAGGGTACTTTACGAATTCAGTTATAAGAATAATTGATTAGCCCTAAGTTACTAATGTTTGCTTAGGTATGCTTAACGTCCTTATTGTTCATTTGTTAATCAATCACGTTGTTTTATATACGTTGTGCATATGGAACATCTTTAGTATGAGTATTGCAATTCAAATTATTTTAATGTATTGTTTGTCAGTGAGACAATGAAGCGCGCATGGCCCGGCGGCTGGTGTAGAACTTAAGCAATCTGCTCGGTTAAGCACTACGGGCGCGGTCGGGTAGTGTGATGGGTGACCGCTAGTGGCAAATTAAATGCGCGTTTCCGTGCTTCGGAGGGCACGTTAAGCCGTCGGTTCCGGTTGCTATCGATAGATAACAGTCGTTAAACCTTGTTAGAGGCCTTATGGGCGGTTTGAAAACATCCGACAGCGGGTTGGCCACTAACCCACCCACCTCCATCAATCCTCATTGGAGCAGCGTGGCGGAGTAAGCTCCAGTCCTCCCCCCAAAAAGGGGAGAGACTCGTGCCCAGCAGTGAGACGTATAATGGGTTGCCATTATTATTATATTTTATTTGTCAGTGTAGAAAACAAGTATTTGAAATTGGTGCTTAGCATTAGCTTACTATGTAGTGTATGTAGCATATAGAAATCGTTTTTTTTTTCAATTGGTGAAGTTTGCAAACAAGCACGCAATTCACATAGATGCTAAGTGATGTTTGCTGAGACTGATACTGCCGATAGACAAACACCCTCGATTCGACGGTTAGGTACGTTTTGACAATGTAACAAGTGGCAAGCCTGTTGACATCTCCGGTCATATAGCCAAACTCCGAGGTACTGGAAAACTTCTAGAAAATGGAAAATATCCCAATAGAACCAGAGATAAAGGATTGTTATTATATTATTTCGCATTAACACATGCTAGTGAAATATATTTTTTTAAAGAAAAATGGAAAGAAAAGTTTGACTTCAGGCGAGACTCGCGGCCACTGGGAATCTAGTCCAGCCGCTCCTCCAACTGAACTACCGATTTGTCAAATCTTTCCTTCACATTTATTGTATTGCCTTATGGTGGCAGTAGCGACATCTATCGCCAACAATCCTAGTTTGCTAGTTAGGCAAACTAGCAAAAGTTACCTTGATCTCTGATAGCCCGGGAATCGAACCCAGCGTAGTAGTAGTGGCCTGTACCACTAAACTACCATACATCTTAGAAACATGAAGGTAGACACGAGAGGTATGTCAGGACCGGGATATCTGGCCCTCTACACTCTCTGTCTACCCCGTTAGGGACCTGGCGTGAAGCTACATATATCTTGGAAACAAATCTTTACACTGTAAGATATCACTAGTAGATAAGACACCAATGGATTATCTTAAAACTAGTAGTTTGGAACGAGTTAATTTGAGCTCTTCTATCGTTACTGAACTTCCTAATAGGATAATAAAGACTGTTTATGTTCTAAAGTTTCAAACATGTAGAGGTGTAGAGAAACTAAATAGTTTAGAATAGGTGCTTTCTTTACAATAGTGTTTGTGTAAAAGCCATTTGACGTAATTACGATTAGATCAGCGCAATGCACTCGTTCCAAACATAAAAACTGAATCTTTAATGGGTAAATGTTGTTTTAAATTTATTGTATTGCTAAGGCATTGGTCATGCGTTTTGGGGCATTACCCTTTTGCGTTTTTGACGTGACAACGTCTTAAATTAGGTTGCGGCTCGGAGTCACTCATGAAAAAGTGTAACGCCCGGTAACGTAACGATGAGTCACCGAACGAGAGAGAGGCCTGCCGGACCGGCGAATGCCTTTCTACCGAGAAAAAGACGTTGTCACGTAAAATCTTCGCCCGTAAAACCGACTTTACAGGCACCAGTTTTTTTTTTGTTTTTGTTGAGTTACTACAGATTCATTCTCAATTAAGAAAAATAATAATTATGTTATAAGTCATGTTATATGCATTTATGGTGTAGGTTGGTCTAGGAAATCTCTTTTCTCCATGATCCCAAATGTTTATACACTATCCATTCTACTCGTACGGCTTTCTTTCACTCGAAATTCAATTCGAGTTAATTTAATGCCATGTTTGGAACCGAGCTTTATTTATTGATACGGGTCCTCAATTCCAATCCATTAAACAACTGTTGTGCATACGGTTCAGTTCTTAACTTAGTTTTACGTTAGGTTTTTTTTCATCATAACTTCAGTCGTCCACTGCTGGACAGCCTTCCTCAAAGATAAGGGTGAAAACAGCCTTGTCCGTCATCAGGGGAGGATATGCCATAATCGCCACGCTTGCTCGGCGTGCGGATTGGCAATCACAGTAGTGGCTGGTTTATCGCGGGACGCTGCTGAAGATCTCGAGTTGTTGTGTTTAATACCGCCTATTGGAATGGTTTGACCGTTATTATGCTGTTGACTGACTGCAGTAGCGGAAGAATTCTCTGCAAGTGGGACGATGGGTCGTCACGTCCCGCCGTTTCAGTGTCGTTTTCTTTATACTATATTCTTATTATCGTATGTATAGAAACATTTAGGTCACAGCATAATGAGAAAACGCAAGTGTTTTGGTGCTGTAACATTTAAATAGACGCGATGCGGTTAAACGAAGCGTGCATTAGTCGAGCGAGAAAGGGCTCATTGTGCCATTCATATATCATTTAGCTGAGCACGACATCAAAGGAACGAATCACCCGCTTAAGGGTACGGAGTGCCGAATCTACTTATTAATTAACACGCACTATTATGATTGAAATGTGAAACTTTGCGTTTGAAGTCGTAAAAATAGTGACGTTTCTTATAATAGACACGGGGAACGTTTGCGTTGATGGATCGATGAGTTTTCGTTGAAGGTTTGTTCCTTTTGTGTGAGAATGGAAAAATTGAGTTTGTTATATGGTTTTTGGAGCTATAGCTATTAAATGTTGAAGTATGGTACTAGAATCGTAGGGTAGTAAGAGTAAAAGATAAACTAATCAAACTGACTTTACTATCCACGTCAAAGGTCTTCCCCCTGAGGGAGAAAGATCTAAATAAACCTTTATCCATCACAGAGAGTGAAATTAGATCTTTATCTATCTAGCTGACCCTGTTCGAGCTGGCAGACATGTTTTCGAATAGGACATGCTGATTTGTGTACTTGCTTTTGTAAGAATTTTGAAGTAAATACCTACCTAAAACCCTCTTAATGTTTTGTATATTTATACACAAATGTGGATGAGTAGTTTTAAATAGAAATAAAGCATCACATTGAGTTCGTAGCTTGTTTGAATAAATTTATCGTTAAATATTTTGTTCCACTTTCTTAGTCACAAAAGCATGTCAAGTAATGTCTTGGGATTAGTAGGTACGTAACCGTCTTTATTGAGAATACTTGTAACTAAATACAAAAAATCGGTCAAGTGCGTGTCGGACCACGCGCAGTGTAGAGTTCCGTAGTTTTTAGGTTTGATGAATGTAATGAATAAAATATATAAATATTTTCTATGGAGTTGTTAAAAAATTTCGATTATTACATTTGGTTGACTATTACTCGCAAACTTGTAAAGCCTTTTCCTTTTAATTTCATTATATGTAGCTACTATTGCCGTAACGTTTGAATTTCTAACAATAACCGTTTAGTTGGTAGAGGGGGTGGACACGTGACTTTAAGGAAAATTGGCACTTTAAAGCTTAATAAGTCACGAACAGTTAACTAAATCCAAAAATGATGTTAGCACACTCTTAACATTTTTGAAGGATTTATCCAACAATATCCCACTTTATATACCTAGAAAACGAAAAATAAAAAAATATTTGCGTGTTACATATCTACATGTAAAATAATTTTATTTTTCATGTTTTTATTCCACCACTTTGCCGGCGTGATTAAGATGTATACTTGTGCCAAATTTCAAGTCTCTAGTACAAATAGTTTTTGCGCTAAACCGCGGACGGACAGACAGACAGACGGACATGGCGAAACTATAACGGTTCCTTGTTTATTAGAGAACCCTAAAAATGTACCGCCTATGTATTAAAAATCTATTTACATTAATTTACAAAGCCTAATATTTCTCCCACATACGTGGTCGCTCACTATGGGCCTCATAAGAAGGCTCAAGGTCACCCAGAGAGCAATGGAGAGGGCTATGCTCGGAGTTTCTCTGCGAGATCGAATAAGAAATGAGGAGATCCGCATGAGAACCAAAGTAACCGACATAGCCCACCGAATAGCGAAACTGAAGTGGCAGTGGGCAGGGCACATAGCTCGCAGAACTGACGGCCGTTGGGGCAGAAGAGTTCTAGAGTGGCGACCACGTACCGGAAAATGAAGCGAAGGCAGGCCCCCCACGAGGTGGACCGACGACCTGGTGAAGATCGCAGGCAATCGCTGGATGAGGGCGGCCCGGGACCGTTCGTTGTGGCATACTTTGGGGGAGGCCTTTGTTCAGCATTGGACGTCTTTTGGCTGAAATGATGATGATGATGACGAGTACATGCATTGTAGAACTTCACACGGAAAAAAATGTCGTTGTTTTATAGAATAATTTATTTGCGCCGTTTGAGAGACTTCAGTCGCAGTTTACTCTTTATCTATTGCATTCATTAAGTAAATAATTTACTGGCGTGAGTTGGCAAATATTAAATTTGATACCATAGAACGGTTAGGCCACCGGTTTTATCTTACAGCCATCATCACTATCTGCTTATAAATATTTAAATACTCAAATTGTCAGCGTGACACAAAAACATGAAATTATCAACACCACCTTACAAGTTAACCTCAATTACGGTACGATTAACACAATATTCAATGAGAATACTTTCTCTGTGGAAGATAAGGAGTTTGAACTTGTGGACGTCATTTTAGTGGCCGGAGCAATAAAAGTGGTCTGAAAACGGTACCTTGATAAAACACCATAAACTCGGAATGGTAGTCAGTGTTTGTGGTGCGCTGACCCCGCCCGAGTGCCTGTTAAACGGAACGTTCTGAGAGTGTTCACTTATTTACACCCACGATTTAGAATTGTTTTTATTGTCTTTTGTTTTCCTTTTCATTTAAAAGTTCTTTTGTAATGTAACGAAGTTGGCAAACTAACATACTATTTATATTGGAGTTTGTACAGTAGGGTATTCAAATTAAAGATCTCAGTACAGAAGCGTTGCTACCCTTGACGCCTAAGCTGATTTGACTGTGTCAGTTTTAAGGCCATACTACATACTCCATCTAATCGGGACACTGCAGCGCTGAATAATGTTTACACATAGGTCCTTATCGGTATTATCAGCGTCGTACCTATGGGGATAACAGAATGAGTATTAAATCCGTTGTTTCCGTTTATGTATGTATCTTTAGGCTAAGTCCCTTACCGGGTAGGCAGAAAGTGTAAAGCGCTAGATATCCTGGTGGTCCTGAGACACCTCCCGTGCCTCTTCCACATTCATCGTTCTCTTCATACATGCACGTTGATTCCTAAGACTCTTGACCCCACAAGTCAAGAATCGGATCAGACTGAATAGCGTCACGATAGGTTCTAATAGCTTAAAATCTTGATATAGTTACTGGTTCGTCACTAGATAACTACATTTCATCATTCGGAGTTGGGCTAGCGTGATATGCTCTCTTCACACTTTCTTCAACTTCATTTTAATGTTACGTTCAAAAAAGTATACCAAGTGTATATATTTTATTAAATAAAGTACCAACCTCGTGCACAAGGTTGTGTAGGTAAATTTTAAATGGCACAATTACGTTTCAGTTGATAGATATTAATTTTTCTATTGTTCCAATAAACTATTTATTCAGCGACCAAGTACCTCGCGAAGTCGCTACATAAAAGTAGAATTTCCGCTCCTAATATCAGTTTATATTATATTTCTAAAATGTATGTTTTAGTAATTTATTCTCGAATATTCATAAGCACTTAGAAATATTCATAAAAGGGATATCTGAGTTACTGTTAGGTTAACTTCTCATGTAAGTTAATTGTGGCTTGTGGTATCTAAATTATTTTTTTAAATATTAATTAATGTAAATTATCACTATATTTCAATGTGTCATTTCCAGATGCTATTGATATAACAGCACTGGTTGCTCGTTCATTCTCCGGTTTCATATTTATGATTGACATCAAACTTAAATTCAATTGTATTTACTTAGTCAAGTCTATAGACATTTACAAATAATGTATTTTTTTATATTTGCACCCCTTGATGTTACATTCGACTGCCTTAGACCTTTAATCCACTGAAATTTAGGATTAAAATATGAATTCATTATTTTCTGTTTTTACTGTAGGTACACCTTAATTCATTCAAATATTTTGACCATGGATTGTTACTGACCCGTTGCGCAGTTATTGTCTAGTCCGTACGCAACCCCAGCTATCCTGTCCCAAAAAAGCACTCGCCCGCGGTTTCTATTCCGCAGTAAAATCAAAATTCATATTCGAATGCCGAAATTAAAAGGGAGTCCTTCTGAAATATTTCAATATGGAAACCGCACAAAACGGGCACCGCGCAATATCCAACGCAAGAAAAAAAAGGTTTGTTTTCATAATATTTTGGTTATTGAACAAGTTCTTGTTTTGTTAAGTGATCTTGAAAAGAGAATGAGTGAGTTTGAAAAAATAACAAAGTACTATTAATGACGAAAGAAGATATGTTATAGAATAAGATAACAAGAAGATACATATATTTTACTAGTGGTAGAGCTCCAGTGACGGAGCTCGCGGGCGTAGGCACCACCGCATTACCTAATATACTTGCCGCTAAATGGTAGTGTTCAACACTATCGTGTTCCGGTAAGGGGGTAATGTACGGCCCCGTAATTTCCGGCATAGAGGCATATCACCTTAGGCCTCAGAAGTGGTAACGCATCTGCATTTTGACCTCTGGTCTTTGTGTTCAGTGTGCCAGTTCACTTAACATCAATGTGAACTGTATGCTTGTTTACCACATTCGTTACACATTAAAAAAATATCGAAACAGCGAATCGGCGATCACTGATTCGCTGTTTCGATATCACCGCATCAAGAAAAGCTTCTTGAATTTAGCTTTTGTCAGATCTCAAATTGTGTCCGTACATTTGAACATACACATGAAAGTGTCAACTTTTCCTCTGCAATCGAGTTATAGAAGAAACGAAAGCCAAGTTAATAAATCTAAGGCTTTTAACATTAATTCACAAATTTGAAAATCTTTGTTGGTGTTAACATACTGGAAAGTCATTTTCTGCCCGCGACTTACAATAGCATGAACTAAAAGTTATTGCTATAAAAAATCACAATTATTTTTTGTATGGCCTTCGACCACGCACAGCAATTATAATTTGCGAGCTTTCTCAGGAAGTTAAATCACTATCTAAATTATTATACAATGTTATATCACCTACAAGAAAATGTAAAGAAATTAACCAAGCTTTTATGTTATAGCTCGTGTACTTCGCAGTTTACTATCATCGATCGATGGCAGGTTTATGGCCTATAAAATTACCCACTTCATGTGATTTCGTACTAAACTTGCTTCACCTTATTTTCACGTTTTATCGTCAATAACGTATATTATAACAATCAGTCCATATGGTTATTGTTTGTGAGACGAGATTGTAACACCTACTCGTAAAATGTAGAATTGGTAACTTTTGAAACTAAGCAAACAAGGCGAAGGCTTTCAATGTGTACTCTATGGACTATTTCTTTTCGTCTTAGTTAAGAAACTATCATATTAATAATAAAAATAAACGTAACTTCACGCCTGTAATCCCCGAAAGGGTAGGCAGAGGTAAATGCATGCATACATGCAAACACCCACGATTCGCCGGTTACGTTTTTGGCCCATGTAACAGGTGGCGAGCCTGTTGACATCTCCGGGCACATTACCAAACTTCGAAGTACTGGGAAATTTCCAGAAAATGGAAAAATCCCAATAGAACCACCGATAAAGGAATTATAATAACTCGTAATATTAATGATTGATATATTATTTGGAGCCGTTGGGGCAGAAGAGTTGTCGAATGGCGACCGCGTACCGGCAGACGAATCGTAGCAAGGTTCCCCACGAGTTGAACCGAAGTACCTGGTGAAGGTTGGCTGGATGATGGCGGCCCAGGACCATTCGTTGTGGCAATCTTTGGGGAGGCTTTTGTCCAATTGTGGTCGTTTTTCGCTGTCTGATGATGATGGTGAATAAATTACAGTGGTGAATTAGTAATTTACTGAAGCCATCAAAGATAATGCATCATCAAACAGTACGTAATGCTTCGGATGGTAATTTGCTCAGTTTTACTATAGGTAGCTATATTATACACCGGAATTCGGCTGTCACAGATGCTATTGCATATTGGCACTGCACTTGCCTTGCAGGAAATCGGACTGTGAGAAGTTGTGCGCCCATAATATTAATTGTATAGTGTATAGGGCATTCTAGATCTATGGTATAGGGCTAAGGCGCTTTAATGATTTCAATGCACTTCCATGAACGCTTGGTCTTATTGTTATAGATGACTTCGTGTAGGTAATTGAATACTAGGATTACCAAATGTATTGACATATATAATTACGTTTAATTTTACATTATTATACTCATGGAGCACTGTTCTATAATTTTTAGGGTTCAGTTACCTAACCCTTATAGCGTTTTCGTAGGTTTTCGCGAGCTTCATACATTGTAGAAATTAAACTTGCGGATTTTCTCGCGTATACAACACTCCCAAACTTCTTCTTACACCCGACGTTTCGGTCGCTTTGAGTCTGCCCGTGACCACGGTAGCTGGCAAGCGACCGAAACGTCGGGTGTAAGAAGAAGTTTGGGAGTGTTGTATACGCGAGAAAATCCGCAAGTTTAATTTCTATAACCCTTATAGTTTCGCCATGTCTGTCCGTCCATCCGTCCATCTGTCAGTAGCTATGCCCATAGACTATTAGAGTGACATACACAGACCGCACTGCGACTTAACTTTGAGCAAAGTAGAAAAACGTCGGTCTGTGAATCTCACCCTAAGTACTAGAAAACTGTAATTTGGCACGAATATATTTTTAGGGAATTCGGGCAGTAAAAAAAAAATAGTCCGGACGCATTGAGAACCTCCTCCTTTTTTCGAAGTCGGTTAAAAATAGTTGAAAATTTTGTTTTGTGTTTTATTTTACGTGCAGGGAAGGTCCTCCTCCCTTGCCCGGTTTTAATACATAGATAAATGGTACGGAACCGGAAGTAATTATTTAACTTATTTATGTTTTGTTTTCTTCTTGTCCACAGGTACGAGTCATGTAATTGCTGCTCTTGGTAAGACAATCCCGATTATTCACTATGTAGACCAAAAAATCTATATTATCTTAATCACTAATGTTGGGGTTAAAAGTCTTAGGAATCGGCGTGCATGTATGAAGAGAATGATGAAGGTAGACGAGGCACGAGAGGTTTGTCAGAACCGGGATGTCTGGCGCTCTACACTCTCTGCCTACCCCGTTAGGGACCTGGCGTAAAGATACATACATACATACATACACTAATGTTAAAGTTATATAGTATCGCTTATATGTTTTTCCATTTTGGATATTTATTGTTATTTTACGTACTTACTGCTTTTACCTTTCAAAGTAGCGATTCTACGTTCCTCATACCTAAATATGAATAAATTATATTTCCGCTATCACAGGTTGTATTTAGTTGACTACCCGTCTTCTATCAATATTATTATCATCGTAGAACAATCTGAACAATGCTCTAAGGGTTATAACACATACCTAAGTGTATTTATGTTTGCTGTCCAATTTGCATACTCTCTCTACAACAGCTAATTATATCTGTTACTTTAGTGATAGTAGTATAGTAAATTTAAAAGTATGTAATTGAAGAATGGTTGGGGAAAAAGTTGCTTCGCATTTTTTAAGATAATTCAAAACATTTTTTAATATAGTTTATTTAAATTTAACTAAAGTATGTATGTACCATTTTGTTCGATAACCTTTTGCCATCTTGTAGGTAGGGACATGATCCCATTGCTATAAAAATTTTGGGACTTCTCATCAAAATACCGCGACAAGTGGATTTGGCAGTCCTCTCATGATGTTTGTTGATGAGAATTCTGAAGAGACCGAAACAGGTGAAAATCTGAAGGTGCAAGGTCAGGACTATACGGCGGATGCATTAACACCTCCCAGCCAAACTCTCTTAATTTTTGCTGAGTGGCTATAGATGTGTGAGGTCTAGCGTTATCATGATGAAACACCACACCCCTTCTGTTGATCAATTCCGGCCGCTTTCTCTCAACTTCTTGCTTTAATCTCATCAGTTGTTCGCAGTAGAGTTCAGAATCGATAGTCCTGTCTGGTGGTAATAGCTCATAATGAATAATGCCCTTCCAATCCCACCACACATACAACATCACCTTATTGCGAGTTAGCCCGGGTTTCGCCACAGTCTGTGAAGCCTGACCGGCCTTTGACCACGACCTTTTTCGCACGTTCTTGTCGTACGTGATCCACTTTTCATCACCAGTTATCAGCTTCTTCAAAAATGATTCGGTTTCATTACATCGTAATAAAGAATCACAAATGAGTACACGGTTCATTAGGTTTCTTTCAGTGAGCTCGTGAGGTACCCAAATATCGAGCTTTTTTTTGTACCCAGCTTTTTTCAAATGCGCCAAAACTGTTTTGTGATCAATTCTCAGTTCTTCAGCTACGTCGTAACTATACTGATATGTCGATCTTGCTCCACTTTTTCAAAAATGGCATCCATTTTATCCGTAATAGGGCGACCAGAGCGAGGTGCATCTTTGACATCAAAATTTCCGGATTGAAAACGCTTAAACCAAATTTGTGCTACTCTCACAGACACTGCACTAGGTCCATAAACATCGCAAATTTTTTTCGCGGCTTGCGTTGACTTTTTACCTTTTTTGTAGTAAAATTTTAAAATGTATCGAATTTCTTCATTAGATTCACTCATCTTGACAGTACGAAAAACAAATGAAAATCACACATTTGCCTGATTTGAATTTGGAATTATGTTCTTTAAAATTTTAACTTTCAATGATACCAAAACCAGCCAGATACAAATACTACAGCCAAAGAGATTTTATTACAAGTTCATACATACTATAATGCGAAAAGACTTTTTCCCCAACCTATTACATACTTTAATCAACGTTCATTTGAATTGTTATATTTGCCTTTCAAAACTCAAGTTTTTCACCTCTTAGAACAAGCACTCTACTTAATTTACCACATTAATTGCTATTGTAATGTATTCACGTAGAAGCTTTAAAAGTAAATCCTGAAAATGTTATCTTAATTTAATGAAAACGAAATATATTTTACTTGTATTAATCATATTTTCAAGGTTATGCGGTTAATTATTTATGGCATCTTAACCAAAGAAACCGTATTGTAATAGCAATTAACTAAGTGTGCGTAGCATTAATTAAAGTTTACTTGTTAAAATAGCGTTATAATGTAATTATAGTAGAAATTTCTATTAATTAGCTGTTCGCACCTCGGCATCTGTAGCGTTACAATGTCTGGAATTTAGAATAACTACGAAATCATGTTGAAGATTTGCTTGCGGCTTGGATATGGTTAGATTAAGCGTGTTTAAAGCGAGGCCGAGTGCGTCAATGCTACCTCAATGTGTATTTCCATGTTATTTGAGATTAGCATGTACAGCGTGTTAATGTTTGCACCAGCATTTGTTTAAACACTTTAGTGTGTTTCTCAATTTTATATTGAAAATCTGAAGAAGCATTTCATGAATCTCATTTGAAAGAGTGGCTTGTCTCTACTGTAATGACGTTAATTAGTTTTAGGAGATATTTTAATTTAAGATATTTTCGTTATAGGAGCTTATCTTATATCCAATTATTTGTTTGGCACCCAAATGATTGTCTTATGCATCATATATTAGCTTCTATAGTGTGTTTATTAAAGCCATCTAATGTGATGTTACATAATCAAGGTTACTTACAGTGGTGAATTGGAGTTCTCTTGACTATTATTATATTAATTTATATTTCAATGAGATACGACGCAGTTATTTTAAACCTTAACTGTTTCCACCCTTAGCAAATGGTGATATAAACATCACGGAAATATATTCACATATCACTGAATACCTAAACGCCTCAGTTCTAATTATCCCTTTGCCACACAAGTGGAATAAATGGCAAGTATGACCTCGAACTTGATGACGATTATTTTGTTAACCCCCCACGTGTAAAATACAAAGCTTTGTTTGTTTTTTTTTTGGTAATAATGAGGCGAATGTTTTATTAATTAGCTGACGATACGTCTATTTTACTGTATAAAGATCCTTTCCATAGGTTTGTTGAGCATAGTCGGTTTATCCTCCCCGACTTTCATAAATTTTTAATTCACCCAAAACGATAAAAAAGTGTACAATTTTCTGTATCGACGACAAACTTCAATTGGTTGAAGACTGATTTCTCGTGAATAAGGGTGAGATTCACAGACCGCACTACGACTTTACTTTCAATGAAGTACACTTAGGGCGAGATTCCCAGACGGCACTACGACTTTACTTTCGAGCAAAGAACGCTTCGAACTGTCAAAACCCATACATTTCTGACAGTTCTAAGCATACTTTACTTTGAGCAAACTTACACTTACATACTTTACTGTGAATCTCGCCCTTAGAACTATCAAATCACATACTTTACTGACAGTTCTAAGCATACTTTGTCGAAAGTAAAGTGGTAGTGCGGTTAGTGAATATCATCCTAACGGCAAATCCGAAAAAATAAATTTAAAAAAATTTGGGGAGGAGTAAAATTTTTGGGGAGAAAAAAATTTCTGAATCAAGTCTATTCAGAGATGTAAAAATAGCAATGCGGTAAATGCTATCAAGCTCTTTTCTAAAGTTATTGAAGTACAGCCCACAATTACAAAGATTTAAGTTGTTTTTGAAAAATAAATTCTGAGTAAGTCGCATCGCCTACACTGTACTGTACAAATACATTGTTTGTACTTCTTGTAGTAACAAGGCAGATTTGAACCATTTCCCAAAGAACTAATTGAGCTGAAATTTGTGTCTTATTATGTGGAACCATATTTGCTGGTCTGATGAAACTGATTTGTTTGTACTCGTATTTACAAATATCATGTCCGAAGACTTCGTGTTTGTAATAAAAAAAAATGGATTTTCAGTTTTAGTTCAAAATTTTTACAAGAGAAGCAAATAGCGCTTTCACCAGATATTAAATATTTGAGGAGACAAATGATATTTTTATTCTAATTAGATTCTAATATACCTATATTACCTTTTATAATAAAACAACTTTTTCCTATAAATAAAGTTAAGGTCATCAATTTAGGTTCAAGTTTACCGACCTTTAAATAGAGATTATTTAACAAAGAATTTAATCAAGATATCAAACTCACATCACGCAGCGTGTTATAAAAATTTCCCAACGATATTTTCCGTTCTGTAACTAAGAAGGGCGATGACTTCCTATTTTATAGAAATAGGAACACCAGAAGAAAATACTATTACCCTTGTGATTTGCTCCACAAATGATAACCGATCTTGTTCAAAGTACTTTTTTTTTTCTTAGCCTTGTTTATGTTAATCTTCAGGCGTATTATAGTTTCCATTTGCGAGGTAACCCCTGCGTGACGCGTTATATATCGGTTGGATCATCGACCTTCCACACCTAGGAGCTAACAACTCCGCTTGGCAACATTTTTTTTCCATGGATAATATCATGATAAAAAAGGAAAAGTATTTGTAACTAACGAAATAGAAGTTTTTTCAACTAGTTGTCATTGCATCTCCATTTTGACCTCGGTTTTGGTTAAGGTGTCTATAGGCTGTTCGTTTACCAGCCATGTGATCTACATGCTTATTTGCCTTCATTATAACATTTAAAAAATCCTCCAATGCTATCAGTATTGGAGAATCTGCCATTAGCAAAGATCATAACCGCATAGGGCATTTAGTTTTGCACCTCGCATATCTCCTTAAACACTGCAATCGTAGGGAAATAAAATACTTCCAACAATTTGGATCCGCTCTAACGAATCTTAACTAAGCTTAAATTCTAAAATCGAACAAAATATTCCCCTTACACAAACCCACGCGGCTATCCATACGTGAACCCGAACGACCTTTTATATTTATGGTATAATAACTTCAACTACGTTGGACCACGCACTTTTATTTTAGTGTTTTTATAAAATCCCTCTATTGAATAAAAATCGACTAACTGCGTAATTGTTCTTGGTTAGCGGTCATTTGGTCATGCTTCAGCTCTGAACAGATTACAGTTCACAACAAAGTCAGAACAAAGTTTACAGTTCTGAAAATTGTAAACGTTATTATTTATTTTATACATTAACCCCGCGTATAATTTATACATATAGTGTCTTTATGAAACTACAAATATATTATTTATATTATTAGCTGTGCCCGCACTTCGTCCGCGTGGGAATGTATGATTGTTCAGTATCTACACGGACGAAGTCGTGGGCGCAGCTAGGATAAAAGTAGCCTAAGTTACTCCTTATTAAGCTATCTGCTAGTGAAAGTTCCGTCAAAATTGGTCCATACGTTCCCGAAATTAGCTGAAACAAACAGACAGACAATAATTGTAAAAAAAAAAATGTTTTGGTATATGTACCGTGTATACATACATATGCATTTAGTAAAAAGTGATTATTTTTATATTACAAACAGACACTCCAATTTTATTTATTTGTATATGTATAGATTATGATTAGTCGTTATTAACTTTTTATTCGTATTTCATTTGTGAGACTGCCATAAATGGCTCCTGTTTATGCTGCCCTTTAAGCTATTTGTATCGCATATTTTCCCACAAAATTTTTCCCCTTTTTGGTCTCACTGTATTCGTATTCTTCGAACACAGAAACAGCGGTACATGTTATACCGTAACATCTGAACAACAGGCCTATTCAACGTCATTATTGTAAGTGAGCACAGCACAATGATTGATACTTAGCTCTAAAGGGTTATCACACAATGAATCTCGGGAATGTTTGACAATACCGAAGCTCCCTATAGGGCGATTTCGAATTAATTGCAGTTATTATGTAAGCCGAGTTGCTATTAGGTCGTCAGCGCAATGGGCGGTTAGGTCCGCGAACCTCGACGCAGAAGGATTCTCACGTCTGTTAGACTCCACCTAGCATTGTAACGAGTTCAATTTCTTTTTGCATGTTGTAAAAATTGAGCGTTACACGTTGGACAATGCAGGCAAATTCAAGTGCCTTGTTATATTTTTGTACGTCACTGATTCCTTTAACATCTATCATTGTCTTCATGAGAATTTCTTTGAGTCTTCAAGGAATAGGAATAGTCATATCAACATATTTGTACATAAATTTATCAGCATCAAATTATTTTCATTCTAGTTGTTCAAAACTCAGTTTATATCATTAATTAATTTTAAACCGATTAAGTTGTTTGTGCATTTTCAATGACAATGCACTTCAGTTAACGGAAGGTGAACAATGGAACTTCTTGATGGATCAATTATTTACTCCCCGTGGTTAGATTGTTAGCTTGAAGTTCCCGGTAGTTAATCGTATTAGTTCTGTGTTCAGGTATTACATTAACACATACGACAGTACGTTTACATTTAAAGACATTTTCTACTGCTATCGTTCTGAATTATATTTTAATAGAAAAAGTTTGTATTGACGAAGGGAATTGCTTTCATTTAACAGTTTTCTTAGTTCACAACTTCTTAAAACTTAATTTTAACAACAACAATGTTTGTCTCGGTTTTAATTCGTTTGTATATCATCTTCATTTACGCCAGCACCAAATTGAATAGATTTTCGTGGAAATCCCTCCCCAACTTAATCTGTATTACATTGGAAAGATAAATTCATTTATAATTGAATAAGTCTGGAGAAGATATTCTACATCTTTATAGAAAATAGAAATAGAAAATATTTTTATTTCGAATAGATCTTTACAGATACTTTCAAAACGTCAATAAATCATAAACTACCTAGAGCGAATAACCATTACATATAGTAAAAGCAAAATCATATATTAATAGTAAATTAAAAATTATAATTTAAACTACTTGATAAAAACATAATAATCAGAATTTTTTTCAATTCCTTCAATTATAATAAATGAAGAAAAAGAAAAACTTATTCGTCAAGATCAATGTTATTCACTTAGCAGAGTTCCAAGTGCAGTCACTACTGAGAAGAACTCCGCTACCCAACAGACTCAGTAAGAGCTCTTTTAAATGAGAGCTTAAATCTAGTATCAAATTTAAAAAAGTCTGCGTTTAAATTAGAAGTATGAAGTGCGAAATAATTTTATACCGTGTTGTGGATCTAGAACCGATCGTCCATTTTCGTACTGCTCAATTTGATCGCAGTGATTTTTGGCCGTACCATTAGATCTCAAAGGTCTAAAGGGACTCGTTGGCCAAAGATCGAGACGCCATACGCACGTCGATCGACCCCAATCACGTACTTTGGCTTGGAATCTTTCCACGTAATTTGTTGAATGTTGAGTTACTGGGTCTCCCAAGTTTCTATGTGCCCATTACCACATCGCCTCTTGCTTTTTATGTTATTCAACAATTTTTGCAGTTCTCCGTTGTCTCTAGAGCGTGATATTATAACATGAGAAATAAATTTGGCACACGAGTTCCGATTACAAAGTGAAAGAGTGATAGTGAATATAGAGAATGATCTTTCTCTAGTAGTAATCTAAGCGTTCTACTTAAGTAAATGAGTAATATTCGAAAGCAAAATGCGTAATATGATAGTTTCTTGTCAACAGTCGAAGATGGTGATAACGAGAACTAGTTTGTAATATGAACATTGTGATTTAATAGATATTTTGTCATATTATCATCTATAGTGTTTTTTTTTTGTAAAAGTAATAATACATCCGGGTCACTTGGCCTAAAATATATTTAATAGACACACCTGTCAACAAAAAAGGAAAAAAAAACTGGGCTTTTCGGATATGAAAGAATGTCATTAGCCCACCTTAAGTTCTGAGTGACATGTCTGTTCTGGTATTATTGACTGGCAACCTTCCTTTATTTATGTCCATAAATGTAATGGTTTTATATAAATATCCATCGACGAAGCTTCGTTGTGTCGTCGATGCCATTTTTTTATGCTTTCTTGGTCTAACTCTTAATGATCGAATCGGATTGCCACAGTTACGCCTTTATTGAGGATTCAGATTATTATCCATCATACTTACGACTACTTTTTCCCGCAATCGTCCGCGTGGCATTCGTGATACGTACGAAATATAATAGGTGTACCTCGTAAATTTACTCTCTTATTTTTCACCCCTTAAGGATATAATATTTATAAAAGCTGAAGCATGTGTTTCATTATTTACAATTAAGTATAATTGTGCAAGGAAACCGATGATTTATTTTCCGTGCTTGGAAATATTTTTCTTTAATTTCACCATGTTACGGGATGAATTTCGAAAAATTTGTAAATTGATATGAATTATACTCGTATCAGCAACAAAAAACATGAAGCAGCTTTAGAATATAAATTCCTATCTACTTTTGTATTATTCCAGGGAATAACATGTGAACAGCGAGAGTTCTAGCAGGGTGGGTCATTATAAAAGTAAAGTTTGTTTGTACTTACGCTTATTGTCACATCCAAAGAGTTCGTGAAGTAGAACAATTGTTCAGACTCTGACACAATCCTTGTTTATTTCTTTAACATTTTGTTTATATGCAACACCGAGAATGTCGTAATGCCCATTGTGGGTAAAACGGGTCTGACATCATACATTTTTTGTTTACCTTTTTTGGTATGAACATAAATTGATGTCAGCGAAATATCTCCAGAGCCAAACATAGAAATGTAATATTTCAAACATTATAATGATGCACGGTATTTAAAAAAAAATGGTGACCTTATAAATGGCTCATTGACGCTGATCAACGATGTGCCTTCATTGACTATGACGAAGTTTAAATTGATCGGGACACGATTCAATCGGCGGTGCCATGTCAGGCGATATTTTATCAACGCCCATTCGGTTTTTGCACAAAATTTACACACCGTGAAGTATTATATTATATTAATGCGTTATTGGGGTTTTTCATATAATATATTCTAGAAGGGATACGAATAGTTACAATGGCCACTGTAAACATGACACATTTCTCAGTTGTTCGCGTTTCACGCCCATTCCCTGATACAGATTTGTTACTGTTGCTAAAAATAAGTCAGCAATATTGTATCAAGTTCAGGGACCTGGTAACGTATTGACTGCGCCGAGACGTCTAGCGTGTACTTTAGTCCAGTTCAATTGGTCGCAGCGATAAATGAAGCTATAATAAAAATCGCTGCTGGGTTCCAAATTGATTCTCTCGGAATTTCGACAACATTCGAAACAGTTTCCTTTCAATAATCAACTTTACCGTCTAATTGTATATGTGGGTACCATGGAATTGGTCGCTTGACCACATGGGTCTTAAATTAATTTTTGCCATGAATTTATTTGCGAATTTCTCTTTCATCTTCGTCATCAGAATTTTCTTTATTTTATATTTTGAAAATCTTGTTAGTTGGAAAAGTGTTTACGTAACCAATTATAGTTAAAAAGTACTACCTTTCCACGCAATTTAAATACTTACCGGGCCGCAGGTTTTAATCTGCAATAAAACCTTTTTCTAATTCACAAATCGTCACCTTGGGGTATTACCCAGATGTAACGAGAACCGGCAGAGAAATGCATTTTTAAAATTAATTCCCGTGGAAGTGCTTAATTACTTTTTTTAACCGTGTAATGGGTAATTGTAAATGGCGCATCATTGTTCACAACTTAGTCTTTTTTAGGCATAATGTCGTCAATGCGATGGTTTTTACAATTTTAGTTTGCGCAAATTACCTTGAATCGTCTTTGTTTATTATTTGTTCTTTTCATTAAGACCCGTGGAACCGTTGATGATCTTTGGTACGTTCTAGAACGTTCCGTCTTCTTAATGTATTCTCCTTTATGTATATCTAATTATCACATATGATGCCTATATGTGGCTTTGTTTTGATCACCGCACTCACAGTTCGTTTTATAATCCTGGAAAGTACATTTACATTACATTACATTACGTATTTTTTTGAGTGTCAGTTATTAATTGATGAAATAAGACTGAAATTTAAAAATGGACTTTTTTGCGCACTAATACAGAGGTTGTAATAGTTTGTATAATCATAAGATTTAAAAGGGCTTTCGATGTCACCTAAAATATCACCTGAAACTTTCAAAACAGATACTATCCGCAGTCCAGCGTGCTACAATTTATTGAATGAAACCTACCGATTCCCACCAATCACGCCTGTTCAATGATAATTTAAATACAGAAATATTTTGTTTATATTTCTTAAAAAATGTATGTCCTTGTGTTCCTTAAATATCCATTAAAAATAATCTGGACTATCTACATATTGCTTTAATTAAGATTCTACTATGTAATAAGAAATGTCTTATGAAACTAAATCGTTCTTAACTTTAAATTTGGAGTCCGTTACAAAGTTCCCAGAATATTTTTATCATAAGAAAACCGTTTGGCAAACGATTCCATTGGAAATTCCCTTTTCACTGTAAACTGAGATCAGAAATATCTACGGCAGTTAACGTGTTATCGAGACGATTCGCAAGTGATTCCAGACTCTCGAAGAAAGCGATATTGTAAGGGATACTGCACACGTTTCTCAGATTTTAGTAAAGGTGCATATTGTAAACAAAACAGGGATAGTATTATCATTTATTTTGAAATGGGACCAATAATAAAAATTAAGTTGAATATATTGAAATGGTGGTACCTACTATCATTAACTACATGCCCACCTAGAGCTGTTTTATCAGTAGGTTTATCTACCAATAATTGAGCTTTATAGGTACCAATTGAACTTGTACACGCAAAATTTCCGTTCTTTTGGGAATTTCGGGAAAATTTTTCTCTTTTCCCAAGGAACCTATAGCCAAACTTAAATTTTGTACAGACAGTATTTGGCTGTGCGTTGTCTGTCATTCACTCAGTCAGTAAATAGGTGAAGCTCATATTTTAACCCCCAAAGTGTTGCTAATCTCCCTTACTGTCTATTTCTCTCCTGCATATTTGACAATGCAACTGACAAAGACAAAGCATTCTATAGTTAAAACGTATCTGATGTACGTTTATGAATAAGGTGGTAATTTTATTGGAATCGTTGATAGTAACTTATAACTGTACAAAATTCAACTCATCGGAAAATGTGAAATCTTCATAGATGAACGATATGTTTTACGAATGTCATATTTTGTTTTATATACCTAATGGAAGTAGCAAACAAGCATGCAGTTCACATTGATGTTAAGTGATCACTGCAGCCTATAGACACCCACACAAAGACCAAGGTCAAAATGCAGATGCGTTACCACTCCTGAGGCCTAAGGTGTTATGCCCCTGTGCCGGAAATTGCAGGGCTGTACATTACCACCTGACCGGAACACGGTAGTGCTGAACACTTCCATTTAGCGGCAAGTATATTAGGTAGTGCGGTGGTGCCTACGCCCGCGAGCTCCGGCACTGGAGCTCTACCACCGGAAAAAAAAATAATGTAAAGGCCAATTTCCTTACTATACTTTCTACTACAAATACTTTCGGCTGATTGAATAATAACCATAGACACGTTGCAAAGGTATACGAGGTGCAGTCGTTGGGAACACCGGGCTTGTGTCGCAGGGTGTATCTAATAGAGCGTATGATAGGTACACGCCGCGCTGACCGCCTGCCTGCAGCCACTGTCGGTAGGGCTGCACTGTTACCATTTACCCGTATAATGTATTATTTATTTCCTTACTGCGAATTGTTTGACATCTTTAAACGGACGATCTGTTTCCAAGAGTCGCCATAGATTCTGGACATTTTCTCTTTTCTGAAAGGGTGAAAAGTGGTGGAAAAGTGAAAATTTATTCAGAGGTAGCGAGGAAATGTTAAGTGAACCCGAACGAAAATCCCAACACAATTTAGACGATTCGGAATCAGAAGTGAACCTAGCTCGTAGCGGTTCTTTCAAAAAGAGCTCTTTGAGAAAGAGGAAACCGATTTGGTCGAGGTACGCAACAGGGCGTTAGATATCCCTCATGTCTTAATATGACGCGATCGAGTACCTAAATCCTCTCTTGGGCTCTCCTTCTATGGGTAAGGATACTTAGCGTTTCACTTTCGGCTGATTGAATTATATATGACTCGCTGACCACCTGTTTCCAACCACTGTATAGGTCTGCACACATTTATCTGTAAAATGTATTTTTTCTTTCCTTATCAGTCCCAGATTGCTGAGAATCGTGTTCACTGGACCATCTTTCTCCATCGATTCCAGGCCACTCGTGCCATCGCTGTCTGCTGGAATTTATGTGTGGAAATGGCTTCTTTTACATGGTCAGGCAATCGTATTTGTGACCGATCGCGTGCTGGCAAAAGATACACCTATGCTTGCGTTGCTTCCTGCCTATATTCTACCCAAGTATTTTTTAACGTGGCTAAAAACATACAATACTCTTGTTGATGGTTACTACTTAAACAAAATTCTTGATTTTTTGTTTCACAACTCGTCCCTTCACTGTAATCACCAGTTTGTCTGGTCTGCTTATAACATGAACATTACCGAAAAATTTCGGACACTTGTACATACTTATAACACAGTCTAAGAACGCATTAAGATTGTACTTATCTACGCTGCTTCCAACGCTAGATCTATTTCAGAGTAAATTCCTGAGGTATAATTTTGGTCAGTTGGACTGTATGTATAAGTTTTCGCCGTTGGCGAAACTCGGGCGGCCGCAAACGGTGTCGTGCCAGATATATTTGTTTATGAAGTATTTCTGAAACAGTAACTTGCAAAATGCTTAAAATTCCTGTTCAACACGAACAATATTTTTACAATGAGCTGGCTCTGGTTTACCAAGTATAATAACCCATACGGTATTACTCGTATATGAACTATTTGTTGTAAGTTTTTTTCGCAATTAACACATACGAGTGAATTTAGAAATGAAAAAAAGTTAAAGTGACTTCGGGCTGGGATCGACTTGACCTCAGGATGACCAGTCCAGCTGCCACTAAACACCCGAAGTAATTTTTGTGGTTAATTTTCAGTCTTGGGCACTTACGATTTAAAGTAAATCAACGAAAATAATATTGTGTAAAAATGCATCCCTTCCAGATCAAATCAATTTTAATCATATAATTTTAATTACAAAGTTAATTATTTTAGTCTTCATCCAACACAATATGAATAGAAAAAGGTAAACGCATAGATAATCAAGAAAAAACCTAAGTATACAGTCGTCAATTATCAATAAAATAAATTTCAATCAATCAATGAATTGCTTCATCGTACTACACGGATAACCCTATTCACCGGCATCGCATGTAACCACATATCAGTAGGGACGAGGCGTGTGGTCAGCCCACAGCTGCGCTTAGTGTTGCAAAATGCATAGATAAAAATATACACTTGCTTAGAATTGCTTGGCCGTGTAACACGTGCAATGGGTCACGTTTGGAAACACACCTCAAGACCGTAATGAACATATACGAAACTAGTTATTATCTCGATGTGATGGACATATGAAACGGCAGACCTCAATAGGTGCGCAGTTGTCTTTATGAATGTTGTGGTTAAATGTGGTATTATATCAGATCGAAATCATACCATAGTAAAATAATCAGTAGCATGCAAAGGCGGCAATTTTTCTCGCTTCTCTTAGGATACGACGGGGCTGACTTGATCTCGCTAGATTGAAGGAATTGTAAATATAATAAATTGAAATAAAGATTTTTTTTTTAAATTGTAAGTCTCTTGAGTCCATTATGTTTTATAATCTAGAGGGAAAACACGTTTCCAATAAAGTCCGAAGAGAGCGCGGAAACAGCGATCGGACTTGAAAGCATAATGGTTGCTAATGTAACCGAAGAAAAGCACATGACGCCATCAATCACGTTGACCTGACTCGGAAACATGAAGGAAATCTACAACGCTATTATAATGCACATTATGGTGAATGACAGACATCTGGAAGAAGAAATATTGACTAATAATGCTCAGTTTTTTTACATTTTGGACTACGGGCGGGACGAAATTCTCCATATTGCTGTTTACATTCCTAATATTAACAAACATATACAATGATAAACTTGTGGCATAGACGGGCACCTAGTTCAGAACTTCTGATCACGGAGACTAAGTGAAGATGACAGTGGAAAGGCATATCATTTCGGATTTGATGACACCGCCCAATAGGTATATCTGATATATTAGAGACAAATAATTTGTTATGCAGTATAACATACTATTTTGTTTTAACTGATGTAACAAATATTTGATACATCAGTTAGTATAACGATCGTTGTAAAAAATAATAATGGCAAACCTTGATACGTCCCACTGTGACTGGGCACGAGTCTCTCCCTTTTTTGGGGGGAGTTGTTCCAATGCGGATTGGTAGAGATACGGGTTAGTGGCCAACCCGCTGTCGGATGTTTTCAAACCGCCCATAAGGCCTCCGACAAGGTTTACCGACTGCTATCTATCGATAACAACCGGGACCGACGGCTTTACGTGCCCTTCGAAGCACGGAAACGCGCATTTAATTTGCCACTAGCGGTCCCCCATCACGCACCCGACCGCGCCCGTATCGCTTAACCGAGTTGATAGTGTGCGAGTTGCAATCTACACCAGCCACGGGGCCATGTACGCTTTATGACAGTTTTACCTACGTTCAAATAGGTATTCAGAGGGTTGTCTCCATCTTTTTCTTTAGTTGTATGGTTTGTACTACTACATCGTGAATATACTTCAAAATTAATTAAATCTTTTCCTACTTCGTCTTCCAGTTACGTAGGTATTTGGTGCACACGAGTTTCAAAGAGTGATCGTGGAGTGTATTGTACATATTACTCAGAATTTGATATACGAAAAGGCATAGAACGCACTCAGGATTATTAACATTAAATCGTATTCGTGAGAAAATCCTCAAATATTCCTCGCGCTATAAAACATGGCGCATTTTATTAACGTGAGCCTCAATGTGAGCAGATGTTTCAACATTTATTAAACCCACCATCTTACTAGGTATTATAGTTTAGGTAATACGAGAGTAATATTACAAGTCTTAATAACCTACATCCATTACTAAATCAGCGTCGAATTGATTGCCTACTGAACTACAATTTCGTTCCCAAACCAAAAGTTATTCAGTAGATCTTCAATATATTTGAAAGGAAACCACATCTAAGATAAGCTGTACTATTTTCAGCAGATGATTAAATAATGAATTCGGTTCAATTTCTCTGCTTATTGTAGTAATCAAGTTTGCAGGTGACTGATAAAGTGTATATTCCTGAATGTGGATGATAACTGAATACTGCAGCCTTCAGACTACTATCCAATGTGACATTGCAGATTCTGTATCAATAAAATGTAAATATAAATAGATTGGAGAGAGACGTTTGCTTTCATAAACGGTCGAGGACAGTGTCAGTGAATAATATTATTTAGTTTCATCTCATACCATGGCTGGCCATTCATTCGCTGTCGAAATATTAACGATGTTCCTGCTATTATAATCTGTGTAGTGGAATGGCGCTTTATTTCACACTTCAAATATTCGAGACTCCTCTCCGCCGCTCCCTTTGAACCCGGCGTGGTGTAATGTCTATGTTTATCTTGTCGAGTTTTCTCTACTTTTGCTTTTATTGTACCTGGTTTAACATAAAATGGTTGCTTCGTAGATCAAACTGAGGGTATTACTCGCTCTTTTTGTCACCAAAATTGTAATTTATATTTTGTTGTGCATGTGTTTGTTTGATGTGTTGTTACTGAGGGTAGAGAACGCAATTCCGCTCGAAATATTAAATTCCGGTGTTTGCAAGTGTTTTAAAAGTTACATTATTTGATTGACTGTTCGTACAAGTTAAAATAATTATACCTATATGCCATTATATTAAAAAAAAAGTCCGCAAAAGTGTAGGTCATATCTCAATTGGTCCTGTAATAACTATCACAGAGACATAATAACTTAAGTCTCAGGGGTGCAACGCATCTGCGACCTCTGGTTTTCATGAGTTTAAGTGATGACCACTTAACATCAATGTTAGTTGTGTGCTTGTTTGCCACCGCGCTTAGGTACATGAAATGAATAGAGAGTCGCTACCTTATACACCTCTTTTTACATAAAAATATACAAACTTACAACAAAATAATCTAGTAGGTGCCTATGATTATTTTTGTTCTTTTTGAAATTATTGAAGAGATTAAAAATATTACCTTTAAAAAAAATATGTGCCACAAATTTTAAACGTAATTGAATATTATGATGAAATAATTATATATTGTAAAATTGTATGTATGTATCTTCACGCCAGATAACTAACGGGGTAGGCAGAGAGTGTGGAGCACCAGATATCCCGGTCCTAACACACCTCCCGTGCCTCATCTACATTAATCATTCTCTTCATACATGCATGGCGATTCCTAACACTTTTCACTCCACCATCAGACAGTTCTCGACCTATTTGGTCATGGTTGACCTACCATGACCAAATAGGTCTTGGTCTTCCTGGACCTCTGCAACAATTTATATACGCATTGTATATCTGTTTAGACCAGTGATTCCCAAAGTGGTCCATGGGAGACTGGATGGGGGTCTATGTAGGCGTGAATAAAAATTGGAAATACGGCAATGTGATATAAATGTAGCAAGGACGGGGGTCCACAGAAACCAGAAAAAATTGTAAAGTGTCTACAAGAAAAAATAGTTTGGGAACCTCTGGTTTAGACTATAGACATTCGCTCATTCGACATTTTTTCTAATAGGTTGGGGAAAAAGTCTTTTCGCATTATAGTATGTATGAACTTGCAATAAAATCTCTTTGGCTGTAGTATTTGTATCTGGCTGGTTTTGGTATCATTGAAAGTTAAAATTTTGGAAAACATAATTCCAAATTCAAATTAGGCAAATGTGTGATTTTCATTTGTTTTTCGTACTGTCAAGATGCGTGAATCTAATGAAGAAATTCGATACATTTTAAAATTTTACTACAAAAAAGGTAAAAATGCAACGCAAGCCGCGAAAAAAATTTGCGATGTTTATGGACCTAGTGTCTGTGAGAGTAGCACAAATTTGGTTTAAGCGTTTTCAATCCGGAAATTTTGATGTCAAAGATGCACCTCGCTCTGGTCGCCCTATTACGGATAAAATGGATGCCATTTTTGAAAAAGTGGTGCAAGATCGACATATCAGTAGTTACGACGTAGCTGAAGAACTGAGAATTGATCACAAAACAGTTTTGGCGCATTTGAAAAAAACTGGGTACAAAAAAAAGCTCGATATTTGGGTACCTCACGAGCTCACTGAAAGAAACCTAATGAACCGTGTACTCATTTGTGATACTTTATTACGACGTAATGAAACCGAATCATTTTTGAAGAAGCTGATAACTGGTGATGAAAAGTGGATCACGTACGACAAGAACGTGCGAAAAAGCTCGTGGTCAAAGGCCGGTCAGGCTTCACAGACTGTGGCGAAACTCGGGTTAACTCGCAATAAGGTGATGTTGTGTGTGTGGTGGGATTGGAAGGGCATTATTCATTATGAGCTATTACCACCAGGCAGGACTATCGATTCTGAACTCTACTGCGAACAACTGATGAGATTAAAGCAAGAAGTTGAGAGAAAGCGGCCGGAATTGATCAACAGAAGGGGTGTGGTGTTTCATCATGATAACGCTAGACCTCACACATCTATAGCCACTCAGCAAAAATTAAGAGAGTTTGGCTGGGAGGTATTAATGCATCCGCCGTATAGTCCTGACCTTGCACCTTCAGATTTCCACCTGTTTCGGTCTCTTCAGAATTCTTTATGCAATGTTAGGTTAACATCACGAGAGGACTGCCAAATCCACTTGTCGCGGTATTTTGATGAGAAGTCCCAAAATTTTTATAGCAATGGGATCATGTCCCTACCTACAAGATGGCAAAAGGTTATCGAACAAAATGGTACATTTATACTTTAGTTAAATTTAAATAAACTATATTAAAAAATGTTTTGAATTATCTTAAAAAATGCGAAGAAACTTTTTCCCCAACCTAATATATGCCTCTATATTATATAACTAGCTGTGCCCGCAACTTTGTTTGCTTGGATTAGTGGCTTTGGGACATTAGGCAGCGCTTTTGGATATACGTTTTGGTTAATTTTGGATCATAAACACTTTTGGGTAGCTAAAAAAATCTATTTTGCAGTATTGCTTCTCTGTACACGATATTAGACGTATGACCATCGGGGATAAAAGCACACAGGCTGCTAGGATTGCTAAAAATTGCTAATTATGTGTTTAAACGCGCAGCCATCCTATGATGAACCGTATTTTCGAAAATGCCATTTTAAACTTCTATGCATAATATTTTTTTATAGAAAATTATTATAAGCTTTTGTAAATTTACAGTCAATTTTTAAACATAAAAGATAGATCAATGCATAATATAAGCACTCCGTAAGAGCCGGCAGAAGAGAAAAATTGAATATTAACGTTGTGCATTTTTGCCCACTAATGCCACCACCTATGGTATGGTTTCCGTTTCCGTGCTTCGGAGGGCGCGTTAAGCCGACGGTCCCGGTTGCTATCGATGGATAGCAGTCGTAAAACCTTGTCGGAGGCCTTATGGGCGGTTTGAAAAACATCCGACAGTGGGTTGGAGCATGGTCCGCATTGGAGCAGCGTGGTGGAGTAAGCTCCAGGCCTCCCCCCAAAAAGGGGAGAGACTCGTGCCCAGCAGTGGGACGTATAATGGGTTGCCATTATTATCTATTATTATGGTACTGAATGTACCATATTTCATGCAATAAATATCTTATATCACCACCACCGCCACCACTACAATCGCCACCAACGCCATCAACGCCATCACCATCACCATCACCAAACACCTACGCCACCAATGCCATCACTGATACAAACGCCGCCAAAGTCACCACCATCATAACCAATGCCACCAATGCCTCCACCGCCAGTAAAACCACCGCCAGCACCACTAACGCCACCAACACCACCACTAACGCCACCAACACCACCACCAGAGTCACAAACAACACCTATGCCACCAACGACACCAAGGTCACCACCACCACCACCACCACTACTACAAACACCACCAATGCCACCAACACCACTAACGCCACTACCACCACCACCATCGCCATCATCATAATCACATCCGAAAGACGTCCATCCGTCTCCGCTAGACAAACCTTTCTCGAAGATGCTCCTAAAAGTGTTGTGCGTCATAAGGAAAGAATACGCCATAATTGCCACGCTTGGCATGCTGAATGGTGATCATAGCGGAGATTGTTTTATGCCGGGACGCTGCTATGCGGTATGCTTAATGTTACTAACAGAAAAAAAACCGGCCAAGTGCGAGTCGAACTCGTGCACAAAGGGTTCCGTACAAAAAATGTCATAAAAATTTCGTTTGTTGGAAGGAAATATACAACATAAGACCTAAAAATTCTGTGAAAATTTTAAGTGTATACTTGATACCGTTATTGATATCGAGCAAAAAATATACGAAAAAAAACACGCTTATGCCCCCTTGGACCCCTTAATATTTTCATTTTCTTATTTTTAGTATTCAATTTAATAGCGGTAACAGAAACATAATTTGTGAAAATTTTAGCTTTCTAGCTATAGATACGGAACCCTAAAAAAGATAGATTCAGAATAGTTTAAAAATATTCGATATGATTCTTTAAATTGCCGTAACTTTTTTTATTTCTAAACCGATTGACATGAAACAAACAGTAAATGTCAAGTGAAACTTACCACAATATATTAGTAAAAACTAAAATCGGATAAGCTATTTCTGAAATTAGCGTGCACAAACACACAGACAAACATACATTTTTCTGGGATAAAAAGTACCCAGTGTTGTGCGCCAAAGGTTAAAGTATAAATATACCAAGTTTCATCGTAATCGGACCGGTAGAATTTGTGTGATGCTTGAACAAACAGACAGACAAAAAATTTTCTAATCACATATTTGTGTTCGGTATCGATCTAGTAATATCCCCTGGTATTTATTTTTTCAATATTTTCAATGTACAGAATTTGAACTTCTACAGTTTTATTATAAGTATAGATTGTATTTAAAAAATTGAAATGCTTTAACGCATTGTGTTTTCTAGTTCGCTTTAAGTGATATCTTCATTATACGAACGACTTTCAGGAAATAAACCAAACAATGAAGTGTAATTGTCTGTAAGTGTACGATTCGTAATAAGATTTCAAGCAACTGTTTGAAATACTCGAAGAGTTCTGTTTTGCATTGGCTATAAACTGTTTAAAGTTGCAGGGCTTTTGTAGGTTAAGGATGCGCTTTTGGGAAAATCTTATTTTTTAAACGGGATATCTTTATTAATTATCTACCCTCTAACAATTAGTTGATAGGTACCTACCTATACTGTCATTAGTAAGTACATTTTAAAATAAATTATGTACTTATGTGTTTAATATTTTCGTAATATTTATTTTTGACAGCAAAAAAAGTATTTCATCCTCTTTTTTAATAATGGGTCTTTTTAAACTGACTTCTAAATATGTTACAGCAGTTAATGATAACACACAAAATACGCCTTTATTAAATTGTCGTTTTTTGTATCCACGATGGTGAATAAACTTGCCCAACAGGCTAACGCACAATTTGTCCTAATGTATATGGCGTCCCTTTTTATAGGCACATTACACCAGGATAATCTCTATATCTCTATATTCCCCATAGAGCAACACCGGAGGGGAGTAGCCATATGCAGGCTTTAACCTCTATCAAAGTACAAGCCCAAATGGGCCTATACCTGTCGCCTAGATATTTAAATGTGTGAGTGAAATTGTTTCTATGTTTTGTTAAAGTCAAGATGTGAGTTTCGTAGTAATAGAACATTTTTGTAGTGTGCGTGTGTGTCGCACGCTTTTCCCCCCGCAAAAAATGTCAGACTGTTTTGCATCGGTAATAAACGCTATGGCTACTCTCCTCCAGTCCGCCGCGGCCGGTGGCCCGTGTTGCTCTGTTATTCCCTGACCCGAGGGTCGAAATTGGCGTCTCGGGCCCAACAGTCGTTAGTATTAATAACACCTCTCTTTCGGCGCGGGTTATAAAGTTACATAAACACTTAAAGTAATTTAGACTTAATATATGTTCTTATAAGAAAATTATGGGGTTTTCTTAATGTGTATTATGTGTAATGTGCTTTAATATGAGTTATCGTAACTTAATTGCCTGTTTTTGGTGGAAATCTCTGGTTTTTTCTTCAAGTTATGTAAGAGTAATTATCATTAATGAGATAATTCAAATACTAACGATGTAAAAAAACCCATAATATTCGTAAACTTCATATTAGTTTCTTTTTTTCCTAATGTAGGAAATATGATAACAGCGTTCTTGCCTGTAACATACCGTGTAATCATACAAATAATATTATTATATATCTGAACATGTGAATTTGACCTTACCATCTATAATAACATCATTGCATCTACTAATTTGACTCATCATGACTCAGAGCATCCGGTCACGATTCTTAAAAAATTAACTTTGTTTTTCTATTCTAAAGTCAAACGCAAGGAAATGTATTTGTATCTGTATAATTAAGCTTTTTGCATTAATCTTGAACGCTACGCAAGGCGTTTACGAAATCGATGGAGGTAGCTCCATATAATTTTTCAAACTGCTGTCAGACAAATGTCACCTCAGTCTGCCCGGGACCACGGAAGCTGAAAAGCGACCGAAACGTGGGGTTGATTTTAAAAATCATTTTAGTTTAATATACGTGAGATATATCCGTAAAAATAGTTTTATATCAATGAGTGTAGCTAGAAAACCTAATAACATATTATATTTTTTACTGGTGGTAGAGCTCCAGTGAAGGAGGACGTAGGCTACGTCGCGGACGTAGGCACCACCGCATTACCTAATATACTTGCCGCTAAATGATAGGGTTCAGCACTATCGTGTTCCGGTCAGGTGGTAATGTACGACCCTGTAATTTCCGGCACAGAGGCATAACACCTTAGGCCTCAGGAGTGGTAACGCATCTGTATTTTGACCTCTGGTCTTTGTGTGGGTGTCTGTAGGCTGCAGTCATCACATAACATCAATATGAACTGCATATTTGTTTGCCACTTCCGCGCCCACGCCCGCGAGCTCCTTCACTGGAGCTCTACCACCAGTAAAACTTGCCATCAATGTAACCTGTATGCCAATTCATGACATAAAAAAACAAATTTTTCAATGCGTCAGCTCCACCTTGTGTTACCTAATACATGGTTAAGGATCGTGCTTAATGAGGTATCTTTTTTTCTGTTTTCTCTTACCCCGTGCTTAACTCACAGCTTACACAAACATCTCACTATTGAGCAAGGGAAAGTGTAGTTTGCGTAATCCGCGATTAAATTCTAAAAGTATTTTGTTCTTTACATATGAAAAGAAGGTGTCCCCAATTGGAACACAAAACGCTTTCAACGACTCTCTAGTGGGCAACAATAGGGTGTTTTATGTAAGGAACTACGAATTATGAACCACTGCTGTTTTCAAGTGTACTCTGAATACCGAATGTAAAACTTATTTACAAGCTCGGGGGTACCGAATGTTCTTAGGGCGGCGAGGGGTCGGTTTCCGATGTAATGGATGGAATTCCTGCGACTGGCAACTAACATTAACCATTGTGGATGATGATTATTATTTAACTGTTGTTTCGGTTAGCGAACAATATGTTTCTCGCCTGAAATCTTGACAAATCATTTTTTAGTTTAATATACGCGAGATAAATCCGAAAACTAGTTTTATTTCAATGAGCAATTTATATCAAGCTCGCGAAAACCTAAGAACATACTAGGGGAGAGTGGTATGTTGAACTGCCTGATAAATTGTACCACCTCAAAATTTTACACTTACTGTAACTTATTTTCTTGTCTGGCAACACGAAACTAAGCGCTGACAGCGGCTTCAACTACATGTCTTTTTGTAGCGGCCTCCGGAAAGTACATTCGTTTTTAGATAAAAAAATGTGTTTTGAGAGTCCTTCATACAAATTTTGACGTGTGTACCTAAGGAGATTACAAAGTGAAAATGTAAGTTACAATTTTGTTATATATTTTATTGATTAGATCTATAATCACCGCTTCAACCATGGCGTTGCGAACGTATTATGTTCTGCGGTAATTTTGTGACAGATATTTATTTTTGAAATCTCTTAGTTTGGTAAATTGTACCACCAGCAGTTGTTTTATTTGTACTGGTACAATTTACCCAACTTGTTGCTATATTTATTATTTAATATATTTTTTTAGATTAATGATGACCATAAATAGTATTATAAAACGGAAGAAGGAGGTTTTGGAAAGATATTGTTGGCTCTTGAAAATAAGGAGATGAGCTAGAACCACATATCTGAAACGAATTCGCTTTCAAAACCAACAATTTAACGTCATGCTAGAATGCAAAACAAGTTGAGGGTCAAATATTGACAAGACGTTCGTTGTTGTAAATGGGTTCACGGCTCCTGTACATTGAATCAAGATATTTACGAAATTCTTTATACTATTATAATATGGTAAAAGAAAATAAAGGGTTTGATCTCAGTACATAAGTAGATAAATAAATAATTGTTGACTAACGGAAATAATATTCTAAAGTGATTTATTCTATTATCATACATTATTTAATTTATGCAGAATAATGTATTTAAGTTTGATAAATGTTTTATTTTAGTCTATAATACATTTGTTCTTTTGTCACATTATGACAGTTAATATTGAAGAAATTTGAAAATTTTTGTCAGCATTTTTTCAATAATAATTAAAATATAATCAATTTATTTTGTCTGTTTATTAATTATTCTTTGATTTTCATTTATTATCATGTTAATAAGTCTCTTAAGTCTTGGGGTACGATTTACCTAACCTGTGGTACAATTAATCCGACTAGTTGGGTAAATTGTACCGAAGGAACGCCTTCAGGGAATATGCGTTATATTGTGTGAAATCCGATAAGAGTATGGTGTTGACGTTGCGGCACATGTTAAATGAGATTCTAAACAATGTGAATCAAGATAAAGAACTTATTTAAATTAATATCAAAAAAAGATATTTTGCAAAATCTGAAAACTGGTACAATATATCCGACTCTCCCCTAAATGATTTATGACCCTTATTTTGTTATATTTTTATGTCGTGCAAAGAATAAGTATGGGTCAGTAATTTTTAAAGAAAATGCGTCATAACGTTGTTTACACGCCGACTAAGTTGTTAAAACAATATTAGTAGCAATGCAATACTAATGAGGCATATGTAGCCAGTTGATTATGCAGGTGGAAGGTCGACATTTCGGTCTTACTAGCCTCCAGTTTTTAAAGTAGACATAAAGCTTTTATAGATCTGTTCCAAGTTGGTCCTCTGATCCTGAGAATGTTTTGTGCTGATGAGTAAGGGCAATGTCGTCCGCATACACAAATTTCCTGTCTGGTAAGTCATGAGTGAATATAGGTGATAATATGGGATAATGAATGTAGGTGATAATGTGGTCGAACTGTCGATCAACGAGTGGTCCTAGTTGATATCTGAATACAGTGCAGGTGTTTAGGAGCGGATGCGGGGCACTCGATGGGCGTCTTCACGGGGCACTCATTGAGCGGTCGGAAGCCATAAATCTACCGAATCGAAATCCACCACAACTTGATAATGGTAAATCGACAGATGTTGCGCCAATGCTAATTTAAACTCTTATTTATTAAAGAACTAGCTGTCCCCGCGACTTCGTCCGCGTGAGAATTAGTGATTATTCAGTATCTACTCAGACGAAGTCATGGGCGAAGCTAGTATAAAAGCCTTATTACATCAGGTGTCTGCCAGTGAAAGTCCCATCAAAATCGGTCCAGCCGTTCCCAAGATTAGCCCCACCAAACAGATAGACAGACAAAAATTGTAAAAAAAATTGTTTTGGTATATGTACTCGTACCGTGTATTCAGTATACATACGCAAAAACCGGACAAGTGCGAGTTCGACTCGCGTGGTGAGGGTTCCGTACATAATCTTAATTTAATGTGTTTTAATTTGAATACTCAAAACTTCTTATAGGTTTTCCAGTAATCTATAGGCAAAGAACTATTTTACACATTTTTTTCAAAATTTTAAGTTCAGTAGTTTCGGAGATAGGGAGAGGGAATTCTTAAATAACTTCAAATTTGTTTATGCAAAAATTATAAAAAAATATATCTGAGATGCTGACAACAACTTCTTTCATTTGATATGTCACACGACACAGTTTACGATTTTTTTTTAATTTTCTGATTTAACCCTGAAAGTGGCCCCCTCTTTAAAATTTGTTATTTTACTTGACGTGTTCATCTTTGGGTCACCAATTTACATTATATTCATCAAATTTCAACTCAATCGGTCGAGTAGTTTCGGAGCAAATTGTCTGTGACAGACGGACAGACAGACGCACGAGTGATCCTATAAGGGTTCCTTTTTCCTTTTAAGGTACGGAACCCTAAAAACGATTATTTTAATATTATAAACCGACACTCCAATTTTATTTATTTGCGTATTATTCGAGTCCCGGCCGATGTTGTTTGTTGTCTATGTCATTAAATATTTATTACTTTATTAAGTGTGTTAATTACAATGGCTATATTAAGATAGAGAAGTCTGATTCGCATATGGCAAGATCAGGTTTTCGAAATGTTAAATGTAATTTCCGACAGAGAGGCATAAAACCGTAGGCCTCAGGAATGGCAATGCATCTACATTAAAATATCTAGTTTCTTGTGGATGTTTAGAGGCTACAATGTTACTTACCGTCATTATAAACTGTGTGCTCACTTGCCATTTCATGCCCAAAAATGTTAAAGACCTTTTTTTTTGGCATGAAATGACCACCTTCTGGTCACCAGAAGAACACAAGTAGTGGTTTTTTTATGTGTCTACCGATTACATTTCAAAACGTACGTGATATGATACAGCTCTGTGACATGCAGACAGATCGACAGTTAATCGAGGCTTAGTGATAGGGTCTTGATTACTCCTAGAGTCCTGATAGCACGCATCAGTTGGAACTAAACCCCAATAATTAATAGTATAACCTTTTAATTTTACTCGAGAGATGAAGTGAAGCTTATTACGCTCATTGACGAACATCGAAATAAATGGTAAAAAAATATTTTTGTACAATATCAATTAGTGAAACATTTCCTGGAAGGTGTTGACCGCACTTGTAAAGGAAAACAAACAGGGGTCCCAAATATTAATGTAACGCCGGCACCTTATAAATCAACACACCCCTTCTTCCCGTCAATATTTCTCCAGCACTTGGTAATGTTATTGCCGTCGTAATCACGAAAATATATAATTAGTCGACGCCATGTTTCACGCATTGCGTGATTTTTAAGCAAAACACGCATATTTTCGTATTTTGGATAGGTTTACGTGCCGTTAAAATGTTTATTGAACGATGAAGCTTGGCCGTTGGTCAACGAGAAACAACCCTTTTATATTGGTGTTAGAGTTCCTGTTGCGTCAAGGGTTTTGATGGTGGCATCATCGCATCACCCCGATCTGCCGCGAAAAGTAGGTCTCGACACTGCTGGCTGCCATTTATATGGTGATATATTATTATGTAATTTTATATCCTGCACCAGTATGAATTTTATTCCTTCCTGAAAACTAGTCAGGGAGGAAAACTCTTATTAAGAGTGAATAGAATACAATGAAAATAACCCGTTGTGGCTCAAATCATATTTTATAGACCATCCCATCTGAAATGGTAAAACAAAAATAGTGTTTAACTAATCAATCGAAAAAAAGAAAGCGCGCATGGCCCCGCGCCTGGTGTAGATCGCATCGAAGCGATCTATTCGGTTTGGTAAAACGATACAGGCGCGGTCGGTTGTGTGATCGGTGACCGCTAGTGGCAAATTAAATGCGAGGCACGACAAGCCGACGGTCCCGGTTGCTATCGATAGATAGCAGGCGTTAAACCTAGTCGGACGCCTTATGGGCGGGGGTGGTTCGAAAACATCCGACAGCGGGTCACTAAGCCTTATCTCCACCTACCCGCATTGGAGCAGCGTGGTGGAGTAAGCTCCAGGCTTTCTCCTAAGAAGGGGAAAGACTCGTGCCCAGCAATGGGACGTATCAAGGGCTGCCATTATTATTATTATATAGTAACTAATTAATAATTAAGTAAATCACTATTTTATCTTTATCACGCACGAATTCATGACTAAGTTCATAACTAGACTAATTAAGTCATCAAACTTAATTCCACGCATCACGTAACACAAGATTTCTCGACGTTCTATCTAATACTTAGGAAGTAGTGTGTATCCGAATTGAATCTCTGTTGGCTTAATCCTTGATTTATAGGCTGCAATAGTAGCTTTGGCATCAACATATATTTACATGTTTTATTTATACTACGGAAATAAAAAAGCTGTAATTCTCTTAGGGAAAAACAGTTCTCTTCCTTATTTGCTTAGCACTAAGTAAAAAGATATCTTTAAAGTTCCTACCCTTGGGTGCGAGCAGTTAGTCTCGTTGGAATGAGGTAATAAATTACTAAGGAGCGTAACTTCACCTTTATTCGAGCGCAACTCGGATTCTCAGGCCTGGATTAGCTTAGGATGTCTCATCTCGCTTAGCGTTTACGTCTGTTTGGAATTAAGGTGTTTCCTATGTAATTTATTAATATCTTACATATGTTCATGTGTTGTAGTTATCTGATCATCGATAATCACTTAGCGATGCCAATAGATTAGCAGACGACTAAAATGTTGAACAAATGTCGAAGAAATCTAAAAAGAAACGCTGATTACAAAGTTTTAGACAAGACACTAATACATTTACTACGTAGTTTGAAGGTTATTAGGATTGCACCTAATTAATTTATAGGCTATGTTGACATTAAAGAAGATCTAGATTTACCTACTCTTCCAATCGATTGAAAATTGTTTCCAACCCTTTTTTACATTCCTAACACGTACTAACACCCAACTTTCAAAATGTTTTACATTTAATTATTCACGTTCTGATATCCGATTCCTCATATCAAGATTTGTATTATGCTCTTAGTAAATCTAATATTTGTTCTTAGTATGATATTCGAGTTTTATTTTTCATACGTTTTCACTCACATCAACACACTAGGTACCTATAAACCTGCGTCGTGGGTGCCGTTCTACGCACACAACACATACACAAACACCCAGACCCGAAATCAATATACAAATATTTATCCCGCGGTGCGGGGATCGAACCCGCGACCCTTTGAATCCAACGGTCGTCTCACACCGCTAGACTAATGGTCGTCAAACAGTCTATTTAAAATATGCCACTCCAAATGCTACTTAACCCTTGAGCAAGATAACGCTCCATTCGTGGCGTATGTAGCTTTATTTATTTTCCTTATCTGATCCCAATACCGTATCTCCGACGAAGTATACAATATTAAGTAAAGGAAATGTTATTTCATAAAAAATAAAATGTTCACTTCGGATCACGAGCATTCCCTCCTAGTCCTGTGGGACGCAGAATAAAAGGGCTTCCATCGCGAATAGGGCTGTTTAGTCTTAGATCCCTACTATTCCGATTGTTAGGGTTAATCCTAGCTTTAAATTATGCTGGCCTTAAATCATTGTGAAAATATTTAATTCATCTATATCGTATTTGCCTGCTATTGCAATGGTTATTATTTTAAGATGAACGTTATATTAATAATTTGTCTGTTTCATCCACATGCTTTTTCTCGAATAGATCTCTGAATTGAATAAATTCATATATTTTACTACTACTACCGTCGTAAGTGAGACAAGATAAATACATCACCATTTTGACAGGCGCGATGCACAGTGAAATGGGAGTCACCGGACCGTTGTGAATGACTGAGGTTGCCCGAATTGGACGCCTTCCTTCTGTTTACACATTTTTCTTAGTCGTCTCGTAAATCTGTCACTTACCGCCGCCTCTCGAAATGATGCGAGGTAATTCGCTAATTATCTTCTTGGAATCTTTTAGTTGGATTTTGGAAATGGCTACCTATTCCATCAAAATAATTTAAATTAAATCATATTTAATTTTTAAATGTGTACTATTGTAAAAATCTCTCATTTTGGCCTGGGTTTTCAGCTGTTCGCAATCAGTAGATTACCTTCAGTGTAGTATAAAGTGTTTTGCTAACACTTGTTAAAGAGATAGTGTTAATTAATTGTAGGTACTTCCAACTAAGTTCTAAGCCAGATGGGAACTATAGAATTCCGTAAATCACAAGTTGTTAATTTCTTGAATACGTTGTAAGTGGTTTGAGCTTAAATATTTAAGTGGAGTATTAGCATAGAATACTTAGATACAAACTACGTGATTGTTTATACTTGTTTTAATTGAAATTGATTGTTTATACTTGATTATACTTGAAATTATGTTTCACTCATGTTACTCATGTTTTGGAGATTTTTTTGTATCTTTTACTTCGTTTGCTATCGGCGCTTTTATTTTTATTTAAAAAAACCGGCCAAGTGCGTGTCGCGACACAAGCTATGTAGGGATCCGTTTTCACAAGTAGGTACATTTTAAAAATTTTGTATTTTAAATTAGGTATACG
Organism: Macrosoma leucophasiata; assembly: GCA_036365455.1. Taxonomy (NCBI): domain Eukaryota; kingdom Metazoa; phylum Arthropoda; class Insecta; order Lepidoptera; family Hedylidae; genus Macrosoma; species Macrosoma leucophasiata. The sequence goes on from JAWQUS010000024.1 coordinate 16,230,552, forward strand.
TATAATATTTTGAACACCGTGATTTTTTTTCACACGTTCAAATTCCACCGTAGACAAAAAAGTGCCTACAATGGAATTGATATGAACTACCAAATATGTAATGAAAGACGTTTGGTCGATTTATGTTAATATTCAAACATATTTAAAAGAAAAACGTTCAAAACTCTACATTTAATTGAGTTTAGTAGTACCTCTCGAATCGTCACCAACATTTCAGATAGCCTGGAGTGGCGTCACCAGTAGCTACCTAATCGTAAATTCAGTGAAGCCATTATTCATGTATGAGCCGGCAAAGCAATTAAGACGGTCTTGTCGATTATTTATGGAAATCCTACGTACTTTTTGATCTCCTGCCACAGAATTAGCATCGTTTGGTAACTTTTGTAATCATTGGCGCTTTGGGAGGTTCGAATTCGAACTGTTATTGTTTCTAAACGTTTAATGGCTCGATACAAATTGGAGTGTTGCGGAGTTTCTGTCTAATGAGATCTAAGGTATGTTTTGCACAGTTTAATTAGGTATTGTTAAAGTTAACTGGTGGTAGAGCTCCAGTGACGGAGCTCACGGGCGTAGGCACCACCGCATTACCTAATAAACTTGCCGCTGAATGGTAGTGTTCAGCACTATCGTGTTCCAGTCAGGTGATAATGTATGGCCTTGTAATTTCCGGCACAGAGGCATAACACCTTAGGCCTCAGGAGTGGTAACGCATCTGGATTTTGACCTCGGTCTTTGTGTGGGTGTCTATAGGCTGCAGACATCACTTAACATCAATGTGAACTGCATGCTTGTTTGCCACTTCAATTACAAAAAAAAAAGTCATGGAAATTGTTGTTACGCTACAAATACAGTTAGGTGTAGGTTTTTACTGACGTTGATAAAGATAACGATGAGTATTGTAGGAGATTTTTTTTTAAATGTAATGAAAGTGGTAAACAAGCTTGCAGTTCACATTGATGTTAAGTGATGACTGCAGCCTATAGACACTCACACAAAGACCAGAGGTCAAAATGCAGATGCGTTACCACTTCTGAAGCCTAAGGTGTGATGCCTCTGTGCCGGAAATAACAGGGCCGTACATTACAACCTGACTGGAACACGATAGTGCTTAACACTACCATTTAGCGGAAAGTAGGTATATTAGGTAATGCGGTGGTGCCTACGCCTGCTCCTTCACTGGAGCTCTACCACCAGATGATTTATGATTACAAATAACCTGGACGAAAGTAGATATGGAAAAATCATAGCAAATTGAACATTACCACCAAGGTTGACTGTATAAGAATGCCTAGCGGCATTCAGTCCGCTGTAAGTATTTAAAGTAAATAAATAAATAAAAATTGGAAGTCATAATAATGTAGGTATTTAAGTATGTAAATACATAATAATATATTTTATGACATCATGCTAATTTCCATCATATCTAATGCTAACATTTTGCAAGATTAACTTAAAAAAAAACTTTTCAATAAGTGTTTATTTTTAAGAACATATTTGAAGGTTTCGGGTTAAAAGTGAACAAAAAAATTATATTTTTGTTCTTAGTAATCTAAATTATACCACTTTTTCTCTTGTAGGTACTAAAGATAAAAAATGGTACAATTTTAGGCGAAACGGTACTGGTTTAAAATACATTGCCTATAATCGTAGGGCTAATTTAATGTGTATCACGGAAAATACCGTTAATTCGATGAAAAGTTCCCATTCATTAGTTTCAGGAGTTTTAAGCTTATTGAAAAGTTTATTTTTCCTTTCAGCTGTATCTACAATGAGAACGATATTATTTATTATAGGCATGGCTTGTTGTTATTGAAAAGTTTGTGATGTTGTTCTCTTATTTTGTAACTTTTCTGTTTACATTTTGAAATATATCGTTCTGAGCATGCTTGTGTTAATATGGAACCTAACCCTGGAGGATCTGGTTTGAATTATTATTTATTTCAATATTTCACCAATGAGTAGAGCTTGAGAGTACAGGCAATTTAAACCAGATATCGTCGGTTTTATTTATCAAGTTGAAAAATTCGGGCTGTTTATATTTATGAATTGTATAGTAGTATGTATATGTATACCCCGAGCATGTTAGCTTCAGGAAAAAATTTTGAAGTCCCCTCAAGAGAAAGTGCATTTTTTGTAAATGTCCTAAAGTTTCAGTAAGTTATATTACCTCCAACATTTTGAGCATGCTCTTTAGACTCTTGATTCACTTATATAAAAAACAATGAGGTTAATAGGGATAAAGAGAAGACGCAAAAAAAAAAAACAACTGGTGCCGTTTTTAAATTGATTTGACAGATATTTAACGTAACTTCATCCCTGTTATCCCCGAAGGGGTAGGCAGAGGTAAATGCATACATTCAAGCATACCAGCAAACGATTCCAACCACGATTCACCGGTTTCGTTTTGGCCCATGTAACAGATGGTGAGCCATCTCCGACATCTCCGGGCACATTACCAAACTTCGAGGTACTGGGAATAAAGGACTTTACACCATTATCTCTGATAACCCCCTACCCGGGAATCGAACCCAGGACCTCAGCGTAGTAGTAGTGGCCTGCTTCCACGCATGATACTATGTGAAATTGTGGTAAATTGACATATGAAAACTGGAAGCGAGCTACCAACGAGAGTGTCCTGGCTAGTTGTCCGCTACTAACATATATAAGTCAATGATTATAAACAACAATTTTATTAATCGCCTCAAAAATCAATAAATTTCTACAATGAAAGACGTTTATAATATGCTGTATCTACTTACATAAGAAATAAACTTCCGTCTCGTCATGCTACCTACCCTTTGTACACTAACTGAATAAATAAATCCTATCTGAATTGATAGCATAAAATGGTAAACGGAGTAAGGTCTTCTGTAAACGACAAGCAATTATACTATTTTCGCCGGACCGGCGTTTTTGACGCCTCGTCGACTGTATCGAACCACTGGCTGCGCACTCAACTTTTATTTAACGTGTTCACACTTACCTTTGTATGCATACCTACATGTTACGTATGTTTTTCTGACTATTCTGTTGCCTGCTTTTATGTTGCCTTTGGTTTCACGAACTATTATCTGCTATGTTGCGATGTAATTGGTTTATTAAAACAATGCAATTGTTTTTATGTTGTTTATGACGTCGGGGCGTGACTACCCCACCGCTACTTACTGGAGGAGAATTCTTCCACTACTGAAGTCAGTTAACCGAACAATGGCTGTAAATCGTTACAATAGGCGACAGTAAATACAATTACGTGGGATGGGCAGGGACGTCCCGTGAAAAAACTATCGCCACTAAGGCTCCTTACATTCTGAAGCGCGTACGCGCGCGACCGGTGCAATTTGTATGAAGAATTTTTTTTTTATATATTGCAATTTCTATAGTGGCTTTCATTGTACCGCGTGCTTGCCGGTAGCGTTTTTGTACTGCGTATCGCCGCGACCGGCGACATGCTGCAGAATGAAAGGAGCCTAAATGCTGAATAAATTTTAAGACCATTATAATTTTAACGCTACAAATATACATAACTGCCTCAGTAGCGTAGTGGTAGCAGGCCACTACTATTACGCTGGAGGTCCTGGGTTCGATTCCCGGGTAGGGGGTTATCAGAGATAACGGTTTAAAATCCTTTATCTCTGCTTCTATTGGGATTTTTCCATTTTCTGGAAGTTTCCCAGTACCTCGGAGTTTGGTAATGTGCCCGGAGATGTCGCCACCTGTTACATGGGCCAAAACGTAACCGGCGAGTCGTGGGTGTTTGCATGTATGATTGAATGCATGCATTTACCTCTGCCTACCCCTTCGGGGATTACAGGCGTGAAGTTACAAATATACATACAGATCTACATTCGCTATATACAGCTCTACATTCATCAATCCTTAGCTACTAGCTGGGTCACTCCTGAGAAGTAAATGAAATTTTGCGGCCCCAATAGTGTTTAATTTATTTTGAAATCAATTGTACAAATATAATTCATACAAATCCTGACTTACATATGTAGAAAAAACAAGCGGCAGACGGCGTTCTAACCGCCAGTGTGCATACGCCCTATGCGTCCAAACCGACAAAGAGCCAGGAAGCCCTGCATATCGATCGCACCACAAGTTAGACCGGATCGGGCAACTGATTCCTCATTCAGCTTACCAATTTCTGCTTAGACGTAGCTGGATTTAGGTATTATTTCATCAGATAGATGAGATAGAAAGTGTAGGTAGATCTATAATTTAAGCCGTCAGTTTTATATTTCCTCTCTACCTTTTATATTGCCTAGGTGTTGTTATATTAAGATGCCGTCACATGAGAATTGCTTAGATGCGATACATTGTAGAATTTGGTTGGCAGCTTGTTTTTTATTTCATTCTTCTTCTTCTTTTCTGAAGTCATTAAAAGTCTTCGAAATCGGCGTGCATTTATGAAGAGAGTCACTCTTCACTCTCAGTGACAGTGAAGACACTGTGTAAGGACCAAGCTGTTTGAAGCGCCACGCTCTCTAGCAATCCCGCAAGGGACCTGTCGTGAGAATGCATACAAAAATTCTATAAACGACCCGATCTAATACCCATTGGATCCATGCGCTCTGCACATTATAAATGAAATTTAAATGTTCAAGAGAAAGTCGTTTTGTACTATCCAATTTTTGATAGACAATGTATATACTGTACAGAAAAAGGTGCTTAAAACTCAAAGTAGGGATACAAAATTAAATTAGGACTGAGTGTACCCAATATTGAGTTTGAATATAGCGTTGACTTTGCAAGCTCTCATTCCGTGTAACAGACAGCAGTACCTATAACATAACTCACCCGGCGTGCGGACCGTCCGTCAACAGTCACCCTAAAGTTGAGACAGGGAAGCCCTGTATTGATCGCGCGTCACAGCCAGGCGACAGAAGGGCGCACCCGGCACCGTAAACACTCCGGACCCGCACTCGAGAAGCCTGAACGTGACATACGAGTGTTGAGCATGGTTATTTTTCATACCCTCACTGTTTTGGTCTTTCCTTTTTCGTGGCTATTGCAAAAATGCTCGTGCATTCCCAGGTTTGTTCCCTTAGGATGGTTAGGTGAAAGTTAATATTGGTGTTGATATTTCATTATTTATCTTTAGTTAAGTATCGTATTATTTTAGCTGTGGTAAATGTGTGATATTTACATTGTTAACCGTCCTTGTTTTCTACGAATGTGTTAATTTTGTAATCTTGGCAAACAACAGTATGAGAAGTTAACAGGCTGTTTGGAGTTAGAAACTGGTTAGGTACCGTATAATAATGGAATCAGCGCGTAGCTAAATTAAGAGATAATTGCTAAAATCTACCGTTATAATGCTCGGAAATATTATGGAATTGTGACAGTGACACAGGAAATTATTGAGCTCTATTAATAGTAATGAATTTTACATTAAATTTCACGCTAGATTCCCAGAGAGAGAGAACACTATCTCGTCTAAAACTCAAACTCAAACTCAAAAATTCATTTAATCACTTGGAAATAATAGAATTTGCTTGTGATAGGTCAAATTACAAATATAAAATTAAAGCGAATAACAACTGATACGTTGATTAATATGTCAAAGTAAACAAAATAAAATAAATAATAGTCCAAAAATACTTAATGATAAAAATTCTAGGTTGGCATAACGGACCACGTAATCATAAAATTGGACTGAACTCGTAGGACTGAATACCATTTGCATACGAAATTGTTGTCGTTTCGCCTAATGTGATGACGTAAGAGGCCCATGAAGATAGGAGTAGTTTTAGTTCGGAGACATTCGTTTGCTCTGGAATTATTTCATATTTACTACGACAAAAATATTGCCTCATAAAAGATTTTGGGATTGTTTTTCGACACACATTCGTTTTTACAACACGTGTATTGTCTCAAGGCAGAAAGTGTCCAAGTTTTTCCAACTAATATTGAACACTAATGAAAATAATTCCAGGGAAGATTTGTAAAGTTTTCTTCGCCTTACATCGTCGTGTCGTTTTCATAACTATATTAAGTAATCGCCTCCACTTATTATCTAGATATTTTCACTATAAACAGTGTTGTTATTAAAAACGATCAGTCATAAACATCGATCGTATATAGGCTAATGACTTGAGATTATTTATAGACGTAACTCCAAGGCGTCTATCGCGTGTATAATCATCAACTCACTTGTGTTCCGCTCCAATCTCAAATAGGGTCTTGTTTTTAATCGTTACTAGTTTCTGTGAACGGAGATATGTCCCACTTTATAGACAATTCTGTGTTTTGAAAACTAACACTGCCCGGGCATAAACATCCCGTGAGCGAGGAAGCGGGTTAACCGAGTACAATTTAATCAGTGCGAAGGATGTGAGCCCACCAAAATCTCGTTTGAAAACATTCACCACACCTATGTTATCATTAGTTGTTAAATATAAATATGTTATTATCATCGTAATTAGTTATTTTCCGGTGCTATTACCTTGCATTGACCAATGTTGATAAATAACGTTACGGGTGGATTTTGGTCAGCAGGTCGAAACCACGGTGTCCGGAAACTCCTTACTAAGCCTGAGTTGCACCACGATATTTGTTAAAGTTAAAGTTATTTAACATTTCACATCCTTCTCTAACTTTAACAGATTTCTGTAAGTTAGAGAAGGATGTGAAATGTTACAATAACTTTAACAAATATCTTGATGCAACCCAGGCTTAATGTTTCGGAATCGTTTCATGTTACATACGAACATTAATTTGAATAACAGCTGTGAGCGATCGGTGATTAAATATACAACGTAATCACTCAAATCAAACATGTCATTTTTCTGATCAGTTTCATTTTTAGGGTTCTGTAGTCTACAAAAAACCAGTATAGTTTCGCCATGTCCGTCCGTTCGTCCGTCTGTCCGCAGATATGTTTAGAGACTTTTAGTACTACAATGATGTAATTTGGCACGAATATACAAATCAGCTATGCGGAAAAAAGTCGTGGCGGTGAAAAGTGGGGATGATTTTCGTGGCATAAAATCTTGAAAAGTGGGGATGAATTCTTTTTTTTTTCACGAGAATAATGTCGTGTGGGATGTCGTCGGATAGGTATTTAAAACATATTGTGGGGTTTAGAAGATCATTTTCCGATTAAACCATCCGTTTGTGAAATATTTAGCTTTAAAATGTTTTTTTTTTTCTCGTCTGTCAGCTAGAAGGTAAATAAAATAAATAAAATACGCTTACACTCACAGCCCCACAGTAGGTATAAACCTGTGTCGTGGATGCCGTTGTACACATACAACACATATCATGAAACAAATATCTGTAGGCCGTACAAATATTTGACCCGGTGCGGGGATCGAACCCGCGACCCTTCGAATCAAGCGGTCGTTTCACACCGCTGGACCAACTGGGTCGTCAGGTGGTATTTGGACGTATGAAAAAAATCATGGTGATAGAATTATCTTCATTCCAAATTTCATTAAAATCGGTTCAGCTGGTTTTAATGTGTTAGTTATGTTAGTAGGGATTCTCCCTATTGACCATAGCTATAAAACTAAATGATAATTTTTATGGGATGCATTTATCAAGCAACTAATAGGGGTGCTTAAACAGTACACCGGTGTACACCGGAACGAGATTGCATTAACAAACGGCCTATATGCGGGCGCATTGTTACCTCATCCGGTATCCCCTTTGTCCCCGGATGATCCGTGGTTTCGCGAAAGAGATAAACAAGATTAACTGCCGACTGTTTCAGACGAACGGTGATTGGAACGCTTGGAGATGTAGATTTGTGTTGGGATCATGATCGTTAAATTTATTGTTATTAATTTTTAGGTTATCGTATTTAAAAAAGAAAAATGGAACCCATATAATATCACTCGTATATTTGTCTGTCTGTCACCAATATTCTCGATTAAGTTGAAATTTGGTACACATACGTATCAGTGACCTAAACATGAACATATGATAAAAATAAGTGAATTTCTAACAAAGAGGCGACTTTTGGGAGGTCAAATCAAACTTGGCGGTTTTTTTTTTAATTTTTTATTTCAGTCATAAGAGCTCTACAGTACACGCAATATTCTGTACCTTGGAAATTAAGGTTATAGTTGAAAATGACTCGTAATTTTGCTATTGTTGATTCATTTAACACTAGGAACGTTATACGTCTCATCAAAAATATGAAATCCCTTTAAAATATAAAATTAATTTCCGATGTACATAATATACCTAGGTAACTATTACTCCAAAAAACTGTTTCTTACCTTCAAAGGATTTTTTTTCCTGTCAATTTATTTAAACGCAGCGTCGAAACCGCAGTCTGTTTGAAAACGCATTAATCGGTAACAAAAAGGTATCCAGAGGCCTCTTCGGTCAGCGGATATTGCGTAAACTGAGAGGGTTAGAGGGGATGACCGAGATATTTTTGTCTAAGGGGAACGGAGATTTAGGGCGTGAGATAGTCCCACTACACTGTTGTCGACCACTCTCAAGAATACCTTACCAATAGTCTACCTTCTCCTCCTTATAATCTACCTTCAAGATAGCCGGTGATCGATCGAATTTATTTATATCCGGTTCCTGCTGGTGGACTTGTGATTTATACGGTGGCAGATTTTTGTGTGGTTTCGGGGTACGGTAACGGTCGTGTTTACAGTTCGATAGTTCTTATCGGAGGGTGTCGTGTGTGAGTTAAACTGTGCTAGATGGTCATAAAAAAGTTTATCGATTTCTTTTTTTTTTTTGTTATGTAGCGAAGGTGGCAAACAAGCATGCAGTTCACATGGATCTTAAGTGATGCGTAGCGTATAGACATCTACACAAAAGCCAGAAGTAAAAATGTAAATGCGTTGCCACACCTGAGACCTTAATTGATATTATTAGGGGGACATACATAGTGCTGAACACTACCATTTGGCGGCAGATAGATATTATTCAGTAGATAAATGCATTGTGTAATCAGCTATTCCATGATTCTATACTCAAATTCTAAATGTATTATATTATAACTTTCAGCAATAGGTATCTTCACGAGCTGCAATTACAATAGATGAATCATCTAGTCTATTAAGCTTTTAGTAGAAGAGCTAGTGTGTTCTGTAATGTATGGCTGCGTAATCACTTTAAGAGAGGCTTTTATGTCTCTTGTCTCAAGTACAGCGACGCATCCGTAATCGCATCGACACGTCGTACTTGGTTGTATGCTCAATTGCTCATATGCATTGCCTTTTAAATACCTGGACGATTTTTTGTAATCTTATAGCTAACCAACAACAATTTTTATCAAAACTTCAAACGTATATTTAAGCTTTGCTATTACTGAGATAAAATTCAACTGTTTGAATTGATGCCTGTGTTTTGTCTCCTTAAGCTCTTCTATAGATATAACAATATTTAAGGTTACATAAACTACACATTAACCCCCGTATTTATAAACGTATTAAAGCTCAAGTGTTGGTAATCTCTCCTTTGTCTTTTTCTTTCCTGCACATTTGACATTGCCACTGACAAAGACAAAGCATTTTATAGCTAAAACGTATCTAATGTACGTTTATGAATAAGGGGGTTAATGTTTTTCTATCATTGAAGAGAAACAAAAAATAAACAAAAAACTGATACTTTTTATGCCTTATGTTACCTATACGAAACATTGTTGTGTTGCCACCGCCGCTGCCGCCCCTGCCCCCCCTTGTCCCCCCACCGTCGCACATCTGCACGTCCACCCCACAGCGTACCTATGCTACCGCCGCTGCTGCTGCCGCTTCTTCATCTAAGCGGCCTGTAACTCTACGTGGCCCCAGGGAGATTACGCATAGGGCTGCGGGTTCCCGTAAGGATCGACGCGATGAGGATGGCTTCACGTTGGTAAAGAAGAAGAAGCCCACCAACCGAAATCATTGCGGTACGGCGCCGACTGGACCTAATCATTTGTTGCGTCCAGCTATACCATCGACGCCATTGTACGTGTCCCGGCTGCACTGGTCGACAAAGGTAGAGGACGTTGTTGACTACGTCGAAAAGAAAATGAACTTCACTTTAAGAGTCGAGCGCTTGGAGTCTCGCCACAAAGTGAATTTTAATTCATTTCTGGTTAGAGTTCCCAGTTACCATCTGCCGACGTTTGTTAAGGAGGAGTTCTGGCCGCAGGGATTGCTTTTAAAGTTAAAATAGACATGAACAGTGTTTTTTTTGAGAGTGAGCTAGATTTTCCAGTAGGAACCTAATCATAATCGTTTTCTGCATTACGGTGAACTGTATCTATCATCAATCAAAATAATGTGTTGCTGCTTAATGATCCTCTCTAAACCCTCTGTGATTCCTGGTAAATCAACAGTTTTGCATTTATTAAGCACAAAGCTTAATTGATTCCGGAGCGTTCCTGTTAATTTATTGGGTAGCCAATTTGCTATTTAATGCTACGGACATTTTAACTGTTGCAAATGCCTACTACGAATAACGTTACGACTACCAATTAATACGTATATTGTGTCAGAAACATCGCTCTAATATTGGTTGTTCAATTCTGTGCAAATTTCGTTACTCCGGCTACCGTTCCAATATGAATTGAACGTATTGTATCGTTTTACGGGAACATACTTTTTTATCTAGCAATTTGTTACTGGGTGTGATCATTTCAATTCTCTCTATCTCTTTTCAACTGGGTAACTTAATAATAAACGCCCACTACTGTTCGGCCAGAGGTCCTAGTTTCGCGAGTCCGGCAATTAACTAATGAGTAATTCGCGATGTGCAGCCCTGAATTTATATTAGAAGACAGAACCTGCCAGAACTGTTTCAGTAATCTAGAGGGAGCGGGCCACACCTGCTACGCTGAGGTTCTGAGTTACATCCCCTGGGTCGGAGAGAGGAAGTAGTCTTATGGCCCTGCAATTTCCGGCACAGAGGCATAACACCTAAGGCCTCAATAGTGCCTCACCATGGTCTTTGTGTAAGGTCTATAGGCTGCAGTCACCACTTAACATCAATGTGAACTGCAAGCTTGTTTACCACTTCCATTACATAAAAAAGGTACTAATGGGAATTTTTCATGTTCCTAAAGTTAACCAGTGCCATCCTCGGAGTTTGGTAATGTGTCCGTAGATGTGAATAGAGTCTCCACAAGGAACAAAACGTAACCGGCGAATCTTAGGTATGTATGTATGTATCTCCACGCCAGGTCCCTAAAGGGGTAGGCAGAAAGTGTAGAGAATCTTAGGTGTGTACCAACCAATATGCTTGAATGCATCTAATTACTGACTATTAAGTACTTTAATCCCTCCAGACACGAGAAAAATATGACAATTGAAATTCAATTGTGTCTGGGCGCCGGTGGTCTCACGATCCTTGAAAAATTAACCTTGTCGGAGGCCTTATGGGCGGTTTGAAAACATCCGACAGCGGGTTGGCCACTAACCCACCCACCTTCACCAATCCGGATTGGAGCAGCGTCGTGGAGTAAGCTCCAGGTCTCCCCCCAAAAAAGGGGAGAGACTCGCGCCCAACAGTGGGACGTGTAATGGGTTGCCATTATTAAGTACTTTGTTGGAGAATATAGAAGTTACTTTACATCAAATGCGTGTCGCATTGGATACAAGGCATTTAACAAGATTCACATAGCAACGGTTTCCGGCGGAAAGCGTCTCGTAATACCTTCTCGGAGCACCATAGAAGCGTGGATTGAGTTTTAATAAGACTTATTGTAATTGCGATACGATTCACATGTTATTGTAGATCAGTTATACAGAGCACGTAGGAATCTCTTCTATTGATCAAGTTTATGAGATGTTTCTAGAACTGTATATGTCGAGAGATAATAAGTACAAAAATAAAATCTTAACGAGAAAAGTACTTTTTATAAAAACAGTACCCAGTAGTATCTCTTTTTAATTAATGTACTGCAAAAAGAAGGAGGTTCTTAACATGTCGCCAATAAGGTCTGCAATAATGATCTGTGCTTGGTCACCCTGTGGCTGTCACTGTAGGTATCATAGATTTATAATACTAGATAATAAATCTATGGTAGGTATAGTTTTTACATGAAAATATATTGTCGTCATGCACAAGAGTCTGCATTGCTGACAAAAAAGAATTATGTCATGTTGCCCCCTATTTTTTTAAAAACGGTATTGGTCACGAAAATTACTTTACTGAAAAATTCGTAATCATTAAACATTTGTATCCTTTGTGTGCATTTACAGCGTTCCTGAATAAAAAGTTCAACAGATAATTCACATTTTCTTTAAACCTAAGATGCATTCGAAAGACTGAAGGACTTGTAGTTCTAACAGCAACATTTATTAATAAACGGCATTTTAGAGCGTGTGTGAACACGGCCATAAGTAAGGTCAGGAATAAACCCAGGTCTCAAATTATTATTAATAATAATACGGGTTCAAAGGCCTCATCCATCAGCCGATAACACCTGACAAAACTAATGTTCAATGATCATATCTAAGGCGGCCAACCCTCTGATGATAGCATGCGGGACTTTTTTTGTAGATCCTAAGGGCATGGTGAATGCGAAGTATGAAGATTTGTCAGTATAGGTATGTACCAAAATTACATAATTACACAAAACTTACATACTAAAGTCATTTATTATTAAAATAGTATTTATCACTAGAGTGACACTATTTACAAAAATGCAAAACGGAACAAAGCGATCACATACACACTCGCAAACAGTTTTCAATCGAATTCACACAATGCTCCGCTCTTGTTTACATGTGTGTGGTGTAGTGTATGTTTTATTTATGTGTGTAACGGTGTAGTTATGTAGTAGCTTGAAAAAAAATAGGCATAATACGTCAACGCATCCAATGCGGGACATGCGGGACGCACCCAACGTTTTGCGGGACTATTTTATTAATTCTTGCAAAACAGGATTACATCCAGCATTACGGGACGGTCCCACAGAATCCGGGACGGTTGGCCGCCTAAATCATATCGAACGTTAATGATCCACAAAGCTACGCTACTACGAGTAAGTAGCTAATAGCGCTTCATGCATATGTCTACATAGAGCGTAATCACCACCTCATCTATTTCCCTGACCAGTCTTCCTAGTTCATCGTCAGTGTTTACTCGCTCCGTTGATTTCACGGTCGACTTAGTGCAAAGTAGAATCTGTTATACAATCACTTAGTCTATTATAATAATAATAATGGCAACCCATTATACGTCCCACTGCTGGGCACGAGTCTCTCCCCTTTTTTTGGGGGGGAGGCCTGGAGCTAACTCCACCACGCTGCTCCAATGCGGATTGGTGGAGGTGGGTGGGTTAGTGGCCAACCTACTGTCGGATGTTTTCAAACCGCCCATAAGGCCTCCGACAAGGTTTTAACGACTGCTATCCATCGATAGCAACCGGGACCGACGGCTTAACGTGCCCTCCGAAGCACGGAAACGCGCATTTAATTTGCCACTAGCGGTCACCCATCACACTACCCGACCGCGCCCGTAGTGCTTAACCGAGCAGATCGCTTACGATCTACACCAGCCGCTGGGCCATGCGCGCTTCATAGTCGCGCTGCTTAGTCTATTAATTGTTTCAAATTTAGCTCGTTGATGACAATAGCTTTAGTTACGAAATTTTGATCCATAATGGAAACGCGTATCGGATGGAACGCACGCGCGTTATCTGATGAATGGGGTAGGATCAGGGGTTGCCTTCCATTTACCAAATTAAAAGGGTTGTTTGAAGGTAGGCTATTTTATAATTGCTCAATGTATATTATTGTTGGCTATTCACTTAATAAAAACTAGTAGTGGTCGAAATTTGATGGTAATTTAGTTGACGATGGCAATTCAGGTTTATATGTCGGCTATTGTTTAAAAAATTCTAACTATAGGATGTTTCTTCTAAGTTAAGAAATAATGATAAATCCAGCAATTGGGTCCGTGATGTATTATATTGAACCAATCTAGTGCCGGTTCGTAAAGGAATCAGTATTTCTATTAGGTTTATACTACGAGTATGAATAGTAAAAGTATGGTCTTCAGAACAGTATTTCTTTGTAAAAAAACGGCCCTGTTATTTCCGGCACAGAGGCACAACACCTTAGGCCTCAGGAGTGGTAATGCATCTGCATTTTGACTTTGGTCTTTGTGTGGGTGTCTATAGGCTGCAGTCATCACTTAACATCAATGTGAACTGCATGCTTGCATTACATAAAAAAAAATGTCGTGGAGTATCATCTATATTAATCGCGTAAGAGGGAACCGGAGGACAACCCGCCAGTATTCAAAATCTTCGCAGTCTCATAAGACACGTAGCTCAGTTTTCTTGGTTCTTTGTTAATCAACGATTCATGTTCAAACGTACCTATCATACGAATCAAACACGGATGAACTACGTGAAGATTCAGTATTATTATTTTTTGTCTTTTCAGTCAGATAAGTTTTTCCGGAAACCAATTACATATTTATCACTTCCATCTACATTCGTGTACATTAATATTAATTAGTTAATCTTCCGCGCGATAATTGTGCAGCGAAAAAAATGAATACATGTAAGAGATAACAATATCAGCATCAGCTTCGTGCATTTAATTTACTTTTGTATGTGTCATTTTTAATTCTAGTCCACAAACTATTTCCGTCAATTTATTCTACGCCGTGGCTTTTATGACTATGAACCGTGAAAAGATAACTGACAGACCTAGTTACACTCCCATATCCATGTTTTCTTATGGATGCCGACTTCCGTATCTGTGTTGGAAAGTTTCAACAATTATTATATACGAAATTGCTTACTCATCAGTTTTTCTCCTCAGAAGCAATGTTGTCGTCTACATAGCAATTACGTTGGTGGATTAGCAACTATCACTTTTAGCGTCGATATAATCGTTGCTTTATGTAATGATTATGCTATTATTTAATTTATGCATATTCACGAATGGTCGCGGCTTTCAATATTGTTTGCAACATTAACCACTAATTTGTACAACAACGTTATGCAAATGCGAAATAATGTAATAAGCTGAAATACTAAATTATACGAGTAGTTGATCTCTTGCGCTAATGTCGCATAATTAATTCAACATAGGTATTCAACTGATCGTCACTAGAGTATTTAGTTTCCAATTGTTTATCTCGTCGAAACAGATTAGATTATAACTATTTGAGTTACCGACTGCAGTCGACATGACTATGACTACTAATAATTAAACTAGAGATCTCAAAGCCTTTGTACTTCCAAAGCTTAAATAAGATACCTCTTTGTCAATAATAACGCAATTGTTACTTACTTTGTTGTAGATAGCGCTCATTTTAGTAATTAAAAAATAATAATAATAGTCCTCTCGGTAGAATCATTTAGTCGTCTCAAAGGTCTAGAGGATTGCCTACCGCCAGCATACGGGTACGTCGGCATCGTCCGTTTAAGAGCCGCTGCAGAGGTCCTGGTGGCTTTCTGGTGATGGAGTCCCACCATTGGGACTCGAGGGTGTAAGCACCACCGCATTACCTAATTTATCTACCGCCAAATGGTAGTGTTCAGCATATCGTGTTCCGGTTAGATGATAATGTATGGTCCCGTAAAAACTATCAGAGAGACATAAGAACTAAGGTCTCAGGGGTGGCAAGGTTTAAATTTTGACCTCTGGTTTTTGTGTAGAGGTCTATAGGCAGTCACCGTTAACATCCATGTGAACAGCATGCTTTTTTGCCACCCTCGTTACATAAAAAAATCCTCGAACGTCTGTATAAAGCAACAGCAACAATGTCGATTTCTAAAAAATATTCTATATTTATATTGTCTTTTCTTTTAAGTATAAGTTTGAAAAAGTCGGTAAATTACCCTCAAATTACGCAGCAAAACAGCTCTCCACGGCATTTTTACATTCCTTACAATATAAGACCGTTAATTAAACCACGCATTTGTCAAAGCTCCTGTGTAGTTAGTAATCACAACATTCAGAACAGCCTATTGTCTCGCACGCAGCTGCGCTTGACGACCGTCGCACGTTCTACAAATATTAAATCACCGTCAAATTCAACAGAAAACAACGTGTGGGGACTAAATAATAATCGTGGTGACGGCTTTTCAGTAGCTACTGCTAAACATTGTTATTTTTGGCGATTTTGTCCTTTTTTGCACCCGTACCTCAACTCACAACGACCAGTTATGTCAGTACTTGTGTGGCTACATCCACACGTGATTTGTCATGTCATAATAATGGCAACCCATTATACGTCCCACTGCTGGGTACGAGTCTCTCCCCGTTTTTGGGGGAGGCCTGGAGCTTACTCCACCACGCTGCTCAAATGCGGATTGGCGGAGATACGGGGTTAGTGGCCAACCCGCTGTCGGATGTTTTCAAACCGCCCATAAGGCCTCCAACAAGGTTTAACGACTGCTATCTAGCAACCGGGACCGACGTCTTAACGTGCCATCCGAAGCACGGAAACGCGGATTTTAATTTGCCACTAGCGGATGGGTAACCGCTAACCTCATCACACACCCGACCGCGCCCGTAGTGCATAACCGAGTAGATCGCTTATGATCTACACCAGCCACAGGGCCATGCGCGCTTTATGTCATAGGCTTACACAATACTTATACAATAAGGCTCCTCAAGTGATGTTGTACTTGGATGTTTTCACTGTAGGAGCAGGGCAACTAAAGAGTGCACTGATACTACTGATCCATATTGAACCCATTGTTATGCGCAGAAACGCTTTGTTGCCTAGAACAGAAAAAGCTACCTTCAGCTTAAAGAAATTGAAAATGCAACTGTGAATTCACAACAAAAGATCCTTCTACATAATATTTACTCGTCAGTCGTTAAGGTCGTTAATTACCAACGCATTTGTTATGAAAGCTTCTATTCTCTAGAGTTTATGAAGAACGTTAATCACAACAGTCGGCGCAGGCAGGTTATTGTATTGCACGTAGCTGCGCCTGACGACCGACATACGTCCTCGCGAATGCAAATCATTGTCAAGTTCAAAACTACCAACGTTTGAGTCTGGGTACTAAATAGCAATCGTGATGTTGCTTATATATAAATTAGATTTATATCACGCTTCTTACCTTTTGACAAGTTGATCCATTATTAAATGATGGATCATCATCAGACAAAAAGTTATGACATAGATTCAGCAATTTCGCGTTCATTACTTTATAACGAATTATCCTTTATTTACAGGCCAGGATAAAACGTTTGTCTGATAATCGAGCAAAAATGATAACATGGGTCGATGGGATCTTTTACTCAGATAGACAAATCAGCATATATGATAGGTAAAGTGTATTACTGACAGAAAAGGAGGATATTCTTTGTTCGACAGATAACTCCGTCAATTGTGGACTGAGTTGGAAAATTCTTCTGTCGTTTGAAAGAGTACTTCCAAGTTGGTCCCATGGTCACCAAGTTGGGATCTAAGAGCTGAAGAATGGGAAGCCCTAAAAAATAGACTTATAGTTGGTTTTGTTGTTTATGTATTTGCATCTGAATTTCACGCTACTGCGCTCATTTTAGAAATTACAGCACTCTTTAGTCATTAGGAATTAGGAAATAGATAGATTTTAATATTTTAAAAAAAAATATTAGATAATTGCATTAGGTACTAAAAAGTGAATAACAACAGAATATAGATTTAAAAACAAAGAGCAAAGCACGTCATACTTTTGGAATATTTACAAGTCTCGCCATAGATCTCAAGTAAAAGTAGTTGGCGGTCCGACTTTTAAATATTCCAAAAGTTTATTATTTTTATATTCGGTGTTAACACTTATAACACTCCTGTTTCCCGGAAGATAGCGTGCAGACGAAGACACCGGCAAACGATGGTAATATAAACAAACGACTCATTAGAAGCCAACGCATTCTTGTGGACGTCTGTGATAGCTATTATGTTACTGTCACACTTCCTACACTTGTGGTTCGTATTGACCACATGAAGCGTCGATACTAATGCTGCTTAAAATTTTTAGCCTTTCGTATATTGTTACTTCTCTACTTGTCTTTTTCCCATTCAAAATGATAATTCAACTCTACTTCCTTTTGATGTCATGTTATGTGTCTTCTTTAGTGGTTAAGTTCCGTTTTAATTTAATTTGTTCGAGTCGTAATATTTGGTCGACATCGAAGTCATACAATGTTGTCAGCAGAACTTAATTGATTTCAGGTGAAATTGACGGGCATTAGATCTTATTAATTTCTCATGCCTGTAATGTAATATTTTAGTTTATTTTTTTCTTCAAATCCAGCGAATCCGTCTACAGAGTTATAGACAATTCAATCATCGTTCAACAAACTTAGGCAATCCACAAAATACTGCGAGTTTATCGAAGAAAAATCTGTGCAAATACATTTTTGAACCATTATTAAAATGAATGGTGTATTTACTTGAGCCAAGTAGCTATATCTCAGAAGTTCGCCCGTTGCCCGAACACTTTGGGGATTTAGAAATTTCTTCATATTAAGTTAATCCCTGAGATTACACGAACAAGGGCAATGTTAAAATCATTTGAGTCGATTTTCTTCATTCATTATGCGGAACGAACGAAACCCAATTAGTTTTAATTCGATAATTTGTCAAATTTATTGTCTTTCATCTTTTGGGATGATTTTCGTTAGAAGTTCTGCCGAGTATCAGCGAATCCGATCTAATTTCACTTATTCAGAGGATGGAACGTCGATACTTTTGCATCGCTTTGTGGTTCAAGTTCAAGATGCCGCCCCGGTCGGTTATTGACCGGAGCCGGTACACGAGCGACGGGGAAATTAAGTTTCCGACCATTTTCCACTAGACTGCGTAACTTTTTAATTTTGCTACGGTTTTGCTAACGCTTTCATTATGCACCAAAACTATCTGCGATCACGATTCTGTGATAAGTAAAATTACACCTGAACCCATTAAGCTAAACGTTCATTCAACATTTGCGTATTGATTATATGCTTATCTGTGCCGTTATTGTATGAATAGGATTTCCATTGAGCTCTTTTATTATTATCGGGCTTACCTACCGATGTTAGTTCAGTCACCGATTTGGTTTCAGCGTTTTCTTTTTAGAATAAGTATTTTATGGTTATATCCATTGAACTTATCGTTGATCCTATCAACTAAAATATCAACATTACGTTCATACTGTAGTTCGAGACTAATTTGTTTGTATTGAACTTTGAAATCGTTGCCCTGCCATTCTTATTTTGTGGATAAGAAGCGGTTTATTGCTTATGAGTCTTTTTGTTGGCAGTTGGGGAATATATTAAGCTATGGGGTTTGGCAGCGAGGGTGGACTAGGAACAATGCAGGCTTGGTGATGTTATTGATTGGCGGCAACAGGTTGGGGCGGCTCGTCCCCCGCCCGCCACTACCTTCACTTTCTTCCCGGATTTGGTTCAAGAGTCTCCAATTGGGCTGTTTGCGCATTACATTATTTAAAATTTTTATCTTATCTGCTGGTACGCCATTAGTGGCAATGAGATTTAGCAACGACTCTTTAAAATATTCCCCTCTTAATTGTTTCGCAATGGA